>CM057456.1:1560311500-1561522500 GCA_016271365.2 Neoceratodus forsteri | reverse complement strand
AGTATTTCTGGACACAAGTTATTTTACTCCTTAAAGGATGGACCAGTGCTCCAAACCATGAAATACTCCACAATGTAAATATGATTAGTGACCCTAGGCAAGTTGCCAAGGCATTTAACATGTTCTTCACAAAGCAAGATGCTTATGAGGACTCTACTGTCATCCCTGTTCCCTGTTCCCCTGTTCTCTAACCTCAGCCAACTGCTCTAATTTTCTCTTTTGGTTGGTCTCCTAAAGGGAGGTCCTGGACCAGCTCCCAAAAATTAAACCAGACAAATCTGCAGGCCATGATAATCTTGAGCTTTGGCTTCTAAATATGACTGCCCCTATACTTGCATATCCCTTGGCTACTCTCTATAACATATCCATGCTTCATGGATCAGTGCCCCTAAAGTGAAAGGTGGCTCATGTGGTCCCAGTACACAAATGAGGACATGGAAACTGACTGAGAACTATAATCCCATCTCTACCCTGGCAAAGGTCCAAGAGAGACTTGTGTAAAAGCAGTTGTTGGCCTACATAGAATTCTACTCTCTGCTCATGGACTTTCAGCACTGCTTCCATAAGCACCATTGCACAGACTTAGCCCTTTTATGCTTTACTACAGATGCCCTTTATGCCTTAGACCACGGTAATTGACACTTCCTGATGATGCTCTGAAGTGAAACTGATAGGAGGTTGGTGGGTCTCACTGTGAGCTCTCATTTTAGAGTGTCAATGGTGCTCTATGGCTGTCTTTTAACTTATGAATGTACTGTATAAATGAACTCTTAAACATGTCTTTTAGCCTGTTTTGAATTCTGCAAGTGGGTCTATTTTGCTTGATCTGCAGTGGGTGGTACTGGAGTTTTTTGTTTTATTAGACCATGGTAACCCTACTGTGGTGATATTTGTCGACCTTCAAAGGCCTTTGACTTGGTGAACCATGGCTGGTTGCTGTCCAAGCTGAAAAACTTGGGTCTAGACCAACTGTCCTATCAGTGCTTTAGAAGCTATCTCATAGAACGTAAACAATGAGTTAAATGGGGGGCATGCCTCTCCTCTCAGTGATAGATCTCAGATAGTTTTTGTCAATAAGCTCCCCTAAAACTGTGGGGATACAAAAGTGATGCTGTATGCAGGTGACACAGTTCTATATGGAACTGACTCAGACCTACTGTATATAGAAACATAGAAATATAGAAACATAGAAAGTGGCGGCAGATAAGGACCATGTGGACCACCTAGTCTGTCCCTTTTCCCTACCTAATACAGGTAATAGGGAACATTGTGGCACTGTCCTTGCCTCTAACTCCCCCCCCCCAAAGAACATTTCTGCTATGCTGGCAAAGACAGATTTAATAAGGATTTCAGTGAACTTGAAACTTGGTTTGTCTCTAATCGTCTTTTGTTCAATGTTAAGAAAACAAAGCCCATGTTATTTGGATCCAGAAAGTGGAACCCTGACCAAAATGAGCACCTGCAAATCATCACCACTGTGGGTACCTGCTTGTAAGTTGTAGATACTGTAAAGTAGCTTGGTGTCTGGCTCAACCAGGAACTCTCTTTCAAGCCTCAAACAGTACCAAACATGTCACCAAGCAAGCTGGGACTACTCTGTAGGCTCAACTCTTACTTCACCAATGAAGCCCATCTATCTATATAGAACACAAAACAGGACAGCACTCGCAAGTCAAAAAAAAAAAGAAAACCCAAATTGGCAGTGGTACAAACAGCCAGAGCCCACGGCTACAACCCAACGCTTTGTAATGTGTGTAAATTTTGTCAACAAGGACCAATATTTTTACATCCACATTTTGATAGAAATAATAAGAAAATTTAAATCTTTCATTTAATCCACTGTTCTACAACATATGTAATATATGCTGTACAATGTACTTCCCTCTTATATACATAGGTTGTACCAAAAGGATGCTACGAGAACGTATGCAAGAACATGTTAGAGCTATACACAAAATTGAACCTAACACTCCCATAGATATTCACTTTGAATTATGCCATAACAAAGATGTTAGTGCATTTACTTTTATGGGTATAGACCATGTAAAAGAAAATATAGGAGGTGGTGATAGATTAAATAAGTTATCTAAACTTGAACAGAAATTGATTTACACTATGCAAGCCTTTCACCCTTTTGATCTTAATGACAGTCTGGATGTTACAGTGTTTTTATAATAATTTATACTTAAGCTTTGACTTTTTGATGAATTATTGGTGCAAATATATCTGTCTGGATATGTTACCCTCTAATGCTGCTGTTTTTTGATAGAATTTATAATGTATTTTCATTTAAATGATAAATCAATTAATATGTATACTATTTAAATATTTAAAATAAGATGTGTCTAGTGGTTATGGATTTTTGATACATTTGTAAAGTAGCGAATATGTCAAGACTGTGCCTACACTGTCTAAGTGTATGAATGCTATTGTTAACTGAACTGATAAGTAGAATGAAGTGTGTTATTATGTACTGCCACTTTAAATATTTTTGGAATAAATACCACCAGGCCAGCATTCAAGACACCCCCCCTGATGAAGGGTCACAGCTTGGACTCGAAGCGCTGGGTTGTAGCCGCGGGCTCTGGCTGTTTGAACCACTGGCAATTTGGGTTTTCTTTATTTTTTTGACTTGCGAGTGCTGTCCTGTTTTGTGTTCTATGCCTTTGTGTTTTGAGACAGCACTGACCCTTGTTACCAGTGATGCTCCAAACATTTGTGTTTTTGTTCCCATCTATCCGTAGCCTTTAGTGTCCTTCTTCCTACACTAGTGTACGAGACTCCAAGCCTCTCTAACCTGAGAGACAGTAAGCTTACTAAGCTCAAAGCTTTGTATCACAGAATTAGTAGGTCTGTGTCCAGTGCAGGTAATAGGGAACATTATGGCAATGCCTTTGCCTCCCTTAACTGGCCCCCCTTGAAGAACATTTCTACTACCCCACCCTTTGTCTGGCCCACAAGATGCTAACAAACTGCCAGGGATATAGGAATCTTTATTATTTTACTGAAGCCCGTGATCAGGCTGACAGCAGTCCACTGGACCACCAGGGATATAGGAATCTTTATTATTTTACTGAAGCCCGCAATTGGGCTGACAGCGGTCCACTGGACCACCAGGGAAAAAGGAAACTTTATTATTGTACTGAAGCCCGTGATTGGGCTGACAGCGGTCCACTGGACCACCAGGGAAAAAGGAATCCTTATTATTTTACTTAAGCCCACGATCGGGCTGACAGCGGTCCACTGGACCACCAGGGAAAAAGGAATCCTTATTATTTTACTTAAGCCCGCGATTGGGCTGACAGCAGTCCACTGGACCACCAGGGAAAAAGGAATCCTTATTATTTTACCTAAGCCCGAGATCAGGCTGACAGCGGTCCACTGGACCACCAGGGAAAAAGGAATCTTTATTATTTTACTTAAGCCCCGATTGGGCTGACAGTGGTCCACTGGACCACCAGGGATACAGGATTCTATTTTGTCATACCAATGCCCGTGATCGGGCATGGGGGGGTGCCACCACGGAGGTGCAGCTGGAGCTCGGGTGGCCACCCACAGGTGGCAGCTGCCGTGTTGCACCCTGCAATATGGCAGCTCACCTGTGGGTGGCCAGCCGTTGCTCCTATTTTTTTTGGATCAACTTTGTGCGGCGCAAGTAGGGGTTGCGCATGCATGGCTCAGCACATCCTGGGCTGAATAACCGGGATAATGCAGAGTATGCATGGGCACCCCCACCTGTGACTGCATACATTACTGATGCACTCCAGGCGCATCGGGATTTGTGCCAGGCGCAATTCCATTGAATATCGTGTCGGGGCACATCAGTGGGTTGCGCATGGTGCAACACTGTTGCGCCATGCACAACCCTTTTGAATATCTGGGCCTGTGTGTACTTTTGAGCAAGTGCAGGTTCGACTCTCTTTGTTTTACTGTATCTTTCTGAACCTACAAACTCAAATTGGCAGACTGGGTGGGCCACAGACCCTTATCTGCCGACACTGTCTATGTATCTATGTAACCTAGCACTGTTCGTTCCTGAGTGCAGTCCCATCCATTCTCTGTGTCAGTGCTAAATAAGCAGAAAAGTAGAGGTGCGGCTGTAGCAATACAAACAGAGCTTCAAGTACCTGACATCACAGGTATTAAAATTAAAATGGATACCTTACAAATTCTTGGTATCTCTTTTGGACATTTAGATCCGGCCACAGACAATTGGGGAATAGTTTTAGATAGCGTGGAGGAAAAAGTTCAAAAATGGAAGGGATATCCCATGGCTAGACTTAAAAGAATCTATCTATTAAAAACATTCATTATTCCTATTGTATTAAATATGAATCATATATTCCCACTCCTTGCAAGACTGGAGGCAAGAACATACAACCTGTGCTTCCAGCTTTTGTGGGGGAATAGGCTGAACCCGGTAAAAGGGGCAGTGACATATTGGCCAGTAAAAATGGTGGCCTAAATATGGTCAATCCTATTTTGTTTTTTTTCTTAATTTTCATGTATACAAATATAATTCCTGTACTGAGAGGCCAACAACATGCTTGGGCATTAAGCTTTAAGACATGATGGGAGTATTTTTTTTCCCAAAAATGTGAATCCCTTAGTTGGGGGAACTTGAGGAATGTCCCAGGAGGGTTTCCTGTGTATAGTATAGACTTTTTCAAAAAAATTAAATCCTGGGGCATATCCCAGCAGGATTGTATGAGATTTCCCAGGAACAAACTGTATGAACAGTTATTAAGAACTACATTTTTAGGAGATTCTTGTGTTACTTGTCCTCAGAATATAGATGTGAGCAGAATAACAAGTCAATTAGTAGAACCTAGAGTACCAAAAAAGATATGGGATGCATTGTGTATGTGCTGCCATAGAAGGCTAAATGTCAGAGGGAACCACTTCCATAAAAAAATTGATGAAAGTTTCTGTCTGAGAGGGAACTGTAGGACCCAAATAGAAACTATGGAACATTTATACTTCGACTGTGATTATATTACAGAGATATGGGCTAAATTAGCTAAAACCTGGAACTGTCCCCAGATTGCCTTAATGTCATATGATGTTTTGATTTATGGTTTATATGAAGATAATTGGAAATTATTTTATCCAGGTATCTTGAGAGTTGTGAGTGCCATATTGAAATGGTGTATATGGCAAAGTAGATGTCACTTTGTGTTGCAGCAGCTGATGCCTCCCCTTTACCGGACTTATTAATAACATTACATGAGAAGTGGCATCAGTTTATTTAAAAGAAAAATCCTCATTGCCAGCTCCTGTGCTTCTTTCTTGGTGGAGACATTTACCAACGGTATTGTTTGAGGAACTGTAATTCTGTTATGATAAAACAAAATAAGTAACTGTTTGGAAATGAGTTAAGAGGGATTAGCTCAGAATTCTTTAGCTTATTTTTTGTAACACCTTTATTAAGGCTCTCTAAATGTATCTTTCTTTTGGATTCCTATATAAATTTGCAAATATGTCACTATAGTCATTTAATATTAAGTTCTAAAGGACTGTACAGAGGAATTATGATGTTTTTTTTATGTATAATCAATAAGTATTTTGTTTTATTATATATTTCATTAATAAAAAATTCCCCTACTCTTTTTAAGGAGTGCCATGGGATCTTTAACGTCCACCTGAACAGCCACCAGAACAGGCAGACAGGACCTCGGTTTAATGTCTCATCTGAAAGAATGCACCTCAGGAGTGAAGCATCCCCCTCATGCTGCACTACAGTGTCAGTATTGGGATATTGGGATTGGCAGTGTCAGTGGCTCAGTAAGTAGCACTCTCGCCTCTGAGGCTGGGAGATCAGAGGGCTATGGGTTCAGTTCCCACATCTGGCACTTGGGTTTATATCCCAGTACTGACACTGTAGTGCAGCATGAGAGGGGTGCTGCACTTGAGGTGCCGCTTTCAGATGAGACGTTAAACTGAGGTCCCATCTGCCTAGATTGGTGGTAGTTCATGTGGATGTTAAAGATCCCATGGCACTTATTGAAAAGAGTAGGGGAAAGTTTTATTGAGACAAAAATTGTACAATAGTACACAAAGCATAATACAAAAAAAAAGGAAAAACAGGATAAGTATTATACAATCATTCAGGTAACTGCAAAATCAGAGTCAGTGATCTAAGGAAGGGCTTTCCAAAGTTCCAAAAGAGTCATATCTGAGTATAGAGTATGTTCATGCTCATAAATTTCTTTTAAATCTTGTACAATCTTTTTTCGAGCTCCAAATAGGAGCAGTCCTTTTGCTGTAAAGAAAACATGCAACGCACCATCCAAATATTCCATTTAATGTAGACAAAAACAAGGTTCAAAGTGTCCTGGTGCCATTTTGACCATTGGGGAGAAAAAAACCTGTATACAAGATTCAAATAAGTAACCAACTGAAGCAAGGGGGTATCCCATGCCTGTGCCAAAAAGGACCACCAATTTTTGATAAAGGAACAGTCAAAAAATAAATGAGGGATAGTTTCAAGTTCTGTAATACATAGTAAGCGAGAACACATTCTATCTTGGGACTGCTTATGTTTATGATTTGATTTTACATTAATCTTTTCCTGGCATGAAAGCCAATGAAAATCCCACATTTTGGCTGGAACCCTCTTACATCTCCACAATAACAGAAGGGAAGGGAGGTGTTGACCAGGACACATATCAAAGGATACTGATACAGCACAAACCGTCAGGAGTAAGTTCTTATATAAAACTTTATGTGAATGGTTTAATAACATCTGAACAGACACCTTCCATTGTTTGAGACGTAAAAACATATGTTTTACGTAAGTTGGTATACCAACAGTTTGTCTTAACACAGTTAAGGAATTAGTTTCCCATTGATGAAACCAAATCCTGCAAGAGTCATAAAACTAAGGTTCCCACCCCCTTTGGGCATGAATCAACAAAGGCCTAAGGTTTGCAGTGAAAAAAATACAAGAAAAAAATAACAAAGGGTTAACCATACAAACGCCACTCTCAGGGATAGGTAAATAAGTGATATTCCTTTTTATCGGGTTTAACCTACTACCCCAAAGAGCTTGAATAAATGGGCTAAAGACAGCAGTTTCTAGCTGTCATGGAATAGGGAATACATAACTCAAAAAAAGGAAAGTGGAGATCAAATAGTTTTTAATTAAGAAAACACGTTTCTTTTTCCCTATCTGCCCCCCCGGTTCCAGGAGGCCACCTGAAGTTTACCTTGTTACAGTTTAACATTCCAGTTAAAAAAATCTAAGTCTTGTGTCCCAAAAAATATTCCCAAAATGCGAATAGGGCCCTCAACTAAACGTAATGGGCTGATACGGTCCGAGGTGGAGGTTACTGAACCGACCCGAATAACCAGACTTTTAGTGTAATTTAAAACAGCACCAGAGAAGTTTACAAAAATAGAGCACTCATGGAGAGAATAAACCACTGAGGCTGCATCAGCTACAAGAAAACAAACATCATCTGCATATGCGATCACCTTATAAGGCAAGCATAAGGCACAACTAGAAATAGCCTGAATCTGAGAATTAGTATTCAACCGATGGAGCAAAACATCAAGAAAAAATACATATAACAATGGGCTTAAAAGACAGCCCTGACGAACCCCCCTTTTTATGGGAATCATGGGTCCTATCCAACCATTCACTACAGGCACAACAGTAGCCGTTCTATAGAAAGCACAAATCCAGCGTACCATAACATCAGGTACACACAGAAAATGAAGTGCTTCCCATAACAAATCATGCCTAACCGAATCAAAAGCAGCCTTCTGATCTACGGAGACAACAAGTCCCGATGCCAAACCTGCATAGCCATGAGAACATAATTCTCATAAGAGGATCAAATGATCAGAAATTCTCCTTTGAGGCACAGAACAGGATTGGGCGGGATGCAAAACTACCTCTGCTATCCTCACCAAATGCTTCACAATAATTTTCGTTAAGAGCTTAAAGTCGGTGTTCAACATACATAAAGGTCGCCATTTCTCTAGAGAATGGATATCACCTTTCTGTTTATAAATGTAAATCAAAGTACCCTTAGTAAATTCCAAAGGGAGAGATTCACATGTTAACAGAGAATTAAACACAGACGTAAGTTCTGAGGCCAAATGGTCACCAGCACCTTATATAAGCCAGCAGGAGACCATCCGGACCAGGAGTTCTCTGTACAGGTAATGAAGAAATAGCCAATGTCAAATCCTGCTCCGTGATAGGAGAACAAGCCTGGTCCTGACATAGCTGTGAGGGAGCTGGGATATCAAGGCCACTATACAAAGTCGCATTGTTACCAGCCACAGCAGGGAGGGGAAAAAAAAGGGCTGTAGTATACTTTGTTACAATATGACAAATCTCAGTTTGTGAGGAACATAAGGTCCCTTCTGAATTTAGAAGACACGTCATATTTTTTCGGGCGGTCTGACGGGAATTAGATTCAAAAGGACAAATAACATCACGTGTTCCAACAGTACAGAATTTATGTTGGTAAAAAAGTTGTGATTGCTGTAATTGGAAAGTCAACATATCATTCTGTAGGACTTTTATTTGTTGAGTAAGATCTTGCCCCGTCGGGTACGCTATCATTAATAATGACTGAAAATGTACCCTTTTCTGCAAATAGTCTAGGTATTCCCTCCTACATTTTAAATGACTGTAAGTTTTTAAAAAAGTGACCAGATCATGTTTCGTGTCTAACCACCACTGAACTAGATCTTCATAACAAATAAAAACAGATTTACGGGCTTGTATGAAGGACAAAAGGGACTGCATAAACATCGGAATCTGCAACAAAGATGTGTTGAATTTCCAAATACCTGGACCTTTACGGGAAGAGACAACAGAACCAAAACCAACAGAAAGCAGCTTATGATCAGAAAACTCAACTGCTTGAACTTTGGCAGAAGTAATTGGTACTGTAGGAGAGGAAAACACATAATCAATACGGGTGGCTAGATTACCCTTTTGGAAGGTAGGGGTGTGTTGTGTAGTAAAGGAGAGATAGGAGTCCTTTAAGTGGGCGACTCGAACCAATTTACCCAATTCGTGGGAATCACAAAACAGTTTCTTTGTAGCAGCAAAGGAGCTCTTATCTTGAAGACTCAGGCCACAATTAAAGTCACCAGCAAACAAAACCTGAAAGGAAGTGTGCAAATAAGGAATGAAACAAAGTAAATAAAGCTATCGTTCAGTTTTGATTTGAGGGCATAAATGTTTATCACCGGTAGGACAGGACCCAATGACAAAATCTATAATAAGCGCCCTACCAGGGGCTACATCAAACAATTTTAGCAAACGGAAGTCTGGGATATTAATTAAAATTCCCAGTCCTGAACAAGAGTCCTGACCAATCGACCAAAAAGAAGGACCCAGTAACCAGTCCTTTTGTGCTTGTCAGATCCCGTGTGTAGTATGAAGTCTTGTATCCTGAAATAAAATTAAACCCAAAGGCAAAAGCCGTAGAAAGGAAAAAATCAATCTCCTTTTAGCCATATGCTTCATACTATTTACATTAATAGTATGGCAAACAAAGTGAAACATAGCACCAAAAAAAAGGAAAACAGACAAAAAATACATTTACAATTTCCTTTTCCCAACCACCTTCTTCCCTTTAAGTTTTACTCTGGCCTTTCACTTCTGAGAAAGGCCAGCACCTAGTTGCAACTCAGAGTCAGTGGTACCATCAGGGAGAGAAGAAGCTATGGAGGAAGAGTCCGACTCTCCTCCAGCATCATCAGAAAGGGGTTGGAGAAGTTCAAAAGAATTAGATAAAGGCACTGGGGGGGGGTTCCGGACCACTCACAGGAGATGGCGCAACCCGAGGGTTATTTCTCAGTGACCTTCTACGTATGACACTTGTAAGCACTTGGGGTGGGTGAGGGGGCATAGTGCTTGGACCTGGGACTGGGTCCTGAACAGGAAAATTAGACTGGGCAGGATCAGGGACAGGAGAAATCTCAAGCAAGGGGTCATCCGTGAAGGAAACTATCTGAGGTATGACCTCAGAGGATACAACAGGCACTAAAGCCTGCAGTAAGGGCTGGGCTGCCTTAGGGGGAGGTACAGCCAAGGTGGTCCGGAGACGGACCTTCTGCGCCTGTGTAATAATAAAGCATTGGTCCACTCCACCATCGTGAAATTCCTGGTTATGCGCAGCCCATTTACAATTCTGAAAGGTGTGCCCCTGTTCATCACATAGATTACATCTACATTCATTCAAACAGTGTGCCCCTACGTGGCCCAATTCCCCACAGACGTTGCATTTCATTTTATCACATACATTACTAAGATGTACAGGGTCACCACACCAATAGCAAGCCTTCTGCTGACCCGGGTAGAACAAGATCCCCCTATCTCGGCCTATGAAAAAAGAGTTAGGCAAATGTACAACCCCAGAATCATTAGATCGTAACAAGACTTTAAACTTCCAGCCCCCAGTCCAAATGTTCTCGGTATCCAAAATGGCTTCAGACTGTCCCTGGACGTCACAACGCTGTTTCAGCCAATACACAACATCCTCCACCTCAACTCCCTCATTTTGAAACAGAATAGTGATCATCCTATAAGTAGGTTTAGAAAGAGGAATAGCCTGAAATGGGGTCCATAATGCAGTGGTCCGCAGAGAATTATACTTTGACCAAAAATGCTCCAATCCCCTAGATGTTTGGAAACTAATGTCAAACGTGGTTTCACCAGAGATATGAATTAATGCTTATATTTCATGGGAAAATAATTTTAAAGAATCCTTTAGAAGCGTACGTGCCACATAGATCCGATCAGGTGGCTCAGGTAACCCCCCAGGTATGCCAGGCGAACAGCATTGTGTCTCTTAACAGCCTGGATTGGAAATTAAAAAAATTAAGAATATGAGCGGCTTGGTCCCAATGGCTGCAGTGGTAGGGGAGCCAAGGCCTCTATAGAAATAGTAGAAAAAGGAGCCTGGGGTGGAGAACCCTTCAGATAATCCAACACAGGGTTCTGTGTAAGCTCCAGTTCATGAGGGAGACACAAGGGGTCAGTAGTGACTTTTGAAGTGCCTAAAGTGCTCTGTAGCTCTGGAAAATCTTCAGGGCGGGGGGACTGTATTGGAGACGGACCGACTTCCAACTTCCTGGGATAGTACCCTGAACCCAGCCAGCACCTCTCAGCGCTGATGCAACAGTCCAGGTAGGCACTTTTTTAATATTAACAGTAGATGATTCTTGTACATGTAGGGAGCTCTGCGAGTTAATGGAAGCAGGTACTGAAAAGGAAACTGAATCCATTTGAACTGCAGGTGGCAGAAGAGCATTTACTGTAGAGAAGTCTTGTCCATGTGGGGAACTCTGCGATGTAATGGAAGCAGGTTCTGAGAAGGAAACCAAATCCGTTTGTACTGCAGGTGGCAGGGGAGCAGGCAGTAGGGCTTCAGCTACCGACGCACAGGTCGGGTCAGAGCCTGTCACAGCAACAAGCAGGAAAGGAGACAAGTCAGGTAAATCTTCAAGAGCTTCCACCCGAGTGGAAGATGTATCTGTGCTGTCTGTTCTCAGGCGTTGCATATCTCTATGCATTTTCAGTTTTGCACTAGCAAAACGGTGCTCTACTGTTGCAAAATGCTCCCGGATCTCTTGTGCTATCAAACAATGATTTTCAGAATCAGATGAAGTAAAATCCTCCGGCAAGTCGATTGTAGGCACGCAAGTCAGCAAGTCAGTTCCATAAGAAGGAAGCAGAGGGCTAGGTATAGCAGCCTTAGTACGAGCAGCAGAACTTAAAGTTGTAGTAGGAACATCAACAGGCAAAACATCAGTTGTTGGCATCGTGGTCTCCATTCGGTCAGAGGTAGGAGCAGAGACCAAATCTCCCACCTCCATAGCTCCCTCCTCAGAAGGCAAGGATGCATCCGCCATCTTGGACAGAGGTTCACCCTCTGACGAGTAGGAGAATTTCCCCGATGTCCTGGCCAAATTTCTCTCATTCACTAAAAATACCACCAACAGCTTAATCTGGTTCAAGGTCAGTTGGCATTCATCTATATTCCCCTCCCCCGGGTCGTGCCTGAAAATAGGCAGGATTTGTCTAGTGCACTTACCCGGTCAACAAAAACTAAATAAATAAATAAAATATTAACCCAAGTGCCTGGTGTGGGGATAGAACCCACAGTCATCTGATTTCCTGGCCTCAGAGGTGAGTGTGCAGCCTGCTGAGCCACTGACACTGACTGAACTTGAGGAATGCATCACTTCATTGAGTTGTACAGGGAAGGTAACAGAGGCATTTGTCATCTGGCTGATGAGGCATTGCACTGTCTGTATCAGCACATGTGTTATATTAGACATCAGAGTAGGTGATCTGACAATACTGCATTGTGACCAACTACAAGACCTTCTCCTATCGAATTCTCATCTGTGGTGTTGACATGCCCAACTTCGGTTTTGTACCACATGAGTGCACTATCATTGGCCATATTGTTATCATCCCTGTTCCCACCCCAGAACTTGATTACATTCATAGTGACTACATCAAAGATGTCATGTCGACAGAAATAGTGGTAACCCTGTATAGCACAACAGTCAGTATGTGGGGTGGCCCAGGCATCCAGCTGTGGATGAAACACCAGCAGAGGAAGCAGGTTGATGCATTCCCAATAGATGCTGTCCTCAACATGGCCCACAGAATGGACTTTAGCCAGCTAATCGAAGACTGAAGAATCCTTGTTGAAGATTGGTAGTGACACAGTGAAGGTAACATAGAGGGTGTCCCTCATGGCACCCTGGCCCATTGTGTGGCAGGGTCCTTGATATGGATGTGGTGTGACATAAACGAAGTTCTTAGCTGTGGCCAACAAAAAGGACACAGTCCTGGCCATGCACGTGGTAGTACATGGTAGGGTTTTACAATATGGGCAGTACTATTTAGCTATACATTTATCATGGATCAAATCTGGAATCCTCCCTGACTCCAAATCTTGGATGAGATTGGTGATAGTGTTTATGACATAGCTAACATATTTATTTTTGTTTATTGAATTATTTCATCAGGAAAGATACACTGAGCAACTTAATGCTCATCTCACGGTATGTCCTGGAGGGAAGGGGAAAGGGATATACAGAGTACAGATATACAGATATACAGAGTACAAGTTCAGGTAAATACATACAGATGGTGTAATTATACATACAGTTATAAAACAGGAACATGGCACTTGAGACAATATAGGCTGTTGTAGAGCTTCAGTGCAAGCAGATCTTAGGAGCAGCATACAAAGTAGAATCAGAACATAGGATACAAGATAGACAATGCGAGTAGGGTGGGGGGAGAGAGAGGAGGAGAGGGAGATGGAGAGAAAAACAGAGAGGGAGACAGATAGGGAAGGGGGGGTCAGGAGCAGGTGCAAGAGGGTGTGAGGTAGTTGTGCAATGCAGTGGTAAGGGGATAGAGGGAGGATGAGTGATGGATTTGTGGAGGGAAAGCATTCCACAATTTAGGCAGGTGGTAGGAGAAGGCTTTTTGGCCAGAGGTGGTGGTTCTGCAGGTGAGTGATAGGGTGCGAGTGTCAGCATGGGATCTCAGGGAATACAGGAAGAGGGTAGGGGTGCCAAGAAAGGAGGAGATATATGAGGGGAGAGAACCAAGCCAGAATTTAGAGATGAATTTAGCACCATGAAGCATGTGCCGGGAGTGTAGGGGAAGAAGGCTGAGAGCGTGGTAGAGGTCACAGTGATGGGTACGGGAAGGGGCATCAAGAGCAAAATGACAGAAGGAGTTAGAGAGATAGTCCAGTCTGGATAGGTGGGACTGTGGGGCAGCATCATAGACTATGTCGCAGTAGTCGAAAATGGGCATGATCATCTTCAGTACCAGCTCACGCCTGGTGGTGAGCAGGATGCAGCTGCGGTTTCTGTAAAGTGCCCCAAGCTTAGGCCTTAGTTTTTTCAGAATGGCATCAATATGTACAGAGAAGTCAAGGTGTCTGTCCAGCCAGATGCTGAGATACCTGAAAGAGGAGTCCTCTAAAACAGTCCCATCGAGAGTGTGGAAGGAGGGGAGGTGAGTTAGCCTAGCGAGTCTCTGCCTTGTGCCAAAGGACATGGAGACCATCTTCTTGGCATTTAGAAAGAGTTGATGAGAATTAAACCAGAGTTGGACTTTGGTGAAGTCAGACTGAAGCCTGGTAGTAACATCAGCAACAGTATTGCCAGAGGTAAACAATACTGTATCATCCGCGTACATATGGATGCTGGATGTGGTGCAAACCCAGGGGAGGTCATTTAAAAAGATGGAGAACAGAATGGGGCCTAGCACAGAGCCTTGTGGGACTCCAGTGGTTATAGGCGGGGGGAAGAGATAGCATAAGCAATTCTTACTGATTGCGACCTGCTGGACAGGTAGGCACTGAACCATCCTGTAGCAGATGGGGATAGACCAGCAGCTGAAAGGCTGTGAAGGAGGAGTGGGTGAGAAACAGTGTCAAAGGCTTTAGCCAGGTCTATAAAGATAGCTGAGGTAATATGCCCTTTGTCAAAGCCTGAGGAGATGGTGTCAGTTAATCTTAGGAGTGAGGTGGTGGTAGAGTGGGATTTCCTGAAGCCAGACTGGAAGGGGATGAAAAAAGTGGAGTCTGAGAGAAACAGAGAGAGTTGTTTGAGTACTATGTGTTCCTGTAGTTTAGCTAAGGTTGGCAGTAGGGAGATAGAATGATAGTTACCAGGGGAGGACAGGTCGCCACCCTTCTGGAGGAGGAGGACAACAGCATGCTTCCAGACAGAGGGCACAGTGGCAGTCACAAAGGAGAGGTTTAGTAACAGGGAGAGTGGGAAGGCTATGGTAGGAGCAGAGATGTGTAGGAGCCTGGGTTCAAGGCCATCAAGTGAGGAGCCTTTGGTAGGGTTTATGGCCAGGAGAGCTTAAAGGGTAGAAGCAGGGGTGACAGGGGAGAAGGAGAACAGGGGGGAGGTGTAAGGGGTTCGGAGGAGGGGGATGGAGCAGAGGAGCAGAGGGGAGGGATGGGAGGAGGGGTGGCCTGGGGGGTGAGGGAGTAGGAGTAGGGTGGGGACAGTGCAAGGGGTGCAAGAGGGGGCCAACAGGGCAGGGGAAGTGCTAGGGAGGGTACATAGCAGAGAAGAGGCACAGGTGGCGAAGTGGGAGTTGAAACAATCAGCAATATTGATAGGTTCTGAGAGAACAGAATAGTTGTGCCTGAGGGAGTGGGGTGGAAATGGTGGAGGAAGATAAGAAAAGGGAGTGAACAACCTTCCAGAATTTAGAAGGGCTATTTGTATTGGTTTGGAAGTTGGATTTGAAATGCTCTGCTTTAGCAAGGCAGATTGCTTTGGTGCAGCCATTCTGCAATTCACGGTAGCTTTGGTGATCTCTAGGGCAGTTGGAGGTTTTGGCTTTGCGCAATGCCAGGTCGCAAGCACGTTGACAAGCTAGAAGCTCAGGGGTGACCCAAGGGAGTTGACCGCCATGAACCCTAGTTTTGCAAGGCGGGGCCGGGCACGGGAGTTCCAAACCTGCAGAAACAGAGGTGAAGTAAGCAAGAGCATTGTTCACTGAAGCTGCTGTGATAAGGGGGGACCAGTTAGTTTGCGTAAGGTCATGAAGCAAGGATTGCAGGTCGAGAGATGTGAAGGGACGAATGAGAATAATTTTAGAAGGGATTTTAGGCCTATGTATTTTCTGCACTACGAATGTCATATGATGGTCACTAATAGAGTCAGGAAGTAGCCCTGAGACCACTACTCGGTGTGGATGGGAGGTGAGGACCAGGTCCAGCAGGGAGTGGTTTAGTGTTTTATGGTTTAGACGAGTGGGTTCCTGGATCAGCTGATGGAGGTTTAAAGCTTCGATAGTGGAGTGGATGTTAGCCAGTGATGGGGCCAGACAGTTTAGATTTAAGTCACCCAAGATGAAAAGTTTGCCACCACAGGCGTGCGAGGAGAGCTTAGAGACCAAGTCAGTGTTGTCGTAATGTGGCTGACCAAGGCGACAGTAAACTCCTGCAATAAAAATGGGGGCTGTGTGGGGAGAGGAGATTTTTAAAAGGAGAGCCTTGTGAGGTGACTGGACAGATGTGGTGAAGGAGGGAGTGATTTGGAGGGTGGAGCAGGTATAAACAGCCACCCCACCACCTCGTCCGGACCTGTCCTGTCTAGATAAAGTAAAGCCAGGGATAGCTATTGCCTGACCAGGAATGGATTTGGATAGCCAGGTTTCATTGATCACAGTGATATCAGGGGCGTTGTCCTGGACTAAAGGCTGTAAAAGGGAGATTTTGGGAGCAAGACTTCTTATGTTTAGGTGGATGATTTTAAGTCCATTTGGTAGAGAGAGTGGATTTGTGCCTGGGTGGGCACTGGCTGGTGGATGGGCAGGTGCAGGACCAGGGTTTGGGTGGATGTCACTGGATGCTAAAAGAAGCAGGAGAATAAGAAGCTGTGGGAGCCTGCATCCCTTGGGAGAGCGATAGAGAAGTTGTTTACTAATTTTAGGGGGATAGTCAGAATGAGAGTGTGCCCCGACATGATCATGGCACAAGGGAGTATATGGCAGTGGGGTAGGGAGGTAGCAACCAGGTGGAGCATTGTACCAGTGGGGCATGCCAAATTGTCAACCACCATAAGGGACACCTGCAGATTAGGTGGGTCTGATGGCAGCTGAGTACAGATTGGCAGACGTATGAATGGGATGAGCCACAATTTTGAAGTCTGCCAGGATTCCATAGTATACCCAGTGACGGCGAGAGAACACAGGAGGTTGATGACTAGAGTAAGCGAGCAGCGGCTCAAGAGGGTGGAGCCACAGCCTGATGCCTCTAGTGGCGAAGAACTATAAGGAGAAAATGGGAAATTGGGTAGATAGAAAAAAAGCTGGTCAGGTGATCAGCGGTGATTATAAGTGTCGACCACGGGTGGGTGGGCGGAGGGAAGGTGGGGACCCAGCGCACAGCGCCAGTGGGGTACAATGGCTGGCAGCAAGTGCCATACCTGGAAGGCTGAGGATCCAGGCAGGAGGACTCAGGCAGCGGCCTGAGAAGCATCGTCGGTCTGGGGGCCGAGCGGGTCGGCAGTTGAGCCTGGGGTCCCTAGAAGGGAGGTCCCAGCTGGAGAAAAGAGAGAGGAGGAGAGATTAAGTAGCTGGCCGAGTGCAGGAGGTGCAGACAGCACAGTAGGGAGCCCACTTAACACAACAAAGAGACCAGAGATTGGGTGCCAAAAAGTCTGGACTTCAATGGAGCAGCACCAATTCCCTAGGAGATCTGTAATCACAGCCCTTTTCAGAATATTTTAACAGCTTAAACTCTAATACAGTTACAATTGAGCATACATTTTGGTAGAATCTTGAAATTATTGAGCAAAATTGGTGGTTCAGCAGGAGCAGAGACCAGGGACAGCACCGGACCAATTGGAGTGGGCCTAGGAAAGACACTCATGTTCCGACTGGCTGGTGGCAAGTGCCATACCTGAAAGGCTGAGGATCTGGGCAGGAGGACTCGGGCGGCAGCCTGAGGAGCGCCATCGGTCGGGAGGGCTGAGTGGGTCAGTGAGCTTGCAGTTCCTAGAAGGGAGGTCCCAGCTGGAAGGCTGAGGATCCGGGCAGGAGGACTCTGGTGGCGGCCTGAGGAGCGCCATCAATCCGGGGGCCGAGCGGGTCAGCAGTTGAGCCTGTGGTCCCTAGAAGGGAGGTCCCAGCTGGAAGGCTGAGGATCCGGGCAGGAAGACTCAGGCAGTGGCATGAGGAGCGCTGTCGGTCCAGGGGCCGAGCATGTCAGCGGTTGAGCCTGTGGTCCCTAGAAGGGAGGTCCCATATGCTGAACACATGATTTCCCTGCCCATGTGTTGCTCTCTTGTTTCTTTATTGTTGTAGTAAATCAATCAATTAATTCATTTTATTTTGAGTCTCATTAAACAAATGTGCAATATCATGTATGTTAAACACCATGACTCTTTCCTCCTGGGATAAACCAGTAATACCTTGTAGCATGGGCTGTATCACATTTTGACCAAGCTTACTATTAAAATATTTGATATAATGCTTACTTTTTGCTAAATCAGCTCTGTTACAATTGACATGCCAGACACAAATATATCTGTAACAGTACCAGCAATATCTAATACTCTTGCTATTTTATTTTATTTTGCTTTTGTTTATCAGGTAAGCACGCTAGACAGCCAAGTGCCTATTTTCAGGAGCGACCCAGGAGGTTACAAAGGTAACAGATATAAACATTACAGGGAACAAGACCATCAGCATTTGAACATTTACAGGGAACAATACCACCAGCATTTAGGTAGAGACAAGGTTACATACGATGACATCAAGCACTGACAGATTCAATTTGATAGATAAATAACAACATATATACAGGCATGGTCAATTTTCGTTCAAACAGGGGTTCATCATCAGGGGTGCAGAAGGGATAGGGAGATTAGAAGGAGTGGGGAGGAGAGAGACAGGGAAGAATGGGAAGGGATTTTGCTAGGTAAACCCTCAGAGAGCAGTCAGGGCAGGGAGTTGACCCCATGCTTAAGGATACTGTTACCACAGCTAAACTGAATCAAGAAACCTCAGCAGAGGAAGTGCAAAATTGGTAAAAAAAGGATTTTTCGCCCCCAGTAGTTAAGCTGGGAGTAACAGAGCCTCAGCCCTGGGTGTAGTTCGCACAGAGACAGTCAGAGGCCAATCTAAGGAAGCTCCATAGGGAGGTTTTAAAGCACGGGTGTGAGGTGATGGAGCGGGTGGCAGCAGGAAGAGAGTTCCACACTCTGGGCGCGTACGTGGCGAAAGCCCGATCACCTGCAAGGGTGTGGGTTTTTGGCACCAGTAGAGCCTGTGAGTCACTGGACCTTAGGTGGTAGGAGGAGGTTCCATGTAGGAGGCATTGGGCGAGAGCAGTAGGGGTGGCGGTTCGGGCAATATTGTCGATAAAGTTGCCAAAGACAAATGTGCAGTGCTTTTCCGGAGGGAGCCATTCCAGCCGTGAATAAAGCTCACAGCGATGTGTAAGGCGGGGGGAAGAGAGTGCGAAGCGCCATATGTTGTTGTAAGCAGAGTCCCATACTATGAGATTGGATTTCGGGACAGGGGCAAAGGTAACAAGCCCATAACAGAGTGTGGGAAGAAGGATCCCCTTAGCAAGTGCAAGTCATGCAGCCGGGGTGAGACAGCCTTTTGCTGTATAAGCCAGTCCCAGTTTTCTGTTTGATGCCATACATATGTTCTGTATATGCAGGGTGAGGTCAAGTTGTGGGTCGAGTGTTATGCCTAGGTACTTGACAGAGCTAACAGCCCTTGGGGGAGCCATCAGCTCCAAGGATGTTTAGGGGAGCTAGGCAGGATGAGGTCTTGGCTCTAGAGCCAAAGAGCATGGCCTGAGTTTTATCGAGGTTGATGGTCAGCTCGTGGCGCACGAGCCAGGTTTGAATAAGGCTGAAATCCGAATTTAGCCTGGCGTTGATGGTAGTGAGGTCCGAGCACTGGTCAGGAGAATGAGGTCGTCTGCGTAAAGGGTGGAGCGTCCATGTACTGTGACAGAGGGCAGCTTGTTTATAAATAGGGAAAACAGGAGGGGTCCAAGGATGGATCCCTGGGGGACCCCGCAGTGCACTGAGGAGGGGACGGACAGCGCTCTGTTGAAGTTAGTGTATTGTTGCCTGCCTGAGAGGTAGTTGGAGAACCAGGCATGGGCAGGAGGGGAGAAACCAAGAGAGCATAGGGTGGCACAGAGAAGAGAGTGGTCAACCCGATCAAAGGCTTTCGAGAGGTCCACGAAGATGGCACCAGTCAGTTTGCCTTGATCAGCAGCAGACTTAATCTCAGAGGTTACTACGGCGAGGGCAGTGGATGTACTGTGCCCTTTTCTAAAGCTGTGTTGTGCTGGGGAGAGGAGTCCATAGGTCTGCAGGTGATGGGAGAGCTGGGCGGCAACTGCCTTTTTGAGAAGCTTACCGAGTGCAGACAGAATGGCAATAGGGCGGTAGTTGTTTAGAGCCTTCTGATCCCCTTGTTTGAGGACAGGGATGACCTTGGCCACTTTCCATACACCAGGGATGGTACCTGATATAAGAGAAATATTAAATATGTGAGAGACAGGCCTGGCAAGGTGTGCTGCCCCCAGGCGGAGCAGATTTGGCTCAAGGCTGTCATGCCCTGCCCCATTATGAGTGGAGAGTCCTGCGAGGAGCTTCTGGGACTCCTTGATGGAGACCCGTTTTAAGTAGAAGGGTGGTTTAGGGGTGTGCCCACTCTGGGAGGGGTCAGGTCCCATGGGGTCAGGGTATTGGTAGGGGGTGGAGGCGGGTCAGAGAACATGTAGTTAAATGCATTGGCAATGGTGAGTGGGTTATTGCAGCTTCCCCCGCCAAAATGCATATCCGTGACCTGGACTCTAGTGGACCCACCAACAGTATTTTTGATGTTCTGCCAGAAATGCCTCGGGTTTCTGGCAGAGGATAGCAGAGCAGATTTACAATACACGCTCTTGGCAGTGCGAATGGCTCTCTTGCAGGTGTTTCTCAGCTGCCGATATTCAATGAGGTCAGTGTTGTTAAGGGAGGCCTTGTACTTTGCCCAGCTTTTGTCCCTTTGTTTCATGAGGGAGAAAAGGTTGCCATGGAGCCATTTTGTAACCATGCCTGTCACTCTCCTTTTTGTGAGGGGGGGGTATGTTTATTTTGTAGGGGAGTGAACACAGCAAGAAAAAGGTCAAGAGCTTCCGAGGGGTTACTGGTTGCAGTGACCTGGGACCAGTCCACGTGTTTAAGGTCCGCTAGGAAGTCATAGACATTGAATTTTGAGTAGTCCTTCATTTGGATAACTTTACAGGGGATTTTGGGTGGGGAGATGCCCCATGTGCAAAAGGTCTGGGAATGATCTGAGATGACGTCAGGTAGGATACCTGAGGAGACTATCCTATCCAGCCTATTGCACAGTACCCAATCAATGAGGGATCCTTTATTTCCATTGGGGGAGGGCCTAGTGGGTACCATTATGAGTTGGCTGAGGGCAAGTCCAGAGAGCAGAAGCTCATAAAGTTTAGCATTGGGACCCAGCCAGTTTAAGTTAAAGTCCCCAAGGACGAGTACGTCATTTGAGCCAACCTTGTCTCTAAGGCTGTCCAGAAGACAGGAGAGCCCAGGCATTCCTACTTTTGGAGGATTGTAGGCACAGACCAAGTGCACCTTTTTAGAGTTTCCTAACATGAGGAGGACATGCAGGAATTCACAGGTAGGGGAGGTGGGGGGTGTGCGTGCAATGACTGACACATTCAGGTGCACTTTGTAGTAGAAGAGCACACCGCCCCCGCGTTTTTTGCCTGGTCTATCTTGTCTGATCAGGCTGTAACCGCGAAGGGCACACACTGAGTCAGGGATATGAGGCTTCAGCCAGGTTCCCGAGACCCCCATAATATCAGGGTTGTAGTGTGCCACCCAGGTTGTTAGCTCTGCTAGGCCAGGCAGGATGCTGCATATGTTTAGGTGAGCTATTTTTATGCCTTTGATGGATGACCAAGCAGGGGGGACGTGAACGAGGGCATGGTTCAGGGATTTGCGCCGAGCTCCCAGGCAGGTTAAAAGCTGTAGGGCGCAGTGAGGTTCCCAAGGGAACGGTGCAGTCCGCCGGGGGACGCAGGGCTTGAGCTATGCACATAGGAGGCCTGGGGCAAATGGCAGCACCTAGGTCAGGTTACCAGGACTGGGTGCAGCAGCAGGGGTCATTACTAATGGTAGAAATAGGTTAAACACAGCAGCGTGTACATACAAGATATAACCCTGGAGAAACGCAGAACTGAGATTCCTGAGGAGGTAAAATTTACAGGGCTAAGTGCTTCCAAGGGCAACAGGGGGCATGAAGGGCGGCCACTAGAGGTGACAGCAGATAAACTGCGAATGGTGAAGTGGGCTACACAACTCACGTGACCCGCCCTATATAAGACAGAGTTCACCTAGGGTGGTGGCGGGGGTGGTGGGGCAGCCGGCGTTAGCACTGGCGGGGCTCGAATTCAGTCCTTGCGCACAGCCAGTCGGCGTTACGGCAGCAGCAATGGTAGCGCTTCAGCCCCGTGGACACAGACAGCAGCGGAGGGAGCGGAACTTTTTTCGGTGACCTCGCACAAACGATCATGGATCCCGCTTGCTTGGGGGGAGGGCACAGGCTCCCGAGGCCCTCCGTTAGCATCTGGAGAGAGCTTGCTTGGGGGGAGGGTACAGGCTCCGAGGCCCTCCATTAGCGTCTTTTTTTGGTGACCTCGCACAAATGATCAGGGATCCTGCTTGCTTGGGGGGAGGGCACAGGCTCCCGAGGCCCTCCGTTAGCATCTGGAGAGAGCTTGCTTGGGGGGAGAGCACAGACTCCCGAGGCCCTCCGTTAGTGTCTGGGGAGAGCTTGCTTGGGGGGAGGGTACAGGCTCCGAGGCCCTCCGCTAATGTCTCTTTTTGGTGACCTCGCACAAACAATCGGGGATCCCGCTTGCTTGGGGGGAGGGCACAGGCTCCTGAGGCCCTCCGTTAGCATCTGGGAAGAGCTTGCTTGGGGGGAAGGTACAGGCTCCCGAGGCCCTCCGTTAGCGTCTGGGGAGAGCTTGCTTGGGGGGAAGGTACAGGCTCCGAGGCCCTCCGTTAACGTCTTTTTTTGGTGACCTCACACAAACGATCGGGGATCCTGCTTCCTTGGGGGGAGGGCACAGGCTCCCGAGGCCCTCCGTTAGCATCTGGGGAGAGCTTGCTTGGGGGGAAGGTACAGGCTCCGAGGCCCTCCGTTAGCATCTCCACCTCCACCTAGGGCATTTGGGGCAAAACACTCCTCAGTGTTCAATAGTATGTTGCCCAGCTACAGAGTCTTGTGCATGTGCTTGATCGGATGCAATACGATTTAGTAACATGGTGGCATGAAACTTAGACATATTTGTATTGGCACAATGGTCAAACTCAGCCATGCCCCAATGTGTGAAATTTAAAACAACAAGAACATGCATAAATTGAACATTATTAATAAGTGTCTCACGAATGGAAGTTGCTGCCAGGCCACTGGATGGACCTGACTCCATTAATGGGCATTACAAGGGTTCATCTGAAGAAGCTGGTATGACTGTAAGGAAAAGAGTGGCAGTTGCAATTGACTGAGTTAAACAGTTATGGTGCATGATGGTGTTAAAGTGTTGACTGCAAACATCTAGTCCCAGCATTGCCACAACATTATATGGCCTTGTATGGAATTGATTAACCTGGTGTATGCACAAAGTTCCATTAGGACAGGTGCGGTATTAGACCAACCTTGAAAAGTTCCTTTCACAAGGCAGGCCACAGGGAGGCCTTGTTCAGTAGAATTGCCAGTTCTCCATTCAATTTGTACAGTAGAATTGTCTAGAGATATCACCATGGCATTAAGATAAGCATCTTTTCCTTTGCACACAGTTATATGGATAGATGGCAGTCGGATGTCAATGCCTCCATGGGGAGATGTAGAAATGTGGGCCTCAGGATATACAGGATCTAGGTGGTGAAGGAGTATCTGGAGATTTCTTGGGGTTGGTTCCAGAACACTCACTAAGGCACATAACCACAGGTAGGTGGTGATAGATGACGTTCTGAAAAACAAAACAAGGATAGGTAAAAATACAGCTCTCCTTCCCCCATCGAGGGAAGGAGCATTTAATCACCTTTATATAGTTGCAGTTGGTTAGAATGGTACCACTTTTTTATGGGTCTCTTACAGTCTGTCAACTACACTTGGTAAACAGCAGGGCTCAGTTTGATCACAATGTCATGGGGCAAGTCCACTTACTTGCCAGGGGTGGGCTGGTGTGGCAAATTTCAGTACCTTGACTTGGTCGCCCACCTGCCAGTCGACTTCTTTGACATCTTTATCAAATTACATTTTAGACCTTTGTTGGGCCTTGTCCAAATTTTGAGTGGCAAAGTGATAAATGTGGACTAAGTTGTCCTTTAGCTGCCCAACATAAGTGTCAGCCAACACTCTGTCCATGGTTGGGGTATTGAGATCAATCCACAAGAGTTCCAGCAGTCTCATCTGCTGACCTGTCATCACCTCAAAGAGTGTGCATTGGGTTGCTGCAACGAGGGTAGCTCTGATTGCCATTAAGAGTATGGGCAACAGAGTGTCCCAATTTTTGGAATTTTCATTTGCAAACTTACACAACCTCAACTTAATCTGTCTGTTAACTCTCTTTACCTGTCCAGAAGACTGGGGATGGTAAGCTATGTGGAATCCCTGACTAACTTCTAACAACTGCAAACATTCCTGTATCAGTTCCCCTGTGAAGCTTGTCCCCTTATCAGAGTCTACCTTGAGGAGTAGGCCCCATCTGGTAAATACTTGTTCTACCATGATCTTAGCAGTGGCTTTTACAGTGTTTGTTCTGCAAGGAAAGGCTTCCACCCATTTAGAGAAGAGGTCCATGGTGACAAGTGCATACTTGTTGTTTTTAGTAGTCTTGAGTAAGGGGCCCAATAAAATCAATTTGTATTGAATTCCTTGGACCAGATTGCCTCTGTGGGTGTAGTTTGGCATTTTTCTTCCCAGGGATGGGATTATTCTGAGCACAGGTAATGCAGTTGTCCACATAGTGCTGAACATCTGTCGTCTGACCAGGTCACCAACCCATGGTCTTCAGTCTCTGTAGGGTTTTGTCTACCCCAAGGGGTCCACCTGTTGGTGTGCCATGTACCTGGTATATGAATTCTGACCAGAGCTCCTTAGGGACCACACATAGTTCTGTGCCACCAGATTGGTATAAAACCAACTTCAGGTCTGCAGAGAGCAGGAGATTCTCAGAATGTCTCTTAAAGGGGTTACCCACAGAATTTATTTTTCAGTTTCCTTAAAGAGGTATTCATATACCTCTTTTATCTCAGAATCTGCCATTAGTGCTGCACCCAGATCTAGTGGGACCACTCAGGTCCTCTTCTGCATGGTCACTGGGTGGGTCTCAGTTTGGGGTGGCATTGTTATACTCATGATATAGCTTTGAATGGGCTTTGACCTCATGTATGTAAAGCCTGATGATAAAGGGCCCGATTCTGGAATGTTGGACCAAGACGCAAGGTGTGTGTGTCAAGCAGAAAGACGCAGGCAGCACCTTGCACCAAAGTGAAAGCAAGACAGGATTCAGAGACGCACCTTGTGGGAACACAAGAACCGGTGCGTCAACCACCACATGCACCAACACAGCGCCATATGTCGGCTAGCACCATGACGCATGGTGCGTTGCGACATGGGCAGGGCAAGCTGGACTCAGGAGTGCAATTCACAAACCTGCCCTAAACAGGATATTTCAAACACCTGCTAGACCACTCACAGCTGATCTAAGGGGACTTTTGAAGAAGGAAGTGAAGATGCAGGATTAGTGTTACAGGACTGACACACAGGACTGCAGCAGGACAGAAAGAGACATCCCAGATTATGTTTGCACCACTGGCCCTACTGGGCATATGGCTGGCTATGCTATGCCACAGGTAATGTGCCCACCAGGAAGCACTGCAGGATGGTGCTGTACAGCAGCCGCAGCAACAGATGCAGCAGGTGCACAGACAGCAGCAACGCAGACACAGGAGGCATGCCATGCTAGTGTACCACCCATGCACCACACACATGGACCTGATTGAGGAGCAGTGCATTGCATGATATTGGCTTGGCAAGGCAGCCATAGCACAGCTATGCCAGGATCTTGAGGCTGACATGAGAAGCAGGACACGTAGAGGCCATTTCATACCAGCAGAGGCGAAGGTATGTGCAGCCCTATGGGTATTGGCCAGTGGTGGATTCCAGAAACCAAGCGGTGACACAGTGGGCATTTCACAGCCCTCCATATCATGGTGCCTGAGGGCATTTATGGATGCCCTTGTACACAGGTCGCACCAATACATCCGCCTACCCACAGATGCCTAAGAGAAACTGGCAATTAAGCAGGGATTCTACAACACAACAGGATTCCCACATGTGCTTGGTGCAGTAGACCGTGCACACATTGCCATAAGGGCACCGCTGGAAGAACTAGACACCTACAGTATGTGAATCACAAGGGATACCATTCCATGAATGTACAAGTCATCAGTGACAGCAGGTGCTGAATACTGGATATCGTGGCACAGTATCCTGGGTCCACACACGATGCATACATTTACAGGAACTATGGAGTGTGTGAGGCATTCCAGAATGGAACACTCACAGATGGCTGGCTGATAGGTAAGGCACAAACATACACACAGAGAACAGGTGAGCATGTGAAGCATTTGGACACAACAGTAACCTTCCTCTCCCTCCCCACAGGTTATGGTGGATACTCACAACAGCCCTGGCTGATGACACTGGTGAGACGGCCCCAGAGTGCAGCAGAGCAACGCTACAATGATGCCCACACAGCAACATGCAGCTTGATAGATCGCACATTCGGCATCCTCAAGATGAGGTTCTGGTGCCTCGACAGATCAGGCGGCGCACTGCAGTGTACACCAGTAATGGCATGCAAAATTGTTATAGCATGTTGTGTGCTGCACAATATAGCACTGAAACACAGCACACCAATGCCAGAGTATGAGGAGGCACTCAGCAATGATGGTGACACTGTGGAGGTGAAGGAGGAGAAGGTGAGGCCTGCTATTGACTGGCAACAACAAGGCCAGCCCCAACACATCCTGGCCAGACAAAACATGCAGGCACAGCTGATCAGGTCACACTCTGGATGAGCGCACAACAGCATGCGCAGTGTGCAAGGGCATGGGTACAGCAACACCACCATGGTGCCTGTAGGGCATGGACCACAGCCCTGAGGCCATGGGAAGGCCACACCCATGCTGCCATGTAACACACTACAGGCACACTGGGCAGCAATGCCATGGCACTGCGGAGAACAACAAAGCAGTGCCAGGTACCCAGGGACCACCGCGGAGTGGCCACACACTACTGGTGGACTGTTACAGCTGTGGCGATATGGAGGTGTTGCTGCCTGGGCCTGTAGACAGGCAGTGGCAGCACTGGTGACAAAGAGGTGCCCATTGCCTGTGTGCTGACCCAGATGGCACAAGTCACAGTGACACTGGCAGCAGCATGTGTGGCTGGGAGGGCATTGCAAGCACATGGAATAGGTAGATGAGTGACATATTTCAGAGATGGTGACTGGCATGTTGGGACATGTTGAGTGCCAGACACTGCAGCCACAGCACTAGGTGGGCCATGTAGACAGCATGGGTTGGGTACAGCTCAACAGTACCACCATGCCACACACAGCATATCAGTGCTGTTACCCCCATAGAATGTCATTGTGTGATGGGCACAAGGAGCAGGCCCAACTGTGACAGGGAGGACCGTGTGGGTGGGTGGCTGCACAGACCATGCAGCACAGCCCAAGATGTGGCACATAGCCAGGCGCAGTGCACCTGTGGCTGCAGGAAATGGTTGGGTGGTGGCATACACGTAGGGCATGCCATGTAGAGTGGCACATAGTGTTACAGTAAGCAGTGCCCCCCCCAGAACCAGTGTGGTACCTGGAACAGATGCAGTGTGCATCAACACACCACATAGTGTGCAGGAAAAGCACTCGTGGTGATGCAAGGTGCATTGCGGCACACCTGGTGTGGCTGCCACGTGTGATGATAGTGCAGACACAACCTGCATTGCCTGCGGTCTGTTGGACTATGCAACGTGCGTCACACATGGTCAGAGCCACGGGAACACAGGGGAATACAGCCCACATGCAACACAGCCACCGGTATGTACTAGGACAGCAGTTGCATGAGCAGTAGGCCACACAGGACAGTGCAGCCCAAGCAACTGCTGGCAGATATAGTGCAGAGGCAGTCAGGGGACAAATATATCCCAATAGCACACAACAGGTGGCAATCCCAGAAGCAATGGCATGCTGGAGCAGGAAACCTTACTACTCTGATGAGGAGACAGTGCTCCTCATAAGTTTGGCTGAGCAATGGACCAGGGTACTGTTCCCACAGGGGGCACAGCAATCTAGCCCCTCAGACAAGGAAAGGGTGTGCTACAACATTGATATCAAGCTCCAGGCAGTGTCTGGTATCAGGAGGACGATAAGGCAGGTCAGGCACCAGTGGAATGACCTAGTCTGGAGGGAGGGTTGGCTTCTGGCCCACCTGCGGAGGATGGCTCATGACGTAGATGTCCAGATGTATGGAGGATGGCCAAGGCAGCCAGGTATGTGTAACCACAACTGATACTGATACACAGCACACCACCATGACCATGGATGCACAGCTGAGTACTGATGATGTCACACACCATTATGTCTCTGCAGGAGAGAGCAATGCCACTGAAGGGCAGGGGAGGCCCAGGAGACATGAACAGGGTGGAGAGGGACAAGGACCCCATGGAGCACAACATCGCCAAGGTAGGTGTACAGCTGATATGACATATGCAGCAATGTAGGCCACTGTGTAGGGCCCATCATGCAGGGGAGAGGCATGGCAGCAGCCAAGTGCCGTGAGTGCCTGTTGCATCATTATTTATTTAGTTTTTGTTGGCTGGGTAAGTGCACTAGACAAATTCTGCCTATTTTCAGGCAAGACCTGGGGGAGGCGGATACAGATGAATGCCAACTGTCCTTGAATCAGATTAAGCTGGTGGTGGTATTTTTAGTGAATTATTATTAATTATTATTAGTGAGTCATTAGGCTCAGTGATGCGCACTAGTCGGCCGGATGTGCATCCCCATGGCCACAGGCCATATGAGCTGCTGCAGTCATCCAGGCAGCATCCCGTGTCCAATGTCATGCATACAGGCAACATGTTCCAGTGACGTGTTCGCAGACACAAACATGGGGGGACACATGGGCATGCCAGGCAGCACAGGTGACTCGCATGGTATGGAGTGCAGACACAGGGCTGGACACCATCATGCCACTGTTGACATGCAGCAGTGCCATGCATGTGTTGTACGTGCACTGCACAATGTCATGATATGCCACATGATGGTACTGATGGAGCCATGAGTGGCCGGCACATGATGCAGCAGACACACACACATACACGCACACAGCAGCAGGGACAGCAATGCCGGCCATAGCTGTCGGTTGGGGGTAGGGCACATGCACATGTACACATGTGTGGGAGTGTGTCCCATATGCAATTGGTGCATGTCATGGCTTACGCAACATGTAGCATGGCATGTCGATGGCATGCCACCCCTGCGTTTGCAGTCTGGACAACATATATTATCTGGTGACACATAGCTGTGGACACATGTTACAGTCCCTCACAGTCTGTCACATTGTATTTCAGGTGCTGCTGCTGGTGTGTAGAAGGGACAGCAGGGCTGTGATGCACTGTGGCATGCCCTTGAGTGAGCGATGCACCGCGTGAAGCAGGCTGATGCATGGGTGTACACTGCCAGAACTAAGAGGATGGCCCAGGGTGGGCAGCAGGTGTCACCACAGGAGGGTACAGAGTACAGTACAGAGGAGGAGGAGGCTGACCCAGTGGAATGGCAGCAGTGGCCTCAACATGTGGAGCTGGACAACGGTGCTGTGGGCCAGTCTGCAGATGATGACACAGTGGACACGTCCACGGGTGATGACACCCTGGATGTGGCTGCACAGGCAAGTGCTGGCCAGGATGATGATGGTGGTGCCACCCCTGTGCATGGGACTGTGGGACCTGCCCTCAAACTCGAATCTGAGCAGCCTGTGAATGCCGATGACATATCGCCAGACATGGATGCCTGGGGCAATGCTGGCATACATCAGCATCTGCCCACCCTCCGTGACTTTGCACAGGGACTCAGCATGCGCATCATGCCCCTGGTGAGGCATCTGTCCATGATGAATGATGCTATGGGTGATCTGCTGGAGTACCTGGAACAGATTGTTGGACATTGACCGTTGGACATCTGACTGCAACATTGTCCAGGATGTTACATGCTACATGGCGGACATACTACGGACAGGGCACATTGTGTAGGCCATACACAGGTGTACATTACTTCAGGTTGTGGGTAACACAGTGTGCAATGCTGTAAATTGTTGCGCTGTTCCACCTCTGTTTCTGTATGAGTTGCTGTGCCTACTGCATTGTCTACCATTCCAAATGCCATCACAGTTGTTATGTATTGCTTTGTTGTGCATAATACATTGCTGTTCCATGTTCATGCTGTGTCCGTGTGTCACTCATTACTGTGCATGCCCTACAACTGCCTATGTTGTGTACAGGTCCATTTCAGCCAATATGTGAGTACCTGCCCATAAAGTATACACAGGTCCACATCTGGACACCAGGGACTGTCATCCTATGCCGTGTGATGTGCACTGCATGCCAACATGGCACTATGCATCACAGGGATCGGTAGTGTCACACGCTGGGCACAGTGTCAACACTGTATCCCTGTGGGCATCTGTCACCCAGTATTGGGGTCCTCTTAGTTCCACAGTGGCATGCCACGGTGGGTAAGCCAAACCACCATTCGACAAGGTGGGACCCTGCGGTTTGGTCCTGCGTGTGTTGTGCATGTCACGGTACCATACATGTGGTACACAATTCCATGGTGGGGCTGTGTGGTGTGTCACAGAACATGACATACTGCAGTGCCCGCCCATTGTCATGCATTGTGCATCTCTGTATGGCTGATGTGCTGGCATGTCACCACGTCAGGTACTGTGTGTGGGTGAGCTGGCAGTGGGTTGTATGTGTTACACCATGTGTGGTGGGGTGGCAACAGTTCTGCACAGGCCATTCACCTGGGTGTGGAAGCATACCTAGCACCATGGAAGGGTATGGTGCTGTGTGTGCCATGGGCCATGTCTGTGGTGGTGCACCCCACCATGGTGTGTGCACCCACTGGACACACTGGGAACAGAGGTGTGTGGGGGGGCATGCCTGGTTGGCGGTAGTCAGTGGTGCACAAGATGTGGGTGTGCTGTGTCAATGGGTGTTGAGTATGCAATGGTGTATGCACACTGTTGCAGGCCACTGTTCCCAGGGCAGGCTTTGGGGGTTGTACAGGCATCCTGCATGTGCTGTATGGGTTGGCATTGTGCATACCGCTGTCGTGTGGGTGGTGGTGGGCTGCAGGCTTGTGTGTGTGTGTCCCCTGCTCTGGTGGCATGTCTGGGTGGGTAATGGCCATGGGTACTGCACACGGTACACTGTACACTGCACAAAACATGTGTGCCACCATATGTGGTGTGTGTTTGGGTGGGGGGCTGTGCTCAGGGTATGGTGTGGACATGAGCCTAGTGCACAGTGGTGGACACTATTGTCAAGGTGACCCCCCCGTCCAGTATGCATTATTGGCATGATGTGTGCGTCCTACTGCTGTGTGTGTGCAGGCTGTCCCTTATGGCCTACAGTGGCCAGAGTCCTACTCTGTGCAGTGCATGGTGGCTGTTCCACTGTGTTGTTGCTCTGTGCTGCATCCTGCAGTGTGTCACACCCTGTCTGTGCTCCTTGGCCAGCCGGCATTGTGTGCACCCGGTGTCTCTGTGACCGTCGTGGTGTCGACAGCCATGGTTTTTATGCTGCAGCAGTTCCTGTCATACTGCTGTTGTTCCCCTCCATCTGGTCCAGGTGCACATTGCTGCTGTCTGTACACTGGGCTCTGCTGCTGCTGGTCCTTGCCTGGCCATCTGCCCCTTACAGTCCATTCCACCTGCATCAGTGTGGCTCCTCTTGCCACCTCAGGACTGGGATGTCGTGCGCTGTGCTGGTGTCTGTGCTGCACTGGGTGTGGGCATATCCATGTTGTTGCCCAGACCCATTATGATCTGTGTGTGGCAGGCCTGCACCACAGCACTGTCTGGCAGGTGTACGTCCTGCCCCCTCTGCACCTCCTGTTCCACTACCCCTATGTGCCTGTGCACCTTCTCGGCTATGTTCATGGGTGTGTTGCTGCAGGTGTCTTCCATGTCTTGTCCGGCTGTGGCTCCCTGCTGTGTGTGCCCAGCTGTGCCATGTCCACCATCAACACCAGCATCACTGCGTACCACCAGCCCATCCCTGTTGTCTGTCATGCCCACATGTCTGTCCTCAGTGGCATTGTCATCCTGTTGCTGTTCCCCTTTGTCTCCATGACGGCCATCCATGTCACCCACCACCCTGTCCTCAGGTCCAGCTGTGCGTGTCACGTGCTGTGTCAGCATTGTTGCCGGCTGTTGTCCTGTGGGCATCGCTGGCTGCATCGTGCCCTGTGTGCCCTCACGGCTCTGTCTCACATCCTGTACACCCCTGTGGGACTCATGCTGGGTCACACCTGCTGTGTGTTCTGTGCTGTTTGCCACCTGCCTGTCTGTAGTGCCGCCGCACATTGCATTCCTGATATGACTGTGGGAACATTGCCATGCTGGCTGCATGCTGTTGCATGTGTCTTGCAATCTCCTGCAGTGCTGTGGCCATTGCTATTGTTGCCTCCGTCTGGGTGATGTGCAGTGCAATGCTGCCTTCCATGACAGTGGTCTGCCTTTCTATGGCATCTGTTTGGCACGCAACACACAGCCGTATGCCCTGGAGTAGACTTGCTGTCTGTGTTGTTTGGCCTGCCCCTTCCTGTATCCCATGTATCATGGCTGTGTGGATGTCTGTCACTGTCAGCTGCAGCTGTCCCATGTGTGCTACCATGGCAGTGCTGTGGTCAGGAAATGCTGTTGCGTATCACAGCCAGCTCATGCAGTGCTGCCTCCTGGGTGAACATGACAGTCTGGCAGTATCGAGACAGGTCATCCCTGAGGTCATCATCCAAAGGCAGTGACATTGCACCTTGTTGGCATGTCCCATCTGCACCTCCAGGGGCCTGTTCCACGGTGCTGTGTGTTTGGACGTCATGGCCTCTGGTGGTGTGTACACTGTCTGCCTGTCCCACAACACTACCATCCCTACTGTTCTCTGGCCACTCGGTGTCTGCCGTGGTCCATTGTTGGTCTGCTGTTGTGCCCGTTGATGTGCTGTGCCCCGTGGTACTGCAGCTGTTGGGCGGCATATCATTGCTGTCAGTGTCACTTCTCTGTCCTTCTCCAGCCTCACTATCTGTCTCCCTCCTCTGGGCCTGGCTCACTGTGCTGTCACTGGTGGACACCTGCTGTTGTTCATCATCACTGTTGCTGTCCATGCCGTGCTGTTCTGATGCATCACTGTCACTGTCAGTCACAGCATGGCTTTGTGGTGGTGGTGTGGGCTGCCTGACAGTGGCATGCCCTCCGGTCTGTGTACTCTGGCCACCTGCTGGGTATACAGGCAGATGTGCATGGTGGGTTACATCTGACCCACATGTCCTGGTATGTGTCCATTGCCACAGTGCATGTCCAGCCTGTGGTACCCAGTGGAGGGGTCACCACATGTATCCCATGCTTCTGCATGGTGGACCAGGCCATCACCATGTCCATCTGTCCCTGCTCCCCTGGGTCACTATCCATTGTGGGTCCTTGCATTGTGGGTCCCTGTTGGCCATGCAGGGCATCAGCCTCCACTGGTGGTGCCACGTCTGCTGTATGCACGGTGGTGCCATCCACCTCATGCATGCCCAGTGCTTAACTTGTGCATGTTGTTGCTGATACAGATCTAGCTCAGTGTCACCCTGTATGCTGCATGTGCTGATCTGTGCCACTATATGTTCCTCATGTCTGCTGAGGGACCATGGTTGTGTGGGTCCTCCACCCGTTGCCATTGTGCAGCACCTGTTATGGACTGCCTTCTCCTTTGCATGGCACTTGATGTCACAGTGCCACTTCAGAAGCTCCCTCACACTGCGCCTGCAGGGGGCTGCAGCATTCACCAGTCTAGCTACCTTGTTCCATGCTTCCTGCTGTTGTGTCCATACCTTCTGGTTCCCTCCCTGGGACAGTAGCACTTCTGCCAGTTGGATGTCACATTCATATCACATCTTTGCATCATTGCACATCATGCACATGTGCTATTGTCACCCACACACCCACCCACCCACCCACCTACCTGGGCCTCCAGGAGGATATCTGTCTCCTGGTCAGTGAAGTTCTTCTTCCTGGAGTGCCCAGTCTTTTTCCTCCATGTTCCTGGGGCTGTCTGCCCCCTCTCTCCTTGCTGCATCCTCTGTGGTTCAGCCATGATTCTGCTCCTGTGTGTTGATGCTGCATGCACCATGCAGTCTGCCTACATTATTTCTATGATGCACCATGTGTTCTTGTACCATGTGCACTGCATTTGGTGCATGGTGCATTTGTTGCTGAATTGGGTGCATTGCCATTGGCACAGAGTGCTTTGGCACTCAGTGCATCTGATGCACCTTGCACCGCTTTTATCCCTAGTTTGAGAATCGGGCCCAAAATGTTCAACTAGGCTGTGAATATACCTGAATAGGTCTCTTTATTTGTCTGGAGTTCCTTCTGAGGAAGCGTAGTCATGGGTCTTCCAAAAAGGAAGAAATTCTGTGACAGTTACATGCCCAGGATGAGTCCAAGAAAATGATAGTATCCTCCTCCTCTTTGTTCTGGATAATCTCCAAGGCACATGCAATGGTTTCATACTGTGAGGATCGAATGGTACATTGTCTGGATACCGCAAGCATGTCACCTCCTAAACAGAGCACTAGGACACCAAACCCGACCACTTGCTCTCCTTCTTGATAAGAGGAGGAGCCATCTGTGAAAATATGGCGCAGAGCAGTATCTGGTAGGGTGGTTTTAGTGGCGGGTAGAAAAGGGCCTGGGTCTGGCAGAGTTGGTGGCTGTAAGCCACATTCATGTGGATCTCCTTGGTACAGGAGTCTATGTGTCAGAATAGATGGTATTTTTGTGGGGTGTACAGTGATATCTCGGTCCTGCAGAAGGGGAGACCAGTGGGTAAGTCTGGTGTTCAAGACATAACCATCTTTGATTTGCTCTGATAACAGAAAGTTGGTGGGGGTGTGATTAGTGTGCAGCACACTGGGAGAAAAACCTATGATGTAAGTGAAGTGCTTAACAGCCCAAAATGTGGCAAGGAGGTTCCTCTCACAGAGAGAGTACTTCTGTTCCACTGGGGGCAGAATTTTGGAGGCATAGGCAATGGGTCTAAGTTTTCCATTTACCTGTTGTACCAATGCTGCAGACATTGCAGTGTCAGAGGTGGCAATTTCCAAATGGAACGGTAGCTCTGGGTTGGGATTGACCAATGCTGGGGCAGAGGCCAAGGCCTGTTTCAGTGAAGTGACAGCAGCTGTATGTTCTGGTCCCCAAGACCAGGGAACATTCTTTTTTCAGTAGTTTATATGGGGTGCAGCCTTCTGTGCAAAATCACAGATGAAGTCTCAGGAGTACTTGACCATGCCCAGAAAATGTCTAAGAGTGGAGCTACTTGTAGGTAGGGGCAAGTCTTGAATGTCTTGGACCTTGTCCAATGCAGGGCTTCTTCCTTCTGCTGTAATATGCAATCCCAGAAAGGAGACCTCTGGGAGCCAAAGCTGTACCTTTGCAGGGTTAAACTTGAGGCCTGCCTGATGCAGAAGTGCAAGGAGCTCCTCTAGGAGCTGCATATTTTTTCCCAGGCCTGCTGTGGCCAAGAGGAGATCATCCACAAACTGCAAAAGACAGTTTGGGGAAGAAAAAACATATATGGCTTCCCTCATGTGGATGTAGAAAAGGGATGGCTGTTGTGAAACCCCCGGGTGAAGCAGGTCCACGTATACTGATGTCCCTCAAAGGTGAAGGCAAACTTGTATTGGCTTTCAGGGGCCAATGGCAATGACAATAAGCCATTAAAAATGTCTAGGATGCTAACCATTTGTGATAAGGTTTTAGGAGTTTTAGCACATCTGGGGCAGATGCCGCAGTAGGCGCACAACTTGATGTGACTTGATTTAGCTTCTTGTAGTCAATCTCCAACTGTTGTTGCTCTTTTTAACAGGTGAAATGAGAGAGTTGACTGTGGAGATGTAGGGCCTAATAAACCTTTGTTTCAGAAGAGATTCAATGGTGGCCCTAAGAGAAGGGATTGCCTCTGTTGGAAAAGAGTACTGTTTATGATGGGGTGGATCTGCACCAGTAACCCATATGAGGGTGTTCATTCTGCCACAGTCATGTTTGTTTCTGGCAAAGGCATCCCAATGCTTTTGCAAAATAGGCCTCAATTCAGAAAAGAGGGAGTGGTGCTGGAACATGAGGATGACATCATATTCCACGTCATTGGCCTTCACTGCTGCTATGACGGAGTCAGAAATGAGCAGCAGGTGGCCCAGGCTGGGTACCTGGAGTAGTAGCCTGTTGGCAAAATCCAACACGCACTCGTATTGAGAGAGAAAATCTCTACCTTGGATGCTTTGATGATGATGGAGAATCATAAGGTCAAAATGGTGTTTCACTTTCAAGGTACCGATGATGATGGGTATTGGTTTGGACCTGTAGGTTGTAAGTACGGTCCCCTTGAAGGCCTGTGCAGAGGAAGCCTGCCCTGTTGACCAACAAGAAAATTTAGGATCATCCTGATGCAACACTGAAACAGCAGCACCCATGTCCAGAAGTAGTTCAAGCTGGCAGCCCCCAACCAACGCTTCTACATATGGGCATCTGGAGTCATCGGTAACTAGAGAAGTGAGGATCCGAACTGGGGCCTGACACCATCAGTCCAATGTCTCGTGATTTTGCAAGGCATCATAAAGGGTGGCTTCATCTCCTGGAGCATCTGTGCTGCTTTGGAGTACAGGGATGTCAGCTGCCCGCACCCATCGGAATCTTGTTCTGCAGAGGAAGCAGGCTCGGCTCCAGAGATGGCTGCCACCACCTTTGTAGGCTGTGACATAATCGCTTCAATCTTGGACTTATATTCACAAAGCTGGTTGACTTTGGCCATTAAGTCCTTGTACAAGGGTCTGGACTGCTGTTTCAATCAGCATGGGGTAAATATGTCACAGACATTAATAGTGCAGTCAAAAACCATGCAGTCATAATGGCAAAATCAAAGGTAGTGCTCAGCAAAACACCGATTGCAACAAAAACAGCGAGCATTACCTTTGAAAACAAGGCACAAAAAAAAAATATTTGTATTTGTGGGGGGCCCAGCCACCCAAACCCCTCTCACTATTTAAAAAAACTAACTCTGGGGGGGGATAAAACTTGGGGATGGGGAGAAACCATGGGGGGGGGCGCTTGTGGAGGCACAAGTCCAAAAACCAAATAACATTATATGTCTTGGGATGGGTAATCAAACCATGGGACACTGTTACTTCTCTGCCCTACCTGACTGAGGCTCTAGCCTCTGAGCCATGACAGTTGCTCAGCAGCAACCTGCCAACCAGAGGATTTCACCTCTTTCCATAAAGGCAACATAGCTACAGGGACAGCGGTAACAAACTGTTATCCATGGACCAGCACCCCTGATTGTACCCCCACCTCGTGGACAGCAACATATATGTACAGTAGGTATATGTACTAACCTTAGGGCACAGGCTTAGGGCGTGGTCTCGCGCATGGCACCGCATAAGTGTCAAGATCTGAGTTCTACTGTACTTTTGCATTGCATATTATGCTTCACTATATTCTCACAATATATTGTAACATTGGGAGATGTTTTCCATTGTATATTATTGCATAATCATTAGTTAGGCAACAGTGCCATCTTTGGCGCTTATGCAGAACTGTAACCGCAAGTGTCCTTGGAAACATCACAAGACATTGTACACTTTATCTTCTGCTAGCTAAACAACTTTATTAAGCTAGTTAGGACAGTTAGTCTGGCCACCTGTTTTTGGCCAATTATATGTATTTTATGTATCTTCTTCAGCTGTTACCATAGTGATTATTGAGGTATAAGACCCTTTGCACTACATATTTTCTCTGAGATGAGACTAGACTGCGACCTATAAATAAGGAAACTGGATGCATTCTCCCAGTGATCACACTGTTGGTTGTAAGCCTGCATTATTCTTATTTGCCGATAATAAATTACATTTATTATCTGGACACCACTTGTCTGTTGTCTCTTCTTTTTGTGTAGTTCCAACAAGAACCTGAGAAAGGTAATTTTATTATCCAGTCACATTTGGCGACTGTGCAGGTTGGAATGTACAAAAGTGAGGGTTCCATTCAATTAACTTTGAATGTAGAGTAGTGTAGTGCATATTTTGCCTACTTGGACCTACTCGTACTCACAGTGGTTGTTCTCTGACGGACACACTCCGTCGTGGTCTCGCGCATGGCACCTCCACACTGGACCCTGATATACTCCCTTTGTGAGTGGCAGCGTACAGCCTTGGCACCACCGTTTGCGCATGGGAACCGGAAAGCCGTTGGGTGACGGTGCCAAGGATTTTATTCAGTTTTCCGACTGCTTCTTTGTTTGTTTTTCTACCCCTTGTTTGTAATGCCTGAACTTTGCACTGAACTGAGACCGAACGTCTCAAACTACCTCACCTCCCATGGAGGATGGACAGGTTTCGTACTTTACATGAAGTCTGATGAAAACCCATTGCTTCTAATTTCAGACCAATACATAGAGTCTAAACTCAAATCCAAGAAATGCAACCTCAAAGGTCTCTTGGTTGTGGCTCTACAAACCGCTTTTGAGAGTCTCACAGTGAAGTGTGCCTCTCTTGAACGGCAAAATGCACCTCTAAAAAAAAGAGATGGACTTGCAGACATCGGAGTTACAGAAAAGGGAACACAAACTAGCGGAGGAGATACAGTCACTCCGTGATCAGAATAACAGACTACTGCATTGTACTGCTCAAGACTCTGAGCGTCAAACTTGTATGTTGAGAGATGATTGTGAGAGGTTGAAATGTGATAATAAACAGTTAACTTATTTGAATGATATCCTGAGTGATACGAAAGAAGGTTTGAGAGAGAATAATGCTGAATTGAAAGGAGAATGAGAGGTTGACTCATGAGCTAGACAAAGAACTTAGGGAAAACGCTGAATTGGGCACTGTGTACTGAGTATTGCAGCGTGAGGCACAGAAGGGTATTGAGCAAGGCACTGCAAGAGTTTATCATAAGAAAAGTAGAGCAAAGATGGTGAAAATGCGCCATCAGCAAGAGATTCTCGCTGATCATGTTAAAGCTATGAATGGTTTTCAGTATACGCCCATTGACATTAGGTCGTCAGGCGATGACGACTCTGACTACGAGGAACTGAGTTGCCTCATTGCACCCAAGCCCATGCCCCATAGAGCTATTGCATTTCCAGCCATCCACAAGATGGAGGCCATGTTAGAAACATAGATTTTGACGGCAGATAAGGACCGCTTGGCCCACCCAGTCTGCCCATTTCCCTACCTATTGGCATGTAATGTTGGCGCGCATTCTACATTGCCACATCTACACAAACATGACAGCTCCCATGACACAGGGGGATGACCCACTCTCAGTGGTGTGCTTCCATTGGCTCCCCTCACCAGAGAAGACAATATGGGAGTGCGTGGCCTAATACAAGAGGCCATGACTAGTATTATAGCACCGGAGGGCCGGAGAACCATTTAAGACCAAATTGACTGCATGTTTGAAGATAGTGTAACTCAGAACCATGCGTTCTGAGCAGTTGCTGATGTGGAAGCGGAAGCTGCCCTCTGTGGCGCTATGGGTCATGTTGAATTCAGTGCGATTCCCTGTATGACCAACCCCCTTCAGGTCACTCATTCTGTTCAGCAAATTGCTCAAAGCATTGGACAAATGGGCCCAACTGACAACCTTAATTGTCATTTGGAGAAGGTGTGATCCCTCTGTGAGAAGCTTTCTCTCCAACCCGAGTACCCAGTACAAGTCTTGAGACAAACGATCGAACCTACCCTCTGGGCCAAACTCCCAGAAGCCATCCGCAACTGCGAGATGCTTGCCTACAACGATATCGCTCAGGCGCGTTACGCTGTGCAGGCTCGGTATCATTGGGCCCGCTTGGCCTCAAGGTTAAGCAAAATGCGATGGAAAGCCCCATGACTTACCATCAACAGTTGTGGCTCACCTACAAGGCTGGCAAAGGCCTGGCTGGCGAGCTCACACATAAAGACCAAATCGAGTACAAGGACTTGTACATCTGGAACATGACACTAGGCCTTCAGGAAAAGGTTGAACTCAATGTTTACCCAGAGACTGATACCTTTGCAGAAATCCTTACCAAGACAGAGTGTGCCTTTCAGGTATATCTCCCGGAACCTCGCTTCTGGTAGGAACAACAAGGCCGCTGTGATTCAAACTCCGGCAGCCCAGGTACCCATTGCCCAGGTTGCTGCAATGCAGCCTACATCCGACCAGCCAACCCACTATGCTGTGGAAGGGAAGCTAATATTTATCATGCATGATTCATTATACCTCACTATAATACATTTATCTAGATTATTGTTCCTCGTATCTGTAACTATGAGGTAATCTCTGTTGCTATGCTGTTATCTGTAGTATATAGTTGTCTGCAACCTACTGTAAGTAGTCTCTAGAAGGCAGAGAAAGAGCTGGAGCGTGGGGAGAGAAAACAAGAACTTAGAGAACCTAAGACCTATGATTCTGGAGATTATGTACATTCTTCAGGAGAGTTGTAAGAAACCCATCTCCCTTGTGATTTTCTCTGTCACATGCTTGGCGTAAGTAGTATAATAAACTTTATTAGTACTCCTTGCTTGTTTACGAATGTTTCTTGGCAGACTCCGAGACACAAGAATCTGTATTATTATTATTATTTACCCTACACACCTAGAGTGTTTAGGCAACATAAATGGCCAACCCTTCTGATGACAAGCAGTCACACAAGGGGTGGGGACCAGAACTGGAAAAACAATAGAAACAAGGACAAGAGCAATTGGAAACATCCAAATGCCCAATCCGATAGCTGGTACCATAATGGCCCCAGCTACTGGAGCCTTAAAGTTGAGAACGAGACCCTCCATAAAATGCTGGAGGAGGCCCGGGCCTAAAAAGAGGCCAAGCCTCCTCAAACTGTAGTAGCCCTTGCCCTCAATGGCAATGAAAATCCATTCCTGCCCTTGCCTACCGAACAACTGAGAAGCCGAGGAAAGAACCCTTTTGCAGCATCAGCTACTGGCCAGGCCAATATGGCAACTAAGGAAGAAACAACTGAGCAGGCCTCTGTCATGCCTGTGACATCACAGGCACATCTGTATCCCGTGCAAGACATACAGGAGGCTCAAGAGGATCCTGCGGGTCTCAGGCTTCAGGAACAGGATGAAGAAGATGACTCTGAATGTACAGATTGACAATTACAGGTCCCAGTCTGGATAGTGAATGACCTGCTTGTCAATACAAATGGATGGCCTTGTGTAAAGGCCATGGTCGGGGGGCCACCAACTGGACATGCTTCTTTACACAGGAGCAGCCATGTCTGTTCTCCATGATGAGAACCCAGCCACATCTGACTGGTCTACCGGCTGGAAGACCAGTTCACAGGGTGTAGATGGTCTACAGCTTCACACCTACTGATCTGTGTCCTTGTCTGTGGTGGTAGGTCATCTCAGGACTGATTTTGTCTGTGACCTCATGGTATTACATCATCATCCTAGTATATTGGGAATTGACTTTCTTGCACAGCGTGGCTGTATTGTGGACCTAGCCAACAATGTCATGCTGTTACCATTTCAGATTCTCATGTGGTGGCAGCTATCTCCCATAACAACAAGGAGTATGATGTCATGGCTCTGTTTAAAAGTATAGTGCAGTGGTTTAAGGTTCTGAGCTGCAAATCTGGTGACATCCAGCAGACTAGACCTGGGTTTGAATCCCACAGCTTCCACTTACACACTGTGTGACCCTGAGCAAGTCACTTAACTTCCCTGTGCTCCCAGGTCACACCTGTAAAAAAGCTTTTAGCTTAGTGTGCTACTCCTGGTTAAAGAACTAAAAAAAAAAGAAAAAAAAAGTTAACCTATTTTTTGAACTTGCACCTTTGCTGCAAAAACACCTTGATGTGTTTGCTACCAACAAGTATGATTGTGGTAGGATGCACACCATCATTGAGATCCCAGGATCTAACCCTGTGAGGCAGAAGCAGTATCCATTCCCTACTGAAGCCCTGCCATCACTGAGGGAGACCATCCAATCATTACTACAGCAAGGAGTGATTAGGACTTGCATCTCTACTGTCAATTCACCCATTTGGCTGGTGAAGAAGCCAAATTGAGCTTGCAGACTTACAACTGATTACAGGAAATTTAATCAAGTCACCCTCAGTTGTGCTCCAACAGTAGCATCAGCCCCTGATGTACTCAAGTTGCTGACACCAGACAAAAAGTGTTTCTCTGCTCTTGGCATTTCTAATGGGTTTTGATCACTTCCATTAGCACAGGTAAGTCAATACAAATTTGACTTCAACTTTGATGGGTGCCAGTATACCTGGACCTGTCTTTCCCAGGGTTTTCACAACAGCCTTTCCCTCTTCCATCTCCACATGATGTATGCCCTGCAGGGTTCTCCACACCCTAGTGTCTCCTGCAGTACATGGATGACTTGCTCCTGGCAACCACCATGAAAGAAGAACATTTGGCCCTCTTAGATGAATTATTGTGTCTCCTCAAGAGAGCAGGCCTCAAATGCAACCCCTCTAAAGCACAATTGTGTGAAAAAGAGGTCATTTTCCTTGGCCTATGTATCACAGACCAAGGCAGAAGCCCAGATGTCAAAAAGATCCAGCGCTTGCAAGATCTGCCACTTCCTACTAGCGTGGCAACACTCAGATGCTTTTTAGGAATGGTTAACTATTCCAGGGATTTTATCCCTGATTTTGCCTTGACGGCTGCTCCCTTGTATGAACTTTTGAAAAAGGATGTCCCATGGACATGGGCCATCACTCACACTGAAGCTGTCACACAGCTCAAGCAGGCCTTAGCTTCAGCCCCAGCACTGATCAATCCCAACTCATACCTTCCATTACATTTAAAAACTGCCACTTCTGATGTGGCCATGTCTGCAGTGCTGGCCCAAAAGTACAATGGATACCACAGGCCCATTGCCTATGCATCTCAAATGCTATCATCACTAGAGAGGAAATACAGTCTCTGTGAAAGGACACTCTTGGCAACCTATTGGGCTGTCAAACATTTTCTCTACATCATTGGGTAAGCTCCCATTGTTTTGCATACCTGCCACACCCCACTAACTTTTTGCTTTCAGACAAAGTAAAGGATGGTTCAGTCTCTAACACAAGACTTACCCATTGGTCTTTGCTTTTGCAGGATAGGGACATCAAAATGATGCCTGCAAAAATGCCCTCAATTCTGGCCCATGGCCAACTCTACACAGGTAAGCCCCATGACTGTGCACTCCAACCCCCTGACCTACCTGAGTCAGGACAATTCTTACCGGCTACACCAGATGTTCTGGAAGATACCACCATGTTCTGTATCTTTACAGATGACTCCACCTCCTATGTGGACAGAGAGCAAGTAGCAGGCTTTGGAGTCCTCATCCTGGATAAAGATGGCAATCTCAGGCGCATTTCTAGAAAATGCACTATCTCCTCACAGTATGCCGAACTGGCAGCTATGGACTATGCAGTGGAGGTCATGCCCCATGGTGACAAAGATGCCATTATTTTTGTAGACTCTAATTGGGTCTGCTCATCCCTTACTGAGTTTTTACCATTCTGGGAGAAAAACAACTTTACATTCTCTGTTGGCACACATGTCAAATACAGGGATCTGTTTGTGTATACACACACCCTGACACAGCAGTTTACTCACAAACTGTACATCCACAAGGTAAGGGCTCATTGAAAATCTGATCCTTACCATGATTTCAATGATCGTGCGGCTCGCTTGCCAAAGCAGGTGCTCGGGGGGGGGGGAGACATGGACAATGACACACCCTATAGCTGTGGCAGCTATAGTAGCTGCTAACACCAGGCAGAAACCAATACCAGAACCTCTACTGGACCTTTCTTCTGCACAAAAATTTGACCCAGAACTAAAAGATGTGTTCAAATTCTTGGACAAAGTAATTGAGCAACCACTACCTGTTGGTAGTCCATACAAGAGGCGCTCTAACAATATACACTAGTCTAGTGATCAGAAGCTCATCTGGTATTGGAAAGAGCATACAGGTGACAAATTGTGGGTAGCACCACAATCTCTGCAAACCAAATTCATCCATATGGTTCATGACATTCCCACTGGTGGACACCAGGGGACAGAAAACACCCTCCAGAGACTCAAAACTGTCATCTGGTGGCCTCGTATGGCCAAAGATGTAGAACAATATGTGGACAACTGCATAGTGTGTGCCCAGAACAGTCCAATTTTAGTGAAAATAAATGCCAAATTGTTGCCCCAAAGGCAAACTGGACCATGGATTGTGATACAAATTGATTTCATTGGCCCCCTTCACCAACTCCAGCAAAAACAACATGTATGCACTTGTCACAGACTTGTTCTCTAAGTGGGTAGAAACATTTCCTACTAAGAGTGACACAGCAAAGACAACTGCCAAGATCCTGGTGGATCAGTTGTTCTCCAGGTGGGACTTACCCTTAAAGGTAGACTCAGACCAGGGAACCAGTTTTACAGCTGAGCTGATGAAGCAGACACTTTAAATGCTTTGAGTAGATCAGAAATTCCATATCCCCTACCATCCTCAATCCTAAGGTCAGGTAGAAAGATCCAACAGAAGAATCAAACAGTTGTTCTGCAAATTCATCAATGACAATCCCAAGGATTGGGATTCCCTCTTGCCACTACTACTGATGGCAATTAGGGGCACTCCTGCAGCCACTACTCAGTGTACCCCTTACGAGGCTATGACTGGTAGAGCCATTAGATTACCTGAGCCCTGTTGATTGATCTCCACACCCCCACTGCAGATTGAGTGTCTGCAGACAAGTATGTTGAAAAGCTTCATGATGACATCGTGAAGACATACCCCATTGTCAACAAACTCAGTCCTGCTGTGTATCAGGTCTGAGTTCAACAGCAAAAGAAGACCACCAACAAGTAGTTCCATGCTAATCAGCTCAAGTTGTACAAAGGTGACTAAGCTTACTTTTCCTAACCCACCTAAGGCAGAATAGTACCCCACGCTTAACAATCCTTTGCTGCTTTATTTCAGATATACTGGCAAGATAGCTATCTTGCACCGCCTCATTGTGGTGGGATTACTACTATTTCCTCTGACTGTTTCCCAGAACACACCTATATCGCCTGCGCATAGGCAATGTGTAGACCATTTTCTGAGCAAACTGGAACACTCAGCCCCAATGGGAGTCCAGATTAATGTGTCCAACAGAATGTTTAATGTAAAAGAAGGCTCAGACACCTGTCTTAATGCCATGGTAGTTGCTCCAGACAAATCTACACTCTCCATAAAATGGGAAACTGAAATTGATGGCCACACACTCCCTGTGGCCTGCCTATCCAAAGGTACATTCCACAGATGGTCTAACACTAACATATCTAAAAATGGTATTCTTTCTATTTGACATACCTCTCCCAGACATACTAGTCATTATAACCTTACTGCTTTCATAGATCCTGCTTGGTGTGACCGCCTCTCCTCTGAGGAGTCATGTGCTTTCTGTCTTCATAACTATGTTGCTACTAAAGTTCATTTTGTTTCTGTAGTCCCACCCAATGAGGAAGAAATGACTGACAGTCCTCCCCAGGAGGAAGGTCCTCCTAGTGGTTTGACCACCACTTCCCTTCCAGGTGCCCTGATTAACAATGTTCAATTTATGCATGTCCCAGTTATTTTTAATCTCACCCACTGGAATATGGCTGAGATTGGTCTCTGTCACATGACCAATATTTCTAGATTTTATAGTATGATGCTTACAGATATTGTGTCTGCTTATCAGACATGCACTAATGACCCAGTCAGTGACCCCCACATCACTGATCATGTAGGGGTCTTTAGACCCACATCTAATGCTTAGCCTAGACCACACACTAGGCATGATACTGTAGATGTTGCTGGTGCCACTGGCACCATTTCCGGCCTTTTTGGCACAGGAATGTCTATCTGAAATAGAGCAGACATAGCTGCTGTCAAAGCACAAACTCTTAAATTTCAGCAAGCTGTTAAAAATGATATTTTACCCCTGCTGTTACATGGTGTAGATGGTTTAAGTAAGGATGAACGTTTCACAGTGTACAACATGCAGGAGATTGCCAAAGGGTTTAATGATACCAAATCTAAGATTAATTAACTTATTTTTCAAAACAATAAGGAGGCAGACAAGCAATATATTGGCTGTAAACCTTTATGCTCTGCTTATGGTTCTTATGTAATTTCCACTGTTAACAATCTCTTCAGGGACTTGGAAACAGGGTGCATTCCAGATCTTATACATGACAGACTCCTGGGCAGAAGTTACTGCCCTTATTGCAGATCCAATGGTTGTATCACTATTTGTTTAGCAAATACTGTTAACATTTCTATGTCCACAGCTCAGAATCTTGGATATGTCTTCCGCTATCCAAATCAAGTACCTTGTTACTTTACTAAGACTTGCTCTATACATGACAAAATGTTTGTTACCTTTACTGCCTCGATACCACGCTTTGACTCTGAAACATCTGTATTTGATAAACTAGCTGCCATTAACTCCATTGGACACCTTGATGATAACATCTATCATGAAAGAAATGACCTTCCCTCTTTGTTGGTTTACCATGCTGTTCTCCAGGCATGGGTGGTGCCCCACATGGACTGCTGCGCCAAAAAGGATACCATTACATGTGCCGCTGTGATATTTTCGATATTGTGAAACCTGTCTGTGGCTACTCGCTACAACACCTTGATTGGGCATTATCCTTGGGTGAAGAATTGACGTTTAACCTTACTGATGTTGACAAGGATGATGAATCAAAGTCCAAAGCTGCATCTTCAGTGCCTGATGCCGAAACAGCTGCCTCCTGAAGCTACCTGGAAGAGGTACATCTCTTCACTTCACAGCTCACCAACCAGTCCTTCTCTTGCCCGATACGTCTACAACAATGGAGGGTCCCATCAGTCAGAGTGACATATAATTCCAATGGACAGTATTGTGTGGTAACAAATTATTGCTCCTTTGCCTATGGTAGAAAATCTTGTGATGTTGCATACCCTAACTTCTGTTTTACTCCACAGCAGAAAACAGTTATTGGTCATACTGTTATAACTCCTGTTCCTCTCCCTGAACCAAATGTAATTGACACTGATCCACAATACTTGCTTGCCTTGTCTCAGTATTTGCCTGTGTTTAACATGCACATTGACCCTTTGACTCTCTCTTTGAAATCACTTTTAGCTAGAAAGGATTCACATTTAATTTACATTAGCAATAATATTTCTAAAGCTGGGGATGTCCTTAACACTCTTTTTCATGATGATGATTTGAGCACTGCTCTATCCAACACTTGGCTAGAACTCACTTTTAAAGCTTTTGTTATTATTCAAGCATTTTTGATTGCTTTTTTGATACTAACCCTTTGCTGTGTGTGACGCACTCTAAGACAACACCAAGAACAACTCAAATTCCTTTACAATGCTTGTACGTCAGGCCTGTAAATGACTTTTTAGCTCCATCCCACTACTCACCTGGGATTGTTGCCCCTTTTGAGGCAACAAGGGGGGAATGTTATCCATGGACCAGCACCCCTGATTGTACCCCCACCTCGCAGACAGCAAAATATATGTAGGTATATGTACTAACCTTAGGGCACAGGCACTTATTATATAAGCATAAGTGTCAGGATCTGAGTTCTGCTGTACTTTTGCATTGCATATTATGCTTCACTATATTCCCACAATATATTGTAACACTGGGTGGTGTTTTCCATTATATAATCATTAGTTAGGCAACAGTGCCATCTTTAGCGCTTATGCAGAACTGTAACCACAAGTGTCCTTGGAAACATCACAAGATTTCATTGTACACTTTACCTTCTGCTACCTAAACACCTGTTTTTGGCCAATTATATGTATTTTATGTATCTTCTTCAGCTGTTACCATAGTTATTATCGGGGTATAAGACCCTTTGTACCACGTATTTTCTCTGAGATGAGACTAGACTGTGACCTGTAGGTAAGGAAACTGGATGCATTTTCCCAGTGATCACACTGTTGGTTGTAAGCCTGCATTATTCTTATTTGCCAATAATAAATTACATTTATTATCTGGACACCACTTGTCTATTGTCTCTTCTTTTGTGCAGTTTCAACAAGAACCTGAGAAAGGTAATTTTGTTATCCAGTCACAGTACCTTCACTATTCTGCCCCTGTAGCTATCTTGCCTTTAGCTGTTTTGACTGTGCTGTTTTTCATGCACGGTTCTTTCAGCAACATATTAACCTGGTACCATTTCTGTCCTTTATTTCCCTTCATGTCCAACTGGTTAGACTTCTGTCAGGTTTTCTGTTTGTTGTTGTATCTTCCCTGCTTTTAGTAGGAGGATTTGTCTTGTTGGGAGTCTCTTGGTATCCCTTCCACTATGTACTGAGTGGAGGAATCTGCACTGCTTTGCACTGTGGCTACCTTGGGTTTGTAGCCTGAAATGAGGTCCCTTGAGAGGACCTGGTACACACGCTCCACCCACTCAGTGATCTCGCGGAGCCAGTCCATTTTGGGGAACACGGCAACTTCCACCTTTTCACAGAGGACTGACTGGAGGTTTTTTGAAAACAAGCATTTGTACTCTATTGACTCCTTGTCTGGATGTTCGCAGGCCAAATATTTGCTGGTGCTGTACATACATGAGCCACAAGCAGCTCACATATTGGGCTGGGGTTTCTTTGACATGCTGCTTCACCTGGGTCACTAGCAATATGCCGACAATGTTGGGGATGTGTGCCACCAAGAGGTGAGCTGCAACTCTGTCAAACATGGCTCTGATGTTCACGGTTTGTTTTAATACTTGTACCTGATACTTGGCCACAAGGCTGAGCTTTTTGCAGTGGTTCTGCACTTTTACAAATGGCAGCTAAGGTTGTTGCCATGGGACATGCGTCCTGTTTTGACTGCTATGTTCTGGTTGGCCTGCACAGACTGTAAGACTCCTCTGCCCTTCATCTGTGCTACAATGGTCTTGGTGACTGTGTTGGCCACAGCATTCACCTCACCCTGAAGGTGCCTCTGTTGCTCTACCTCTTTTGTCAGTGTGTCACTGACTGCTTGTTTCAGTGTACTGGCCTGAACATCGGAGATCTTAGTTTTTAAGATGGCATTCTGAATCAGACTTTCCACCTCTTCCTTATCTTTTTTGTTCAGTGCAGCTACCAGTGGGTGAGGCCTCAACCCTCTGGAGTCCCAAGGGGTGCCATCATCATTGCTGTCATCATCCTCCGATGACAACAGTGTGATAGGCGGGGCATACAGCATAGCTTTCACATGACTTCTCAATATTTCCAACTGCTGACGTAACTTCATCATCTTAATTCTACACATCAAATGCTCCACACTGCCTTTATTCTGTCTCTTACTAACATGATCCTGCAAAACTCACAATTTTCCCTAAACTCCCTTTAAAATGCATTCCAACACCTCTCAAACTCTTGCTCCAACTCCTTACACTCACTCCACAGCGTATCATTCATACTAGTAAGAAATCATTCAGCTGTAACATATTCTTCTTCTCCTGCAACAACCTCTCATTGTTTTCCATCAACCAATCAATTTGCTTGTCTTTTTCCTGTACCACACTCTCAAGTTCCTAAGCTTTTCAAGTTCTCATTCCAAATCTTTTTGTTTCTTACCTGCTTCTCTGGATTTGGAAGCCAACTCTTCTCAGAGCCAGGACTTCCAATTCCATTTCTTGGAATAAGGCATATAGGGCAGCAACCATGACACCTTTTTAGTCTTTTGTTTCTTTGCTATAGACTTTTCCTCCATGTGCTGCTTGCCAACATATTGTACTAGATTAGTCTACGATTTCAAGTCCAGCATGAAATCATTCTAACCTCCATGGGAGGTCAGAAAGTCTAAGACATCTGGGGCCAGCCTGCTGGTGCAGTGGTAGCACTACTGCTTGCAAAGCCAGTGATCCAGGTTCAATAGCGAGCCTGGGTTGCTGGAGGGCCAGCCAGGGGGAGAAGGATTGAATGCCTGTAATGCCACTCTCCTTCTCTGGGGAGGGTGGGCTGCAGTCCTCATTGCTATACCGCCACCTGGGTGACCACAGGTGGAGGTGCAGCTAAGGAGGCAGGAACATATGGTGAGACAGACATTGGCTGAGGGTCTGAGTGAAGGTACATCTCTGTCTGCCTTCATCTCATTGGCCCTCCTAGTGCACTGGTGTATGCAGGGGGTGGGACCAGAAACACAGGAAAAACACCCCATGGCTGCACCGGGAGATTGGTCCCTGCATCGGTGACCAGGGAGAGCCTAAGGATCAGCTCTGAGTGTCCGCTCCACTTGAGTTTCAGAGATGTAGGGGCCATACCTCTCAACCTCCTGCCTCATAAATCAGGGACAAGGCTTAAAAAAATCAGGAACAAAGGACCAAAATCAGGGACACATCTTCAAAATTGGTGATATCCACTCAGGAAACTGGCAGAATAAGGGGCTTAGTGTAAAATGTATTTTCTAAGGAAGAACAAGTCTGTAACTTTAATGTTTGACATTATTTTGTCCTAACAGCCCCCACTGTTTGGTCTGGGAAACACAATTTTTAGGAGGGACAGAGTAAAATTTTGAGGCAAAATCAGGGACGTCCCTGAAAATCAGGGACAGTTGAGAGGTATGGTAGGGGCATCCCCTCCGCCCTAACCAGGGGGTTATCCAGTGCTTGAAGAGTTCCAGAGAGCAGAGCACTTAATTGGGGCAGGTGTGCTTGGATCTCTCTGGTACAACTTGTTGTCGCATTGGGATTCCCGATGGATGGGGCAACTGTGGAGATGGAAGGGGCACAAACAATAAGTATAAAAAAAAAAAGGTTTAAGACATCTAATTTGAGCTCAGTATTAATGGCCATTGTTTGATGTTCCCCTTCACTGCACTAACTGAGATTCTGAAGTGTACTGGTTCACCTTGACCCCAACAGTTAGACAGGCACACATTCTGTGCTGGAAGTCCAACTGGGCCAATGCTGCAAGCTGCATGAGGGGTGTAGGTTTGGATGCCTTTGTGGTTCCCAATCCTGCTCAGGATGCGGGGGTCCCTAGCTACCTTCTGGTTGATCGAACAAGGGGTGTAGGTTTGGACACCTACGTGATCCTTACCTTGTTCACCTGTGTACCTTTTTGTGTACTGGTTCAGTTCCATCCAATCAGGTCCTGCCACGGTTGACAAATTATTAGCTGGCAGGATTCTAGACCTGTTGGCAAAACATGACACAGAAGCCTAGATATCACAGGAAAAGTTTATTCCAAAACATGTAGAAAACAGTGTACCTGCTGGGAGTTTGGAAACCTCCGAACACCGTGATGTTGTCATGCAAACTCAGTGAAAAACAGTCTTACAGACAATCTCATACTGTAGATAAGAAATTGCATTACTAGGTAATGGACTCTTCCAGAAAAGCAGAAGAGCAAAATACCATAATTCTATTGGTGGACAGTGATGGGCAGTTAGCACCTAAGATACTTAGATACTTTCTGGATCTGCATGTTCACAGTGATAAGAACAAGCTGACTAAACTACTTCTTGGGTAACAATACAGCGATTCATAAAATATGCTAATCATTGCATCATGGCAAAAAGCTCTAGGTGGCGCACAAGCACTGTCAAAATAATCATACTGGATAACGGTTCCTAAGCACATAATAGAAAGTATGAGTAAATGGAAATGTACTTTATACTGCAGTAATGTATGTTATAACATACATGCGGGTCTGTAGGGTGTCCAGGTCTACATCATTAAATATTTGTATTAAAATTAATTTTTTTTTAATTAATATTATTTTCTAATGCAGGAAGACCTAACCTGCAATATCCATGTCTTGGGTTATCTGGACATTACTACCGTTCATAAACTTTCACTGTTTTCTGTGTCTACATATTTACAAAAAATAAAATAGTTATGTAAGAATCTTTCTTCTGTGCTCAAATCTATAACTTTTACTTAAAGATTTTTTGTTCAGTCTTATACATACCTTTGCTAAAACAAATGTTATTTTCTCTCTAGGTTATGCTCTTTAAATTTTGTTTCTCAGTCTGTGGAAAAAGACAAAAAAGGAGGGAGCAATAAGTGTTTAGTTTATTTTGTTTCGACGATACACTCTATTTTTTGTGAAATGTGTATCTTTAGTAATTAAATTTACAAATGGTCTACTTACTCCAATTATTCCTGATATTGCAACTGAGATTCCACCTTCTCAGTCTCAGTTTCTCTGAGTTGTTCAGTCAGTATTGGAGACATAGATGTAAAAAAGTTCTATGGGTCAGTTTTTTTTGTTGTTGTTATTGCATAACTTATTAATGTTGAAGTTGAGCTCCCATTACTCTGGTTACAGACGGTCTATTGGACCACTGTGATATGGGACCGCAGTGGCAGGTTCTCCTGTTTTTTGCTATAGGTCCAGAATTAACTCTTTACTGCTGCTTATGTTTGTGCCACTATCCAAGACACCAGTTGCTCCATGAGGCTTCACTCTTCCTCTTGTGAAGGGGTTGGGCCATGCTATCACACACTAGCATAGCCATTGCACAATTACATCACAAAGAGATGCAGTTATGTGGCCCAATCACAAAGAAAACTAAGCTAACCATCCTGAAGGATGGTTCTTGTTTAGAATAAGTGCATCCTTGATTCCCCTTCATGGCAAGATTGTTTCTTGTGTAATACAAGGGGGGGGTCTATTTACAAGGATTCTAATTTCAACCAAGGAGGGGGATCTTAAGGATTTTATTTTTATTTTTGGTTAGCTCTTTATCGAAGTTACTTAGACAACAAAAGGGGTTGACGTTGTTTTGCTGCTCAGCTGGTATCACAATAGTAATAACTAATACTTAATAATGTAGCTTACTACATAAATATTCTGTTTGGCCAATGAAGGTGACATATGACGGAATGTTAAAACTCATTTATTAGAGGTTTCAAAATGGGTTGTTATAAAAACTATTATAAAATGGAGAGGCAAAAATCCTGGAAGCTGATTGGCTGAAGTACACTTTGACGTGTGACAATATCTCAGAATATCATCATGGTCCAAAATTGATTACTAAAATCAGCCATTTACTAACATGTTGGGGTCATTTTATAACAGCAATAATACACCCCAGGGTGTGGTATATCATGGGATATCATCACTTCTTGGGTGGTTAACAGGACTTGGCATTGCCTTATGACTCACAATCCACCCAAGGCGTGATTATATCCCATGATATACCACACTCTGTCATATATTATTGCTTAATTATTGTTTAGTTATATGTGATTATATTGATTTAAGTTTTTTCAGTATTTAAAACTAGTGACCTAACATCTTTTATTTTTTGTCTGTTTAGTAATGGAGTTTAAGAGAACCAGAAAATGAGTAGTTCTACACTATCAGTTGGTTCCTGGAATGTCTAGTGCTTGGGTACTCCAGTTAAGAAGAAAAAAATTCTCAATTATATACAAAAAGAAAAAATAGATAATGCTCTTTTACAGGAAACACACCTATTAGAACAAGAAGCTGAGCTGGGCCACCAGCACAGTGGTAGCGCTACTGCTTGTGACACCATTGACCCGGGTTCATGAATGAGCCCGGGAGGTGGAGGGCTGGCTGGGTAGAGAAGGCTGAGTGTCCACAGGACAGTTCACCTTCTTCGGGAGGGAGGGGGTTCCAGCTCACTACTTGACTGGCCTCTGGTGGAATCCAAAGGAACAGCAAGTAGAGAACATCAGAAGAAGTGGTTGGGCAAGGTGGATGTCAGCATTCAAAATTGCCGGACCGGTGGCTCTGAGGGCTAAGGCACTGTATGCCTTACCTCACGCTATGCCGGTGACCCATGTTCAGGAATGAGCACAGGCAGCCAGGGATTGGCAGGGGAGGAGAAAGATTGAGCATCCAATGGACTGCTCTCCTTCTCCGGGGAAGGGGCCTTCAGTGGTCGGCGCTCGTTCACCCCCTGGTGGAGGCTGGGGGACAGGGCACCATGCTGCAGCACAGGGAGGTGGAGTCAGGGCAGACACCGGGAGGGAACACATGCAGACGCATGCTTGCTCCCCTCCGCTGGTGTCACTGCACACCCCCGGCTCCTGAGAGAACATCAGGGAAAACATACTGCTGCAGCACAATGGTGGAGGGCACCTCACAGGCTCTGCTCATGGCCAGCCACAGTGCTGGCCCACTGGATCCAAACTTTGGTGGGGATTGGAGAACCCCGCTGACCCCAACAGGGGAGGCAAACCCTCTGTGCTCAGGTCAGTGTTGGACAGTGAATGCCGGGGGATGGGGCTGGTGGTGCCCTCCTTAGGTAGCTGGCAGAGAAATGAGGAAAAATAGTAGCCAAAAAGAATAGGGAATATCAGTGCCAGATTGTTAGGATGGCAGAGCACCGAAGAGCAGAGACCCTAATGGCTCATGCCTGCCAGATCCTCCGGGGTCCGATGAAACAAAGAAATGTCTTGGGATGTTGGGCCCCACCTTGTACCTGCCTGGGGGGGTATAGCCAAGGCTCCATGGGGACTCACCAGAGGTTGGGTAGGTCGTGAAGCGGGGCTACTGCAATTGTGTGTCTCCTGAAGGAGCGGTGATCTGGTGCAGGGAGGAGTATAAAAAGAGATTAAAAAAAAAAAAAGCCAAAACACTGGCTAGAATGTGGGTAGCCCAGGTGAAATTTAATGTGTTCAGCTCAACACAGAGGTACTGCTATCTTGATAAGTAATGGGGTAAATTTCACAAAGGATTCGTATCACGCAGATTAAGAGGGCAGGTTTCAAATTTTGCCAGAAACACTTAATGGTAGGAAAATAGCAAGCTGCAATGTTTTATGCACTACTACAGAACAGGCTAGTTTCTTTAATGACATTAAAGTAAGGCTGAGTACTGTGAAGGATTGGGACATCATTCGGGGGGGGGGTTAAAAAAAATGTTGGACCCAATTTTGGATAGAAGTAAGACCCCCACTTCCTTTCATAAGGCTTTGTCCCAGAAAGGCCTTCACAAATTGTTAGAAGATTTAGATCTATTGGACGCTTAGCATTTACTAAATCCCCAGGGAAGAGATTATACATTCTACTCAGCCAGACATATATCTTATAGTAGACTAGCTATAATTCTGTTCTCCGAATTACAAACTTCTGTCTTATTTTCAGCACAGATTAGAGATTTAGTACTCTCAGGCCATGTGCTCATGTTGATCTCACTTTCTTTTGAGGTGAACAAGAGCAATGTCACAAAATGGAAGTTTACTGGCTCTTTAGAGTTAGACAATGGTACTGGAAATCCGGTGAAAAAGCAAAGAAACAACTAGCCTACAGGCTAAAGAAAAAATCTCTGCAGAACATCATTTTAGGCATTAAGGATGCACAGGGCAAAATAGTAATAACCAATAGTAAGATTTCAGTAGAATTCAAAAATGTCTTTTGGGATCTTTATAGAAATATAGCTAATAACAATGGGGTGTTTACTGAAACATTTTTAAGCTCACTGCATTTACCTAAGCCTTCCAATTCTGAAAGAGAAGCTCTGGATAGGCTCATCTCTGAAGGTGAATTCCATAAGACCATAAAGGAGTTACTTTCAAATGAAACCCCAGGATCTGATGACTTCCCAAAGGAGTTTTATAAGTCCCTACACCCAAGAAATCAGCTTTATCTCTTTAGTACCTTGACCCCTACCCTGTCGACAGGCACTTTACCTGAATCTATGAGACAAGCATATATTTTCCTGATTCTAAAGAACAATAATGATTTGCAGGAATGTGAAAGCTATCACTATTTCACTGCTGAATGTTGATTATAAGATCCTAGCCAAGATTTTAACCAATAGATTTAAGGTACTGTATACTGTATATGGTCAAGCTTTTAGATGAAGAACAGACTGGCTTTGTTCCAGATAGAAAGAGGTATGAAAATGTTAGAAGGCTTCTTAGATGTATGTGGTCAGCAAATAAAACTAAAGATCCAGTCATAGCCTATGTATTGGACTTTTTCAGAACTTTCGACTCCCTTGACTGGGGCTATCTTTTTACCACCCTGGGAAGATTTAACATAAGTTATATTTACAATTCCAACATTAAATAGAGAATAAAGTATGGGGTGGAGTGTGGTAAAGAGAAGTTTACACACACCTGAGGGGTTAGATGCTACATAAACCCCGAGAGCGAAGCTCGAGGGTTTGTGCAAGCATCTAACCCCGAGGGTGTGTGTAAACTTCAAGTTTACACACAACACCCCATATTTTATTTTATATACTTGCTGGCTCCCCATTTTTCACCACAGCAATTATATAAAATAGCAAAGGTTCTGGCTGGGGACCGCGCTCCATTTTCATTTTTTCATCGGTGAAGATGCCAGATTCAAAAAGGTGTCCGTGGTGTTCATTTGTCCCTGTAAATTTTAAAAAATGTATTTATCTTACCGCTGAGTTACTGTGGTGGACGGCAGTTCACTTTTCGGCGAGCAGGCAAGCGGCATGTTTGGAAAGCGGCGAAGTCTAGCATGCACATGTGCAGAGTGAAAGAAATCATGCGCATGTTTACCATTATAAATGCTCCTTTATAAGGCAAATTACACCACGGTTTACCTATGGGAAAAATTGGGAGCCAGTTATTATAATTGAATACCAACCCTTCAGCAAGAGTAGTCACAAATGGATTTATTTCTAATCCAAATCTTTCATCTAGAGGCTCCAGGCAAGGTTGTCCTTTGTCTCCTTACTTATTTATTCTAGCCCTGGAATCCCTAATCCACAAATCATCAGATAGTAAGCTGGTCAAAGGAATTAAAACAGGGAAGATAGTCAATAAGGTTTTCGTCTTTGCAGATGATATTTTACTTACAATGTCCAACCCTTACTCAGCTATTAAAACGCCAAAGTCTATCCTGGAGTCTTTTATTCTAATGGCAGGCTGGAAGATCAGTTGGGTGTGGGGGTGCAGGGAATGGGAACACAAATTATGTGCCCAACAATGACAAAAAACGAAACATTATACCCAAACACTTAGCCAGGTCTGAACCCAGGTCCTCCTGCACTGGAGGCATAGATTACCTCCACAAGACCAAATGACCAGCTGGGAACTGCCTGGCCAAATTGCTTCCCATATCCTCGTTCACTTAACCTCCTTTCTACCATCACTCTATCCTTCTGCTGTGGTTATTGTCCCTTTACACTCGCTCTTACAATGGGCGCTATGCTTTCACATTTGCTCTTTTAACAGGTGCTCAAACTGAGTCGCTCAAATTGAGTCACTCAATTTGAGTCATCCATATCATGGGATACCATCTTCTACCCTTTAGATTTAAACAGGCAGCACTGTTTCTAGCTTCAAAGGCTGAAGGGAATTTACCACTCTGGTTAAGGGTCGAAAGACAGATAGCCCTTCCACATAAATTGTCACACTTTTTGTTGATCTCCCTGACTCAAAAACTAAAAGAAAACATTTGTATAACTAATTCTAAGAGACACACAAAAAATAGAATCTTTACTTAAAAATAAAGAACCCCCAATTGCTGTGACAACTATTTGGAATAACACTCGTGTGTTATACAATGGTAGACCTCAGGAGTATGTTAGGTGACACTCTTGAGGTCGTAGATAACTTCAGATACCAAGGCATTTGATTAGACTCCAAATTACTCTTTGCCATCCATATTGCATCTCTTTCTAAAAAAACTGAAAATAAGGCTAGGGTTCTTCTTCAGGAACTAATCCTTGTTTCCTGAAGTAATCAGGAAAAGACTGATACAGGCTACCTTCCTTCCACTCATCGACTTCACACACATCATCTACAATAACAGTACTGCTTTTCACCTCAGTAGGCTTGACATGCTATACCACAGTGCCTTACACTTCATCACTAAAGCACCATACAGAACGCACCATTGCACTCTCTGTAAAACAGTAGGCTGGTCTTCGCTCACAACTAGAAGGCTGCTCCACATTGGCATTTGGGCTGTGAAAATTCTACTGCACAATCATCCCACCTACATCACGTCCCTCTTTCACAAATCCCACAGTTGCTATTCACTATGTAAAAACAACTTCATCTTGCGTGACGTGCCCAGAACATGTACACTCCATGGCAGAGCTGCAGTCAGCTATACCATACCTTCATTCACCTTCAAGGTCAGATTACTGACCTATAAAGCCCTACATGGACAGGGACCTAGCTACCTGCAAGATCTCCTTGTCCCTTACTGCCCCCTCCGCTGGTTCTACTCCACCAATGAGGGATTGCTATAGGATTCCAGGGTCCATTTGAAGACATCAGGAGCTTGCTCTTTTGCCTATGTAGCAAGACCCTATGGAACTCTCTACCTTGTCGGATAAGTGAGTGCCAGACCACTGAGAGTTTTAAATCTCAATTGAAGACCTTTCTTTTTAACCTGGCATTCCCATCTGAGATCTTGTAACTGACTATTGTTAAAGGGGTACTGTCATCAACAGGCTTTCTTAATGTCTGAAAGCCCATAAAAAGCTAATTTGATTGAGCCATTGTGTTGATCTGTGAATCTTTGCAGTCTAGAGTTATTCATATGTAAATCACCCTGTAATTAGGGTCTGGTGGCAGCCATATGTTTTGGGATCCTGACAGGAAATGATGTCACTGAAGGTCTAGGTCCTCCTTTGACTGTATTTAATCCAACAGCTTAAATAGGAAAACAACTGTTTTATTAAGTGTACTTTAAGCTAGTATTACACTTTCTACATCTATAATAATTGTTTTGTATATGCATTGAAACTAGTGAGTTATCACCTTTACATTTCAAACTGTTAGTAAAAATAATCCATCTTCAAAATTGCTTTAATCTCTAGGCTATACTGCCAGTGCCAGCTGATCATCAAAAACTACACATCTCAATGCTGGCTCTGTGGTACCAACAGGTATTGGGGCCCCATATCAGGATTTCTAAACCCTGGCTGTGTTCATGTCAGTACAGATTTCTGGGACTGCCACAGCACCAACTTCGGTCTTTTTTCATTCCCTCTTTTTGCAGCCTTTTCTCTTACAATTTCAGGTGTGAACTCTACAAGATGCAAATATGGCTGTGTACCTACTGGCCTGGCATCATGGGGCCAGCCTTGAAATGAATAGCTTTTGATTATCAGCTGGCAGTACATCTGTGAACAAGCTTTGTTCGTCCATTAGAATGGGGTTTGAGCATATGTTAAGATTCTGAAAATATTATACTCTTTCTATCCAGATTTGACTTGAAAAGAAAAAAATAGGACACAATTACTTGCTTATTAATGGCAAAAACACATACTGGGTTTATACTAGGGAATGGAAGGCATTACTGCCCATAGTAACTATCCATCCACATTAGTGGGTCCAAATACACCCCGTTAAAAAGATATTCATCCAATTTCCTCTTGAATAAGGTTACATTACTGCACTCAATTATAGTTTCAGGTAATTTATTCCAAAATCTGCATGTTCTTTGTGTAAAAAAATTAAATCTCCCATTCTTTATTGAAGAATCAGTTTTTATTTGTTGTTTATGTATTCTTAAACCACTAGGTTTCTGTTGAAACTCAATTTCTAACTCCTGCAATAATTCCCCATCTTTTGTAATATTATATGCAAGCAATAATGCCAGACAGGGTGGGCAGTATTGGTCAATACTGGACCAGCCAGGGGCGTAATAGGCCCTTACACTGCAGGCGGAGGGGCCTTATAGCTCTTTGGTCAATCCAGTGCCTATACCGCCACCCTGGAGGGCATTATTGTGCTTAGAAAAAGGGCTTTCATTTTTTTTTATTTATAAAAATGAGTTTCTAGGGAAAAAACAGGTACAAAAGTAAATAACATGTGAGAAACAGGAGTTTCTGTTAAACAGTCCCTTTAGGAGATGCCACTAGAGGGTGCTGCTGCCTATGATAAGCTTGTTTTGTGTACATTGATTTGCAGTAGCGCACTTCCCACCCCCCAGCATGGAATTCTGTTTTTTTTTTTTTTTAAAGAGCTGCTTCAGCTGTCCCATCTATTGTATCCCTTCTTACTGCACCTCATTGGTCTGATTTTTCGCTGTCCTACGTGGTGAAATTTGGTGGTTGCGACTTGGCCCTGTTCCGCAGCTAGGGCACACACAGAGAGACAGAAGGAGTATTTGGAGTTTTAAATATTTTTTTTATTTAATGTTTTTTTCATTTTTGTTTGTTTGTGGGCAGTCAGCGCGGTAACCGGAAGTGTATGGAAGGGTCACGGAAGATGCGAGGAAGCCGAGGTATTTACAGCGCCCCATAAAAAAGCTGTAAGGGAGAGCGAAGGTCAGAAGTTTGAAGTAAGCATGTTTTCAACTGATTTTTCAGCTGTAGACTGGGATGGCAGGTGGGGAAGGTGGCGATGAGATGCTATGCGCTGACCACATCTCGGTGATTTAGCGAGGGCAAAAAAATGGTGGCTGCTCATTATGCCAATTCGAGGTGCCCAGGGAGATTCTTAGGTAATGGGGCACCTCGAATTGGCACTTCTTTCTAACTGGGCATCTATCGTAAGTTAATGTACCCCCCTGTTTTAGCTCTCAGCCAGTCAGAGAGCTGATAGTCTTTTGCCCATTTTCTAAAACAACAATAACTCACCCCTTAATCTCCTAGTTTCAAGACTAAATAATTTTGATTTCTGTAGCCTAGTTTTATAATTTAATCTCTTCCAGCCTGATACCATTTTTGTTATTCTATGCTGGATTCCCTCCAATTTGTTTATCTCCCTCCTATGATGGGGGCTCCAGAACTGGGACCCATAATCCAATAGTGGTATAATATAAGTTTTGTATAGCGAAAGTACCAAGTAACCGACCGACTCATAAAGGATCTTTTAATGTTCCTAACCATAGCATTTATTTTCCTAATCATACTTGAACGATGCTCTTTAAAATTCAAGCAGATATCAATTATAACTCCACAATCCCTTTCTGAGCAAACTTTCTTATTTTTTTCCCCATTTAACCAATATTCATGTCTATAATTTAATTTACCCATATGTATAACCGAGCATTTATCCACACTAAAGTGCATTTCATTTAACCTTGCCCACTTCTCCGCTTTTTCCAGGTCTTGTAATAATTGATCCACACCCCTAACTGCATTCTCTGTTCCACCTAATTTTACATCATCCATGAGTTTCACTATCCAACTATCCACATTCTTGTGCAAGTCACTAATATAAACAGAAAATAACACAGGGCCCAAAATGGATCCCTGAGGAACCCCACTCATCACATCTCCCTCATCAGACAAACAACCCCTTACTCTTACCCTTTGTTTCCTACCTGACAACCAATTTCTGATCCATAACACCAATCTGGAATCAATCCCTATCTTTATTAATTTACTTATCAAGAGATTGCGAGGTACTTTATCAAAAGCTTTCTGAAGGTCTAACATAATTACGTCAGTTGGAATATTATTACTAATGTATTTATTTACCTTATTATAGAAACTAATCTGATTTGTAATACAAGACCTATGCTGCCTAAAACCATGTTGGTAGTATCACAATAATTTAGAGCTTTTGGGTTTTCTTCTAATTTAAGCCTGAGGAAGGTTTCAGCCAGTTTACATACAAGAGAGGTCAGATTAATAGGTCTGTAGTTAGAACATAAGGACCTATTTCCCTTTTCAAACAAGGGGATAACAATAGCTTGATGCCAATCTTCTGCCACTAATCCTGTTTTAAATAATGAGTTTAGTATATGGGATAATGGACCTATCATAGTTCTAATAGTTTCGTTTAACATCCTTGGGTGTACAAGTCAGGCCCAGCTAATTTATTCAGCTTTAATTTATTAACCATCTCAAACAATTTTTCATGATTTATTCTCAAATCTAAACCTGTACAATTACTGTTAATAATATTGTTATACCCTGATTTCGATAAGAAAAAGACTGAAATAAAAAATTAATTAAACTTATTAGCCATCTCTACAGAATCACTAATAATCTGTCCATTATTTGTTAGTGGCCCTACATTTGTACTCGATTTATTCTGACTATTAATATATGCAAAAAAGCTCTTCCCCCCATCCTTCCTATGTGCAATGTTAAATTCTACTCTTGATTTTTCTTTTCTAACAAGCTTCTTTAGTTTTTTTTACCTCAGTCCTATAGTTATTTAATGAGGCTGAATATTGACATTTTTTCATCAATCCATATGCATACCTTTCTTATTGATCTGTCTTAGCACCTTCTTGATTCACCATAGGGGTAATTTACCTTTTTTATTATATAATTTATTATTTGGCACATGCTTATTTTCTGTGGCCCTAAGTTTCTTTTTAAATATCTCCCATATTTCATATGTATCTTTATTCCAGAAATCACTTTCCCAGTCCCATACCTTTAGTTCATCATTTATTTTATTAAAATTAGCTCTATTATAATTTTTAATTACTGCCTTCCCTATTATTTTATGAAAGTCATGTTTATAAATACATGCCACAAGTTTATGATCACACCCTGCTAAATTGTCTCATAATACGATATTACTCACTTTATCATTTGTATTAGTCAACAACAAATCATATAAACATAGAAACTTAGAAGTTGACGGCAGATAAGGACCACAAGGCCCATCTAGTCTGCCCATTTCTTTTTCTGCCTTATAAATGTGCCATTGGCCTTTGCTCTGTCGATGACCTATCTATTCATACTCATCTGTATTGCTCTCTTATACCTATCCCATGACAGTTTGAAGCCCTGCACTGTATTCATATCCACCACTTCCTGAGGTAGGCCGTTCCATGCATCCACCACCTTTTCTGTGAAAAAGAACTTCCTCAAATTACCCCTTAATCAGCCTCCCTCTAATCTCATTCTGTGTCCTCTTGTCCTGCTATTTTTCTTATATTGAAACATGTTAGACTCTTTCACCTTGTTAATGCCCTTAAGGTGTTTGAATGTTTTGATCATATCACCTCTCTCCCTCCTTTGCTCTAGGGTATACATACTGAGCTCCGTTAATCTGTCCTCATATGTTTTCTGATGTAGTCCCTGCACCATTTTGGTTGCTCTTCTCTGGATTGCCTCAATTTGGTTAATGTCATTGTGAAGGTGTGGCCTCCAGTATTGCACACATTACTCCAGATGGGGTCTAGCCAATGTCTTGTAAAGAGGGATTATTACCTTCCTCTTCTGATTTCTGATACCCCTACTAATACACCCTAACATCCCCCTAGCCTTACCTACTGCTTTAGTGGTCTGCTTGGATGATTTCAGGTCATCGGTGATGATAATGCCCAAATCTCTTTCTTCCCTTGTGACTGTCAGCAACTCCCCTCCCAGCCTATAGGTGGCTTCAGGGTTTCTCTTCCCTATGTGCATGATAGAAACATAGAATTTGAAACATAGAAACATAGAATTTGATGGCAGATAAGGACCGCTTGGCCCACCCAGTCTGCCCATTTCCCTACCTGATGGATAAGCTGCAGATCCTAGTTAACCAGCAGCCTACTTCTTCCTACCCACCCCTAGAATTGCCTTATGACTGTCCCATGCTTGCTTGGATTCCACCACTTTTTTTGACTCCACAACCTCCTCTGGAAGGCGTCCATACATCCACAACCCTTCTGTGAAAAAATACTTCCTTAAATTACCTCTGAGCCGCCTCTTCTATCTTCAAATTGTGCCGCCTTGTTCTTGCACACCTCTTTTTTTGAAAGATGCTACCTCTTGGACTTTGTTGATTCCCTTGAGGTACTTGAAAGTTTCTATCATGTCCCTCCTCTCCCTCCTTTCCTCGAGGCTATACATATTAAGCTTCTTAAGTCTCTCTTCATATGTCTTCCAGTGCAGACCCTGCACCATTTTAGTTGCCCTCCTCTGGACAGCTTCCATCCTGTCTATGTCTTTGCGGAGATTGGGTCTCCAGAACTGCATGCAGTACTCCAGATGTGGTCTCACCAGCTGTCTGTACAGAGGGATAATGACTTCTTGTTTTCTACTGGTGATGCATCTCCCTATGCATCCCAGGATCCCCCCAGCCCTCCTTGCTGCCCTCTCACATTGCTTGCCCACCTTTAGGTCATCTGATATGACTACCCCCAGGTCCCTTTCCATTTTTGTTGTTGTTAGTATCTCACCCCCATTGTGTACTCTTCCCTGGGTTTTTGTTTCCAGGTGCATTACCTTGCACTTAGCATTGAATCTAAGCTGCCATACATTTGACCATTCTCTAACCTTGCCAAGTCCCTTCTCATCCTTTCCACCCCACCTTGTGCATCAACTCTGTTGGAGATTGTGTCATCTGCTAAAGAGACATATTTTTCTTCCAGTCCTCTGCAATGTCGCTTATAAAGACATTGAAGAGGACCAGTCCTAATACTGAACCTCCCATGGAACCCCACTACTAACCCCCTTTTTCAGAGTGGACTCCATTTACTATTACTCTCTGTGTCCTATTCTCCAGCCAATTCTTTTACCCAGGCTGTCATCTTGGGACCCACTCCCAGGCTGGCTAACTTGTATATTAATCTTTTGTGTGGGACTGTGTCAAATGCCTTGCTAAAGTCTAGGTAGGCCATGTCCACAACCCCTCCCTGATCAACTACTTTGGTCACCCGGTCAAAGAAATCTATCAGATTTGTCTGGCATGACCTTCCTGCTGTGAATCCATGCTGCCTTGGGTCCTGTGCCCCTCTGGCCTCTAGATACTCAACAGTTCTTTCCTTCAGAAGCGATTCCATCATTTTCCCTGCCACTGAGGTTAAACTAACAGGTCTGTAGTTTCCTGCTTCTGTCTTGCTCCCACTTTGTGAAGGAGAATCACATCTGCCTCCTCCAGTCCTCAGGTACCACCCCATCCTCCCATGATTTGTTAAAGAGGGTAGTCAGTGTCACTAGTTCTACCTTAGTTCTTTAGCATTCTGGGATGAATCATCAGGCCCCATTGCTTTGTCCACCTTCAGTTTTAAAAGCTCTTTCAGAACCCTTTTCTGTAAATGGGCTGGTATCAACTTCTGTATCCTGAGTGTTTCTACTGTTTGTTTTAGGTACCACCCCCTCTTCCTTTGTAAATACTGAGCAAAAATATCTGTTTAATATCTCTGCCTTTTCACGATCTTGTACTTTTTTTGCATTAAACCCCAGTTGCCACTCTTCTGACCATTTTGCTAGTTTATCCAGATCTCTTCCCATTCTGCCCACCCCATCTGGATCATCTACTCTATTGCAGATCTTGGTGTCATCTGCAAACAGACAAACCTTACCCTCCAGTCCATCTGCAATATCACTGATGAAAATATTGAAGAGGACTGGCCCCAGGACTGATCCCTGAGGTAACCCACTTGTGACTTGCATCTCTTCTGACTGTATACCATTTACCACCACTCTCTGTTTTCTGCCCGCCAACCAGTTTGCCACCCTGTTGACCAACTTCTGACCCACCCCAAGCCTACCCAGCTTATTAATCAATCTTCTATGTGGAACAGTATTGAAAGCTTTGCTGAAGTCAAGGTAGGCGACATCAACTGCTCCCCCTTGGTCCACCACTCTGGTTACCCAGTCAAAGAAATCTATGAGATTAGTTTGACAGGACCTTCCTTTTGTAAACCCATGCTGTCTTTGATCCTGTCCTCCTATGGATTCCAGGTGTTGCACTATCCTTTCCTTAAGGAGTGCCTCCATAATCTTGCCCACTACTAAGGTAAGACTGACTGGTCTGTAGTTCCCTGCCTCCTCCCTGCTACTACTGTTGTGGAGTGGGATCACATCAGCCCTTCTCCAGTCTTCTGGGACCTCTCCTGTGCTCAGAGACTCACTAAGCAGTTCTGATAATGGATCTGCTAGTTCCACCCTTAGTTCCTTTAGTACCTTGGGATGTATGCCATCAGATCCCATTGCCTTGTCCACCCTGAGCTTATCAAGCTCTTGTAGGACCCTTTCTTTTGTGAAGGGACTAGTGCTTACCTCCCTCCCCCCTGTGTCCATGGTGCTGAGCTGTGGGCTCTGCCCTACCTTCTCTTCAGTAAATACTGAGCAGAAGTATATATTTAGGATAGATGCTTTTACATGGTCCTCCTCCTCCTCCTCACACACATCCTATCTCCTTTGATCTTAGCAATACCCCCTCTGGACTTTCTCCTTTCACTAATCTATCTATAGAAAGTCTTGTCACCATCTTTTACTGTTTGTGCTAGTGTTTCCTTGGTTTGGGCCTTTGCCTGCCTTACTGCCTTCCCTGCTTCCATTAGGGAAGTTTGGTATGCCTCCCTATCTTCAACCCACTGTGTTCTCTTATATTTCCTGAAGGCCAGCCTTTTGGCTCTGACCTTTTCTGCTACTGTTTTTAAAAACCAAAGTGGTTTCCTTCTTCTTTTGCACTTTCTTTTCTCTCTAACACAATGGGATGTTGCTTCAAGTATTGCATCCTTTATGCTTGCCCACTTTGCTTGGTACCCCTCACCTGTATTTCTTTTTGCCAGGGCTAGCTTAACTCTGTTGGCCATCTTATCAAAGTCAGCTCCTCTGAAGTCCCATATTTTTTGCCTTGGAATGGGATGATTTAGTTGTGGTGGCAAAATTGAACCATACCATGTGATGGTCACTGGCCCCCAGGTGGCCTTCTACCTGGAGATCTGTGATCCTTTCCCTGTTAGTCAGCACTAGATCTAGGATAACCCTTTCTCTTGTGGGTTGTTGTACCAGTTGTTTGAGGCCCTCCCCCTGCAGGGAATCCACCATTTGTGTAGTTCTGGCAGATGTTCCTGCTGGTATTGACCAATCTGTATCTGGCATGTTGAAGTCTCCCATTATCAGAACCTCCCCTTTAGCTGTCATGTTTTGTATATCTTCTAACAGTATTGTGTCTATGTCCTCCCCCTGGTCCGGGGGCCTGTAAACAACCGCAGTTCTTATGGCTGTCCCATTTCCTGTTTCCATGGTGACCCACAGTTCTTCTGGCTCCTTATGTGTATTCTGAATTTCTGTAGCTTTGATATTTTCATTGACATACAGGGCCACTCCACTTCCCTTTTGCACCTTGGTCTCTTCTGAAAAGTACATAGCCAGGTACTGAAGTCTCCCAAGTGTGGTTACTGGTAAAACACGCCTCGCTAATTGCTACTATGTCCAGTTTAGCCTCTGTCATTATTGCCTGCAGGTCTGGATCTTGTTTCCAGACTGTGAGCATTGTGTACATGATTTTCCATTGGCCAGATTTCGGTGTGTTAGTTATTGGGTGAGGTCTGGCATTTCCCCTGTGCATCGTATGGGGAGCTGGACCTTTTTCCTTACCTGGTGATGCAAATGAACTGCAAACATGTTGAACTCCTGTTTGACCACTAGCTGAGGGGAGAGGGGTGTTCTTCCCATTCAACATATGGGTGCTGCACCCCTCTCCCCATTTGCTAGTTTAAATATTCTGCAAAGATGTCAAACTTCTGCCCCAATGCACTTACTCCCTACTTAGTCAGATGCAGTCCATCAAATTTAAAGAACTTTCGCTCCCAAAACTGTTGCCAGTTCCCTACAAATTTGTGTCTTTTTTCCTGGCACCAGCCCTTGAGCCACATGTTTAGCTCCCCTATCTCTCCTTCTCTGACCTTCCGTCCATCTGCCCCCTCTTCCAGACTGGCAGGATCTCAGAGAAGGAAATGCCAAATGAAATGGATGATAGTTTGTCACCCAGCCTGGTCAGGTGTTCCTTGGTCTCCACAACTGACCAGCTGGTGAGATCATTAGTCCCTATGTGTACCAGGACATCAATGTTTTCTCCTGCTTCCTGAACAATTTTAGCAATGCGGTCAATGTCTCTCCTCGCTGATGTACCTGGGAGACATCTGACCATTACCCCTTGCTGGAGATAGGTATCAAATCCCAGAATTATGGAGTCACCTATGATCAGAAGTTTTTGGGATTTCCTTTTTGCTTTTTTTGTTTTGGTTCATGTTTTGGGTGAGTTTTGTTGTGCTAGCTCCTGTGCTGCAGTGTCCTCTGCCCCTTTGTTTGATTTTGACGGTAGAAGCAGATACCTGTTTGCAGTTTTTATATGGTTTGTGGAGGTAATATGTTTTAGAGCACCAAGTGATGGGGCACCTGATTTGCTCCTCCTAACCACCTGCCAACCTCCCAGACCAACTACCCTCTGCAGTCGAGGTGCTTCTGTTGGATGTTGGGGAAATGGTGGGTGGTTCTTATAATATATTTCCTCTTGAATATGAAATTTGAGGTGTGTAATCTCTGCCCATGCTGCCTGGAGCTGAGCCCTAAGATCTCCAATGGTCCAGCATGTAGGACAGTGTCCTAACTCCTGTAAAACTGCCCTTCTGAAAAGTGTTCCACAGTACCTGCAGTGAATGTTATCCATTCTAGATAAGTTGCTGGATTTATAACCTGGTCAGTGTAATTGGAAGGAAGAAAATGAAAGCAAAAGTTTGATTTTGTGTTTTGTTTGATTGTTTTTGTATAACTTGTTATAACAAGTTAAATTACTATTGCCCCTGTAAATAAGGTCACCGTGTGAATACCTCACTGATCCGCCCCTTCCTGCTTTGCCACAGAAAATGTCATGACTGTGCTACCCTATAAAAGGAGTGTATTGTGGGGTGGTTGGGAATGGGGTTGGTGGCTGGGCCCTTCCCCTGCTGAAAAAGAAGAACCACAGATGAAAGAAACAAGGAGATAAGAACAAAAACAATCAGTCAGCAACAAATGCAGTAACCCTGAAAGCTTATCCTAATGATAGATAAAACTGTAAAACCTGTAAAGCACCACCTGTAATAATTTCACAGAAGATATACCCTGTAAGAAACACATTGCTACAGAGAAAAATAGAGCAGTAACAGAAGATATACCTTGCAAAAGACAATTTGAATCAGAAGATTACAGCAGTAATCTGTTAGCAGACACCTGTAGGCACACCTTGTAATAATGCAGCAGAAGGTATACCCAGCAACAACAATTTGAATCAGAGAAAAATAAAGCAATAAAATGTTAGCAACAAACAGTAACAATCCCTGTGAGTACAAAATAAAAATAACAACACGCAGTAAACCTGCCTAGCCAAAAAAGTCTTAATCCTTTCCCTTGCTCTGGTAAGGTTCTTTACTCTGTCCTTTCAAGCAACCTAGAAAGAAAGAGCTCAGGTGAAGCTAGGTGCCTTGGCCAGCAAACCAAGTCTTCAACCTAAATCTAAGATGTCATCACCTCTAGTAGGTTTCTTAATCATTTGCTGTAACACTGCAGTTGACAGTGCATCCAGAAATACATTTTCCATTATACCATTAGCAATAACATTTATCCAATTTGTGTTAGGGTAGTTAAAATCACCCATGATTATAACATCTCCCTTCTCAGACATTTCAATTATCTGTTGGTTGATTGCCTCCATCATTTCTACACTTGGATTTGGCAGTCTATAAAACACACATAAATAAACTTTTGTCACATGTTTAGATTCATGTACTACCCATAATTATTCAATATCCTGATTTTTTAAGTCAACCAAATAACTCTGAATATTATCTCTGATGAAAATGGCAACACCCCCCCTTTTTTGTTTTGTTGATCTTTAGAATACAGCTTAGAACCCTCTATGATTTTATTCCAGAACACATTACTATCCCACTATGTTTCTGAAATCATGCAAACATCTATATTCTCCTGGTATAATGCACTCTCTAATTCAGCTTTCTTCATACAGTTTAAGCTGTGAGCATTCAATGCCCATATTTTTAATTCCCCACATTTAGTTTTATGCTCCTTAGTACCTTATTTTTTTACTTTGGTTATTTTTGGCAAATGTTCCTCTATTCCCTTTCTCCCCAGGTGTTTTAGTTTAAACAGTTGATCACAACCTACCTCAATCTAATGCCTAATTTCTTGCTACCCAACTTATTCAAGTGTAGACCATCCCTTTAGAAATATTGATTGTTGTTAACAAAGTCTTCCCAATGTGGCACATATCCTATTCCTGCTTTTAAAGTCCAACCCCTTAACCAATTGTTTACCGTCTTAATTTTAACTGTTCTATTCTCATTTGCCCTAGGGACTGGTAACATTTCAGACAAATGCAATTTACAATTTAACCTGTCAGCCTCATTTTTAATATCTTTAAACTCCTCCATTATTTTGGACTCACTTTGGTAGGGAACATTGTTTGTACCCAGATGTAATAAAAGCACAGAGGGCTTATCCCTTTCTTTAACAATATCAGTCAACATGGGTTTAATATCTCTTATTTTGGCTCCAGGGAAATAACTAGTAGGTACAATCTTTTATTATCCTTGGAGGTGTACCTATCCATATATTTTAAGATAGAGTCTCCCAAAATGTACACCTGCTTAAACTTCATTACTCCCTGATCGATCATTTCTCCTCAATAACTGTGTCCTGGTTTGAAACCCTCTCCCTACCTAAATTACTATTACCCTCCATAAATGTATTACCTCCAACATTATTTTCAAGCTGTTCCACAGGGGATGATACCATATCTTTGGACAATACCATCTGATGCATCGCATCAGCTCTCTCCCAATTAGCTATTTCTGATGGTATTACATGCCTATTTGCTGTCTCTGATACCACAGCTAACTCCTCCTCATGTTGCTCATTTATATGTACTACTTGTACAACATCAAACCCCTTCTTGCCTGTCACTGCATTATCGAAACTGGCCTCATAAAGATCAATTAGAGGTGTAAAAGCATTTTGCAAAGGGGTATTCCATTCCATGGCTTTACGACCCTTCTTATATTTTCTAGTTTCTACCATCCAGGATCCATCATCATCATTTTGCCTTACCCTTTTTCTGTTTTCCATTCTCTTATCTGTCAATGACCCTTGTTCACCAATACGTTTGTCGTTTACTTCATTGCTGTCATGAACCACCCCTCCTATATTTGCTTGGGCCTCTACACCTCCCTCATTCCTACTTTCCTTTTGTTGTCCCAATATACTGAGCTGTCTTTCCAGACTTATAGTCCTGCTTTTTAGCTCACCAATTAGTACACATTCAGTACATGTATGTGTCAATGCATCATTAATAGCTTCCGTGTTCAGTTTATTACAAATCCTGCATCTTATAGCCAGTGTTCCATTTACTAATTGCACTATGTTTGAATCCATCTTGCTATACTCTACCTATTTGCCCTTCTTACAGTATATTTGCACTTCTACCCCACTTACTGGCTATCCTGGCTGACACCAGCAGACACTATGAGTCTCCTTTACTGTTTGCCTTAACTGACCTCGCCGATGCTGGGCTTGCAAATGTTCACCACAAAACTACTAAAATAGCAGGGAACTGGAAGCAGTGTTCAGCTGGTGTCCAGTTTCCTCACTGCAATAAACTCAACCAACAAGTTAAAAATGATTCTGGTGCCCTTAAAAGATCACCAAATCCATCTAGGTCAGCAAAAAATTACAAATAAGCACTAACTTTACCCCCAGCTGTGTATGTTTAGTCCCTCTCGAGGACTTCCTGGTTTTGCTCCATTGCTGTGGCAATGCCTGAAATAGGCCTGACATCCCTTAAGCCTCAGAGTAATCAGTAGAAGAATGTTATGCCCTACTGCACCAAATTGCTGCACTATATTGGCAGCTGGAAAACAATTCTAGCACTCTCAGAGCTCAGCGCTCTCTTAAATCATAGCGGGGGAACCGGAAGATGGACAACATTGTTAAAACATGCATAACCTGAAATGCATTATTAAAATATAGAATAATATATGTGTGTGTGTGTGTGTGTAACCTGAATTTTACACAAACTCGAGGTGTGGGATGTAACATAAATTCTGAGGGGTTTACAAAAGCATTGCACATGAAATGTGTGTGTAAAATTCTGATTTTTACATACACACACACATACACATGCTATTTTATTTAATTAATGGTGATATTTTTTCTCCTTCAGCACAGTTCAGTTAGTGCAGCATTTCTGTCAGGGATAGACACACACACACACACACACACACACACACACACACACACACACAACCTGTATCTCCCTTTTATTTTTTTATTTTTTCTTTACATTGCAGTGGTGACGACATTCTGAAAAGTCGCAGTCCATCAACATTGCTGCATAGTGTAAGACATGCTCAAAGGTATGAGCGGCAGGATCAACCAGATTGATTTTTTTTATTTTCAAGGCAGGATCAACTAGAAAGATATTTAAAATATTTCAAATCTTACTTGTCTTAACAGTGTGTGGCAAAGCTTGAGTGCTGGTACTGGTGCTTGGTAATGGAGCCACCGTGTTGGGCAAAATGTTCAGCCTGCCCACAGTGAAACTATGTACTAGCTAGCTTTCTGTGGTGATGCTTGATTAATAGGTGTTGATTACAACGTCCTGGTTGTAACCACAAATATCAACCAGGAGGCTGAACTGTAGATAAAGATGTCTTTACTTTTTAAAACTGGTGCTGTAATCCCGTGCATGCATAGAGTAAAGATGTGTGGAGATCCCACGCATGTGCAAGAGCGTGCCATCATTGCACATGCACGGGATTTCAGCACTGGTTTCAAGAAGTGAATTGCGATACACACAGGGCTCGGTTTTAAGTCTAAAGTACCAGGAGCCATTTGCGATTTAGTAGTTTATAAGGGCAGCATGTTATTAAAGTAGGCTTGGCATAAAATGGCACTTTGTGACTGCACTCGATCCTGGTGTGCATCCTCAATGGGGGTTATGCTTCTGGTGTCAGTGGATTTATGGACAGCCCGGATAAAAGATGAACTATGCTAAATATTTATAAAACAGGCATTTTTGCTGCTCTTCTATGTCTATGTGGTTATTCTGCATTACAAATTAATTTGGTGTGTGCCAGAAGGCACACTGCATGGATATTAGCAAAAATGAGGGGGTAAAGCTGACAGTACCCCTTTAAAGACAGTCAAAGGAGAACCTAGACCCACAGGTGACATCATTTCCTATCAGGAGCCCAAAACATATAGCTGCCACCAGCCATTAATTACAGGGTGATTTATATATGAATAACTCTAGACTGCAAAGACTCACAGATCAACTCGATAGCTCAATCAAATTAGCTTTTTATGGGCTTTCAGACATTAAGAAATCTTGTTGACGACAGATCCCCTTTAATTATTAGAGTTTTAATTTTTACATAGAAACATAGAAACAGACTTTCATGGCAGATAAGGACTACTTGGCCCACCTAGTCTGCCCATTTCCCCTACCTGCTGGATAAGCTGCAGATCCTAGTTAACCAACAGCCTATTTCTTCTGACCTCTCACAAGAATTGCCTTATGTCTGTTCCATGCATTCTTGAATTCTCCCACAGTTTTAGACCCCACAACCTTCTCAGGAAGGTGGTTCCATGCATCCACCACCCTATCTGTGAAAAAAATACTTCCTCACATTGTTCCTTAGCCGTCCCCTCTCTATCTTCAAATGTGTCCTCTTGTTTTTGCACATCTCTTTTTTCTGAAAGATGCTACCCTCTTGGACTTTGTTGATTCCACTGAGGTACTTAAAAGTTTCTATCATGTCCCCCCTCTCCCTTCTTTCCTCAAGGGTATACATATTAAGATCCTTTAGTCTCTTCTCACATGACTTCTCTTGCAGACCTTGCACCATTTTAGTTGCCCTCCTCTGGACTGCTTCCATCCTGTCTATGTCCTTGCAGAGATGGGGTCTCCAGAACTGAACACAGCACTCCAGATGGGGTCTCACAAATTGTTTGTACAGAGGGATAACAACTTCCTGTTTTCTGCTGGTGATGCCTCTCCCTATACATCCCAGTATCCCTCCAGCCCTCACTACTGCCCTCACATTGCTTGCCAACCTTTAGGTCATCTGATATGATTACCCCCAGGTCCCTTTCCATTTTTGTTGTTGTTACTACCCCCGGATTGTATACTCTTCCCCTGGGTTTTTGTTTCCCAGGTGCATTATTTTGCACTTCTTTGCATTGAATCCATGTGCCATTCTTTTGACCATTCCTCCAATCTTGCCAAGTCCCTTCTCATCCTTTCCACCCCCCTTGTGTATCAACCTTGTTGCAGATCTTTGTGTCATCTGCAAAGAGGCATACTTTTCCTTCCAGTCCATCTGCAATGTCACTTATAAAGACATTAAAAAGGACTGGACCCAGTACTGTACCCTGTGGTACCCCACTAGTAACCCCCCTTTCTTCAGAGTGGACTCCATTTACTATTACCTTCTGTGTCCTGTTGTCCAGACAATGTTTTACCCAGGCTGCCACCTGGGACCCACTCCCAGGCTGGCTGATGTTTTATAGAGTTTTGTACAGTGCTTTGATCTTTGTTGTAATTGTGCTTAAATAAATTGTGATTGATTGAATGATAAAATTCTATTTGTGTTTTTTTTTCTACCTTGCTGTCCTACCAGTACCTCCTTGTAAATGAGCATGCTCAATTGAGTATTTCTAGCAAATAAACTGGAACTTAAACTTTAGGTATTACTAACCTAATAATCTGCTAGGCTTTTTAGGTAATCTTTTATCATTTAAAGCTCTGAAAGTGCATTTTGAGATTCATGGATTCCAATTTGTCCATTACTTACAACTTAGGAAAGCTTTACAAGACTCTGTTTTTGGTCCAAATCTTTGTTTCTCACGGCCAACTGAAGGGGACCAAGTTCTTAACATGGTAAAACTGAAGAAAGGGGTGAGTCTAGCTTCTAAACTTCTTTTGGATTCTTCAGAACAACCCCACTTACTTTGTCATCAAAACAAAGTGGGAGCAGGATCTTGGATCTAAGTACATCTGTAACTGGGGCAGAATGAGCCTCTTCATGGAATAATGCCTGTCTTTCCAGTAAATAAATTTGGGGGAGCCCTATCCAGTACAAGATTCTGCATCATTAGTACTCTCCCCTGAGATTAGAATCAATTGGTTACTTACCAGAAGATCCAAGCTGGAAATGCCAACAGAAGCATGTAGCCTACTCCATATGCTTTGGAACTACCCACAGGTTACTTCTTTATGCCAAAAAATCCATCAGACTTGTGAGGCAGCCTGCAGTATAACATTAAAATTCTCTTCTCCCTGACATTTCTGGTCCTGGGAATTGAATTGACTCAGAAGCTAAGCTTACGATCAGATATCAGAAAGTAGGAGTATGGGCAGCTGCCCTCACTTTTAAAAGATTACTTATGTCAAACTGGAAATCTCAAACTCCCCCTTCTCTCCAGGAATGGAACACCAAACTAAGAGAAGTTATCAATAATGAGTGTATTGCACATACTCTGTCAGAAAATTTGCCTTTATTTCATGACACATGGTCACCCTTTTTAATCTTTTTGGACAAACATTAATAGCAGTACTGTTTTGTACCTGTCACATTATAAGATTACTAAAACTGTTTTAGATGTTGTATTAGTTGTTTTACCTTATTCTATATAGGTTTGTTAATTCCTCTGAAGGTACTTTGGTGGAAACTGAATAGATGTAGTTTAGTCTGGTTCCCTTTAATTTAAGCTGTCTTAATCACTTGAGTCAGAGTTATGTCACTATGAATCTGTGTATCATTACCCTGTGTTGTTACTTGATATATTTTACTAAGCTAGTTTAAGAATAAGAGATTTGATGTACTCTACTATTAACATGTAAGCAATAAACCATGACAGAGCATGATTCTACTGTGGATTCAATCCATAGTTGGGGGGGGGTTGGGCATGGGTCCGCAGGCTGAGTACCTCCAAACAGCCAACCATGGATTAAATCCACAGTAGAACCATGTTCTGGAGTGGTTTAATGCACTTGCAATATAGCAAGCATTTGTACATATAAGAAGATATAATGAGAAAGGATGTCTACTGTGGAATTCATCCATGGTTGAAAACAGATAGACTGATTTAGTTTTGAAATGCTTTATATTGAGCTGTTAAACATGCTGTACATAGAGTTCAAAATAATTGGAACACACCTATTTGAAATATCGTGGCTGCTATTTCAGTTTTGCAAAAATAGCTTTCATTACATGCTTTAAGCTTTCTAACATAAAAATATAACGTATTTTTCAACTTTTCAAAAACTTGCACTTAACTTTCTGTGCTAGATTCTTCAGTTTTCCTCTGTATTACAAGATGTATGTTGCACTGCATGATGGGAATGTGCTAGTGTAGCTCATGTTTTGTTCCTGCAGTTCCTTGGCAGACCAATAGATGGCTGTGAAACAATGCTACCAGCACAGCACTGTTTTTAAAAAGTACTGAACTGAGCCAATTTGAAAAAACTTCAATGAACAAGTGCTATTTTTCTCAGTATTTTCTTCGCTTTTTTACTCTCTAAATTATCTAGCTCAGCAGGAGATAGAACACCATACGTTTACTGTTCTTGCCTTTCAAATAATTGTTTTGACTACTATTGCTAGTCTCTTTCTTTGATTTTCTTTCGTTTCTCTCACTTTATTTTTCTTTTCACCCATTGAAGTAGCCTCTTTCTTTGATCTTGCTTTGTTTATCTCACTGTCTTTGTTATTTTCGCTTTCTGTTATAGAAGGTGCATGCTCATCTTTACCATACTGTGTATTTACCAAGGAAGTGCTAGGACACATAATATTCAGTGGTCCCAGAATGCATTGCACCCTAAGTTGCTTAGAAAGCAGTATCATGAGCGATTGTAACAGTATGTAAATGTTCACTTCTGAAGAAATATTATTACAGCATAATTTACAGTTTATGTGGTGTTTAAATGTAGAATCTTTAGTAATGTGGCAGTCACAACATTAAACAATCTTGAAAATGTCAAAAACCCTGTGCCAGAAATAAACTGCAATAAGTAGAAACAGCACCATATTTTCATACTTTTTCACTTGTATATTGCTAATGCTTATGGTGGATTACCAAGGTGCTACATTATAAGCCATGGTCTACTTTGGAATTTGTGGTTCATACTGGTATTACACAAGCAACCATGGTTCTACTGTGGATTTAATCCATGGTTGCTTAATGGTCACCTGCTGCTGTTTATTCAATCTGTGTTAGTTAGTTTAAAGCAAAAAAAAAAAAAAAGCAATATGTCTTGATTTGATTTTAAAATATTTAACACTACTCTTAGCAATTTCTCCTTTCTTATATACTATGAAGTGTTTTTTTTCAAGATACTTTTCTTGTTCTGTTTCATAACTTCGATACAAAATCCTTTGTAGTAACCCTTTACATTTGTCTACATTAATTTTTTTATTTAAATGTGATATTATGTTTTCTTAATACACAATAAAGCCCTTCAAATTGTATGCACATTCAAATACATTTTTCATGAAAGTACTGTATTGGTCAGTATACTCATTGTTCACATGTGTTTAGTATACATCAAACTACATCAATGGTGTCCATATTCAAATAAGTGTCTATGTTCATTTAAAATTGTGTCCAATTCAAGTTTTCATTAAAACCATGTATCTTTTGTGTGTGGGCTTTAAGGTGCAAATCCACTATGCTTCCCTCATTAGTAATAGTTGCTCCCAATTTCCTCCTTTCTGTGCTTTATATACTGTAGTTTTTCAGTCCCAAAAAACCTTAAGTTGTTCACTTGGTAATGGTGTTGTTTAGGGTGTATTAAGAGTGCTGATCTTTCATACCCCCCAACAATGATGAGTAAAGTTAGAAAACTTCACTTTGTGGACTAATTCATGAATTTGCCTCATTTCATGAAGTCAGTCTGCTTCAGTAAACCAATAACTCCATGTAAAGAAAGATGGCAACTTCACCACTGAAGTCTGGCACAGATGCAATGTTTGCAATGTACTATGGGATTGGAGGTCATGTGTTGCTGAAATAAACTGTATGCCAAAGAAGACTGCTTTCAGTGCAGCCTTCTGAAGACAGAGTAGCAGAGAGAAGTCTGTGTGTGCTTACCTGAGAAAAAGCTTTCAAAATATGTCTCAAAACTGAGCTTTTTGAATCCAAATTGCTCACAAATTGTTCTAGAGAGCCTTATGCTGCTAGATTTGTGTTTTTTATTTTTTTGCTGACTATTTACTTTAAAGTAGTGGTTTCTGTTTTGTCAGTCTAATCAATGGTGTGGGGAAGGATAGGTGTACTGTTAAAGAAAGGCAGCCCAGAAAGATCTGGAGCTTTTTGTCTAAGTAGGAGGTTTGTGTTATATTTTGTTTTTTTCGCTTTTTCCTGTTCATCATTTTTGATCTGTAGTGTGTAACTTCTCATTTTTATTTCTGTGGTTTAGTATGGCATGTTTAAATACATAAGATTCATAAGACCAGGTACAGATCAGTAGCATTAGCCATTAATGACCAGAGCCATCCTATCAAACTCTAACCATATAGACTTTATCGATCATTTCTTTATCCAATCCTCTCTTAAAAAGGTTGATGTTATTACTAGCCACCACTGATGCTGGAAGACCATTCCACATTGATACCACTCACTGTGAGAACCAGGATTCTCTTTGAGTTTTCTTGTATAGTTCACCTTTAAGTAATTTATCATGTCCGCTAATTGATATGGTTCCCAGGCTTAGACTCAAACCACACACTCCTGTACATCTGCATTGTCAAAAGATCTATGTACAAGACACATCTCCATGGTTTCTTCTAAATTGCAATGAATACAAACCAAGATCCCTCAGTCTCTCCTTATATGCCCTGTCCCTAAGGTTAGCTACCAGTTTTGTAACCTGCCTCTGTTTTTGTTACCAAGGCTCCAATTTTCATATCGTTGGCAAATTTATTCAACCATGATGTATTTCTACAAGAAATAGACATTACCAGATGATAAAATAATACAGGCCCCAAAATGGATCCCTGTGGAACCCTGGTTGTCACTGACCCAAGTAGAAAGGTGCGCTTTTATGCTTACTCTTTACTTCCTACGCCCTAGCCAGTTAGCAATCCAGCTTATGAGTATGTCCTCTATTTGTATCTCCTTTAACATTTTAATTAATTCAGTATGAGATACAATGTCAAATGCCTTTACAAAATTGAGGTATAATACATCCACTAGTATATCCTGTTATAGTGCCTGATTTATGGGTTCAAAAAAGTATGGCAGATTAGTGAGACAAGATCTCCCCTTTTTAAAACCATGCTGTGTTGGGTTGTTCAGTCCTTTTTTCTCACAATAACTTTCAACCTAATCCTTTATAATAGCCTCCAACACTTTACCCATGATTGAGGTGAGGCTTATTGACCTATAATTCCCACAATTGGATTTGGGTCCTTTTGTGTATTAGTATAACAGTAGCAATGGATGGTCCAATTATCAGGGACAACTCCTTCATCTAGGAATTTTTGGAAGATCAATTTTAAGGGCTCACTAATTTCATCTGCCAATTCTTTTATCAGTCTCAGATGGATTCCATCAGGTCCAGGTTATTTAGTAGGGTCCAGTTTTAGCAACCTTTCTTAAATATTACTAAATGTAATGTTGATGGTACTTGTTTATCAGTTTTAAAGATTGTGTTTAGTTCATCTCCTTAGTTATGTATACATTTATACTTTATTATTATTTTTTATTCTGAGAGAAATTAAAAATATAATTAACAATGAAATTCATCTGGGATATTCAAACATCTTGAAAACATAATACAAGCAATAATATTGTAACGTATAAAGAGATTTTTTTTTTAGTTTTCATGGGGGGGGTTAAAGCTTTTTGCATTTAGTTCAAAGTCGAGAGTATATTTCAATAGCAAAAAATAAATAAAATTATGTATTCTTATTCCATGCTCCAAGTTTTTAACATCCCATCTAAAAGGAAAAAAAAATTAAAGTGTCTCATTTTAGGCAAAAATTATTTTCTTAAATAGTAACGTATGTGGAGTATAATCCATCAGACATCGAAATGACCACATTTCATGCCCCAGTTCAAAAAATCAGGTGGACTTCGGGATATATTGAGTATCTCCTTCTTCTTACTCTTCTTGCTCATCCAGGTCAGATCCCAAATCTAAAGACATGGCAAAATGTTTCTCCTAAAATGCCCGTGCTGCATGAACATCAAAAAAGAAATAATGTTTGTTTTGAAATGTGACTTTTAGCTTAGCAACGGATTGAAGAACTGCTGATGCACCTGTTTGTAAGAATTTAGCCCTTACATTCAAAATAATGTTTTCTACAGCACTGAGTGGCGAGGCAAAAATCTGGATATTAATGAATTTTGGCGCCTTCATACATAAATCCCCTTTTCTGTCTTGTAGCTTGAAGTATTAAGTTCCATTGAATAATAGAAGAAAGGACAAATCACATACCTAGCAGTAGGTTCAGGTGTAGATACAGCTTTATGTTTCTGTGAGGCTCTTCTAATTTGAGGTCTAAATACTGACTCAAGAACAACAGGTTGGTCCAGTGAAAAGGTAAGCATTAGCAACGTCTCTACCTTGGACTTCAATTCTGGATTAGGGATTTCTGGTAGAGAGCCCAATAAGCATAAAGTTCTTGAGTAAAAGTGTATTTTCAGTTTTTTCAGTCCTGGTCATGGTATTCAGCTGTTCATGAAGACTAGCATTAACTGCTGCTTCTGCAGTTAGAATCCTGGTTGTGAGCATAGCTATATTCTTCTCCTCAGTATCCACCCATTCTTCTATAGATGTAATTTTTGCCTCTATATTTCCATAATGAGTAGAGATGTCTGTGAGGAAACTCAGCATTTTTTGCAATGAATCTTTGACGTCTGTTTGGAATTCCACAAGGAAGGTCTGTATCAAAGCCAATGACGGCTTCCCTGATGTTTTTGCCTTAGCACCCATGTCTGGGCACAATGCGGCTGGGGAAGACATTACTTCAGGCAGGAGAGGTGAACCTGCAGCCTCCCATTGCAGAGCTGGCTTCCCGATACCAGTTTTTTGGGAAAAGTCCTTATCAAGTGAGTTAGCAAGACTAGAGCACTCACTTTGAGCATATGTGTATGCTTTGTTCTTAGCTCTCAGCAATTTAAGTTTATTGGAGAACCATGGTGGAATCTTGCCCTTATTATTATATTTCTTTTTGGTCGGTATGTAGTCATTAATTATAGTTTTCAAGAATGAAGTTGGTAAATCCCACATTTGTTGAACTCCCTGCCCTTGGAAGTGATGCTTCCAGTCCCAGTCTGAGAAACGCTTTCTGATTAATATATAGTTGGCTTTATTATAACATTTTAATTCTGTGGTCCTACATTGTCTTATCATACTACAAACTATAGAAAATTTTACCATTTCATGGTCGTTGCCTGATCGCAACTCCCTAGTTTTGCAATAGGCAATATCCTCCTCCAGGTTACTAAGTACTAAATCTAACATATGGTACATCTTAGCATTCTGCTTAACATAATTTTCAGTACTTAAGTAATCAAGAACTTTCCAAAAATCTGTCTTTGCTTGGGTTTCAGTGGTGCTTTTACGCCAGTCTATGCCAGAGAAATTAAAATCTCCAACAATCAGTAAGTCACTCCCAGGATCCTGTCTCTTTAAGTAAAGTATTTTGTCAGTGCCTTTCTGTTGCAGTTTTAGTTATTTTTTTAGTTCTATTTTTCTTAAAGTGATGGTGTTCTGTTACTTTTTGTTATACTTAATATTACATTACCCCTGTAATTTTAATGCCCATTCTTTAAAAAAAAAGAAATGTTTTGATTGTTTTTAGTAGTAGTTTTTCAGAACACACTGCTGATGCCTGATTTTCTAATGGGAGGTGTTATCTGGTCCTGGTACTTATTTGTACTGCAGGCTTTCTTTACATTTTGTAATTTTTCATCCCAAATCAAGTTACAATTAGCATATAAGAATGACCGGGAAGAGATGCTCTACTAAAGGGAGACGTGCTGGGAGGCAGCAAGGTAGTGTTCAAAATCTGTGGGTCAAAATACTGTAGTGCCGTAGTTAAAAAAATCTATGTCTGTGACAGTGTGTTCTGTGGGTTCCAGGGCTGGTAGAGGTGAAGAAGTAGTTGGTGGAGGTGGCATTAACATAGCCAAATTTTTCTCTGCCACATCTGTGATGGCCATGCTGGTGAGGGAGGTGGGAGGTGACAAGAAAAGCAGCAGTAAACAAGGAACAGTGGTTGAGTAGGAGGTTGTTGATGTTCCCGTGGCTGGTGGGGGATGTGGGAGGTGACAAGAGAAGCAGCAATAAACAAGGAACAGTGGTTGAGTAGGAGGTTGTTGATGTCCCCGTGGCTGGTGGAGGATGTGGGAGGTGACAAGAAGCAGCAGTAAACAAGGAACAGTGGTTGAGTAGGAGGTTGTTGATGTCCCGTGGCTGGTGGGGATGTGGGAGGTGACAAGAGAAGCAGCAGTAAACAAGGAACAGTGGTTGAGTAGGAGGTTGTTGATGTCCCCGTGGCTGGTGGGGGATGTGGGAGGTGACAAGAGAAGCAGCAGTAAACAAGGAACAGTGGTTGAGTAGGAGGTTGTTGATGTCCCCGTGGCTGGTGGGGGATGTGGGAGGTGACAAGAGAAGCAGCAGTAAACAAGGAACAGTGGTTGAGTAGGAGGTTGTTGATGTCCCCGTGGCTGGTGGTGGTGGTGCTGAGCCTGATAGTGTGGAGCTTGAGTCAGTGGTTGAGGTGGGAGATCTAGAAAATGTGTGTCACACTCAGATTTCTGATGGTGAGAGGGTCAGAGAGCCTGGAGATGGTGATGATGATGAGAACAGAACTGTGGAAGAGAAAAAACATAAGGGCGGTGCTGCGGATGATGCAGGGGATGTTGTTTGCAGTCATCCAACTACCAAAGTTCCCCCCAATATTATTGAAGTTATGAAATCATCCCCCAAAACACATATTTCCATCTCTTCCCCTCAGCTGTCCCACTCCCACTACCATGGCAAATCAAGGGTTATGAAATCACTAGTTTTGGGATTTTTATATACTTGACCTAGCTGATGAGATAGTCACTATCTGTCAGCTATATCAAGCATAAGTTAGTAGGGGGGAATGGGCAGCCACCTAGGTAGTTGTGAGCAACACACACACACACATGAAGAACAGACACTTGTTACTTTGGCATCACCACCATAAGGAAGCCATGGCAGAGGGTCCCAGTTCCTCATCATCATCATTAGGCAAGGCAAACAGAAGTGACAGGGCAATAGACCAGGCTGACAGAGGACTACAGAAAGGAGGAGGCGGAGGAGGAGGAGGATTATGTGGGTCTGCCTAGTAGAGGGCATAACAGCAGTAGTGGGTTCAGTATTACCACTCAGAGTCAGAAAATCACAATAATGCCATTGCAGGGAACCCCCCAAATCACTGGTGTCACTCGAGCAGCAGCACATATGAATCCCCAGGAGTCAAATACCACCCCAACAACAATGCTGCCATGATGAGTCCAGCTGTTTGGTAGCCCAACCCCAAGAAAAGTCTAGCCTATGCAGCAGATCATGTTTGGTCATCACTCCAAGTTCACTTCCAATCATGCTACTGCATGTAAGCAAAATTCAGCTACTGCTGAAATGCCTCCAATTGATCTATTGCCATTCTGTTTTGTTGGGAATGTTGGATTTCAGAGATTGATGGTGCATGCCTGTCCCAAATAGTAGATTCCATCAAGAATATACTTTTCTAAACATATGTGCCATTACTGAACTCTATGGGACAATGCCACAGACAGTAAACCATGCTCTGAAGCATTCAGAATTACCATACATACATACATCTGAGCAGGGATATGCGGACCAGTGGCCAAACAACTGGTAGCTCCTACTTGTGCATTACAGTGCATTGGGCACAGGTACCTGGGGTAGTATTTGACTCTGGGCATGAGAAAAATTGCACTAAGCCCAACTGTGGTTGTAGTAACACTCTGGGTTTCAACAGCATGCCACACTGACAATGAAGTGTATACGTGGATCACACATAAGTCAGAAAATGTTGGAAGTGTTCCTTATCAAGACTGATGAGTGGCTTCACCCACCTTCAGTGAATGCAGGTTTCATTGTGAGCGATAATGGTTCAAATGTTGTAAAATGTTGTGAAATACATCAATGATGGGTGGATTATCAGGGTGCCATGCCTGTCAGACTGCCTTAAACTTGTTGTGCAGGATTTTCTAACCCATCCTTATGCCAAAGCCATGTTGACTGTGGCCCATTGCATCTATTTCCACTTTGCTCATTCTGGAAAGTCCCGTGACCAGCTCCATCATCTGCAGATACAGAACAAGCTGCCTTAGCACAGTATGAAGCTGGATGTTTACACCAGTTGGAACGTGACACTGTACATGATCAAGTGGTTGTAGGAGCGGTATAAAGCCATAGGTGAATATCTGCTGTTACATATGAGCCCCGACAGTGCTGGAGTATCCATGTCTCTGACAACAGGGCAGTGGTGCCAAATGGATGGCCTGATCATGATTCTCAGACCATTCAAATATGCAACACAGGCAGTGAGTGAGGACACTGCCTGTATCACTCAGGCCATTCCACTCCGATTAGCAGCTAGTTAGCGCTCTATGGCCACCTTCTATTTTAGATAGATTAGCTGTTAGGTCGTGGAAGTGTCACTGATGCTGGGATGCTGGGTCTTCATCTGGGTCAGGTGCTATTGTTGGCCTCCACTAGGGTGCAAGATCTTGGTATGATCCTTGACGACAGACTGACACTTGAATCTCAGGTGTTGGCTGTCATCCAAAGTGGTTTCTACCACCTGAAGAATATCACCATGATCAAACCCCTGGTCCCACCCAAAGACCTGCCAACCCTGGTACATGCCTTCATGACCTCCAGACTTAACTACTGTAATGCTCTTTACGTTGGGCTCTCTGGAGGTACCCTCCGCTGACTGCAACTAGTTCAGAACACTGCTGCTCAGTTGCTGAATGGCCTCTTGAGGTCCAATCATGTGACTCCAGTGCTGTTTTTTACACTGGTTGTCTGTCAGCTGGTGGGTTATCTTTAAGGTAAATTTTCTCACATATAAGGCCCTGCACGGGCTAGACCCTGGCTACCTGGCTGAACTCCTTACACCCTACACCTTGGCCCACTCCCTCAGTTCCTCAATCAGGGGCCTCCTTTAGGTTCCCAGGACCAGCCTGAGAACTTCCAGAGATAGTGCTTTTAGCATCCGGTCCTGTGGAACACTCTATCTCCACTTCTTAGGGAAGTACCTTCAGTCGAGGCCTTCAAAATGGGTCTGAAGGCTCACCTTTTTACCCTGGCCTTCCTGAGCTAAGTGGTCTGATCAGTGCTGTTTTATGATGCTGTTTATTTATTTTAAGGTATTTATGACTTTATTGCATTATGCAATGTTACCTGTTTTTGTACCCGTTTTATCTCTTATTTTTATTTGAAGTGCCCAGAGCCTCCAGGATTGGGCGCTGTACAAATAAAATTGCCTTGACTTAGCTGTTAGTTAATGTTAAATCACACTTCAACATGCTGAAAATTTGAATCTGTAGCAGCTAATCTGTCCAAAATAGAAGGTGGGTATAGAGTGCTATAACCAGGATTTTTTGCATTATAGTCTATGTATGAGGCAAATGGAAAATACAATCTGCCCGGAAAAAACAACTGCCTGTATAAACTGTGGGCACTATAAGTGGAGGGGACTGTACTACTTGTGCTGAGGCAGACGCTGGTGAATTTGCAGTGGGTTCTGGAGGCAGCTGGTGATAGTGGAAGCTGTGCCTTAATGGAACACATGCTCCACATCAGTGTTGGGTAAGTTACTTTTTCTAGTACTTTCTATTACATTTGGAAACTTGTTCCAGGAAGCTCTGTGCGGTCACTAGCAAGGATGGAGAAGTACTGGAAAATATAAAACACCTTACAATTATAGTTACTTATTTCTTTTTATACAAAAACAATACAAAAATAATAAATAACTATAACAGATTACATTTTTGAAAGTAATAGGTTAGTTACTAGTCACTTTCAAATAAATGTAATCAGTATTTCTTTTGTATAAAAATACATAAGTAATTGTAACTGTAAGGTGTATTACATTTTCCAGTACTTCTCCATCTTTGCTAGTGACTGCACTGAGCTTTCTGGAACAAGTTTCCAAAAGTAATAGAAAGTAATAGGAAAAAGTAACTTACCCTACACTGCTCCACATATTAGACTGCAATACACATATTTCTGGCATTCTGCAGTCTGAAGATTTTGGGACTGACACCTTGCTGGACCCAAGCTATAAATCAGTCAATCAACATTATTTATATAGCGCAATTCTGGCTGTGATTCAATGCACTTTACATCAAAAAAAATTTTAAAACAGTCACAAATACAGCATAACAATAAATAATCCTTATTAAAACAATAAAATATTGATCCTGTTCTAGGAAGGCTAGTCTAAATAAGCAAGTTTTCAGCTCCCACTTAAATTGGTCGACAGTTTGACTTTTTTGTATAGGACAATGTACAGAGTTCCATAGGGTTGGGGTGGCGTAAGCAAAAGTGTGAGCACCAGATGACTGTAATCAAACCCTTGGAACCTCCAGCAATCTCTCATCCATGGAGTGGAGGGGGTGTGAGGGGTGGTAAGGCCAGAGGAGGTCTTGCAGGTAGCTGGGCTTCTACCTGAGTAGGACCTTGTAGGTCAGCAAACTGACCTTGAAGGAGATCCACCACCTAACTGGCTGCCAGTGCAGATAGTGGAGCACAGGTGTAATATGACATGACCTAGATAAGCTGGTCAGCAACCTGGCTGCCACATTCTGCACTAGCTGCAGGTGGTGAAGATCTGCCTCCAAAAATCCTAGATATAGCACATTGCAGTGATCAAGGTGAGAGGCCACAAAGGCATGGACCACTGTTGGCAGATCCCAGGGGGAGTCAAGTGCTTGACCCTAGTAATGTTTCTCAAATGGTAAAAAGAGGTTCGGGCCACAGCTGACACTTGCCACTTAAATGTCATGCTGCAGTCAAAAACAACACCAAGATTCTTCACCCGATCCAAGGTAAGCAACTGGGAGTCCCCAGGCTGAAGCCTGGAGACCTAACCAGATTGCTCCCTCACCCCACTGCAACCAGATTCCAGCAGCAGTACCTCAGTCTTGTCCAGATTCAACTTCAATCAGTTGGCCCTCATCCAGCCTTGGATACCAGCAAGGCAGCTGTTAAATATTGAGACTGGCTCCTGCTGTTTGGGCACAAAAAGACAGGTATAGCTGAGTATCATCTGCATAGCAGTGAAAACTCAGCTCATACTGTTTCATAATGTCCCCCAGCGGTAGCATGTACTCTGTGAACAACATGGGGTGCAAAACAAAGGCCTGCAGTACCCCACATGGCAGGGGCATTGGTGCTGAAGAAAAAATCCCCGACACCACCCGCTGCAACCTGCCAGTGTGGAACAATTTAAACCAGTTGTGGAATGTACCAGCCAGTCCACAACAAACCTGCAGACACTCCATCAGCACCCCATGGTCCACAGTGTCAGATACCTCCATAAGATTGAGAAGAATCAAGATGGTACTTCTTCCCTAATCCCTTGCCACTAGGAGATCATTCAGCACCCCGAACAAGGGCAGTCTCTGTACTATGCCTTTTCCTGAAACCAGACTGGAGAAGATTGTAGATGCTGTGAGTTGTTAAATGGGTCTCCAGTTTAGTGGCCGCCACCTTCTCAATGTAGTAGTCGTAAGTAAAAATGTTATTTTTAGGCAGGGAAACATGTCATTAGGATCGAGGTCCTGTTTACAAGACAGTCCTGTATGTGAAGTCTTAGGTTACATATTAAATGAAAATACAAACATACAAAAATACAATGATGCCAGCCCGGTGGTGCTGAGGGTTGAGGTGCTGGACTCCACACCTCACACCATGCTGGCGACCCAGGTTCGGGAACGGACTCGGGGCCACTGGGGGTTGGAGGGGGGGGAGGCTCGAGTGTCCCAATGGATGTTCTCCTCTTTCTCCTCCTGTGGTGGGTTCTTGGAGTGCTTTGAGCACCCGACGCACCTGTGCCTATGGAAGCACAGACATCGGTGCACAGGCAGCTCTCCGGAGTAGGGGAGGAGAGGATGTTGTGGGCATTTGACAGTGCATGCCATCTGTCTGGATGTTTGTCCTGTGTGCTGATGCCCACAGGGGGAGGAGGGACTTAAGGGGAGAAAATTGAAAAAAACCCTCTTGGTCCAAGTTGACGACTGATCCAAGCCTTGGATCACCTACCCATGGGCAGACCCTGTTGTGCAGGCACTCCCAAGAGAGAGGAGTAAGGTAGGGGATAGTGGAGTAAGCCTGGCACTCTAGAGGCAAATGCAATATAAATGCAATATAAACATTAGACAGACAACAACCACATTTTAACTGTAACAGCCACATTTAAAAATAATTAAACTCTCAATAGCCTGAAAACATTTAGGATAACCTTACCTACAAAGGGCAGGTTAGAGACAGGTCTGTAGTTAGCCTGGTAGTCAGAGTCCAGTGAAGATTTTTTCAAGAGTGGTTTTACAACTGCCTCCTTCAGAGGTCCTGGACAGACCCCTGTCACTAGGGAACACGGAACTATCCTGGCTAGAACTGGGCCAATGACATCAACGCATCCCACTAGGAGGCGCAGTGGACCTGCGTCAAAACTACAGCTGGTTGGCTGTAACTCCTGGATGACCCTCACAACATCCCAGATAGCCAACTGGTCAAAGTCAGACTAGACAGACTGATTGCCTGTGATCTCAAGCCCATCACCACAAGGCCTATTAGAGGGTGTTAACTGGATTTCTGCCCTAATAGTGGCAATCTTATCGGCAAAGAACAGAGCAAACTCATCACACCTGGATTATGAAAAGGCTTCCCGGACTGGAGACAGGCTGGATTGCACAACCTATCAACAGTGTGGAAGAGCTGAGCTGGTCTGTTAGTTGCTGCAGCAATCTCCTTGGACAGGAACGCTGCCTTCTTACAGGAGAGTGCTGATTGATAGTCTCTATAATGGACCATCAATATAAGATTGTGCTCCTCAAGACCGGTCCTCCACCAACACTGCACCAGCCTTCAACTCCTCCTTCTCATCTCTCTGACAGTTCCATCAAACCAGGGGGACCTGTGGTGCGAGGTGAGTGGTTGAACATGGACAGGTGCGATGGAGTCGAGGGCCTTGGTCACAACCCTGTTACAGGTCAGCACCAATTTCTCTGGCTCCTTACATGCACTCATCAAACCTGATAGGTCCAGCACCACCATCAGAACATCTAGGGTCACACCCTTAAAGAGTGATACTGGATCATCTCCGTAGGGGAGGTCTAGTAAGGGGGCCTCAAATGAGAACCTCACAGTATGGTGGTCTGACCATGTGACTGGCCATGCCAAATTGTTTAGCTCTCTGGCTCTGGCTTTGGTCCTATTCTGTAGCCCCCCCATCCTCCCCTCCCCTTACCTATTTTAAAAACGTCTTCTGCTTCTTCCACAGCCACAGTTGGAAGCTCCCCTCATGGGTAGCGGTCATGAGGGTCACCCTTCCAGAGTTTCACCCAGATCCCCAGAAAGCCAAAATTAAGGTACGAATTTATCCAGGAGTGAACGCGGCTGTGCACGGACCGACAAGGAAGGCCCCACCAATGCAAGCGTTGGCTAGCCCACTGCTGCCACCCCCACCCTTGGTGAGCTTGCACTTATATAGGCCTGGTGACGGCTCCCACAACCAATCAGTGAACTTTACCATTTGTAGGTTATCCAATCCTGCCACTAGTGGCCACTAATCTACTCAGGCAATCTGCCCCCTCTCTTAACTGTCCAACTAACTACTGTATTTAAACCACTCCACCATGCTGCTTCCACTTGCAGTCTTCACCCTTCTGGCCCACCTACTGTCTCTTTCACTCTCCTCTAGGCCAGTTATGCAGGAGCAGCTGCAAACACTACTTTCTCCGTCCACACGCACCCCTCCCTCCCGCACATCCCCTGATGGCAAATTCACTGTGACTTACCTACTGAAACCATTTGTAGCCCCTTCCATTCTTCTGCCCTCCTTCCACCTAGGCCTGATAGCCCTACACCTCAGCTCGAGCCTCCTCTATGGTTATCAAGTTTTCACCTGCTCCTCTCCGTAAGCCCCTGTGGGCACAGCCCCTGACCAAACTGATAATCACCCTCCTACTAATGCTAGGTGGTAATGTAGAGCCACATCCTGGTCCTTTCTCTCCCCATGTTCCAGCCTTCACCCCACCCTCTCAACTCCTCAGAGGTCTGAAATTGGTGCATCTGAACATATGTAACCTTCTGACCAAATTTCCCCTGCTGCAACCAACTGTATTCTCACTTCATCCAGACATCCTGATTATCACAGAGTCATGGCTAAAGCCCCACAATAATGACTCTGAAATTGCCATCCTAGGACACATAGTCATACACCACGACTGGCCAGGTCGCAAACGAGGTGGCAGCATTGCCATGTATATAGCATCCACGTTGCAGTTCATCAACATCACTCTTTCTCATCCCACGCATTCCATCAGTGCACTACTAGTAATATTTGCCCTCCCCAAACTGCACCTGTATTCATTGCAGGCTCTTATTGCGCACCTGACGCCCCATTGACGACCATCTTGGACTACCTCGGTGGACTAAAAACACTGGCCTCAGGGGGTGAGACCCACATCCTTGGTGTTTTTAATCAAAATTGACTCTGTTATGTAAGCTCTAAACTCCTGAATAAAGTAGGTGCCCTAAACCCTTCTCAAATGAAAAGTGAGCCTACTTGGCTGAACCACAAAATGTTTAACCACTCTCTCCTTGACTGGTCTGTCACCTCCCACCTGCACAAGATACTAGCCGCAGGCCTGCTGCCAGACTCCCTTAGCCACCACCACATGACCTACATGGTCAGAAAAATCTTCAGGCCCAAGATGCCCCCCCAAACATCCTGCTGACCAGGTCCTACAAATCTCTGAACCTCACCTCTCTGCTATATGACCTGTCAATCACAGACTGGTCCTTTATACAACAAGCTTCCTCTACTGAAGCCGCTCTGGAGGGTTTCAAAACTAGGTTCCTTGCTGTCTGGAACCACTATGCCTCAATTAGATGGTCCAGGGTGTGTGGTGCCCACCTCCTCTGGATCATAGCCGACATCATTGCCAACCTCATAGCAAGGGATATGGTCTGGAAAGCTTTTTAGGAATCCATTTTACCCCAAGCTCACCAAAAGGGTTCCATGTGATAACAGCTACTACACAACAGCAAACATCAAAACAGTAATTCCAAAATGTCACGGACATAAACAGCGATGCTACATTACAGCTGACCCCCCAAACCCCCCCAATTATTAATAACCAACTCCAAGGCGCACATTGCCAAGTACTATTGCCTTTCAGTGGGAGTTGCTGTAATTGCATGGTTGCCTTTATTTCATGGTCACTGTAATTGTCCTCACCGTTATGACTTCACTGTTATTGAGTAGCCGTTACTGAGTAGCCGTTATTACGTGATACCCACCAAAAGTACCGTGCTCTGTGCAATGCATGCACTAGGCTAATCCACCAGGCAAAAGCTAAGTACTTCAATTCTGCTTTCCACACAAATATAAACCATCCAGCCAATTTCTGGAAGGTCCTCAAATCACTTTTTGCACCCCTCTCCAAACCTCTAATGCCTACCTAAACATAGGCCCATCCGTGCTTACCGACCCTCCAGCAGTAGCCACAGCTTTCAACAACTACTTCACTAACTGCACTACTGCACTGCTATCCTCTATCCCTTCCATTCCAACCATCCCCTTCCCTCCCATTGCACCTGACCAAACCCCACCACCCACCTACTCCTTCCCTTTCTGTCCAATTACATCACTTAAGGTGTACAATGCCCTACTTGCCCTTAGACTAACCAAAGGCAAATGCCCCTCCTCCCTCGATGCTAAAATGCTATACCTATTGGCCACTGCCATTGCCTCCCCCTGGCAGCGTTCTTCAACCTATCCTTTTCTCTTACCTCAGTACCAGCTGAGTGGAAGCATGCCACAGTCATCCCCTATCCCCAAAGGTGGTGATCCCTCTGCCTCAGGTAACTAGTGCCCTATTTCCCTTCTTTCCATACTGGCTAAAATCCAAGAAAAACTTGTACTCTCTTAACTCTCCTCCTTCCTCAACTTCTCTTCCTTCTATACCCCCTACCAGTCTGGCTTCAGGAAGTCCCATTCCACCACCACCTCCCCGCTGAGGCTCACGGATTCCATCTTCTCTGCCAAGGATAAGGGGCACATCACCACAGTCATCTTTATTGACCTAGCAAAAGCATTCGACACAGTATCCCACTTCCTCCTCCTAGCTAAGCTAGCCAGCACAGGGCTCTCTAGTTCAGCCATCAGCTGGTTCCAATCATACCTAGTAGGCCAGATGCAGTTTGCCAGAATTGGTAACTCCATCTCTGATGCCCTCCCTGTCTTGTCAGGGGTGCTGCAGGGCTCAGTCCTGGGGTCACTCCTGTTCTCTGTCTTTCTAAATGACCTGCCCTCTGCCTGCCCACACACCTCCATTCACATGTATGCAGAAGACATGGTGCTGTATACATCTGGCCCCTCCGTTACTGATGTGTCAACCACATTGCAGCAGGACTTCAACAGTGTCCAGCTCTGTTTTTGCTCCAATCAGCTTCACCTCAATGCCAAGAAGACAGTCTCCATGACCTTCAGCACAAGGCAGAGACTCTCATGGTTCCCCTCTTCTCCGACCTTCCACACCCTGGATGGGACTTAATTGGAGGCCTGCACCTCCTTCAGGTACCTCGGGGTCTGGCTCAACCAGCACCTTGACTTTTCTGTAGACATCAATGACATCCACAAAAAACTTCACCACAGACTGGGTGTACTTTACCGTAATCATGATTGCATCCCACTGCTGGACTGCCGGGCAATTGCACAGAAAAAGATTCTGCCAATTTTTGACTATGGAGATGTGGTCTACAGTGCCACCCCCAAGTCCACCCTGTCCAGACTGGACTCCCTTTTCCATTCCTTCTGTCGCTTTGTCCTTAACTGTCCTTACTCCACCCACCACTGTACCCTCTACCAGTCCTTGGGTCTTCCCTCCCTTCAGGACCACAGATTGTCACACTGTGCACACTTCACTGCCAAGTTCTGCAACCAGTCCTTGCCCCCATACCTCTCTTTGGTGCTGTCCGCCTACTTCCCCCCTCAGCCTACGGACTTAGGAAACATGACACTTGCCTACTACATATTCCCCACAGGTCCACCTTGACAGACCAAGTAGCTTTTTTTTTTTTAAGTTGTTTAACCAGAAGTAGCACACTAAGCTGAAAGATTTTTTACAGGTGCGACCTGGGAGCACAGGGAAGTTAAGTGACTTGCTCAGGGTCACACAGTATGCAAGTGGAAGCTGTGGGATTCAAACCCAGGTCTGGTCTGCTGGATGTCACCAGATTTGCAGCTCAGAGCCTTAAACCACTGTGCTATACTGCCTCTGCTTTCAGCTACTGTATGCACAAACTATGGCATGCACTCCCCCCTCCCAGACATTCGGCACACTCCTCCATCACTGCACCTAAATGGTCTTCTCTCAGCACATTTCTCCTCCACCTGCTCTTGCACCTATCACATTCCTCAGTTGTAGACTGGTTACCCCTTCCTGAACTTACTCTGTGCCACTCTTTATACCAATATTTTTACCAATCTCATGATGTCAAGCACTTGTCTCATGACTCACCCCTCTATGTTTGCACTTCACTGTAAAGGCTGCACTGTTTCACTTGTGTAATCCTGCCACTGTTTTAATTTACACTGCTGTACTGTAATATTACTGTATTATTGTTACCTAGTTTCACCATTGCTGTATTATTGTATCTTTATTGTTGTCCTCCACATTTTTTGTGTACTGTCCCCAGGACGCAACTGGAATCGAGTGGTACTCTGCTCAGCATGCCTTCCTGGTAAAACTCTTAAGTAAATAAATAAATAAATAAATAAGGTCAAAGACTTCCATTCCCAGCAAGAAGATGAGGTCCAATGAATGGCCATGAATATGGGTTGCAAAGGTAACAACCTGTGTCAGGCCCAAGGAATACATAAGTTGGAGGAATTCCTGTCCAAACTGCAAGACTTTGTTGTTGACCTAGGCATTAACATCCCCCAGAATAATCCATCTGAGAGACTCCAACATCAGTTTGGCGATGAAGTCCATGACTTCCTGCAGGAATTCCTTCCCATCCCCAGGAGGTCAGTAGATTAGAAAGATCCTGCAACCTACACCTGCAAAACCTTGAATGGCTACACATTCAAGGGTCTCACTGTTCCCAACGGGAAGGCTCCGAGGTTCAAATCTGATTTATAACACATTGCCACTCCCTCCACCTTTATGTTCCACTCTTGGGCGATGTTCCACCGAGTACCGACTGGAATGGCCAATTCCAACATGGGGCCAGCACTTTCATCCAACCAGGTCTCAGCAATGCAAGCCAGATCATATGTTCCCACAAGATCAGCAATAATTGCCATCATGTTCTTAATAGATTTGGCATTGCACAACACCGCCTGAGAGGGACAGGCAGATGAGGCTGGTCCAGTGGCCTGCCCATTAGCTGTGGAACCCTTAGGTATGGGCAACAGGCAGGGAGGGCCTCTTTCCTGGGCCTATTTCACCTCAGGCACCTCCTCATTTTTACCACCCCAATCTGTTCGCCCACGATGCTGTCACCCCCAGACTCTGCAAATCTCCATTTTCTCCCCCTACAAATTATTCCCAATGCTCTACAGTGCTTATATACTTCAGCTGTTAATGGGGGGGCACTCAAATGGTTGGAGATCACGGAGCCTAGAGGGAGAGTAATACCTTATTCTGGGGGTTGTTAACTGACACATCCTACCACTATTTAGCTTCACTACTACAGCTATAAATCACACAATAAATCAGAATTAAAATCATATTAATATACCATCCACTCCCCATACATACAACATTCACACTTCCATTCACACTCACTTTCACCCAGCAACCCCAAAATCCTCCCCCAACTCTCACAAACAATTTATATTAAAATAATTTTTCAGGGAGTTCAACACTTTGTGAAGTAGTTCTTGTGATCAGGTTTCAGTCAAAGATGACTTTTATCAACAGAAGACATTTTTCTCTCACTAAAATGTCTCTCAGTAGCCTGGTTCCAATTGGAATCCATCTCAAAATAGGAATCACAGGAGAGGGATAAATGATCTTCCCCCCCTGAGTAACAGATTTTCTAAGGTCTCTCATCCCTTTCTGGTCCTGCTTTTAAGTGATTCTTGGGCTCGGCTGAATACCAGTAAAGGCTCTCTCACAGCCCTCAGCCTGACTGTTTCAGTTCTCAGAACACCTTTCGACCAAAAATTAATATCTCTCATGTAAACCACCAAACTTTCAGCAGATGTATCAGTTCAATAATTGCACTGCCTCTTACCTCCAAAGTCCAGGGGCAAACCACAGTCTAGCAGAAACCATTTCCCCTTACCTTTACACTTCCGGAGAAATTTTCACGGTAACACCTTGCACTATGCAACTACAGCTGGGTCAGAGCAATATTCCTCTGGTCTCACTCCGCTGGCTTACTGCCACACAGGGATCTGAGGTAAAAACTACTGCAACCCCATCACACACAGACAAAGAGGGACTTCAGATAAAATGGCAGTTTCAGGTCTCTTCTTACCAGGAATTCGGGAAACACAGTCTGGTATTAAACTTTAGGAAGGTTCACCCTTCCCTATGCCCTTTCCTAATGATGCTTCATCCAATAGACTGGCAGGACCAGCCAGATAATCCCCACTCCAGTGTCCAGTCCTCCAAGCTGCAGACACAACACATCACTGACTTCTAGATCTCCTGGATCACTCCTCATTCTCATTCTCTCTCTCTTTCTCTCTCTCTTTATGTCGGCGTTTCAAACCATAGGTGGGCTACCTCTAAGGATCCGTTGCCACTGCTCTCCTGGATGCAATTAAGGATAGACACAACTGAAACTTCAAACTCTCAGCTCATGAAGGATCCAGGTGTGAATGATCCAAGTACCAGGCATGCCAAATACTGCTCCACTTAACAGTCCTCACTAAAAACCAAAAACTCTAACTCCTAACGTTATTTCACTATATTTCCCCCACTAACTCTCCCAACCCTAATCTAACCAACTAACTAAATACAAATAAACAAAAATTACACTTTAAAAGCTGTAAAAAAATGCTATAAAAATGCATAAGACTCTCTTCTCCTAGAGCACTCACGAACAGCAGCCTAGCGTGGCTGCCATCTTCAACTTTAAAGCAACTTGTCAGATTTTAATATGGGTTGGCATCAATAATTGAAGGTGAGCGTAAGCTGGTCCAAAAGTTGACTGATCTTCTAGTAAGAAGTGTGCATGGGGCACAGATGCTAAAGACACATTTATCTAAGGCACTACATGAAACTCTACAGAGGCCAGGTGTTACTACTACCACTTCACATGAGAAATGGAGCTGAGAAAACATGCAAGTTAAAAGAGAAAATGTCAGATTCCACTTGCGATGTTTTATGTCAGGTGGGAGTTGAAAACATGGAGAAAAAAGGAGGAGGAGGAGGCTGATGAGGCAGCAGGACTGCAGGCAGCATAACGCATGGTAGATGCATATTTGGTGGACACAAGGCACCTTACCATCACTGACAAGCCTTTGTTATACTGGAGCAGCAAGGTCACTGAGTGGTCAACACTGACCTTGGTTGCAATGACGTACCTCAGCTGCCCACCCTCAAGTGTCAGTGCGGAGTGTGTATTCAGTTCAGCTGGAGCCATTGTGTGAGGCAGGCACACAAAATCTGTCATCAAAAAATGTTGACTTGCTAACATTTATTAAAATGAATGAGGGGCACATTCCACACAAGACAATCATGTTCATGTTCCTACTACATGACGGTGATGGTGGTGGTGGTGAAGATGAAGAGCAAGGTGTTGTCAGCATTAACAAACTGTCTTCTACCACCAAAGTGGATGAAGCAGTAATGGAGAGAGAATTCCCATCTGGTGACAACTCCGGTCTGGAAGACTGTTGGGGCTGCTTCCTTGATGAGGTTGAAGCATAAAAAGATGTGTTGTTTCTCTCCTTTTTCCTCATAGGTAAAATCCTTTACTTTATGATTCACAATTCTGTTATTTTCAGTCATTTTACTTTTCCCCATCCCCAATTGTTGTGCTGCTGTTTCCTTGCACCTAATCGACTGCCTGCCTCCACCACCTGAATGTAATTTTTAGAGACAATGCCTGCTCCACCCAGCAAGACATGGGACCGCCTTTCTCCTCTGGCCTACTTTGGTCCTACACAGCCACAAACAGTATGGGCCACCACTTCCACACTAATGCAAAAATTGTCCTGACTATAGGGATTACTGTTGGGCTTGATCCTATGGTACGAGTTACAAAGCTCCCTGACTTAAAAACTCATATAAATGAATAATAATATCTACCAGATTTGGAATTGACAATCTGTATCATATGGAGCAGCTAAAAGCACTTTGCAGAGAATCCAGAATCGATACTGGGGATGGTACCATAACAACTCTACTGCACACGATACTCAGGCTAACCCTCCAGCCAGACAGCTCATCAAGGCATCAAAACCTCAGCTCTAGCAAGGCCTGTCTTTGTCTGTTGTGATGGTAAGTCACTTTCACTGTTGTTCACAGTCCTTATCCTCACTTCTGGTGGGTAACTCCAGTCCTCAGCCACACAAAGGACAAAAGGCCTTCCACCTGAGTCAGAAAGACCTTAAAATGTTTTTCTTTCTACCCTTTTGTCTCCCTGCAGGTTTCACCATTCACAGGGACAACTGGCAAAGGAAGTCGTAAAGCCAGACAGCTCTCAAGAAACAGAGAGGAGTGATGTGATGTTGTCCTACACCATCTCAGTGGCATGCTCCAGCCAGTAAACAGCATGGCCAGCAGCACTAATGTAACAGTAAGTATTATGATATTCTTTTTTCCTTTTTTCTTCTTTTTCACACATACACTGTGTGCTATGGTGGCCAAATGGAGGCTAAATAATGTCTAATTTTTATTCACAGGTGACAGGTACAGTTAAATGGGGAGTTGACAACAGCTATACCATGCAGCCACTACCACAGTGAGTACTTGAGTACAGTCTAAATAATCTTTTCTTGTTTTCACAAGTCTCCTGTGCTGCTGTCTCCTGCTCCAGCAATCAAGCCATCACCATCTTCTCCGCTCAGACAACACTGAAAAAGATATCTGCTGGAAATTACCTGAAATAAAAACAACAGTAACAGAAAACAATTAGTTTGACATCTGCAAAACATTTCAGAATTAAAAAAACAACCCCCCCAAAAAATATAATTAACTTCTGTGGTTGAAAAAATTGCTAAATTCCAAAAAAAGATACAGGGTGGACCTATGCCACAACATAATTTCATCACCCTAGTGATAATACCTGAAAACAGAAAAACTTTAACAAAAAATGGTTAGAAATACATTGTTTACAACACCCCCAGTCAGAAAAAGGAAATAAAATAAAATACTTACCTTTGCTGGTAGATCCCAAAGCTATTGAGTAAAGAGAACAGCAGACTGCATATTTTTCCATGCAGAGTACTGGAACCTACCGGGTCATAATGTCGCAGGCTTAATAGCGTACAACATTATAGCTAAGCGGGTACAGCGTCGACTGTAAGCTCTAATGATGCAATACCGTGTATACTGCTGTACGTGGTATTGCACCAGTAGCCTTTTCCCAGGCAGAGGATATGACCTCTGCTGGGAGTGGGTTCTGCTGAGCAGCTGCCGTGGCTTACAGGACTGAGCCACAGCAGCAGGAATCCAGTTGCTGCGCCTGGGATGAGGTTTAATTCCCAGTCCCAGAATATTTTATTTTTTGGTGATTTGTGCGCTCAGAGGTGAACCCCCCAAGTTGAGAATCTTTATTGGAGGGTGTAGCCCCCCACAGAAAAAAGACTCATGCCTCATGGCAGTAATTGCACTGTATTGGTGGTGCGATTTTGCCATGAAGCATAATGTCTTGCGACATTATGATCCCGTGCCATACTGGAATGGCCCATTAATGTCTTTCCAGTTTGTATAACATTTTGGCATAAATGGAGCAGTAAATGTGGAAGGGGCCAATGAACAGGTTCAAACAGATCCTCCAGAGGAGTACAGCAAAGTGATTTAATTTCTGCAGGAGCTCCTTTTTAAGTTCGTCGAGCGCACAAGCACAAATGAACATGTTGATATGAGAGTTGTTAAACAGGGGTGTGAGGGGTGCCAGCCCAATGACCAGTAGTGCTGCAGGGGATGGTCTCTAGCTGGCAAAGCAGCAGGCAGTGTTCTGATGACACTGTTTTGCTGACGGGGCTAGTCTCAGCAAACATTTCTAAGGACAGAGCCAACGCTGCACATGGCTCTGTCCTTTGAAGTGTGAGCCCTTCAGCTGCAGCTCAGTGATGTGTCTTTCCTGGTTAAACAATTTCCATGGTCCCTGGAGCTCAGTGTGTCTTTCCTGGTTAAACAATTTCCCTGGTCTGTGCAATTCAGCATGTCTTTCTTGGTTAAACAATTTCCCTGTTCCCTGCAGCTCAGTGTGTCATTCCTGGTTAAACAATTTCCCTGGTCTCTGCAGCCCCATAGTGTGTCTTTCCTGGTGCAACAATTTCCCCGGCCCTGCAGTCCTATAATGTGTCTTTCCTGGTGAAACAATTTCCCCATGCCCTGCAGCTCAGCATATCTTTCTGGTGAAACAATATCCCTGGTTCCTGCAGCCCCATACTGTGTCTTTCCAAGTGTGAACATTTCCCCAGTCCCTGCAGGCCCATAGTGTGTCTTTCCTGGTGAAACAATTTCCCTGGTCCCTGCAACTCAGTGTGTCTTTCCTGGTTAAACAATTCCCCAGTTCCTGTATCTCAGTGTGTCTTTCCTGGTTAAACAATTTCCCTGGTCCCTGCAGCTCAGCGTGTCTTTCCTGGTTAAACAATTTCCCTGTCCCTGCAGCCCCATAGTGTGTCTTTCCTGGTTAAACAATTTCCTCAGTCCCTGCAGCTCAGCATGTCTCTACTGGTTAAACAATTTCCCCATTTGCTGCAGCCCCTTAATATGTCTTTCCTGGTTAAACAATTTCCCCATTCACTGCAGCTTAGTGTGTCTTTCCTGGTTAAACAATTTCCCTGGTCTCTGCAGCTCAGCATGTCTTTTCTGGTTAAACAATTTCCCTGGTCCCTGCAGCTCAGTTTGTCTTTCCTGGTTAAACAATTTCCCCTTTCCGACATCAGGATGCCCACTCCTGATGTCGGATGTGCCCCCACACCCGTCTATATTGTTAGCCGACAACAGGGCTGCCCAATCCTGTGTTGGCAATTGCAAGGCCCTCCCCCACACACTATTGTAGCACACTTAGGCCCCCAGTGTGTCTAAATGTTTAAAAAAAATCCCTGTAAAATGGAAAAACCGTCCACCCAAAGTTTTTTTAATTTTATTTTACCTGAAAAAGAAAACCTTCAGCGTCATCTCCCCAGTCCCCCTCCTCCACCCACCTTCCGCTGTGCACCCACCTCCCTGCCCCCTCACCCATACTTACCATCTGGAGGTCAGGCGCCATGATCTTCACTGGCCCAGGATACATCTGCACTCTTCAAAGCTGAACTAGGAACTGAGAAATTGGGTAAGCCTGTATAATGGGACTCAGTGGGGGGGTTCAACTTAGGTTGATATCGCAGCCATTTTTAGGAATTTTGGCCCCAGAGTTTCAACATGGGGTTCTTGGGACCCTACCTCATGAACATGTCAGTGTCATTTCATTTCTTAGTCCATAAAGGTGATTTTGCAGTCACTGCATGGAATCACCTTTCAGGACTGATTACCAAAACAACAGTGTTACTGTTCATGAGGTGGGGGTCCCAAAAAGCCCATGTTGTAAACCTAGTGGAAAAATTCCAAAAAATGCCTGCGTTACCAGTGTGCATTGTGCAGTTTCTACGCATGCATGTAACTTTGCTAATTTTTTATATTTTCATTACAGATTTTCAACATTGCCATTTTTCACATCTCCTTATAAACAGTACAGTTGTCATTTATCACATCCTGCCAAAAATGTGTTTTTGCACCTGTGGCCCAGAATTATTTATTTATTTATTTAAAATAGGTGACTGGGAAAGGCACACTAAGCTGAGGCTCGTTTCCAGGTTGCCTCGGGTACAAGGAGTACACTGAGAGCCAAACAGAGAAAATACAAGTTCTTATTACAGAATGGCACAGTCATTGTGCAAAATCAACTTTCAGGATAGAGTAACAAAATTACTGTGCTACTGTTTATGAAGGGAAGTCCCAAAAAAGCTATGTTTAAAATTTGGTGAAAAAATTCCCCAAAATTCCTGCGTTATGAGAGTGCGTTGTGCGGTTTCTACTCACGCTCGTATCTTTGCCAGTTTTTAATATTTTCAACTCCAGATTTTCAACATTGCCATTTTTCCACACTTGCACATGAACAGTACAGCTGTAATTTTCTTGCATCCTGCCTGACATGTATTTTCACACCTGTGGCGCAGAATGGCACAGTCACTCTGTGAAATCACCTTTTAGCACAAGTGAACAAAATGACAATGGCACTCTTTATGAGGTGGGGTACCAAAAAGGCCATGTTGAAAATGTGGTGATACAACTCCAAAACATGGCCAAGTTACACCCGGTTGTTCACAATATTTTACTTACTCGTGTAACTTTGGTCATTTTCAATATTTTCACCCCAAATTTTTCATATAGCCTTTTTATCACACCACCTCATGAACAGTACAGCTGCCATACAACTTTCTATTGCTCATTATCAATAAAACTCTTCCGGCACTAGTACACTCTCACACACTTCCTTATCTCTACACACAACGAACTTTCAGCATTGACAAATGCTTGTTATTTAGCTTTAAGAGAATTTCCAGAAGTCAGAAATGTATATATTGTGTTTGGCAGTTGTTTGTACTAAAGTACTGGACAACACAGCCTGTTTGAGACAGTGACTTAAACAGCATAGTAGCAGCATCAGCAGCAGCAGTTTATTATCAGTCCAGCATTACTGATTTCTGGATTGTGAAATAATTTCTAGAAGTGAGAAATTTATATATTGTGCTTGGTAGTTGTGTGTACTAAAGTGCTTGTCAACAAAGACTGTCCGAGAGGGTGATTTAAAAAGCATAGTAGCAACAGTAGCAGTTTATTACCAGTCCAGCATTACTGATTTCTGGTGTGGGGAGAGAATTTTCAGAAGTGAGAAATGTATATAATGTGCATGGCAATTGTGTGTACTAAAGTGCTTGACAACACAGACTGTCTGAGAGGGCAACTTAAACAGCATAGTAGCAGCAGCAGCAGTTTATTACCAGTTCTCTGCAGATGCTTTCCCAAGCCTTCTGAAGCTGTCCTACCCATGTTTAAAAACAACAGCGGTTTGAACACTGATGAGCCCCTGCGGTAGTTGGTTCAGTTTGTCCACCACCCTCTTCTCAAAGAAGTACTACCTTACACCCATTCTAAATTTGCCTCCCATTAGCTTCAGATTTTGCCTTTATGTTATGTTGCCCTCATTAAGCCTAAATAACTCCTGGCTGTCCAGTCTATTGATAACATTCAGACAGATGATTTACAGTCATCTCCCCTCTCCTTTCTGGTCTCCAGCAAGTACATGTTGAGGTCCTTCAGTCTCTCCTTGTAGGACCTCACCTGCTAATTAATTAAGAAATATTCTTCACTGTTTCTTGTGTGTCAAATTGGGAAGGAAACACTTACCTGGAGGGACATAAAATTGTATGTACCATGTACCAGGTATTGGGGAGATAAGTGTAATTTTTGTTTCACTAACATTTGGCTTTATTGCTAATGTAGTTTGTGTATTGCTCTTACTTCAGTGCTCTAGCATTGATGTTCTTCTTTTTTAATTTGTTTTCCTGCTTTGACCTCACAATGACCCAGAAACCTGTCAGCATTTGACTGGCTGACCTATTGCGTGGGGCATAGACTATGGCTATAATACTCTGAGTTCTAACAAGGATGAAACATGTGTCTGCAGCTTGCTGTTTTCAGCTTTTGTGCAGTAGATTGTGAGGCCATGCACTGAGGAAAGAGTTGCCCAGAGGTAAAAAATGGGGATAAGTTGTCTTCACATATTTAAGCATTAAGAGGAAGGCAAGGGGTGGTATAATGAAGATCAGACTACCAAGAGGGGGAATGTGAAAGGAAAACCACGAAAAAGTTAACATTCTAAATGAATACTTATGCTCTGTCTTTACAGTGGAAGGGGAGATGGGCTGCCATGCATTAACAGAAACCAGGGGGAGGAGGGAGTAAACACAAGTAAATTTAGGGAAGAAAGAGTCCCTTGGGGATTGGAAGTCCTTAAGGAAAACAAGATGATGGGGCCAGATGGGATTCACCCAAGGATACTTAAGGAACTGAACACAGTGCTAGCTGCCCCTCTGGCAGTGCTGTTTAGCACCTCATTGTAGATGGGAGTGGTTCCAGAGGAATAGAAAAGGGCTGATGTGGTCCCTCTGCACAAGAGGAGCAGCAGCAGGGAGGAGGCCAGTAATTACAGACCAGTTAGTCTCACATCAGTGGTGGGGAAGTTAATGGAGTAATGCCAAAACAAAGAAGGAAGCCTTGGCTCACTGACAAATCACCACAGACTCCAAAGTGTTAGGAATCATTAAAAAAGTTTAATACTATAGTTAATGGAGTCTCTGCTGAAGGAGACTGACCGAGTGCCTTGGAACACACTGGCTGCAGGGCCACTGGCAACACAGCTTCACAAGGGGGAGATGATGTCAAAAAAATCTGATAGATATCTTTGATGGGCTTACAAGGGAGGTGGATCAGGGAGGGCAGTGGTTGTGGCCTATCTGGACTTTAGTAAGGCATCTGACACTGTTCCACACTGGTAGCTGATAGAGAAATGTAATAGCCTGCCGGTGGGGGAGAAGGTGATGTGCTGGGCATCAAACTGGTTGAAAGATAGGAGGAAGAGGGTGGTGGCAAGTGGCAGTTACTCAGAGAATGGGAGAGTTACCAGTGGAGTACCACAGGGATCAATACTAGAACCTATCTTCTTCAGTGTCTTTATAAGTGATATTGGAGAGAAACTGGAGGGGAAGGTGTGTCTCTGTGGATGAGACACAAATCTGCAACAGGGTAGACACTCAGGAGGGGGTTGACAGACTGCAAAGAGATCTGGGGAAACTAGAAGAGTGGTCTATGGAGTGACAGCTGGGTTGCAGTGCCAAAAAGTGCAACATCATGCACTTAGGATGGGCAAACCTGGGGCTGTGTATGAGATGAGTAGAAGTACTTACAGTTACCAAGCAAGAAAGGGGCCTTGGGGTGATCATATCTGATTATCTCAAGGTGGCAGGACAGCAAACAAGGAGAGCATGATACTGGGGAGCATAGGGAGGGGGATCTCTAGCAGGAGAAGGGAGGTGATGTTGCCTTTGTATTGCTCACTTATGAGACCCTGCCTCCAGAGTACTGCATTCAGTTCTGGAGGCCACAACTCTGCAAGAGCATCAACAGGGTAAAAGCTGTCCAGAGGACAGCTACTAAAATGGTGTGGGGGTAGTACTAGAAACCATACAAGGTGAGAACAAGAGAGCTCAACATGTACTCCTTAAAAGAGAGGAGAGCAAGAGGGAACATAATTGAGACCTGTAAGTACCTCATTGGGGTGAACAAGGTTCAGAAGGGGGAGTTTCTTAATCCTTAGACTGCCAACAGAATTAGAATGTATAGGAATCTTGGATTCATATATCAGTCCATGACATAACAAGGGTTAAATAGGAGGAGGAGCACCAAAAACATGGGGGTGTGACATGAAGCTTTGGTGGGAGGGGAGTTTCAGATGGATGTCAGGAAATACTTCTTCACAGTAAGGGTGGTGGATACCTAAAACAGCCTGCCAAAGAAGGTGGTGGTGCAAAGACAGTGGGGAGCTTCAAGCATGTATGAGGATAGGCACATGTGTATAGTAAATAGAGATAAGGCATGAGAAAGGGGCAGCTGTGACCACATAGAGTCCAGGGTGCAGTGTTAGGCAGGGAAAATAAGGCAGACTAGATGGGCCTACTGGCCTTTTTCTATGGAGAGAATTTCCAGAAGTGAAAAATTTATATATTGTGCTTGGCAGTTGTAGGTACTAAAATGCTTGACAATACAGATCGTGTGAGAGGATGACTTAAACACCATAGTGGCACTGGCAGCATCAGTTTATTACTAGTCCAGCATTACTGATTTCTGATTTGGGAGAGAATTTCTAGAAGTGAGAAATTTATATATGGTGCTTTGCAGTTGTGTGTACTAAAGTGCTTGACAATGTAGACTGTCTGAGAGGGTGACTTAAACCGCATAGTAGCAGCAGCAGCAGTTTATGACCAGCATACCTGATTTCTGGTTTGGGAGAGAATTTCTAGAAGTGAAAAATTTATATATTGTGCTTGGCAGTTGTGTGTACTAAAGTGCTTGTCAACACAGGCTCTCTGAGAGCATGATTTAGAAAGCATGGTAGCAGTAGCAGCAGTTTATTACCAGTCCAGCATTATTGATTTCTGGTGTGGGAGAGAATTTCTAGAAGTGAGAAATGTATATATTGTGCTTGGTGGTTATGTGTACTTAAGTGCTTGACAACACAGACTGTCTGTGATGGTGACTTAAACGCCATAGTAGCCCAGCAGCTGCAGTTTATTATCAGCATAACTGATTTTTGGTTTGGGAGAGAATTTCCAGAAGTGAGAAATTTATATGTTGTGCTTGCCAGTTGTGTGTACTAAAGTGCTAGACAGCACAGATTGTCTGAGAGGGTGACTTAAACAGCATAGTAGCAATAACAGCAGCAGTTTATTACCAGCATTACTGATTTCTGGTCTGGGAGAGAATTTTCAGAAATGAGGAATGTATCTATTGTGCTTAGCAGTCGTGTGTACTAAAGTGCCTGAGATTTGGAAACTTGAGGAAAATTATGGAAAAACAGAAGTAATATGTATCATAATTAATGCACAACTAACACAAACTGCATAAAGAACAGTGTTGGGACAGTGCCACACAGCACAGTATCATGTGGCAGTGGCAGTACTACTAACCTGTAGCTGCCTGACATATTTATTCTGGTAGTTGAGAAAAACAATCAGTAAAGATAGTGAGAAACACAAAGAAAGGAAAGGTGTGTTGTATGGAAACTGGAGACAGAGCATCATAAAAACAAATATAGACAGACACATCATGCAGGATTACACAGAAGAATCATGTAGTTAGGAAGGGCAGCCTGTGGCATGGGGGGGGAGTGAGACACACATTGCAGTAATATGTATCAGCAGTACTTGAGAACAATTTTACTGCTATGTGTGTAAGGACTGTGCAATTACACAAGAAAGACAATAGAGTTGAAATCAGACTGTTTTATTTTGAATGGTTGTGAACAGAAGAGTCTCAATAGATAGAACAAAGCAGTAACAGAAATCAAGAAATACAGACACAGAGATAATGACCGATTAACTTTTTTTTCCTTTTTAAGTTTTAATTTTTTTATTTTAATTATTAGGGTTTAACAGTGCAGCAGTAACAGGAATAAAGAAATAAAGACAGATGGAGAGAAATAAGGATAGATTAACTTTTAGTTTAAATTTTTTTTCCATTTTTGGGGTGTAACAGAAGGTAAAATAGAAAGATAAAACAAAATATCTGTGTTGAAGGGCTATGGTCTGGAGACAGAGGATGCACTGCCACATCGCAGTTTGGCAAGACCCTCCAGAATAGTTTGCTGATTTTGTAGCACCACCTCCAACAGCACCTTCATCCCTGCAACTTGCTGGGTGAGCTCCCCTACCTCCCTGCAGAGCTGTTGTACTGCCACATGGACCTGAGGCCAGGTTTACAGGTGCCCCTTGCAGCACCCATGTCTGACTGCAGGTCCCTCTCCCAATCTCTTGCATCTCCCCCTTCTGCACCTGCAGACCACATTTTTTCTCTTGCCCAGCAGAGAAGAATCAGTAGGGGTGGCAGCAACTCCACTCCCTCACCAACTTGATTTCACAGATGATCTTCCCACTCCTTATGGTGCCTCACTCTAAGGTGTGTATGCTGCCCACCTGTTCCCAAATAGGTCCCCTGTTTCTTACACCAAACAAAAGTGTGGCATAGTTTGCAGGTGACCACACTGTTGTTGGTGGTGTCAATACCAAAAACATCCCAGACAAGGAACTTCAGCTGTTGCCAATGAGAGGAGAAGAAGATGGTCTTGGCTGCCTCTCCTCCTCCTCCTCATGGTGCGCAGGTGGTGGTGGTGGCGATGGTGGTGGTACAAAAGCTGGTTGAGCTGGTGCTTCCATTGCTGTTGGTGGTGCCCTTGACTCATTTTGTTGCTGGGGGTGCTGCACTGTGAGGGAGGGTTGGGTGCTGCTGCTGTCGCCTACTGCCAGTATCAAGTGCCAGGCCCTCTTGATGAAAAAAGCATAGCATCTCCCATCTTCTGCCTGCATCCCCTTCTCCTCCTGACCATTCCCACTCATTTTAAACACACACACACACACACACATAAAAAAACAGTAAAAAAAATGCTAAAACAGATGAAAAATAACACAAATAAAAGTGTTGAATATATAGAAAATAACAACTAAAGAACAACTAAACGACTCCCAAAGATGCAAAGGAAAGCTGAAAAAAAAATGTTTTTGTTTGGCTAGGTTTTATTATGAAAGTAACAGATTTGTCCCCTTTCACTGACTAACTCAGACTGCAAAGTGAAACTAAGGATGAGTCAGTACATAGAACAGTAGCATGTGACCTGCAGGAGTTGTTTCCATGTGACCTCAAGCACTTGTTTACCACCAGTGGCCTCACTGTAAACAGACCACCTAACTGTCTTAATAGTGAAGTTACTGGTGAAGTCACTGTTGAAGTTAATAAGTAAATTTACAAGTTGATGGAAAAAACTTGTGAATGGGTTCATGGAGGTAAATTTGGTACCTATGCTGGAACTTCGCTGGTGAATTAAACTTTGCACCATCATGCCGGCCCAGTGGTGTGGAGGGCTGAGGCATCATGCCTTACCTCCTGCCATGCTGGTGACTCATGTTTGTGGTGCATGCGGGCTGCATGGGGTCAGCTAGATAGGGGGAGAATTGGGCGTCCAAAGGACAGCTCTCCTCTCTGAGGGGAGCATTGGGGATGGAGTCTGTTGCCTGCCTGACCCCTAGCACTGGCTAGGGGCTGGCACAGTGGGCCCACACATAGGGGGCAGTTGTGGGGCAGATTCCCAGCATGCCACATACAGAAGCATGCATGGCTTGTCCATTGGTGTCATTGCATGCCGCTGCACCATGCTCAGGGGATGGGCAAAAATTGAAGGAGGAGAAAATAACATTAGCCTGCAGGGTGAAGCCGGCCCTTCACAGGCTCCTCACCCGGCTAGCTGGCACCTTACCAGTGTAAGGGGTAAGTTCAGTGGATGCTGAGGTGACAGGGCTGGGGGGGGCCAGATGGAAGGGGGCCAGGCACAGGAGCATAAAGAAAAATAATAAAATAATAAAAACTTTGCACCATCTCCACCCTCCCCCTAACTTGACATCGCTTTTATGTTCACCAGTTCTTTGCTTTAATGGCCTGGATGTATTGCCTATGTAGTAAAGTGAGCAGGGGCACATGACAAAGTATACCATATGATCTGCTATGCAGGTTATGAGGGCTTTTATTTTGAATATTCTATACTGACAGGTGCTTCTTATTTCTTTGGTTTTAATACCATTTCCACAGAGAGTGCCATTTCCACATCTTAAAAAGCCTGTCAGATTTGTCTTTATCCAGGTGGTTTACTTCATTGATGCTTTCTAATGTTGTGTTGTAACCATTTTTTCCTTTATTGTTGTTTTTTTTTATTACGTTTTTTTTTTTTTTTGCTATTACCTGAAAATTCTCACCCCTTTATCTGTTGTTTGTAGTATCCTCCAGTATTTGAAAATGGTATGCTGAATGTTTCCAAAATAGTCCGAGCATTCTGTTGACATTGTTATTTTTTGTGCTTTGTTGCCTTGTGGTTGTCAGTCAGAATAATTTCCCTTGTAGTGGTGTTTACTTTGCTTTAGGCTTTCTGTATAAATCCATTTGTAATATGTTGTTTTCTTTATGTACTTGAAGATCTAGATATGGTATTTCTTTCATGCCCTAATTCATGGTAAATCCCAGCTATGTAGTACAATTGTTTAGACAGACAAAGAATGCTTTCAGTTGTTCTTCATAGTTATTCCAGATAATTATGATATAATCTATAAAACATTTATATAGAAGGTTCCATATGTGTTGTTGTTCCCTTCTATGTAAGTTTTCTTGTGTGCAGCTATAAACATATCAACATACAGTATGCTGGAGCCCTTGCTGCCCCCATCGCTGTACCTGTAAACTGTAAATAGGACTGTGACTCAAACACAAAAAAAAATATTCTTCAGGGCAAACTCTGCAAAGGTATTTAAAATTCTGTTGATGGTATTTGTTCTTGCCTACTTTCTAAGGTGTTTTTAGTGCTCTTAATCCTTGCTCATGCAGAATACTTATGTAAAGATCCTTTACATCAATAGTAACTAAAGGACAAATTCCATCATGCTTAACCAAATTTTCCTTTTCTGTTAGCTCCATTATCAATTGGAAAGGTAGTTAATACATATGGGTTATGTGCTTCCCTACTGGGGTAGTGGTACAGCTCCAAAAGCTGTGACCTCAGCATGGACCCCCAGGAACATGGTACATTCCATCTGCATTCTACCTCAGTTTACTTCTGTCAACACAGTGTGCTAACTGCTAACATAATGTGAAAAATACACAACTACTACTATTAAAACCATACCCTGGTTTTATTCCCTGACTAAAACATATACCAGTAAAACAAACCATAGATAAATGGAAAATATGGGCTTACCTGTCTTACAGAACAGGGCCTCCAGCTGGAGATGTCTGCCTGTTCTTCATGAACTCTGACATCCAATCACATGCTACTCTATTCCTGAAGGATTGGCTTAATCATAGAGAAAAAGGAACATTGGTTAAAAGGAATTTGATAGAGGACAAATGACTGGCTGACACTCGTGAAGTTCCCCATATAAGTGTAGCCTCGTACATCTCATCTTGGAATCTGTGGTCCATACACAAACCACAAGTTGCTGCCTAAAGGCATCTGGCACCAGTAGATGAATCTCAGATCATGAACAAACATTGTAGGTGTACTCCAATGCAAAAAAAAATGTACACCCACATGAATCTAGCTACATATGTGTATATGTGTGTGTGTGTGTGTGTGTATATATATATATATAGTCTATGCAAAAAACTTCGTTAATGCATCAGTTAGGGTTCTTCTACAGCAAAAAAAGTGAGGAAATTCGATTTTAGGGTTCCCACCCCTTGCACCCACCCACCCCACCAACAGGCATTGGGGTGTGCGTTGGAGTCATCACTAACTCTCACCCCATCCCATGTGTAAACAAGCTGAGGTGGTGCAGTGTAGAAGAATGGGGTGAGAGTTAGGACGATGACCCCAATGCACACCCTGATACCTGTTGGTGGGGGCGGGGTAGGGTTGGGGTGCAAGGGTGGCATTAACTTAGTTTTGCATAAATTTCCTTACTTTTAAGAGAATTGAAAAGTAAAAGTTATATCAAGTTGGTTTGGGCCCCGCCCCACCAACTTGTAAGTGCCAAGCCACATTACACACCCAATGACTAAAAAGTACATTCACAACAGCAAAGGCAGCCACCAAACAAATGTTAATCTAGTAGAACAACAGAAAACACTGTTCACAAAATGTAAACTGCACCACACAATATCTCTGCAAAAAATATATTGTCCGACACGTAAACACCTCTATTAACATCTACAGGACATGCCGTCAGCACCGTCCAAATTTCAAGTAAAAAGACCAAACTGTGTTCAAGATATGACATGTCAAAATTTAAAATTTTCATTTGTCAGAGTGGCACAGTCTTGCACCTGTTGACATTTAACACACACAATGACTGAAAACTACATCCATGACACTAAGGATAGGTATCCTATCAATTTCAAGCCACCACCACAAGCAAAACACTGTCCGCAATACGTAAAATGCGTCACACAATATCTCCACAAAACAAATTTTCTCTGACACATAAACACCATAATTCACATCTACAGGACATGCCATAAACACCCTCCAAATTTCAAGTAAAAAGACCAAACCGTTTCCAAGATATTCAATTTTAAAGATTGGTAAAATTTCTCTATCTATTCCTTTATAAAAATCTGGCCATCTTGTCCTTCCCTCATGATCAAAGATGGCAATCAAAGACTCTTATGATCAAAGAATTTGCAGGCTCACGAACAAAGAATTAAAAATGTTATAAATCAAAAAATTGATGGAATTGAGGTATACCACCGTCATGGTTCAACAGAACGAAGCCCCCTGAGTAAAACCCACCTTCATTTGACTTCCTAGGACACCCCTGGGCTGAGAACACATATTTTTAAATTGGGCCATCTCGTCACTTGATCACGATACATGATCACAATCAAAGAATTTGCAGGCCCGCGATCAAAGAATTTGCAGGCTCACGAACAAAGAATTAAAAATGGTGAAATGTGAATTTTTCACCGATTTGAACTGCACCAATGGCATGCCTCGATAGAACAGACCCTCCTGAGCAAAACCCACCCTCATTTGTGTCCCTAGCCCACCCCTGAGCAGAGATATTAGTGTTTTTAGAATGCGATGCAAGATCATGATCAAAGAATCTCACAATCAAAGAATTTGCAGGCTCGAGATCAAAGATCGTAAGCGAGCCTCAAATTAAGATTTTAAAAGCTTATAACTCTATTTTTTGACCAATTTGGATGAAACCAAAGGCATGGCTCGATAGATCGGAGCCCCCTGAATAAAACCCATCCAAGTTTTACTTCAGAAGTGACCCCTGAGCTGAGATATTTGTGTTTTTCTGATCGGAAATTAAAAAACAAGATGGCGGACCTCGTAATAAAGAATTTTGAAAATTCTCGGGGACAAAGATTCTTGAACCGCAAGGCTGCAAATTCTTTGATCGCCAGTCGGGACGAGATGGCTAGAACCCCATTCTTTGTTCACAAAACATACATATACATTTTCCCATTGACTTATAATGGGAACTTAAAAGTGGCATAACTTTTGAATGCCTTAATATTTTTTCACCAAACAAAAAGTGGCATGTTTGGCCACCAACACTCTTTCAAATGAGCCCTCTTGCAGAGCAACACACTGCACAATGGCTGCACAGGGCCACATCCAAAATCCCAAAAGCTGTCTCCAAAACCGGATAATTTTACATTTTTCAGCATTTTCATACACAAAGACCATAAGTCCGACCGAAACAAAATTTGGCAGATAAAGAGATATACCATGCCCCACCACATATTCCAAATTTCAGGCAAATATGTTGAACGGGTCCAAAGTTATTAACATGCAAACTTTTGACTTTAGTATGTAAGTGACCACTGAACCCTAACTATAGTGGGCGACTACGCCACTATAATATATATATATATATATATATATATATATATATATATATATATATTTATTTATAAAATTGGTAGGAAAATACTTTCTGCTAGTTGGCTGAAACACACCACATGACCTTGCGTATATCAGAGCATGACCACACGCCTGCACTTTCATCCCCCTTCGAAACCATTTTAGCCATTCTATAAGATAAATAACCCACTGTAGGGTATGCGGTCGCGGTCTGATATATGCACACCTTGGGGGGTTGAACGCACTCAACCAGCAGCCTTGTGCATCACAACGCACACCAAGGCATGCATATATCACAGCGCAACCGCACACCTAACAGTGGGTTTCATATATACGGTATATATATATATATATATATATATAGTATATATGTATGTGTATATGTGTATATATATATATACACATATATATATATATATACACATATATGCGACAGTATTCAATGATAGAGCAAATGGCTTCAGGGAGAGGCCCCATTGACAGTGTTGGGGCTAACAGAAAAGGGGATTATGATAAGTATGATGGAATGTCCAGAAGCCAGTGACACAAAACTGATGCTTTACACAGATGACACTGTACTTCTCACCAGCAGTTCATCAATAGTCACCCTCCAATCCAAGCTGCAGGCATCCTTCCACAAGCTGGAAGACTGGTTCTGTAGCCATAAACGTCTATTAAACTACAAAAAGACCAAGGTGATGCTTACAGCCAGCCCACAGCACAAAATGAAGTTCCCACCCCTCACAATCTCCAATAAAGTCAGTGAGCCACTAGAACAAGTTCACTCCTTCAAGTACCTGGGGATCACCGTTGATGACTCCCTCACCTTCACCCAACACATCGACACAGTGGTAAAGGCAGCGAACACCAAGCTGGGTGTACTCTATAGGCATAACAAGTATCTCACTCCAGAGGCCCTCCGTCTCTCAGTCTCCAGCTCCATCCTTTCTACCATCGACTATGGATTGGTGGTCTATGGCACAGCAACAGACACAGCAGTAAAAAGGATTCACATTGCCTTAAACAAGGCTTGTAAGCTCACAATGGCCGCAGATCGAAATACCCAAACCTGCTCCTTATACGAACAGACAAATTGGATGCCACTAAAGAACAGGATTATATTCCAAACATGTCTCCTTGGAAAAAAAAGGTGCTAATGGGTAAACCACCCCCCCATGCATTTCTAGCATCCTAACACCAATTGCTACCAGCTATACCACCAGAGGCAGGGTGAAGGGGGCCCTGTCAATGCCTTTCCATCGAACTGTGCAGAGACAGTGTACTTTCAGCTATAGGGCCCCCAATGGCTCAATGAAATCCTAGAGCACATTCTAAACTCACAATGCATCTCACAATTCAAAAATGGCCTAAGACAACACCTTCTTACTAGGACAGTTTGTGACTGCCACTAGGACTCAAACACCCATACTGCCCACTCACCCACACGCTACTTCCCCTTCCTTTTACCTCCACTCTTCCCCCTTGCCCTATCCCTGTGTCTTCCTCTCCCTCCTGTGCCTTCTCCCCCACTGGATCAACCTTATAACCAACCTACTACCACTACCTCCCAACCTCCTAGACAAAGCCACTTCTTTTGGCCCCCAACCCCCACCAAGTCTCCCCTCCCCCTCACCTTGACTCCTCCTCCTCCTCGGACCCTCACACTAGGTGTCACACCTCTTTATCTCCTTCACTACATATAAACACTGTCCTTTACCCTAGTTGAATGCTCTTGATGCTGTACTGTCACCACTGGTACTATGAATGACATTGTAACCTTACTGTATTCTAGCAACCTACTACTCATGTACTTTGTGTACAAACTGTTTTTGTTGTTGTCTTTGTCACTGTTTGACATGGAACATTTGTAAAAGAGCTCTGAGCTCAAAGGTATGATCCTAATTCCCTAAATAAATAATAAAAAAAAATTATCTTTTCTGTATCACTCCATGTTGTTAATTGGAAGTTCCCCATGTGAGTGTACAGTAGCCTCGTACTTCATACCTTGGACTCTGCAGTCCATACACAAACCATAAGTTGCTGATTTGCTGCCTAAAGGCACCCGGCACCAGTAGATGAATTCCAGAACATGAACAAACACTGTAGGTGTTCTCCAATGCAAAAAAAAATATGTATACTCACGTAGATCTAGTTACATATGTGTGTGTGTGTATACAGAAAAAAATATATCTATCTATCTATCTATCTATCTATCTATCTATCTATCTATCTATCTACAGTATCTATATATATATATACAACAAATGTTTGGGGATAAATATACAGATAAAAACTTGTATCTCAGGTACCCAGTGAAGATATCATTGATATCTCCATGTTCCTATACGTCATAGAGATATCTCTATGTTCCTATACATCATCCAAACAAAAGTGAAACCACACTTTTCATTGCAGTCCTACCTCTCTAGAGCCAAGCGCTGTTTCCCCCACACACGCGCACACACCCCTGACATTTAGTTGACCCAGCAATTATTTTTTAACAAATAACTTTGTAACGCATATCTGGTTGATCCTGCCACTCCGTGTTTCGGTAATTGAAAATAACACTGTCACTTTCTCTCTTGAATTGTAGCGTGACCGAGCGTATATAGCAAGAAACAGAATGAACTCCCAGTGATTTACACGACACCAGTCAGTCTTCCAAATGTACTCAAAATTGTTTTTTGCCCTATCATATCCTTCAGTCTTGTGCAGAAGCTGCTGACAGTACTGTGAGTGCAGAGAGGTGGCCGAGTCGGCAGCATAAGAACAGCAGAAAGAAAGCGAGAAGCGGCGTTGCTATAGTAACGCTCACTCTCGTTTCTTTCTGCTGTTCTGAAGCTGCCGACTCGCTCACTCTCTGCACTCACAATACTGTCGGCAGCTTCTTCCATAAGATTGAAGGAAATGATAGGGCAAAAAACGACTTTCACTATGTTTGAAAGACTAACTGGTGTAGTGTAAATCACTGGGAGTTCATTCTATGTCTTACTTTATACGCTCAGTCATGCTACATTTCAAGAGGGAAAGTGAAAGTGTTATTTACAATTACCAAAGCACAGAGTGGCAGGATCAACCAGATATGCTTTAAAAATTTTATTTATTTAAAAATAATGGCAAGATCAACAACTTCAAAATAAAGATATATACAAAACTTTAAACTGGCAGGATCAACCACAGTTTTTTTCAAGTAACATCTCATCTGTTAGGCATATACCATACATAGGACTTTCTATTGTATGTGGCCCCAAACATTTGTTTGTATAAACAGAACATGACATGACCTGAGTGAAGATATATTTATCTTCACTCGAGGCCAATGACATCAAGATATCTCACTCGTGGCTTCACGTACTCGTGATATCAACAATGATATCATTCTCTAGAAGATAAATATGATATCTTCACCAGGTCATGTCATATCCCTATATATATATATATATACAGTATATATATATATATATATGTATATATGTATATATATATATATATATATATATATATATATAAAAATAGAGGGATACATGATGGGCACAAGTGGAATATGGAAAATATTTTCACTCATGCAGATTGAGCCTGGATATTTCACGAGTGCCAAGGCATGCGTGAAATATACAGTGCTCATGAGGCAGGAGTGAAAATATTTTTCATATTCCAAGATGTGCACATCATGTGTCCTATTTATACAAGGGGGCCTCACTGTTGCAAAATGTACAATTTGCGCGGCTTGCGCAGGGTTAGCACAGGTTTCGGGGGTGTAATAAATGGCATTTATTTTAACTCTGCTGAAGTCATCAGGATTTATTTCACTGCAGTGAAAATAACATGTTTTATTACACTGGAATATGGCTCACCCCATTGTATAAATATATACACACACGTGGTATGCAATGGGGGCCGTGGGATAAGCAATTTATTTTCATGAGTCCCTGGTGACCATGGGTAACCTCACGAGTGGCAGAGTGTAGCTGAGCCCCAAGTGATTTACCCGAGGTCACCCGGGGGGATGAATGAAAATAAATTGTTTATTCATCCTATCGTATGTGCGATTTATGCAATAGGCTGTTATTTTTGTGTATGTTTTAAGTTGTTTTTTTCATGTTTTTTATTTCGTTTTGAGGTGTTTTTTCTGTGGACTTTTTTGTTATTGCAGTGGTATTCTGCCGTTCCATGGTGTAGGTGCTGTTTCCTTGAATGGGTTTTTGTGGTGTATTCTGATTGGTTGTAGGTGGTGAATAGGATTTTGTAGTGGATGTTGATTGGGTAAGATAGAGTGGGAAGATTGCTATGATTGCTTAGGGGTGTGGTAAGGGAAGGGAGGGTTATTTTGACTTACATTTTGAATGGCTTGTGCTGATTGGTTGTGTCCTGTGTTGCATCACTTTTGATTGGTGTGGGGGTGTGGCTTGGAATTGTGGCGCAGTTTTATTTGGGATTCTCTTTGAGAAAGGGGTCATACTGGTATTTTCATGTTTTGGGCCTAGTGGAGAGCATGACTTTGTGGAGCCTGTTGCCAGTGGATGCAGCGTAGTTTTCAGCGGTGGTCAACTGGAGTATCGGTCACTGGAGTTCGAGAAGGTGGATCCGGTGTCTTCGTGGAGCAGGGGAAGAAGATGTCTGTTTTTGAGTCTGCGAAGTTTCTGATGAGAATTTATTTTGTGGTTTGGGATTTTATCTTCGATAGATTTCTGTGAACTTCTCTCTGTGGATCTATTGTTGTTTTTTTCTCTTCGGTGGATTTCTTTGGGAGTTCTTGTGGCGTCGTCGCTTTGTTGTGGATTTATTCATCTTGGTTCTTTATTCTGGGTTTCCCTTTTGGATATGTTTGCTGCCTTTGGATTATGACTTTGAAGAGTTGTTTTTTTTAATGTATGGATTTCTTTTATGGGTTTATTTCATTTTGGATTACTAGCTGGAGTTGGGAATAACAAGGTAAGGATTCTTAAAGTTTTTTATTGTGCCATACAACAGAACAGGAACATTGTGAAGTTTCAGTGCTGAAAATTAATAAAATGTGCATTATATTTTTAAACTTTGTTAAACTAACACATTGGGGTATGGGAGAAGGTTCTGGAGTAAGGGTAGGGAGGTAGTGGTTAGAAATAGGAAAACTGAAAAGTTTATTCAAGAACAGTTTAACTTTTTTTCTGTTGCTGCAATATGAAGCAGTAAACGTTAGTTTATTCAAGTGAAACTTTAAGGTTTTTAAACACTGCAATATTTTTAAGACTTTAAAGATTAGTGAAACTGTACTTCTTGTAGGAAATGATTTTGATTTTTTGTTGATTATTTCTTTTGGAATTCAGATCTTCTTTCCACTATTTGACAGTACATGGTTTGTAACAGATTTGACAATTGCAACCTTTTTTGAGTGTTACTAGATGACCTGGAAGTTCAATTTGTCAGATCTTCTCTTTGCTACAGGTTTTGAAATATTTCTTACAAGCCTTTCTTTGCAGACAATGTTTTTCATTTCTAGTCTGAGTTGCTGTCAGAAATAACCATAGGCCTTTTTCGGATGTAATTGTCATACTTGTTTCCTACATGGGGGGAGGGGAGAGATCATAATAGAGTTGTTGAGTAAACATTTTTTTTAATGGGTTGCAATGGGAGAGATAGTTATGTTTGGCGTGTAAAGTGGGGAAGTTTAGGATATATTGTAAAGAGCTGTTGTTCAAAGGCAATACACAGGCTCTGTCATTGTGGACCTGAGCAAAACTTTCGATCTGGTCGACCATAGCCTACTTCTTGACACCCTCCAGGGCCTGCAAATTTCTGCAAACTTTGTTAAATGGGTCAGTAGCTATCTCTCCCACAGATCACAGACAACAACCATCAATGGTCACTTTTCCACCGACTGTCCAATTAAATATGGAGTTCCTCATGGGTCCATCCTGGGCCTGCTTTTCTTCTCCCTTTTCATGAACAACCTCCCAAATATCTGCCACTCTACTAAATTGTGCTGTATGCTGATGATGTAGACCTTTACTGCAGTGACGACAACATGGACACAATGTTCTGAAATTGGCAAGCAGAGTTCAACAAGCTACACTCTTGTTTTTTCGCCAAGGGTATGATCCTCAATTCCAAGAAGACCAAGTTTATGATCTTCTCTGGCCCCAGAAAAACTATAACCTCAGACTTAACCCTCATGGACAATCTTGGAAACTGTATAGAAAAAGTGGATGAATTTAAATATCTGGGACTGTTCCTTGACCAACACCCCACTTTCAATATCCATATTACTAACCTCATCAAGAAGGTCCATATGAGGCTGGGTCTCTTATACCGAATCAGAAAGTTCCTAATCTCTGTCTCCAGACTACATATGGCTAGCTCCTTGCAGTTACCCCTCCTAAAGTATGGCTCCATTGTCTACTCATCCCATACCACATACCAGCTTTTCTTTAAACTCAGGACCACTTATAATAGCATTGCACGCTTTGTCATGGGTTTCCTTTGGAATATCCACCACTGTGCCCTTTACAATCCTCTTAACTGGCTCACTCTTGAGGATAGGTTCCATTTTAAAATGCTCTCTTTCTTACAAAAGGTGAATCTTAACCTACTGCTGCCAAGCATCACTTCACTGTTCCCTAAATCGGTCCCCAAGTGCAGTACATGAGGGGACACCTGTCACATCTTCGACATCCCGTTCTATCATACCTTTCATGCATAGAATTTGATTACCTATGAGGGCCCAAAGTCTTACAACAATTTGCCCCCTGAAATTATTGCCTGTAGCTCAACTAGTTCCTTCAGCTGCACCCTCAAGGACCACCTCCTCAAATCTACTGCCTGTATGTGCCCTGGACATCTTCCCCTCTGAATATACCAAAATATTTTGTTATTCTAGGGACATGGATATGTTGTTCATCCACACTTATTGGCAGGTATCCTTGCCGCTTTAAATCTTGCCGGAAGGTCTTCAAGCTGGCTCCTCCCACCCACCCGGGTGGTAAAACTCTCGGCTCCGCCCCATGATGCCAGATCTTCCTTACCGCTTGGAAGCTCAGGTTCCCTCCTTAACGCTCTGCGTATAAGACTGGTTCCTAATTCTTCGATTTTCCGAATTTAAAAGTGTTTTGCTTAAAAGACTTCGGTCTTCTATCCCTCGCGGCTGCGATGGACAAATCGACTCCCGGTTTCCGGAGATGCCCTTGCAGGCAGAAGATGTTTCGTATGGATCCGCACTCCATGTGCGTCTACTGTCTAGGCCTGGAGCACGACCTGCAGGCTTGCGACCTGTGCTCTTCCTTCTCGGCCTATGTCCTCGAAGACCGCGCTGCCCATTTACAACTGGGGCGTCCCAAGAAGCGTTTTCCCCCGGTGAAGTCAAAAGAGGCCCGGTCGGCGGTTTCCGCAGCGGCGGGCTCGATCAGATCAGCTCGAGCAGATGATCGCCCCTCGAAGAGGAGGCGGCGCTGGCCGCTTCTACCTCGGCTATGACATTTGTCCCGCTCTCTCTGGGTGCCTCTTATTCAGCTTCTTTTAAGGAGCTTTGTCTGACCCTCTCTACTAAAAGTGAGGGACCAACTTCTGCTGGACCGTTTTCTCGGTCCAAAAAGAGAGACATGGGTAAGTCCCACCGTCGACGCTCTTGGGAGCAGGAAAGATCCCTCTCCCCGAGTTGTCGGCTGTCGACTTCGGTCGACCGTTCGGCTTCGGCCATTGGTCTCACGGTGTCCCCGTCAGGCCAGTTGACCGAGACTCCCATCGATGCGGTCGAGATTTTTCTCGACCCGTTGGACGGGTTGTCAGCAGGAGAAGCCGAGAATCCCATCTCCCCGGTTCCCCTGGTGGGAGTTGAGGACCCCGTTGGCTTGTCTGTGCCCTCCGGTTCCGGAGCCTTCGGTTGAACCCTCCGAACTGAGGGGAGTGCTGGTTCCCCATGACACCTCCCCGCACCATCCTCGGGAAAGCCGAGGTTCTCGTTCTCAGTCTCAGACTTCTTCGCGGTTCAGCCGATCCCGCCGTCATAGGCGGTCTCGGTCTCGGCACCGCAGCAAGCGGTGTTGCCACTCATCCTCGTCCTCCTCCTCGGATGAGGAGAGGCTTCGACGTAAGTTGCGTCGACGATATGAGGACCTCATGTGGCAACAGCTCCTTCTGACCGGGAACAAGCCAACGCCGTCGCCTTCCCCGGCCATTAAGTGGCTGTCACCGGAGCGGCCGAAACAACCCCTCATTTTACCCAAGGAGCCTGTTCCCAGGCCGGTTGTTCGGCCAAAACCAGCTGCCCACAGAACCGGTGGAACCTCCGCCTCCACAGCCGTTATTTGGGGCTCCGACCAAGAATTCTCGGTCGGCTCAGGGAATGCCCCATAGGCTGTCTGTCACCCTCACTCCCGATTGACCTCAGCAGGTGGAGGGTGGCTCAGGCCCGAGGCAGCTCTTTGAGGAATCTTCCGAGTCCGAAGGCGATTCCTCCCTTTTCTCCAAGCGAATGGACTTGGAGTCCTCAGGAGGACAGTCGGTGGATGATAGCCCTTCGTCCTACCTAGGATTGCTTCAGCTCATCTTGGAGTCCACCAGGATGAAGCCCAAACCTGTCTCTAAGCGGGCCAGGTATCCCCTCACGGAGATTCTGGACCGAGGGGATTCTCCTACCGAGGCCTTTCCGGTGGTCAAGGCCATAGTGGGCCCGGCCTTGGAGCTCTGCCAGCGCCCTGCTTCCTGCCCTGCTCCTTCGGCCAGGATGGCCAGGAAGTATACAGTCCCTACCGGTTCCTTGTCTGGTTTTTCGGAACACCCCTCGGCCGAGGGGTTAGTTACCGACAGCATTTTCCGGCGTGCCGGGAACACTAGGGATGTGGACAAACCTCCCAACAAGGAGTCAAGAAATTGGACTATGCGGGTGAAAGTCTCGCTGCATCCTCCCTCAGCCTTCGCCAGGCCAGTTCGGCCGTCCTCATGGCACATTTCTCTCATGCCCTGTTGGGCTCCCTGGACGAGGTTGTCCCTCATCTTCCTGCGGATCTGCAGACCACGGTTAGGCAGGTGCGGGACCAGGGCAGGGCAGTGGCCAAACAGCAGCTTCAGACTGCTTTGGACATTGGGGACTCATGTGCCAGGTCTGTGGTGGCCACAGTGGCTATGCATCGTCGGGCTTGGCTGAGGATATCCATCTTCACTTTGGATACCCAACACAAGTTGGTGGATGTCCCCTTCTTGGGGACTGACCTCTTCGGCCCTGGGGTGGAAGGTCACCTGCAGAGGATCGAGAAGTCCAATGCTATCTTGGACTTGGTCTCATCCGCTCAGAAGGACAAAGGCCGCAAACCACAGCCTAAGCCCTTTCGTCCCTCTGCGCCCACGGCACATCTGGCCCAGCAACGTCAGGGCCAGCAGGCTCGAGCTTGGCATCCCAAACCCAAGCCCGGGACTTCCTCCAACAGGAAGCAGGGAGGTAAAGGCCCAGGAGGTCCCTCGGCTGGTCCCTCCTCCAAAGCCTGCCCAGTGACGGGTTGAGGGGTGTCACCCCAACCCGTCACCTCACCCCAGGTTCCCCCCGTGGGGGGACGGCTCCGTCACTTCCTTTCCACCTGGTCCGTTATTACCATGGACAGGTGGGTGTTGGAGGTGGTGGGAAAAGGCCTACCCTTGGAATTCGAGCAGGCCTTGCCCTTCAGAGCCGTCGCACCTCGGGGGGCATCGAGATCCGCAGCCTCACTGTCGGCTCACCGAGCTGACATCACTCTCCTCCTCCAAAAGGAGGTGATCATGGAGGTGGCGGATCCTCCCTCAGACCTGGGGTTTGTGTCCAGGTACTTCCTGGTTCCGAAACGGACGGGGGGCTGGCGCCCCATTCTCGACCTACACGACCTAAACAAGTTCCTAAGGTCTCGAACCTTCAGGATGGTCACTCTGGCTCAGATAATACCATCCCTGGAACTCAGCGTGTGGTTCTGCTCTCTGGACCTGCAGGATGCATTCTTTCACGTCCCTATCCGTCCGTCACATCAGAGATTCCTTCGCTTTCGAGCGGAGAGATCCCTTTTTGAGTTCTGAGCCATGCCCTTCGGCCTGTATCCAGCTCCCAGGGTCTTCACCAAGTGCATTGCAGTGGTGACAGCTTTCCTGCAGTGCCGAGGGGTCCGGGTGTACCCTTACCTGGACGATTGGCTGATAGCAGCCCCCTCCAGACAGGAGGTGGAGCGGTCCAGAGATCTGGCCCTCCAGGTTTGCTCTCAAGTCGGCCTTCTCATCAACGAGGCCAAGTCAGAACTCGAGCTGAAGCAGGTGATTCTTTTCATCGGGGCAGAGCTCGACTCTCTTCGAGCCAGAGCATGGCTCCCGGCAGACAGGGTCGAGGTTCTTTCCTCCCTTTGCCCAATCATTTCTGGTTGGGCAATCGCACCTACCCGGGACTTCCTGCACCTCCTGGGTCTCATGGCGGCCTGCACCAGCGTGGTCCATTGGGCCCACTGGCACATGCGCCCTCTTCAGTGGGGACTGGCCAGCCAGTGGTCACAACGCTGTGATCCATTGGACCAGCTAGTGACGGTGACCCAGGGGATGTGGAACGCTCTCCGGTGGTGGACCATTCCAGTTCATCTGCAGGAAGGCATCCCATTTGTCCGCCCCAAGCCGACAGTCTCTCTATCAACCGATGCCTCCCTGATGGGTTGGGGTACCCATCTGGGGGAACACCGGGCGCATGGCCTCTGGTCCCTGCGGGAGTCCTGATGCCACATCAACCTGCTGGAGCTCTGAGCGGTCCGCCTAGCTCTCACCGCCTTTGCTCCATTTCTCCGGGGTCAAGTGGTCCAAGTCCAGAAGGACAATACCACGACCATGTACTATCTAAACCGCCAGGGCGGGACGCGCTCCATGCTTCTATGTAAGGAAGCTCTCCGCATTTGGTCACTCATGCGCAGCCTGGAGGCGGATCTCCTAGCCATTCATGTGGCAGGAGCCTCCAACACCCTGGCCGATGCCCTAAGCTGGATAGGGGCTGCATCCCACGAGTGGTCTCTCCTGCCGGAGGTAGTACAAGATCTGTTCTCCCACTGGGGCACACCTCAGGTGGACCTGTTTGCCTCCAGGGAGAACGTGAAGCTGAGGCAGTTCCATGCCCGCCCCCCTCAGCAGGGCTCGCTTCAGGGGGATGCCTTCTCGAGGCCGTGGACCCCGGACCTCTTCTATGCCTTTCCCCCATTTCCCTTGATCCACAAGGTGCTTCTCAAGGTGAGGAGGGACAAGGCACAGGTGATTCTGGTAGCCCCAGACTGGCCCCACCAATGCTGGTATCCAGATCTCCTCAGCCTCAGCTCCAGGCTCCCGAGGCAGCTTCCAGCTCACCCGGACCTGCTTTCAGTCAATCAGGGGAAGGTGTTCCATCCGGACCTTCAATCCCTGCACCTGACGGCCTGGTTCCTGAGAGGCTAGAGTTCCAGGCCTTTGGTCTTTCTGATGAGGTCCTCAATGTAGTTGAGGCATCCCGTAAGGAGTCGACCAGGAAATGCTATGCCTTCAAATGGAAGAGGTTTTCCATTTGGTGTCAGGGCAAGGGCTTGGACCCTTCCTCCTGTTCTTTGGCAAGCATCTTGGACTATTTATGGTCCCTTTCTCGGCAAGGGCTTAGGTCGACGACCCTAAGAGTGCACCTGGCAGCCATCTCTGCTTACCGGGTGTGGGCCGGGGAGCAGTTGATGGTGCAGGAGAAGGTGGTCTGGCGCTTTTTCAAAGGCCTTGGTCACATTTCCCCTCCGGTGCGAGAACCTCCACCTCCGTGGGATCTACTGCTGGTACTGGCAAAGCTCATGGGCAAGCCATTCGAACCAATGCACAGGTGTGAACTCTCTCACCTGTCATGGCAGACCACCTTCTTGGTGGCTATCACATCAGCCAGAAGGATGGGAGAGCTCCAGGCACTCTGCATCGAGTCTCCTTACCTGGTCTTCCACAGGGACAAGGTTGTCCTGCGCCCCCGCCTGAAATTCCTTCCGAAGGTGGTGTCGGAGTTTCACCTTAACCAGGTGTTGACTCTGCCGGTGTTCTACTCCAATCACACCTCGGAGGCCGAATACAGGCTCCATACTTTGGACCCTAGAAGGGCGCTCGCTTATTATAAGAGCTGCAGGCTGAAATTCGGGGAGAGGTTAAGCCAGCTGTTTGTCACCTATGCTGAAGCCGCACCTGGCAGACCTGCAGCCAAGCGGACGATAAGCAGGTGGGTCACCTCTTGCATAGATCTCTGCTATAAGTTGGCGGGCATGGAGCCTCCCAGAGGATAAGAGCTCATTCTACCGCCATACTGCTCATCAGTGGCTGCTTCCAGGGATGTCCCTATCCAGGAAATCTGCAGGGCTGCTACCTGGAAGTCAGCACACACCTTCATCACCCATTACCACATCGACCTTGAGTCATGCCGGATGCTGGTTTTGGGGCCTCAGTTCTCCAGTCTTTATTCCCTAAGTAGGGGTGTGCCTGCCTCCCTCCTCCTGGAGAACTGCTAGGAGTCTGCCAGACAGTGTGGATGAACAACATATCCATGTCCCTAGAAATACAGGTTACTCACCTGTAACAGGAGTTCTAGGAATGGTATATGTTGTTCATCCGCAACCTAACCTCCCGGCTTGACCTTTGCAACCTGAGCTTCCAGCGGGCCAGATCTGGCGTCATGGGGCAGAGCCGAGAGTTTTACCACCCGGGTGGGTGGGAGGAACCAGCTTGAAGACCTTCCGGCAAGATTTAAAGTGGCAAGGATACCTGCCAATAAGTGTGGATGAACAACATATACCATTCCTAGAACTCCTGTTACAGGTGAGTAACCTGTATTTTTCCCTCTCCTCAAATATTTTGTGTTATTGTCCATCTTTTCTAACACACCCTTCCTCTTTTCCCACTCCCCTTCCCTGTCTCTGCCCCTATGTCTTCCCCTGATCCTAGCACCTGCCTCAGATACACCCTGCCTGGGTGTTTTTCTCAAGCTTGTTCCCTATGACTACCTGCCTCTTCATGAAATGTTTTCCCTGTAGATAAACCTGCTGTAATCAAGTGTATTAATTAAGTGTATATACTGTATTATACCTCACCTCATTGTATGATGTTTTTAACTTATTCGTTCTGTACTTTTGTTCCAATTGTTTTGTTAAAATATCTGTGCAACTGGCTGTTTGTGAAAATGGGCATTTTTGCTCACACACCTACCAGTATAAAATAAAAATTGATTGCTTGATTGAACTGATATTCGGTTTACCTTGTATAATGTTGAATGTGACTTGCTTGGTGCTTATTGTAGGACTGCTGATGCAGGTACCGGTATCCTGTGAGGTGGACTATCCACAAGTGGGCACTGTGACAGAAATGGTAAGGAAGGAGTTAATGTTTGGATTTTCCAAACACATTTTTTTAGCAGTCTGGAAAAAAAACTCACCTGGAAAATACTCCAGGATCTGGACAGCCACAGGGCCAGCAGTCCAAATACCAATGGCTAGAGTCTTCCTGAGCTGGGAGGGGGGCCATAGAGAAAAGGAGGTGGGGAGTCATAGAGGACCTCCCTGTAAATGTGATCATGGGGAATGATTTTGACCACCGGGGAAAACTGATGTGTGTTGCAACTCATACTCAGGTAAAAGTGCAAGCTTCTGAGGGTGAAGAGGGGGTGACTCAAGGTGGTCCAGCCCCTCCCTCAGCAGCTGAGGAAGTGGCTAGCACTGGGGAAGGGCTGGCTAGAAGCAGCAGTCCAGAACCCCAGTCACAAATAGAGGAGCCTACAGGAATTCCTTCTGAAGGGGCACTGGGAAGGGTCAGATGACATCAGCAGAGCACTGTGCAGTGAACTGACCTTACCCTGCAAAAATTGAGGGAAATAGCTAATAGGGCTGAGGGTCCTCAGGGGGGTAAAGAGTCTATTTACTGGGACAATGGGCTGCTGTACAGAGACTGTACAACAGAGGAAGGGCTAGATGGTGAGGTGGTCCAGCAGCTGGTAGTCCCTAAGGTTCACCATCAGCAGCTTTTGGCCCTTGCCCATGATATCCCATTTTCAGGCCACATGGGGGGTGAGGCACATGAAAAAGTGGCTGATCAACAATTTCTTCTGGCCTGGTATTGGCAAGGATGTGGCAAATTATTGCAGGACTTGTTCACAGTGCCAGTGGGTGGGGAAAATGGGGGACAAGGCCAAGGCAGCTTTGGTGCCCCACCCATTATCAATTAACCCTTCAAAAGAGTAGCTGTGGACAAAGTGGCACCACTGAGCACCCCAAGTCACACTGGCAAGAGGTATATCCTGGTGGTAGTTGACTATGCCACAAGATACCCAGAGGCAGTGGCCCTATCATCCTCTGAGGTAGCACCAGTGGCAGATGCACTGTTGGGAATATTTAGCTGGGTGGGCTTTCCCCAGGAGATACTGCCAGATCAGGGTGCCAATTTCATGCCAGGGTTAATCAGTAGTTTGTGGGAGAAGTGTGGGGTAAAGCAGCTCAAAACCTCCCCATACCATCCCCAAGCTAATGGTTAGGTAGAGTGATTTAATTCAACCCTTAAGACCATGCTAAGGACATTTACAGACCAGCATTAGAGGGACTGGGACAAATATTTGCCTCTTCTCCTATTTGCATACAGGGAAGTCCCACAGGAGACCACAAGGTTCTCACCTTTCAAGCTCCTGTTTGGTCATAGGGTGCGGGGGCCCATAGATTTGATTCGGGATGAATGGGAAGGTGACCTTGCTTCCCAAGGGGAGTCAGTTGTGAGTACGTCCTAAACGTCAGGACCCATCTTAAGGAGCTCATGGGGCTTGCTCAGGAGCACTTGGCCACTGCACAACAGCAGCAGAAAGTCTGGCATGACCGCAGGGCCTGAGACAGAGAATATGAGGTGGGACAGTGAGTGATGGCACTCAACCCTGTCCGACAGAATAAATTACAGGCAGCATGGGAGGGGCCATTCTCCATTGTCCAAATGGTTAGTGATATCAATTACATGATAGAGCTACCGGACAGGAGATGCAGGTGAAAGGTGTATCATGTTAACATGCTGAAGCCCTACCATGACAGGAAGGAATTGGTCCTCGCTGTATGCAGTGCCCCAGAGGAGGAAACTGAGATGGATCACTGGTGGACCTGCTTAGGGAGGCCCAGGTTGCATCCTGTATGGACAACCTTACCCTCTCTGAACAGCTGACACTAACCCAGGTGCAAGAAATTCAGGGTGTGCTGAAAGAATTTGAGGACATGTTCACAGGGAAGCCAGGGTACACCACGACGGCAGAGCATCATGTGGATTTAAGGGACCCAGGTTCCCCTGAAACAGTCTCCCTAAAGGGTACCTGAGCACGTTAAGTAGACCGTGAAAGAGGAGCTCAAGTAGATGCTGGAACTTGGAGTAATCCAGGAATCTAGTAGCCCATGGGCATCACCCATGGCATTAATCCCCAAAAGGGAAGGCACCACATGATTTTGCTTTGACTACCAGAGGCTTAATAGTTGCACAGAGTCTGACACCTATCCCATGCCCAGAACAGATGAGACCCTGGAGCAACTGGGGGGAGCCAAGTATTTGACAGCAATAGACCTAACAAAAGGTTACTGGCAGGTATCTCTGACCCCTGCAGCCAGGGAGAGATCAGCTTTTGTCATTCCATTTGGTTTATATGAATTCAAGGTAATGCCATTTGGAATGAAGAATGCACCTGCAACCTTTCAATGGCTTGTGGATCGCATTCTGTCTGGGGTAGGTGAGTTTGCGTTGGTGTATATGGATGATATAGCCATATACAGCCAGACCTAGGATGAGCACATCAAGAATGTACGGGATGTGGACTTCCGGTTCCGGAAATGGCACGGTGAGCAGGACTACGTGGTGCTCCCTAAATAACAAAATTTAAACGGTCTCTTACCTCAAAACAACAAGCCAAACAGGAACAGGATCATTTACTGAATCAGAGGAGAGACCCCTGCAACCCCCAAAATTGCATCGCTCACGGACCAAGGTGGCACATTAACAAAAACCGGAACTCCCTCTGCAGCTTTTCCTGGCTGCATGGAAGAAAGGCATCTACTGTTTGGCTCCAACAGTCGCGATCACCTGCTACGCGCACATGGAGGCTCTACACCGCAGCACCCAGCTTGCCCTCTTCTCCTCCTCCTTGAGCCTCCAAATCTGGCTGTGGTACTCTCTGGCTTTCTCAGTCTCCTGATTCCTCCCACAGTGCCTGTAGCATTTAAATAGCCGGGATCCCCCCCCAGCAAAGTCGGACCTCGTGGTCACGAACTGGTCCTCCGCGGTTGCAATCCGGCGCCAGTTCAGGGTTCCTCAGGTGGCCTCCTCGCACGGGTGGAGCTTCAACTCCATGGAGTAGCTCAAATAAAGTGCTTAAAGAGCATAAATCAGCATGGATCAGCCTAGGAGTGCAACTGACTCCCTCCAGTGCATCCTCACACAGTCTTCATCAGCCTAAAGGCCCTACACATACTAAAGTAATATAAATAAAAATAAATGAAAAATATATAACAACTCACAACAAATTTAAGAAGGATAAGGAGGAGGGGAAGAAGGAGAGGGGGATAAAAGAAGTGTGTGAGAGAGAGGGAAGGGGAGCAAAGGAGGGAGAAGAGGAAGGGAGACAAAGGAAAAAGGGGGGCATAAATAATAACAACCCCTGGCAGCTTTGTGGCTGCAATCTATGGAACTTGTCCTGCAAAACAGATTCTCCCCACTCTCAGGCATATCTACAGAGGAGGGAAACATTACTCTGCCTACAGTGGACCCAATAGTTAATTCAAGTTTGCCTACAGCCTCCCCAGTTAACCCAGTTCACCCACCTCCCATCTTAATGGCCACCAAAGGAGGGAAAAGAAGGGGTAATGAAACCCAATCAGCTCTGCCTGCCCTACCATCCCCTCCATCAGAACAGAATATTCTTCGGGCCATGTCCGAATTCAGAGAAGAAATGAGGGACTCTCTCAATCAAGTTAAGGCTGATTTGAGATCCCTGCAGACTCGGGCTGATGAGGCAGATCAGCAAATATCTCAAAACACTACAAAAATAAAAGCCCTGGAGTCAGCAGTTCTCTCTTTAGCGGAATCCCAGTTGCACTGCTCCCTCAGACAGGAGGACGCAGAGAACAGAGGGCGAAGGAAAAATCTCTGAATCTTCGGCCTGCCAGAGGGCAACGAAGGCTCTGACCCCTTGGCCTTCGCAGACCAATTCTTCAGATCCATTCTCGACTTGGGTCTGGATTACCCCCTTGATTTTGAATGTGCCCACAGGGCTCTGGGACCTAAACCAAAGGCTAAAGATGCCAGACCCAGATTGTTTGTGGTAAGGATGCAAAGTTTCCAGACCAAGGAACTTCTCCTTAAAAAATCTTGGCAGAAAGGGAAAATAATATATGGAATTCACTGTATCATCATCGATAATGACTACGCTCCCTTCACCCAAAGCCAGAGAAGGGCCTACACTCTGCTGTTTCCTATTTTAAGATCACAACAGATCAGATTTCGCACCCTTTACCCAGCCAAGCTTACAGTGTTCTTGCCAGAAGGCCCCAACTCATACTCTTCTGCTTCGGAAGCCAAGGAAGACCTGTTTAAAAAAGGGTTACTCAAGGAACGTCCTTTGAATTGACCTGGCTCCTCCAGGACATTGCTTCAAGGACAATCCTTGCTACATGAATCACACCAACTGAACGTGAGTCTGGATGAGATGCTTCAGAAGATTCAGTCTCTCAGAAACCCTACAATAACAGCGGACCAGTAACAAGTCCTGGTGGTGGGTGAGTCCCCTTAGGCTTTTTCTTGGGGAGGAGGGAGGGATGTGGGGGGGCGGCTGGGGGGGCTCCTGAACTTTAATTGCCCAGTTTTTACTCTTGTTTACATTGATTTTTGTGTATTTGTGGGGATCCCTGTATGTCTGGATGGGAGGAGCCGGGGGCTTCTCTCTCCCCCTTTTTTTTCTCATTTTCCTCACCTTCTCCTTTCCCTACAGGGCGCAACACTATGGGGGAGTGGCTTCACTTTTCTTGGAGCCCCACCACCTTCGTCAGACGGGTTCTCCAAGTAGAAAATCCTCCAAAGGAATGAGGGGTGAAGTGTCAGGGGTAGGAGAGGAGTATGGTGGGTCAGGCCTCAAAGCTTGGGGGGAGGGCCTGGGGGAATGAGGGATCGGTTTCAGGGTACCCCCACTCCTCCCCATTATTGGAGAGGAGAGGGGACCTGACTACATAAGGAATTTTAGGAGCCCTCGCTGCCTATTTTAGTGAACCTTAAGGGTGCAGATTGGTATCCCTGGTGGATTCTCTTACTAAAGAATTCCTCGATCAACACTGAATCCCTCTGGGAACCAGCTTGAGACAATGGAAGGGTGGAACTTATTCCCACCCCAACAATGGAAGTACTGAAAAGTTATAGTAAGTTAAGATGTTTTAGAAGGTTAAAAGTTAATTGGTTAGTCTTTCTTTTTATAGTTTGCTATATAGCTATAGTTTACGCTAAAGTTAACCTTAGTTCATGTTCTAAAACTGGAATGAGACACAGGAGACAGGGTACAAAATTTCAAAGTACTACTTTATTACAGAAACTTCAGAATACTATGTTGGTGAGATTTAATGGATGTCCACATGAAAAACTGATCATGATTAATAGACCTCTTCATGCAGTCGGGGGGGGGGAGCGATCCGGGTGAATCCGGTCCGGATTGGCCTGAAAAATAAACAAAGAAGATTATCTGAGTGGCCAAAATTTATAATAAAAATGAAAGAAATCAATAACACACTTAAAATAGTTGAAAATAAAGTAAGGAACAACAAATCTAAATGGCTTCCCAACCGGTGAAAATATATTCGATAAATGTGAACGGCCTTAATAACCCCATCAAAAGATCGAGAGTAATGCAACACTTAAATAAACAGAAGGCAGACGTTATATTTATACAAGAATCCCATCTTTCAGATATCAAGCATCAGAAACTCAGATGGGGGGGCCATTATGCCATTCACTCTTCATCTCACCCGAGTGGATGCAAAAGGGGAGTAGCAATACTGATCCCATCAACCACTCAATTAAAAATAAACAATATACAATCTGATAGACTAGGATGTTATATCATAATACAAGGCCACCTATATAATCAAGAAGTTACCCTAGCAAACATATATCTACCACCGCAGACCAAATCGCCTCCAATACGGCAAATCCTAAACAAAATAATAGACCTACACAAGGGGAAATTAATAATGGCAGGAGACTTCAATATGACAATAACCCTAAACTTAGACTCATCTAATCCTAAAGTCTACCGCCAATCTTCACCAGCAAAGTTCTTCAAAATATAACTTGAAAACCTCGGTCTAGTTGACATCTGGAGGAAATTTTTTCCCTCAGACCCCAGTTATACATACTATTTGGGAAGATTTAATTCCTATTCTAGACTAGATTATTTTTTTACTTCTTGTGAGCACTTCTCCTCAGTGTGAGACATAACAATTTGCCCAAAAATAATATCTGACCACCACCCTCTGTTGTAAAAGTGGATATGGGTAAAAAAACAAAACAAACCCTTTGGAGACTTAACACCTATCTCCTAAAGGACAGAGAATTTACTGACCAAATCAAAAAAGAATCCCACAATTCTTTGAAGAAAACGCATCATCAGCCATTTCTGAAGCTATATTATGGGACGCAATGAAGGCCACCATTACAGGTGAGATCATTGCCTACACCTCAAAGAAAAAAAAAGAAAGAGAAAGGAAATATCAGGAACTCACCAAGACCCTATAAACTTTTCAACTACTTTATAGAGAAGGGGATAAGGAAATACAAGTCAAAATCAGAGCAACTAAATCAGCACTCCAAAAATTCATGGATGAAAAAAATTCAAATGTCCCTTATATACTTAAAACAAACAAATTATAAGGGAGGATCTAGGGGCACCCGCAGACTGGCACAAAAACTGAGAGCAAGGAAAAACGCAGTAACAATACTAAAAATTAAACATCCTCAAACTGGTAGGGTAACCCATAAAGAAGAAGATATAAGACAAACTTTTGGTGACTATTACCAACATCTTTACACAATACATAACACTTCTTCTCAAGAGGATAGACAAACATTTCTATCTCAAACACAGCTACCAAAAATTACACCAGAACAAGCCCAGAAACTACAAGCCCCTATAACAATTGAAGAAATAGAGATGGCGGTCACTAAACAATCCTCGGGTCATTGCCCCAGACCTGACAGATATCTCAATGAGTGGTATAACATTTTTAACAAAGATTTAACACTAAGACTCCTCAAGTTGTTCAGAGAAATGGCCATTGGACAAGCCCCCCCCCATCATGGGACTATGCTACAATCACAGCTATTCCCAAACCCAACTGAAATAAACTAGACCCCTCTGCCTACTGACTGATTTCAATATTAAACTCAGACTACAAGATTTTTATGGCCATCTGGGCCAAAAGATTAGAAAAAATCCTCCCAACGATAATACACCCGGACCAAGCTGGCTTTATAAAAAATAGGTCAACAACAGATAATATTAGAAAAACGCTAATACTTATGGAATATATCCAAACACGGAAGATTCCATCTGCCTTTTTTAGCCTTGACGCCGAAAAGGCATTCAACAAGGTATATTGGCTCTTTCTATGGGACACATTAAAAACATTTGGCTTCCCTGACTCACTGCTGCATTGGTTGACCCAAATATATTCCTCGCCAAAAGCCTATATTAGAATAAACGGAGGACTATCCTCCCCAATCTCAATAGGCCAGGGCACAAGGCAGGGATGTCCTCTCTCCCCACTATTTTTCGTATTATATCTTGAACCACTAGCTTGCGCAATCAGAAAATTGAGAAACGTAGAGGGCATAGCAATGCAGCAGTCTGAAAACAAGATCAGTTTATTCGCAGATGACACACTCCTTTCCCTTTTATCCCCTATGGAATTGATCACAGAGACGTGGAGAATGTTGACCCGATTTGAAGAGCTAGCCGGTTTTAAATTAAATGTAACAAAAACAAAGGCCCTTTTATATAACTATATTCCCCCAATTACTCTAAAACAAAGTCTTATAATAAAATGGCACTCAACCAAAATAAAATACCTAGGAATACACATCCCTTACAACCTTCACTTAATTGAACTAATCAACTACGATCCCATTTCTATAGAAATCAATAAAGACTTGGACAAGTGGATCCATCTCCCATTATCCTTATTTCAATTAATAGAAACCATTAGGATGAACATTCTACCTTGCCTACTGTACTTATTCCAAAACATACCATACTTCCCATCTCACTATTTTTTCAAGTCTTGGGACAACATGATATCAAAGTTCATATGGAACAAACAGAAACCACAAATTCGCCTTTCCATATTAAAACTATCACTAGTTCATGGTGGAACTAATCTGCTGGACCTTACAAAATTTGCCGAGGCTGCCTTCTTAAAAATTCTTTTACTTTGGCTCTCTGACCAGTTTGATTCCCAGTGGAAGAGGCTGGAATTTCATCTGAACGACATGTATGATATTAAAAAAATAATTTTTTCATCCTCAGGGAGAACTCCTCCTCCAAAAGACTTCACAGTAATTACCTCACAGGTCTTAAAAATATGGTTTAAAATGCGTGAAAAGGCACCACTTCAATTAATTTACGAATATTGTAAGTTAATTTCAGAAGATGAACTCTTTGCCCCATCCCACAGCGATTTAGCTTCCTCCCGTTGGCGCAGATTGGGACTGGAGCAGGTGTTCCACTTCTTGGGTCCAAACGGAATCCTATCATTTGAAGATTTAAAATCAAAATGTAATCTCCCAAATGTTGGCCAATTCAGATATTTCCAAATTAGAAACCACCTTCTACATAATAGAATTATCCAGGTCAAATTGAAGCCTCTCCTTCCTCCTCTCCTAAAACTATTCATTGACCACTCTCAGGGGCAACATTGGAACCATTTAATTGGTAACTTATACAAAATGATGCGAGATAAATCAAAAGAATCAACAAACTCAGTCTTAGAAAGTTGGAATAAGGACTTGGACCTAGCTGTGTCTAAGGAAGAATGGTCCTCTTTATCTCTGAGAGTGGTTAAAATCACCAGATCACATGTGTGGAGGGAATACTCCTGGAAGTGTAGATCAAGATTTTTCAGGTCACCTGCGACCCTGACTAAATATCTTCCAAGAGAATATGGGGTTTGTTGGAGGGAGTGTGGAGCAGAATTAGCTGACTTAGCACATATAATGTGGCTGTGGCCACGTTTAATGCCTTTCTGGCTAAATATACAAAATGAAATTAGTGAGGGCCTAGACGAACAAGTCAAGCTAACGGCTGAGATGGTGCTTATGGCTGTCTATCCGGATCGCTCCCCCCCCCTTGGACAAAGACCCTGCTTTCCATTCTGCTGTTGGCGGCAAAAAAATCTTTGACAAGAAAACGGATGACGAAAGCTGTACCAAGTATACAGGATTGGAGGCAAATTGTGCATGGTATATATCAGATGGAAAACATCACAGCGAAACTAAACAATCAACTAGATGGTTTTGCCACCCTATGGCGGAGATGGTCAGTCAATCAGGCAAGAGTTGACCCCGATTTCTGCCTTTAGGGAGTAGGTCTTCGAGAGGGGAAGGGAAAAGTGAGTGGGGGCATGGACAGGCCCGACTCTATATCAGACAAGGAAAGTTCGGTTTTGGTCTCAGTGTGTAACCAATGCAAAAGAAATGTATGCATTGCTTTCTTGTATAATAACAAATCTGAAGTAATTATAGAAAATCTTCTGTTTGTAAAATGTCTCCTGATGTAAAAGTAAAGGGGAAAAAACCTAATAAAAAATAAATAATACAAAAAAAAAAAAAAAAAAAGAATGTATGGGATGTGTTCCACAGGCTGAAGAATGCAGGTCTGACAGCCAAGGTGGAAAAGTGCCAGATAGGTATGGCAGAAGTGTCCTATCTTGGGCACTGGGTGGGTAGCGGACACATCTGCCCGGAGTCTGCCAAGGTTGATGCCATCCTGGCCTGGCCTACTCCTACCACCAAGAAACAGGTCAGGGCATTTCTAGGGAGAGCAGGGTACTACTGATGGTTTGCTCCTCGCTATAGTGATCTGGCTAAGCCCCTGACAGACCTAACCAAGAAGGGAAAGCCAGATAAGATGAAGTGGTCAGAAGGCTGTGAGGCCGCTTTTCAGGAGCTAAAGAAGGCCTTAAGCAGCCCAGCTGTAATGGCCAGCCCCAATTGTAGTGTAAAGTTTATGGTCCATGTGGATGCCTCAGATCATGGGCTGGGAGCTGTGCTGAGCCAAGTTACCCAGCAGGAGGAGGAGGAGCACCCGGTTGTGTACCTCAGTCAGAGGCTTTTACTCAGAGAGAAGTCATACACCACAATCGAGAAGGAATGCTTGGGAATAGTGTGGGCCCTTCGGAAGCTGCAGCCTTACCTATATGGGAGAGAATTTACTGTGGTCACAGATCATAATCCCCTGATTTGGCTTCATAGGTCAAGTGGGCAAAATAGAAAACTATTACATTGGAGTTTGGTACTGCAGACATACAACATGACCATCCAGCATTGCGGTGGCAAGCAAAATGCAAATGCAGATGGGCTATCTAGACAGGGCTAATAGCATGGCTGGATACTTTGTGCATTTCCCAGTAGTTGCATGAACGGCTGCCTCACTAGGGGTGGCCCAAGGGACACACCTTCATTATCTGGGGGGATGTGACAGAAATGCTAAGGAAGGAGTTAATGTTTGGATTTTCCAAACACATTTTTTTATCAGTCTGGAAAAAAAAACTCACACAAGCTGGAATTCTCATTGTCCTCCCTAGCTGCTAGATAAGAGCTGGGTCATAAATCTCGAGTGGACATGTCCACACACAGACTTGCAGTTTAAAGGGATTGGTTCACTCAAATATAAACTTAAGGGTAAAAGGGAATATAATTGGTCACTGATAGGTGTTCAGTCTGATTGGGACAATTAAATACATACATGGTATGAGTTGGTTGGTACATTCAAAGGGGGAATAGGCATTACCTATTCTCAAGAGAGTATATAAGATGCTGAAAGACAGTGAAGAGGGTCAGTCAGTTACTTTTGAAGCTGGAGGGAGAACCTAAGCTTGGGTGCCTACCTTTCTAGCTATGTCCGTGGGAGCTGGCAGTTAGCATAGGGTCCAGTGTTCTCTTGAAAGGACAGGGAAGGGTAAGTTTAATACTAGCATATTGCAGTAATAGCCTTTTTCTTTTGCCATCTGTTATTTAAAAACATTTGTTTACTTTTCCTGTATCAGTGTTATTCTCTTGTGTTGTAAATAGATATCCTGTAATACTCTGTTCGCTTTCTGTTAAGTAAGAAGCTATTTATTTACTCAGGATTTTAAATAAATGATTCGCACTTTTTTCTTGGGACAATGCTAACTGTAAAGAAGGTATTTATATAGGTTTTGTAGAAGTGTTATGTTTGTTAAACAAAGTGAGGCAAGTGCTGTGCATTTTCACAATGTTTTAGCACTTTTATGAGCAAAACGCTAATCAATTTTTAGAGTTAAATAAAACCATGTTACTCAACAGTTGTGACTGTGATGCCATTTTTCTAAGGTAATACATAGTTTCCACTGGGTGAGGTAAATTCTGTTTAGCATCCGCCACCCGAGAGAGCGACCCTACCAGACTTTGACTTCTGCAATTGCACTTTTAATTATTCAAGTTTGTAAACTTGAAGGTGGGCACTGGACGACTTCCAGCTGGTGGCAGCGAATACTCGAGGACAGACACCCATCTAAAAGCTGTTCCAGCCCAGAGGGGAGAGGTGGGTTGTCACAGGCACCTACCAAAATGGTGACCCTCTTGCGGTGACTGCCCTGACGGCGAGGGCGTAGGGAGGGTGACTGGATTGGGAGGGTTTGCGAAAGGCGACGGGATGTCGCTATGCGTATGTGTGTGCGGGGGGGAGTGAGCACACCGAGCGAGGGGTGGGAGGGTTTGTGAGAGGTAGTGCCACTGTCTGCCACTGAGCTTGCTCTGTGGCATGGTGGGGTGGGTGCTGGCCTGGGGTGCAGAGTTTGGGTCCAGGTGCAGGCATATTTTGTTGCGCCCGGCCTGAGACGGGGATTTTATTTTTGTTTACACTGATACACCCCCACTGACATGCACACCCCTGGAGCTAAGAATGTAAAAGTAGGGGAGGTGGGGGGGCACAGCCTCTCCACATAAAAGTAAATATACGAGTCCTTGCACCATTGTTCCTGTCGCCAGGTGTGCACATCGCCAAAATACAATTTTGGTGATGTACAGTCACCATAAGGATGATCGCCTTTCAGCAATCAGCATCATGACATAGAACCACAGGTACCTAGGAGCTCTTTGTAGTTGGATGGTATTGTGCTTAGTTGTAGGTCTTTCTGTTTAGGGCTTGTTTTTTTTGTAGATGTTTTCCACTTAGTAGTGTGCTAATTTATCATTGCTTGTCTTCACTTAGTTTTGAGTATTCATTAAGGCTTTGTGGTTATTTCTGGCCTGAGATTTGTATTATGTCCATTGGAGGAATGCCACTATCAACCAGTTTTTGTACAAGATGTTTTTGTACGGAATGGTTGTTGAGCCTTTTGTTAGTTTGGATTCCTGCTTTAGACACTATAGTTTTTACAGTTGTGGAAAGTTTATCCAACTGCTTCATTTTTGAACTATTTTTTAGATGTGGATGTCTGTGTGTTAGTATTCACAGCAAGGAAGAAAGGTGAATCAGGATGGTTGCATTGCTCTGGTCTGTGGCTTTTGTAAATCTGATATTTTTTGACTGGGCATCTGATGGGGTGTTGTTAAGTTCATATGCCCGTGGTTTCAGTTTTCTGGTGTCCTTCGGGTTTGTGCCAAGTTTTGTTTTTGTTTGCCTTTCGTTGGTGTAGTCTAGGTAGGCTTTGTTGTTTTCATCTTTTTTGACACTAACATCTCCCCAATTTACTCCTCTCATTTCTGTCACTCCCCTTACACCAAAACAGAGGCTTATTATGAGCCACGTTCTGTTCAGTAGGCTGTCGGTTATGTGTGGACCCAGTTGGTGGGATTCATACAGTTTACTTATTAGTGTGTCAGTTAGTTCATCTGCTGCTTTTGGCTTAATGCCTTTTCCATGACTTTTGAGGTGCTTCTGTTTGCAAAATAGCATTTCTCTTGCAGTTAGGAATGCTGGTGAAGTGGACATTGACTCAGGGTACTGTTTCCCTTTAAGGTATATTTTCCAAGCTCTGGAACACAGCTCAAAGAGTCAGGGGTTCATAAGGTGTCCCATCTTTTTTAGTACAGTTCATAAAGTATGCTGCAAGTAGTTTGTTCAGGTCTTTGAATGGTAGGTTTTCTAGAGGAGTTTCTATGTTGTAGGTGTCTTTTATGTAGTTCTTGAAGGTACTGATGTTGATTTTTTTTTCACCGTGTTGGAGTTTCTTCTATTTTCAATGTATTTTTGTATGACAGCTTCATCTATAAAGGATGCTGTGCTTGTGCTTGGTTGAGCACCTTCTTCTCCCTCATTGACATGGTGCCTGGTTTCTGTTTCTGGCTTCAGGAAAGGTTCAGTATCCTCTTCAAACTGAGTTAATATTTGAGAGAGTTCCATTGTGAAGTGCACATTACATTGCTGCTCTGCCATTTTGTTTTGTTTTTTCCACTCAACGTTACTGTTAGTATGCAGTTGTAGTCAGAATGTAGTATTCGGTACTAGGATAAGGGAAAAAAATGACAAGCTGTATTCTTTAGGAAAATTACTTTTTCCACCGTTTTTTCAGCATTCCGGTGTTGCTTTGTGGCCCATGTTGTGAGGCTAAATGAAGTCTGTGTGGCGTCAAATGCCAGTACAAGGGATGCTGCTGGTGGTTGTTTTAATGCATTTCAGTATTGATTGAGGTAAAGTGTGCCATCTATGTGGTTGGCATTATGTAGATCTGGCTCAGTGGCTTTGATTGACAGGCGGCATTTATGAATCTGTGTGTCATCCTTGCCTAGGGGTCATGCTAATCTTCTCTGTATCATTCCAGTTATAGTATATGTGCTGCTGAAGTGAGCACCATGAAACTACACTTGCCATAGTCCCATAAGACAAAGTGGCAGACTAGCTATGGCTAGTGGAGCCGTGAACTGCTCACCCATAGTGATCACATTTATATAGCCACAACAAATTAAAGGAGTTCATCACTCCCCCTCATTACCCTGATCAGAGAATCTGCAATCTGCCCGCCTTGGTCCCTTTCAAAACACACACACACACACACACACACACACACACACACACGCTGACTGACTGACTGCCATACCACTAGCCCCTCCTGCAAGACATAATACAATGGGGAGAGAAAGGATGACACCGTCTGTTATGGGGCACTGTAACAGGGTTCAATAAGACCCTGTCCCATTTGTTATGCACAGATATATAAAAGCAAGGATCTAGTCTGTCTTCTCCTTTTCTGCCACTTGTCTGTCTTTGCTTGTCTGATTGCACAATCACATATTTTTCCTGGGCACCCTGAGGATCTGGCTAGCCTGAAAGATCCCGCACTTCCCTCTGCTAGCTCCTTTTCTTTACTTGCTGTTTCTGTCTTTTCTTTCTCCCTTGCTTCTCTGTGGTTGAGAAAGTGATGTGGATTTATGTGTGAAGCTGGAATCCTTGGTTTGTAAATGCACATAGTTATGTTTGAAACCAACTGCAGAAAGCTATTTCAGTTTATTAGAAAAGGTTCTGTTTATTAGAAAAGATAGCAAGGTGTAAATACAAGGTGTTTGACCTGAAGAAAACTTTTGACCTTCTTAAGTGTGTTAAGAGAACTGTCTACAGGAGGCACTTCTAGACATCCTGTTCTATTTTTGTTTCAACTGTGGAGCATGAATGTACTTGCTCAGGAATGAAACTGCCACATTTGTTACATTTTGTGAAAAACAGGATGCAGTTAGAAAATATAAGGATTTTTTTTTCAGTTTTAGTATTAGAATTAGGTCGGTAGATGCTTTCAGATGGACTTTTGCAATCCTGAACACGTTATTTTTTGATGTTATTGTTTTTTATAATAATAAAGTTATGCCTGTGAATTTTATAACTTCTCCTGGACTGCCTATACTTTCTGACCTTGCCTCTATGACAGGCACCCCTGTCCAGGTCTCTTGGAAAGGTGCCTCTCTCGATAAAGCTCTGGCTCCAATAGGTCAGGTTTGTAGTTCCACCCTTTAAATCCTCCTCCTGATCTGTGGTCGAGGTCTGGTCACCTGTGATTAGGTGAGCTGATTCAGGTGTCTTCACAAGAACAACCTGCAGGTCACTGATAAAATAATCCAGATTATCCATCATATCCATTTTACAATGAAACAGAGCAAGGATTGTGTAACTCAGTTTACCACTGCGAATAGTACCACAGGTGCACCCCTCACCCCAGCTTGATGAGCCAGCTGGGAGATGCTAAACAGTATGTATTACATTTGGTTACACAGTGCAGCCTGCAAGTTCCTGGAACCCAGGTCCTCCCAGCCTCACTGCAGGTCTTAATATTTATGGTTATTGGTCTGCAATAAGCCATGTTGCCACTATGAATACTTGAAAAATAAACAACAGTCTTAGTCGTACATACCAGAGTCTCCATAGCGCGCCTTAGTAACCCCCTTGCTAGTAAGGGATATGGAGGAAAATTACCATTTACTGCAATATGTAGTTGATCCCGGGGGGGGAAGGGGGAAGCTTCCCTCCAACTGATATGATAACACAGAGCCATACTAGCATAACGCAACACAGAGACACACTACAGGAACAGGGAAGACCAATATTCCTTCACTAATGTAGGTAGTCACAGTCCGTTATACAAAAACAGCTAGACTGAGGCTATTCTTGGAAAGTCAGACTGCCACGGGTGGGAGGGTCAAAGGATTCTGAAAATGTCTGGCATCCCTGTAGACCTAGGGAGAGGCCGAGACAGATAGTGGTTGTCTCAATAGCAGCTCACCCACTAAGTTGTGATAAGAGTAAGAAATTAACAGTTGTATACTAGACAACAAGATGGAGATGCTAAGGACAGTGCCACATTCTTCAATTGAAGGACCAGCGAAACAGCCTGGCCATACATATGAAAGAGCAGAAAGACAATGAGTAACCTGCATGTTGTCCAAGGCACTGTAAATAAGCAGAAAACAGTAGCTCATTAGCAGGCTACTACCTAACAGGAGCTCAGAAACTAAATACATAACTGGAGAAGAGTCAGTTTCCATCTCTGATTAGCTGCTATTTTGAAAAAAAAAATACATAGCTGGCTCACATAAACTGCTGTAGGTGTCTGATAATGGTCTTCATGGGAAATCTTGCAAGTCCGTGAGATGAGCTTGCTGACTAGCTTTACACTGGCACGGCCTGATAAAGGCCTTCAAGGAAAATCTTGCCAGTCCCTGAAATAAGTTTCCTCAACACTGGTACATTGCAAGCTTAAAACTGTACTTCTGTAAAGATGCAGCAATAATGAGCCCTCCCTCCCCCCCTACATTGACTGGAAAGCAGAAAGAAGCTGTACACTGAACACCCTACAATGGTGATTACAGGTGCACACAGGTGTCTTATGTCACACTCGCATGTGATTACATAACTCTCAGATGCACCATGGGGGTGTTTAGCCACTCTCCATTGTGCAGACTCCACCTCCATGAAAATAAGCACCCGGCATAAGATAGGAAAAATGTCCGGTTTTTTATTTGATTTTTTTTTGATTTGATAAAATGTATTTTTATACGGGAAATACATTTGTTGGGACAAAGTCCCATTTTCAACAAAGTCCTGTAATATTAACAAAATACCAATACAATAATATACATGACACAATAGACAAAACATTTCATATAACAATTAATTAAAACAAGTACAAGCCAAGTTCAAGTCTTCCCACAATTTCTTCTTAAATGTTAGTAAACTATCAATGGACTTCAGTTTATGAGGCAAATTATTCCAAAAATGTGCTACAGTATTCTGCAACGTAATGTCACCAGATCTATTATGTGATCTGTTTAAAATAATTTTCTGACTGAGAGATCTTGTATGGGTTTGTAGTTCATTATTGCGTTTGATTATAATATAATCCGTCAAACAATGTTTTGGTGTTCCTTTTAGAATTTGATAACAGTGTACATACCAAATATAATCTCTTTTTTTCTTTTGGATTTAACCAACTTAATTTTTTGTACATCTCACAATGATGCACTCCATGTTTACTACCAGTTATACATTTGCTCATTTTATAATAAACCTGATTTATTTTACTTAACACTGTTTTATTGGAATGTGTATACAGTACTGATCCATATTCTAAAACTGGGACCAATAACTGCCCTACAACTTTTTCCCTTGTTTTTTGAGATAAAGTTCCTGCCACCCTTCTTAACATCCCTAAACTTTGAGTCACTTTTTTGACTTGTAAAGAAATATGCTCTGCATAGGTTAGACCAGAGTCCACCTGTATGCCTAAATACTTGTATGTGTCAACATTCTCTATCTGAGTATTTGTCCCTAATTTTATGTGCAATTTTAGTTCCCCTTCAGCTCGACGTCCCTTAAAAATCATATATTGTGTCTTTTTTGATATTAAAAGTAAACCAGAATTTTTAAACCATAATTCCATTGAATTTACATCCTGTTGTAACTTGTATGTCAATTGTTCAAGACTGTCTGCTGATGTCACTATAACCGTGTCATCAGCATACATTCTAATATTACAATATTTTATTTGATCTGGTAGATTAGTCACATATACATTGAACATGAGGGGACCCAAAATTGATCCTTGTGGGACTCTACGATGGACTTCTCCCTGATCTGAAGTAATTTCCCCCAATGCTACACATTGTTTCCGATCTGACAAGTAGGACTTTATCCATCTAAGGGGTCCCTCTTGTATACCTAATTCATATAATCATTCCAGTATAATTTTATGCTGGACAAGATCAAATGCCTTACTGAGATCCATGAACACCGCCCCAGTGCTTCTTCCTTGATTCAGAGATGTTGTTATCAAGTTATTGAAGTCTAAAAGGGCGGTGTTCGTGGATCTACCTTTTTGAAATCCGTATTGGAATTTAGTCAGTAACTGATTTCTATCCAAATACTGGCTTAACTGTGTATGAACAAGCTTTTCCAGTATTTTGGATAGAATTGGTAATAGGGCTATTGGGCTGTAATTAGAGGCAACTGCAGTGTCTCCCCCCCCCCCGAAAATGGGTATAATTTTACTCATCTTCCAAACCTGTGGAAATGTTGAGCATTGAATGCTCCAATTAAAAAGGTAAGTCACCACAGGAATGATAGTCTCAGCACCACACTTCAAAAATCTGGCTTCAATTTTGTCCAGCCCACCTGATTTTGAAATATTCAGCTGTTTTAATTCCTTTTCACTTCATTTACTGTGATTATATTAAATCCAAATTTAGTTTTCAGTTTCCTTGTAAAATTGTTTTCAATTTCACTTATAGAGATATTTAAAGTCTTTTCTTTTGGTTTAATTATATTTAAGATCCAAAAAGTATGTGTTAAATTTATTTACTACCTCTTTCTGATCTTCTATAATTTTTTCCCCTTCTCTTAAACTAATTTTCTGCATTGATCTTATAGGAATTTTTAGATCTGAAATACAACTCCAAAACTTCCTTGGGTCTTGTACCTTATTCAATCTTGTTAAATGATATTGAGTTTATTGCTTTTTTAATATCTCTTTTACATTTGTTTCCCCAATTTTTGAATTTTCCCCAGATCTCGGGATCTTTATTTTTCTGTGTTTTTTTCCACACCCTATCTCTGATTCTTATTTGTTTTTTTTTAATTTTCTGTTACCCATGGTAATTCTTTTTTCTTTATTGTCTTTTTTACTTTTAGAACATGCTGTTGTATACATGATAAAAATGACTCATTAAATTCTTGAACTGCCAATTCAATATCAGGAATAAGGAAAACCCTTTCCCAATTACAATTTTCCAAGCTATTTTTAAAGTTTATTTCATTAAACCCAGCATAATCTCTCACCCAATATGAAGTTACTGTTGTTTTTAGCCAAGTTCTCAAATCAATTGAACATGTTACTGGGTTATGATCACTTGGGCCAGATATTCAAAGCATTGCGCCAGGCAAAAAACGTTTGCATGGATTTAGTGCGGGATTAGTGCGGGTCTGCAATATTCAAAAGACCAAATAGTGCACGCAAACCGCATTAGCGCTGGGCAAACCATAAGTATATGCAAGGGGCAAAGTGAACATGAATACAGGCGCAACGAGATATTCAGCAACTAGCACCGTGCTAAAGTGTTCAGTGCGACTTAGTGCGACCCATAGCACAGTACAAATTACTGCCCAGGAAAAACTGGTCTTAACCCTGGGCAAACAGCTTTGCATGACATTGTTGCTTTGTGCAGTGATAGTGCGGCATTAGCACAGCTTGTGTGACCCTAACATATGAGTATGACACTTAGAAACTGCCAGACATGGAGGACACATGCCACTCACTGATGGCACCACCATGATGCCAACAGCTGCCACAGGTCCCAGCCATGCACAGGGAGTAAGGGGTGATCGGGCCCACAGAGGTCATCAAGGTAGTGTGGCAATACAACACACACCTGCAGACCATACGTCTGTAGTGCCCAACAGATGCCAGCACATACAGGCAGCACTGTGGGCATGGTGGCCATTCAGGAGAGGGTGTACGGGTGACCAGACCTCACCACAGCCCAGGTGTGGCCACAAGACTGGGACACAGCACACAGTGCACATGGGCCAGTATTGGGAATACCCCACCACCTGTGTGCCTGTCGGATCCAACGTGCCCCCCAGCCACATACAGTACAACTGTACAGATGTCACAGCACACACAGTCGGCCATGTATATGTCACTGTGTGCATCCCATGCTACAGGTGCAGCATCTGTGGAACACACAACAGTGTAACAGTAATGTCCACAGTCAGTAAACACCTGCACATTGGGCCTGTCACTGGGTGCAGTGCAGTCAGCATCACTGCCCTACATACCATAGGTAGTGCTGTGTCCCTCACACTACTGGCCCCCTTGCTACTGTAGTGTCTGCTGTGCACTGTAGCATACCCTACAGTGTGACAGTTGCATGCAGCACCACCACCACCTGTGCCTATGCTGTCTTGTCCCCTGGGGAACAATATGCTATGCTATGCTGTACTGATTACATGTAGCCTGCAGCTATCATCGTGCACTGCCAGACTGACCTACAGGTGGAGCTGCGGTCAGACCAGGCCAGCCCCTGTACTTCCAGATTGACCTACAGGTGACTCTGTGGGATCCTGCAGTAACGCTGGCAAACTGCATGCAAATCAGGGCATAATGGGATGCTAATCTGGATATTTGCCCAGATACTACCTAAGTAGGCTCATTTGCATGTCCCTTTTGAATATGACAAAGTTTAGCATGGGGCAAACGTGTTTGCACCGGGTGATCAGCTTAGCTCCTTGCTAATACCGCGCAAACTCGTTAGCTTCGCGCTAACGGTTCGGGGAATATTATACTGTTTTGCACACTGTATTTTCCCATAGGCTGCTCCCTGCAACTGTACTGGGTCCACGCATTCGCTGGAACACACATTGGCCACATAGGTCACCTCTAGCTACTTTCACGTCACTGTGCTCTGTGTTGCTATTGTGGTCTGCACTTCCAGGTTGCTATATTCAGAGCTGTCTTATTCCAGGACTAAGGTTGCCCTGCACTCCCAGCCCTGTTTGCCCAGCCTCATTCCCATGCTATATTCAGAAGCTGTTTGCCCTGAGCTATTCCTTTTGAATATAGCTTGCTTTGTGCTCCGGGCTAAGTTTGCCCACCGGGCAGTCTTAATTTAGCCCAGGGACAAAGTTTTGAATATGTGGCCCCTTATATTTAAGGGTAGTAGCCCCTGATTCAAAATCTCTATATCTTGTGAAATGAATATTAAATTCAGTATGGAACCTGAAGCTTCATTATTTGTAATTCTTGTTGGATTTTTTATTATCTGTTCTAGTCCCAGAGTTGCAAAACTACTCTAGTTTTTTCCCCTCTAGATTGTGAACAATTTGCACTGAAATTCCGTTATTAAAACACGGTCATTTCCTATCTTGTCCAGCATTATCTCTGCTAAGGAATCAAATGGCTTAACTTTTGTCTTCGGAGGTGCATACAACCATTGGCAAGCAACCATTCCAGAAAACTGTGTAAAGCTCTTGATGCCCCTTGAAAATGGCAAAGACATCAGAGCGATTGTTTGGCAACCGCCATTTGAAAAGAAAAGCACAGTAAGGGAACAGATAACCTCCAAGAAAAACTCACACAATAACCACTTTCACTGTTACCCAACTGACTGCACTGCTGGAGATTAGTTTGTATGTGTCTGTGGGGAGATAGGGTGGGGTGGTAGATCGGGAGACAAAATATAAATAAGCCACACAATATTAGTCAGTCCCTAAAATAAAAACTGGCTTGGCTATAGAACCAAACAAAAGTAGTCCTGGACAGAACAGAACAGAACTTGGCAAACAGTATAGCACAGTGGTTTAAGGCTCTGAGCTGAAAATCTGGAGACCTGGGTTTAAATTCCACAGCCCCCTCTTGCATACTGTGTGACCCTGATCAAGTCACTTAGCTTCCCTGTGCTCCCAGGTTGCACCTGTAAACAAGCTTTCAGCTTAGTGTGCCACTCCTGGTTAAACAATTGGGGAAAAAAAACAACTAGTTACACAAGCAATAAATCGCCACATGCTTAAATCAGGCTAAACTGCAGGGGTGGGGGTCAAGCTGATGGAGGCTACTAATCGAAAACACCCCCAAAAAGAAAAACAATAACATTACGCATCTGTGACACCAGGCTACACCTTGCAGATCTATTGGAGACAAACAAACACCCTCTAAGGTAGCGGGCTCCATCCAGGCACTTTAGGCACTGGAAAGGGAAGCCAGCAAGCAGGTTATCCAATTTGAAAGCTGAAGCTTAATAGGCATGCTTTCTAAATTTAGGGGTACTCCCTAGCACCAGAAGGCCCCAGTCTGCAAAGGAGTTACACAGTCCTGATAAAAAAAGAAAGAAAACTTACATATAATCTTCTAGAGGGTACTTCCATGTTGCAACCCCTACATGGCATAGCTAAAAACTGAGGTAGAATGCAGATGAAATATACCATATACCTTGGGGTCTGTAATGAGCTGTATCACTTCCCCAGTGGTGGAGCATATAACCCATATGTATTAACTACTGTACCTCTTCCATTGACAATGTGGAGCAATACGGAATAAGCATATTGTCAAATATTCTGTATCTTTTTTGTTGAAATCCTGCAAATCCTGGATAATATGCTTTGAGTCTCAGACACATGCTGGAATGTGTGGAACCCAATTTTTACAGTGGAAACCTAAGAAAATAGAGTTGTTTGTTAAAGATCCTATGCCTGAAATTACAGGTCTCCCAGGCAGTTTAACTGGGTCTTTGTGGCTTTTTGGTCATGTGTAGAAAAAGAGGTGTCCTTGGTGTGTCTTTTTTTGATCTGATGCTCTCCAACCAATTCCTCAATCCATTTTCTTTGTATTGTTTCATTTATTGTTTCTGATATTTTGGTTGTTAACTCTGTACAGAGGATGTCATCCACTTAAAAGTGTGTTTCCTTGCCTTTTAGTTGTCATAGACACTCTTCTTTGTAGTCTTTATAATTCATAATTATTGTTCCACAATCCTTGTCCACAGGCTTAATTATTATTGCATTGTCCTCTTCCATCTGTGGGCTTCCCAAGCTGCTGCTGTGGCCCTGGCACTCTCTGAGCCAGCCGCAGCCTACAGACCACCTGATTGATCCCCAGACAGATTCAGACAGCCCATCTGCAGGCTTCCCAAGCTGCTGCTGTGGCCCCAGCACTCTCTGAGCCGGCTGCAGCTAACAGACCACCTGACTGACCCCCGGATAGAGTCAGACAGACCATCGGTGGCCTTCCCAAGCTGCTGCTGTGGCCCTGGCACTCTCTGAGCCAGCCACAGCTAACAGACCACCCGACTGACCCCCAGACAGATTCAGACAGCCCATCTGCAGGCATCCCAAGATGCTGCTGTGGCCCCAGCCCTCTCTGAGCCGGCCGCAGCTAACAGACCACCCGACTAACCCCCAGACAGATTCAGACAGCCCATCTGTGGGCTTCCCATGCTGCTGCTGCTGTGGCCCCAGCACTCTCCAAGCCAACCACAGCTAACAGACCACCTGACTGACTCCACTTGACAGATTCAGGTATGCACCGGACCTCCGAAACTCATGGTTTTGAATGCCGCTGTTTTGCCTGGATGTGCAGTGGAGGACCCAGGCACTGATTGGCAGTTTCTGCTCATTGGCTGATTTTCCAACTCCTGGCACTTCCTGATCTCGGGGAAATCTCTTTCTGTGCTGTGTTCTGTGTTCAGATACTGTACGTCAGGGAGAAAATGAAGTGCAAGGAGACAGTAGTGAGAATAAAAAGGGGTAGGGAGTGGACAGAAAGGGGGATGAGCAGGCAGAAGCACTGAATGAATACTTTTGCTAAGTGTTCATGGAAGAAAAGGGGGGACTGCTACCAGCATGGGCTGGGAGGGTGAGGCCAGGGGGAGAGGAGGTAACAGATGGAAGAATTGAGGCAAGTAGAGTCCTAGAGGGACTGAGGGCACTGAAGGTAGACAGGGCACCAGGGCCGGATGGTATCCACCCCAGAATGCCGAGGGAGATGGCAGAGGTGTTGGTGGAGCCACTGGCAGATCTGTACAGCACCTCACTGGAGTCAGGATGTGTGCCACTGGACTGGAGGATGGCACATGTAGTACCATTACACAAGAGCGGGCCAAGGGATGACCCGGGTAATTATCATCCAGTAAGTCTCACTGCCATAGTGTGCAGACTCATGGAAAAAATACTAAAGGAAAGACTGGTGTCATACCTACATAGAAACATAGAATTTGACAGCAGATAAGGACCGCTTGGCCCACCTAGTCTGCCCATTTCCCTACCTGATGGATAAGCTGCAGATTCTAGTTAATCAACAGCTTACTTCCTCCTACCCCCCACTAGAATTGCCTTATGCCTGTCCCATGCATTCTTGAATTCTCCTACTGTTCCTGACTCCACAACCTCCTCAGGAAGGTTGTTCCATGCATCCACAACCCTCTCTGTGAAAAAATACTTTCTAGCATTACCTCTGAGCCATCTCCCATTATCTTCAAATTGTGCCCCCTTGTTCTTGCACATCTCTTCTTCTGAAAGATACTACCCTCTTGTACTTTGTTAATTCCCTTGAGATACTTGAAAGTTTCTATCATGTCCCCCTCTCCCTCCTTTCCTCAAGGGTATACATATTAAGCTGCTTTAGTCTCTCCTCGTATATCTTCTGGTGCAGACCCTGCACCATTTTGGTTTCTCTCTTCTGAACAGCCTCCACTCTGTCTATGTCTTTGCGGAGATGGGGTCTCCAGAATCGCACGCAGTACTCCAGATGGGGTCTCACTAACTGTCTGTACAGAGGGATAACAACTTCCTGTTTTCTACTGTTGATGCCTCTCCCTATGCATTCCAGTATCCCCCAGCCCTCCTTACTGCCTTCTCACATTGCTTGCCCACCTTTAGGTCATCTGATATAATTACTCCTAGGTCTCTTTCGATGTTGGCCTCCAGGATGAGAGGCAGCATGGGTTTGTTTCAGGAAAGTCTTGTCAAACCAACCTCATACAATATTATAACTGGGTGACAGGTGAGCTGGATAACAGTCATGCGGTGGATGTTCTTTACTTGGACTTCAGCAAGGCCTTCGATTCGGTGCCTCATGGGTGGCTTAGGGGGAAGCTAACTGGTATAGGGGTAGGGGCAAAAATGATGAACTTAATTACAAGCTGGCTAAGTGGCAGGCTGAAACAGGTGGTGGTGAGAGGGGAGCTCTCGACCCCAAGGCTGGTGATGAGTGGGGTGCCACAGGGCTCTGTGTTGGGGCCAGTATTGTTTGGGCTCTTCATATTAGACATTGCACATGGGGTGGTGAGCAAGGTAAGTCTTTTTGCTGACGACACCAAAATCAGAGCAGTGGTGGATGGAAAGGAGGGATAGAAGCAGCTGCAGGGAGACCTATGCAAGCTAGAGGAGTGGTCAGAGAGGTGGCAGTTGGGGTTCAATGCAAAGAAGGGTAAGGTTATGCACTTTGGGGTGAAGAACCCAAGGAGAGAATACTGGCTGGGTGGGGGGGTTAAGCTGGGGATCACTGAGGAGGAGGAGAAGGACCTGGGGTAATGATAACAGGGACCATGAACAACACTGCCCAGTGCAGGAGAGTGGCTGCAAAAGCGAAAAAAATGCTGGGGTGCACAGCAAGGGGGTTTTCATCCAGGTGAAGAGAGGTGATCTTGCCCCTCTACAGGTCACTGGTAAGGCCACACTTAAGAGTATTGTGTGCACTTTTGGAGGCCATACCTAAAGCGTGATATCAGGCTACTGGAGGGGATGTAGAGGAGGGCAACAAAGATGATATATGAAATGGAGGAGAGAGACTATGACAGCAGGCTGAGAGACCTGAATATGTACACCCTGGAGGATAGAAGAGACAAGGGGGACATGATAGAGACATTCAAGTATCTGAGGGGAATCAATAAGGATGGGGCAAATGGGGTCTTTAAGTTAAGGAGGGGGAGGGTCACCAGGGGGCATGGGCTAAGAATAGAGGGAGGAAGATTTAGTAAGGAAATGAGGAGACACTATTTCAAGGAGAGGGTGGTAGCAAAATGGATCGCCCAACCAGAATGGGTGGTATCATGTAAATCTATAAACAGCTTCAAAAGGGCATGGGACGGGGAACAGGAGAGAGTGAGGGTGGGGGATTTGGGGGGGTGGCAGTGGGATGACAAAGGGGAGGGGGAAGGGGCAGCTGCAAACTGGGGTGTTGACTGCACACTCAAGCAGACTTAGATAGACCGAGTGGCCTGTTTCTGCTGGCACATTTGTATGTTCATATGTTCGTATGTTCTGGACTGAATTTTTGTAAATGTAATTACTTTTGTTATGCATCAATTGGTCTTATGTTACCTGCCAGTTTAGCTAGTCTGTTACAAGCCACTAGTCTAGCCTCTCGGTGTTACTTACTGCTGTGAGACTAGTGCTGGACAAACTGAGTTCTTTAGTAGCTGATGTTTGACTGCTTAGACTTAGCTACTGAGTAAGATTGCTGCATTTTTCCATTTCTGCCTCTACAGCCAAACCCTGTCTCCTGTCCAACACTGGTCACTCTTCTAATTATTAATTTCTCCTCCCAACTTGCAATGCTGTCTCTCTAAACAGCTTAATTTCTTCTCTGCCTTACCTACAGACCCTCCTCTTACACCCCCTTCTGCTGCTGCTGTTGTCCTCCTCGGATGTCCTGGTGCCAAAGCACAGACCCCCCTCCCTGGTAACTCCTCTTCTATCTCTAATTAATTGCCCTGCATTTGCCACCTCTTTACCTCATGCTCTGTCTTTCCCCATTGCCTGCCCCCCACTGAGTTTGCTGTTGTACTCTAGCTGTATTTAATCCTCTTTCCCTTCTTGTTCAACAGACAGCCCATCTGTCTGCTTCCCAGGCTGCTGCTGTGGTCCTGGCACTCTCCGAGCCGGTCGCAGCTAACAGATTGCCCGACTGACCTGTGGACAGATTCAGGTACACACAGGACCTCCGAAACTCGTGGTTTTGAATGCCGCTGTTTTGACTGGACACCCAGTGGAGGAGCCAGGCACTGATTGGCAGTTTCTGCTCCTCGGCTGATTTTACAACTCCTGGCGCTTCCTGATCTCGGGAAAATGTCTTTCTGTGCTGTGTTCTGGACTGAATTTTTTCACCCACCTCCCTTCCCCACCTCCTCCCAGTATTAAATAGACCCTTGCTCTGCCCCTTTCCTCATCCTAGCAGCTGATTGGTCACTCCACTGCTGCACATTCTTATGGCTACTGGCCTCCCTGTCTTCAATAGCTGACTTGACCCACTTTCTTACCGCCCCTTTTTAAAACAATCTCACCCACAGGGTTGCACATTTGCTCTCAAGTTTTTCTCCAGCCACTCCAGTTAACTCCTCTCAATTACTTCTGTAACCTACCCTATTGTTAGGGACCTCACACTAATTCAGCTATATACCCTTTCAATTCTTACACTTCCACTACCTATGGTGGCATACAAAGTCACAGCCAAACCATCCCAGTAGCTGGCACCTTTGCCTTAGCTGAATTTTTAACAATATCACTAAATTAGAACTAGTGTCATTGTCCCCCCATGCAGTAAAGCAATATTTCAGTGACTCTTTCCAGGCGTTTTACCAAAATGGCCCTGTGCTTCGGCTAATTTAATAGCTGGCACACCACTGCTGGCTCAGTTTTACCTCCAGCTACCTACTACATAACAATGGGCACCATTGCTCCTCTACTAGGCCTGCTCATGTTTATTGTTCTGGCTCAGACCACCCCTGTTCTGTGTCCCCGCCCTTCACCCTGAGCATTTCTCCCCTAAACCACCCCCAAAGAGCTTGGCCGCCTCCCATCTTGGACACACCACCAACTCCTCTGCATCCACCACCTACCAACACCTCCACTCCCTCTACCCTCCTGGGCCTATCCTGGACCCACCTCTTCCTTGCCATACCTACCTTCCATGCCTTACCCACCATCCCCTGCACCCCTACTGTCAGGACCTCACATCGGCACCACACTATGGGTCCTTGTTGCCACCGTGCCCTAATCAGATTAATCACTCTGCTCTTACTGCTCTCTGGGAACATACACCCAAACCCAGGACCTATGCCAACTAGCCCTCCCATACCCTACTCTGGAGCCAGTCTCTGTGTTGGATCACTGAACATATGAAGCGTTCTAAAGAAATCCGCCACACTCCTGTGCTGGGTTGTATAACATCAACCCGATATTTATTGTGTTAGTAGCGACCTGGCTCTCCAAATCAACCCCTGACACTGTTATTTCCCTCCCTGGATACACCCTGTTCAGGGATGACCGAATTGGTAAATGTGGCGGTGGGTGTGCAATCTATATGCGGGACACCCTTGTAAGCCATGCACTTCCTGCCCCCAAGTTTGACTATGGAGACCAAGCCCTCACTCTAAAAATGACCCCTTACCCAACCAGAGGCTCACTCTTCTTCACGGTCTCCTACATACCCCTGAGGAACCAGAGCCCAGTGGTCCAGTCTCTCGACTACCTCACCTTCCTACCACACAAAGCCGAGCAACTCATCCTAGGTGACCTTAACATCAATTGGCCTGGTACCACTGCCTCCCATACCAGGGACTCCTTCGCTGCCCTGGACATGTCCCAGTTAGTTACCCAGCCCACTAGAATCAACCAGACAAGTGGCTCCAGAACCCTTCTAGACATAATAATATCGAACTGCCTCATAAAATCTGAGATTTCAATGTCCTCCCTGACTCACTTAGTGATCACTCACCTGTCCTCTGTCTCTGGTCATCCTTCATACAAAAACATGTGTCCCAGACCACCTTGCGCCGGCACCTGCACCCTGGGGGTCTCATAAAGCTAAAATTGCATCTAGCACAGCTGGACTGATCCCCCATCCATCATACCCCTGATATTGACTCTGTCCTAGACCTCTTCACCAATGCCTTCAACAAAGCCTGTGACCGTTTTGGCCCCCCACCAGAATCCGTACTAAAAAACAAAATGCCGCATGGATCTCCTCATCCCTTATCCAAAAACGTAAGCATAGGGATTATTTCTGGAACATCGCTATCGAATCAGACAAGTTGGCTGATAGACAAGCCTACAACACGGTGCTTAATCAGTGCACCTGGGCCATTAGATAGGCCAAGGCAGAGCACTATCAGACCACCCTCGCATCCACCTGGGGTTCCACCTGGACTTTCTGGGACAGCATGAAAGAGCTTAATGGGAAGACCCACTCCCCCCCCCCACCGTCCCAGCTCTCCATCGATGGCACCATCACTACTGACCCAACTCGCATAGCTGATTGCCTCAATACTACCTTCTCTGACCTAAGCTCTGTCCTCCCAAACAACTTTTTTGACCCAATCCCTGCCTCTATCCCCCCTGCCTTGGATTGCCCTCCTTTCTACCTGCACAATATATCCCCCCACATAGCCAGACTGCACCTGCTAAAAGCTCTTGGTAGCAACAACCCCAGCTGTGACCCCCTAGACTCCAGGATCCTCTACCTGGTCTTGGATGTCGTCCTAGTCCCCCTTACAGACCTACTAAACTGGTCTCTATGCCTCATCAGTTTCTCAGTGCTTGGAAATTGACCCAAATCACCCCTATACATAAGAGTGGAGATCAGTCCACACCTAACAACTACCATCCAATCTCTATCTTCCCCCCACTCTCTAAAGCCCTAGAAAAAATAGTGTCTATTTAACTCTCTGAGTACCTGGCCAAATATGACATAATGTGCTCAGAACAACATGGCTTCCATCCAGGACACAGTACCACTACTGCTCTCCTGGAGTTCTCTCAATACCTGCACTCTGCTCTTGACTCCAGCAACCTTGCCGGTGCAGTGTTCATAGACCTCTCCAAGGCTTTGGACACTGTTTGTCACCCCCTCCTGCTCAACTCCCTCCACCAACTCAACTTTTCTGCTGGTTCCCTTGCCTGGTTCTCCAGCTACCTCTCTGCTAGATCCCAGCGTATGAAGATAAATGGCTCCCTGTGCAATACCCGGCCTGTTCATTCTGTGGTACCCCAGGGCTCCATTCTGGGCCCTGTACTTTTCAGCCTCTAACTCAACACTTTCCCCAGTTCCTGCACAGGAAAAATGCTCCTCTATGGTGATGATGCGGTTCTTTTTGCCTCCCAACCCGATCCCTCTTCTCTCCAGGTATCCCTCCAGCAGACCTACAACCAAGCTGAAAAGTGGTTCCTTGACCACCGACTTGTCATTAACCTAAAGAAGACTAAGTCAATGCTCTTCTCCCATCACCAAAACAAGGCCAAGAATGCCCCCCTCTTCATTCTCCTCAGCACTCTGCACCCACTGGAGCAAGTGATCTCTTGCAAATATCTAGGCATCACTTTTGACTCTGCTCTCACCTACCACACCCACATCAATGCCCTATCCTCTGCCATAAATTCTTGGATAGGCCTACTATACCATCATAGAGATTGCCTCCCCCAAGTTGCCCTCCGACTGGCGACCATCTCTTCTGTCCTGTCGCTAGTGGACTATGGCTTGCCCATTTACACTGCGGTGGACAATACCGCCTTGACTAAAATCCATCTCTCAATCAATAAGGCCTGATGGCTCCTGACTGGAGCCCCTAGCCGTACTCACACTTGCCTGCTCTACTCCACCGCCAACCTGCTCACCTTTGAGGAGCGTCTGCATTACCAGACCGGCCTACTCACCAAAAAATCTCTTCTAGGGCTCTCCCCCCCAGGGGTCTCTGCTTTCCTACGGCATACGTCCTTGTCTGTTGCCATCTGTAGCTCTGTCAAGGCCACCTTTCTGGTGCCCAGAACCAAGACCTCACTAGCCCAGAGGTTCTTCCATTACCGAGCCTATGCTTGGTTCAACTCCCTCCCACCCTGCATCACAGACATTGCCAAAATTGGTCCCTTCAAAATCACCCTCCAGAACCATCTCTTTGACGCTTGTTGCTGTAGATGCACCTAATTAATCCCACTGTGGGATCCTCCTGTCAGGCCTCCCTGACTTGACAATGTTCTTTGGGCAGCCTATCCTCTCCCCCTCTCCCCACCCCACTCCCCATCCCTATCTCCACCCTCTCCAGGTATTATCTAGGTATGTCCGGGGCTGTACTCTGAGTGTAACCCTTGGGTACCTTGTATATGACTGTAACCTATTATAAGTAACATTATTATGTAACCTATGTGTACTCTATGTTTAATGTTCTGCACCTGTACTGTTCTCAGTGTTGTAACCACACTATGTAACTCTGTCTACCCCCCTGCGACGAGGTGCCTTTGTAAATGAGTCCATGACTCAAAGGTAGTTAATCTGACTTTTCTAATAAATAAATAACTAAATAAAATGTTGTAGTATTGCATATCCTTCCTTTGTCAAGTCATATAGGTTTATTTGTTTTATTTTCCTTGACTATGTTAAATCACTGTCAGTTTACTCAATGAAAACTGTTATATTAGCCAAAGTGGATCCAGGTGGTGAAAAAGTGGACTTAATTCCTAATGCCTGTGTTTACTGGAATGTTTTAATATTCTTCTTTTTATTTTCCACATCTTTTTCTTGTTCATCAAAGTATTGTCATAGTTTCATTTTTCTATAGAACTTTTCCATGTCTAGTTTGAGTTCAAATGGATCCAGTTTCTTGGTTAAACTATAGCTAAGACGTTTATTTAGTATGCTGGTTTCTAAACCAGTTGTTCTTCTAGGAAGGTTAAAAATGGTCAGTTCCCTGTTGCTTTGGATTGAGTTTCACATACTTTTTCTGGTATAGTTTTTCCTGTTTCTGTTGCTCCTTTTGCGCCTTGAGCAGATATTGAGGGAATATCCTTTTCATTCTCTAAAAAATCTTCTTGATCTCTTAGTGCTCTCTGTGACCATTCATTTCTCGTGTTTCTACTAAAGTGTTTTTTTCATGGTGGGTATTGCCTATAGCAGTAATGGTCTCTGTAGGGGGCCTAGTCTCTTGTAATTGGGTTTATTGTAACTGGGGTGTGTATTCCTGAATTTTTGGAATATCCCTCTATAATTACCTGTTCAGTAATATTTCCTCTCTTCACTACCCTCTGAGTCTAAGGTTGTTAGAGAACATTCTGAATCTGCAAGGTTTTAAATGTTCCTCTTGTGTATTCATCTGTTTCCATGAATATATTCTGCCCTCCTTATAGTCAGTTATATCCCTCGTGCATTTACATAGTTCAACACTTTTAATTTGTGCACCACGTTCCTGTAGTGATTTTTCATTCCTCTCTGAAATATTTATCAGCTCATTTGTATCAGTTGTTTCCTTGATCTAATTTTCAAATGTTTCAATCTCTTCTATTAGTCTCATCTGTTCCTTTGTGATGGCTTCTACATGGGCAGGTACCTGACTACCTGCAAGACCTCTTGTGTCCCTATCTCCTCTCCTGCTCCTTTCGCTCCACAGATGAAGGATTGCTAGAAGTTCCTAGGGTCCTTTTGAAAACATCGGGTGCCCGCACTTTCTCATTTGCAGCCCCTACCCTATGGAACTCTCTACCTCACCATATTTGCAATAGCCCTACCATCTATCTATTTAAACAGGAGCTAAAAACTTATCTGTTTAAACAGGCTTTCCTAGAATTAAAGTAATATGCTATTGATTAATACAAATGAGCTATTTATGTGTCTGCTTTATTTATAATGTATTTTAAATGTTTTAGATATTTTATGTAAAGTGCTTTGAATCGTAATGAGAATTGTGCTATATAAATAAAATTTGAATGAATGAATGAATGAACGAATCAATGAATGAATGAATGAATGAATGAATGAATGCCTAAGTAACGGCATAAAATCAAATGAGCATCTTGCTCTCACCCCATCCAATTCAGTCATAAAGCCTTCCTGTGAGAACCCCAAATTTGATTTGACCAGAACTCTTAAGCCTTGTGGGATGTGTTTCAGTTTTGTATAATGGTGTAACTGCATGCCAGTCTAGTCTTATCTCTTTTTCCTTGAGTGATTCTAGATTGTTAATAGATGTTTTAGAATATTATCTTCAGTTGTTGTGTGTTTGCTTTTGACTAGATTCATTATTCTGTACACTTCCTCTGTACTAATAGATTTTGGTAAGGAACGTGCTTTAGTCCTATTGTCCAGTTCAGAATATGTAGCCATTTTGATTCCTAGTAAGTGCCAATCCCTCCTGATCCCAAGTATACTTTTTAAAGCTTTATTTTCAGTTTTTGCAGTGATACAGAGGAAAGCCAAAGTGGTTGCAATACAAACCCAGTTCTGATTTCTCCCCTTGGTTTTAAACAAGGTTTTCAAAATGGGACAAACATGTCTTAGGACCAATCAGCTCATTACAAACACATCCTAATTATCACAAATGTACCTCAATTCATATAGATCACTTGGTCAGTGAGCTGAAGTTATAATCATTGCATACCCTGTTATCAACCTGTGGGCCATGTCAGTCCCTCCTTGCCTTTTGCCCCATTTTAAGTGCTCCACTTTGCCTTAGGCCCCTACCCTTTTGCTCACATTATATTACTCCTTTCCAACTGCATCCCTAAGAAAAGCCTACATTGCCTCAAAGGCCTCTACTGAACCATTTGCTCTGAGTTGTGCTCTCTTTAGCCTCATGCAGTGTTTGATATGTTTTTTAGCCAATGGGCAATCTGGAGAGGATTCGCTCCTAACCAATACTAAACAGGGTATTTCTGGCATTCAGCAATGCCAACTTTCATAGTCTCCCTGGATCATCTCTAAGTCCTCCTGATGCCACTAACAGGAGGAGCCCCTCTAGTGAGGATAGGGAGGGAGAATGTCAAATTGTCTCCATTATTTCAGGTACCTGGTTGCACCCTGGGACAGGACCATACCATGTGGACAAACATCCCTTCAGCTATTTTGCATATAGGGTATCTGTTGCTGATATCATTCCTATGCTTATGCAGCTTCACTGGGGTGGTATACTATATATTCGATAAAGGTAATTATATTGAATCTGGTGTAGTTTATCAGATTGGGAGCATGTAAGAGCATGGTATGTGGCACTAGTCCAGTCCCCCTGTGACAGTGGCACCCTGAACCCTTGGGCCCAGGCCTGCCTATATCCGCCTATATTAAGATACTGTCCACCCCTTATTAATTTATAGAATGTTGATACAGCCTGGAACTAGGCTGAGGGGCAAAAAGTATATTTTCTGCTGGAGAACTATTTGGGTTCATAAACCCTCCCCTAGGGTCTTCCAGGAGTTTCCTCACACAAAGTTAGACAAAGAAAGAGCTAAATTAAAGGTGAATTTCAACTCTTGAAAATACCACAGTATACCCCCTTCATAGAGATCTCCCACTTGTTTGACACCCTGCACCCACTATTTTAGCAGTCCCTGATGAAGAAAGACAATGTATCCTTTTTTCCCCCTTGAAGGCTTGAGATAGGTCTGACCATGGTGATATCCTCTGGGGATGTTCGATATTAAAGGCACTTTTTCTGTGTCCAGTGTGAGTCTGGTGAATGGATTCTGTACCACCTGTGCCATACCATGCCCTGGTTGTGGACTAAGATGAGAGGTCTTCAGGTCTCTCCCCAGGTCTTGTTTCTCCATCTCCAGCCAGGAGAGTACCCTAGAGTCAGCTCTCTCACGAGATAGGGCAGCTGGACTGTGCAGTAATAATGCAGTACTTGAGGCAATGCTATCCCCATTTTAGTGGCTCTTGTAAGGTGACCATTTTGTCCTGGCTGACTTACGCCTCCAGATGAAGTTATGGAATTAACTATGAACGCCCTAAAGAATTTTTTGGGTATCCTTATTGGGAGACATTCCAGAATGTAAAGCAAGCAGGAAAAGATACACATTTTTAATGTGTTAACCCTCCCTAACATAGTGAGTGTCAGTTTTTTTCCCACCATTCTAGGTCTTCTTTGATCCTTTTTAGTAAGGAAGTGAATTTAACTTCATAGAGTTTCCCCAGGTTCTGTGGGATTTGGATACCTAGATAATTTAGAGATTGAACTAGCTTTGGAGGGAGTCCCATAGTAGGAGGTGTTTCTCCCTTCAGTCCCTCCACCAGCTTGAGCCCACTTTTGCTCCAATTAATCTTATGGCCTGAATGGCCATCATATGTGGCCAATACCTTTTCTAGGTATGGTAGACTGTCTACCGGGTTGTGTAGATGAATCAAAAGATCATCCACAAACAGGGATATCTTAGTCTATTTCCCTATAGAACAAAATCTTACAATGTTTGGCAGCTAGGGGATCAAGGGACATAATGTATAATGGTGGAGATTGTGGGCACCCCTGCCAGTTGCCCCTTTGGAGAATGAAGGGTCGACTAAGACCTCCATAAACCATAACCTGGGCTGCACATTTTGTACACAACGTTTTAACCTACCCACAAAACTTCTTCTGCAAGCCAAACCTCCTAAGTACTACACGCAAGTACCCCAACTTCATACAGTCAAACACTTTTTCAGCATCAGGCACCAATATGACTGCAAGATCTCTCTTGCCTCCAGCCCATTTCCACAAGATGTTAATTAAGTGTCTTCCTGATATTCCCATAACCCTGTCTCCCTTTTATGAATCCCGCCTGATCTAGGTGTATAACCTCTAGAAGAACTACCTCCATCCTGGATGCTATAATTTTGGCTAAGATCTTATAGTCTGCTGTTAACAGCAATATTGAGCAGTAGGAGGCACAGAGACTAGGGTCCTTCCCCAGTTTAGGGAGCATTACAATGGTCACAGAACATGTGAAGGGTTGGCATCTCACCTCTGTACATACTTTTCCGAAGCATCCCAATAAAATGTCCTTAACCTCTTGCCCAAAGACCTTATAAAAGTGTATTGGGAGGCCATTTGGGCCAGGTGCCTTTCCTCCTGCTAGGTCCTTAATAGCTCTTTTTACCTTATCCCAGGTTATGGGAGCCTCCAGGTCTTCTCATTGCAAGTCCTGTACCTGCACCACTGGAGCATTTTGTATGAAGGAGTCCAGCTCTAACTCCCCAGGGTTGCATTCCTAGGCATATAGCGTACTGTACTACTCAGAAGAGGCAGCTTCACTGCCACTATTTTCACAGGTCTCCTCATTAATGCCAGACCATATTTTAGTTACCAATGTTTGTCCCCCTTCACCCTTAGCAGTTAAGAAAGCCATTTGCCATCTTTATTGCCCTCAAATTAAGTGCCTACCCAGCTAGCAAGATTTGTCTCTCCAGAGGTTTTGTGTTTACGGTGTTATATTCATATTTCTCTCTGTGGAATTCCCTCAAAACAGCACCATTCCGGTTCTCCTTATGACTTTTTTCTAACTCACTGATTCGTTCCTCCAGTTTTGTCAACTGGCTGCTAGTTTTCTTATTCTTGTAGTAAGTAAAGGAAATATTTCCCCCTCATAACATGCCTTTCAGAGCCTCCCATGTAGCCCACTCTAAGCTATCCCCCACTTCACTCATTGACAGAAAGTCTTGTATGGCCTTGCTCACTTGCATGTGATAGTCTGTATCCTTCAAAAGGGTGGGGTCTAGCATCCTGGGCCTATTCATTACCCCCAGTAAAAGGGTCCTGCTGGCCATAATTATGTGGGCATGGTCTGAATGGATTATGCGGCCATGTGTCACCTCAGCCACCCCGGCATATCCCTTGTGACACCAACATGAAAATTGATTCTCACATACAAATTATGGTCATGGAAGAAAAAAAGTATAGTGTACCCCAGCTGGATTTTTATACCTGCAGGAGCCAGTGAGCCCATACTTTGCCATCAGAGCCCTCAGTGCCCCAGGCATTTTGTAGCCCTATATAGTGCTAGAGAGAATGATCCATGATCCTGTCAAGGACACAGTTTGCTTTCCCCACCAATAGCCAGCCCCCTCCATACCCCACCATCTCCATTGACAGTTTACTAAAGAGCCCTGCATCATCAAAATTAAGACCATAGAAGGACCCTCCAGACATCATTTTCATCAAGCCAAGGCACACTTGCATAAGGGAATACTGACCTCCAGGATCATGAAAGGTCTTAATAACAGTAGAGTTGCAGCAAAAGACATGGTCAGATATTTACAAATATTTAGATATTTGTAAAGAGATTCTGTCTTGTGGCCCTACTGTGATACTGCAAACAGGTGGGGAATTTCTTTGGAGATATCACAGAAATTTCAAGAAATATCTGACCATGGCTTTGGCTGCAACTGTAGATTGAATGTACGGCTGGATCCAAATTGCTGTACCTCTGGCTTTAGAATTAAAGTTGGCACCAGTCCATATCCTCCCCAGTTTTGTTTTATGTACTCCAGTTCTTCAGTGGTGGCATGTGTTTCTTGAAATCACACAATATCAGGCCTTACTTTTTAATAGCCCCTCAAATTTTTTCCATGTTATTAAAGACGTAAGACCATTGATGTTCTATGATATCAGTTTAATACCATCAGCCATATGAACTGCTATAGACATTTGCAAGCACAATGATCCAGACAGAAGGAGGTGAGCTTATCCGTCTGTCTTTTCAACTTGTTAATTGATCCCTAAGAACAGAAAACATAATACTGTTCACTGCTATAACAAACTGCACCTGTCTCGAATTACAGTGCCTACCCTTCCTCCCTCCTATAAAAAATACCTAGATGATAAGTCCACTCCCCTTTCAACTCCTTCCCTTCCCCCTTCCTATTGTGGACATTTGCCACTCCCCTACAGGACCAGACCCCAACTTGATCCTCCAGTTCCCTCTTTCAATGGCAGAAGATTTTCCTGTATACGATTAATTCTCTCCTCCATAGATTTGTGAAGGGGGCATGGGATACATCCAACTGACCATAACCAAAGGTGCAGGGTGCACCTCATCCACCCTGCAGTTGATTTCAGAAGTGGTCAGTCGGTTCTCCCCTTCCTTTGTCCCATACATGTGCATGCTATACACACCATCTTGACTATAATGCTGATTGCAGAAATGGCACAAGGAAGGCAGGTCTTCATCCCTCCCCAAGGGCTCCTATGCTTGGCAATGCACTGGACCCCAATGAGCCCCCACTTTTCCATATCACTGTCCATAATCAGGCTGGCATCCTAGAACTCTTTAACATAAGAAACATCTTATATTTCACAAATAAACAATTGTAAAAAGGCCTATAACTCCACAAAAGCATTAACATAATAAAGAAAAGCAGCAGCATATTAAGGCAGAACAAAACTGAATTTTGAAATGTCTGATAAGAGAAGTCACTCTGATGGCCTCTTGCGTGCACACTGCTATGCTGCTGGCAACTTGGGCATAGTTTTAAACATCATGAGACCTGCCTTGACTCCTAAGTAAAGCAGTGCAAACTGAGACCTATGGCAGCATGTAGTGTCAGTCTCTCTGTCCCTGTGTTACTCAGCCTGCTGTGCTAACCTCCATATTTGGTCAAGTCTGTGGCAAGCCTGGATGATGTTCTGGTCCCCCCTATAGCCAAGGATACTCCTCCCCATGTCTCCCACATTCAACCTGATTATGCTTTGCAGGAGATATATTGGAACTAGAGATTACAGATTGTTAATATAATAGATAACCCATCAATTGCATGCTTGGTCTTCTCTAACTAAGCACACAAACCCATCTTGCTAGTACTGTGATGCATCATACCATGCCTCACTGTGGCCTAACAGCCCAGACCTTGTGGTAATTTCTGCTTCCATATTGCCCTGGGGTAATGCTGTGGGTTCAGGGGATTGGGGGGGTAAGGGATCCTGGGTGGATGCCTAGCTCACCCACCAATACCTGGTTTCAGTAACAGCTCGAGTACTCCCTCATGGTATTGGTGCTGTCATCCTTATCTGCAACCAGGCAGCCTCCTGCTGCCTCCTCTCAATTTATTTATTTTTTAGATTCATATTGAAAATATAGGCTTATTCATCAACTGAGTTTTATGTTTCAGTCGTATTGTGCCTTTTTTGCCCATCATCATTAACCCCTACCTACCTATTGTTCCAAGATTCCTCCTGCTCTATATTATGGCTATTATGGTTCTATGTGATAACTGCAATTGCAGAATAGAGATCGCTGTTAGGGTGAGTGTACATCACCGAAAATAAATTTTGCCGATGCACACTCACAGTGAATGCAAGGAGGGTGCCTGAGATCTGCTGTATTTTCTTTAATGCGGGACTGGCCTCTACATCACCTCACAGGGGCTTCCTTTCATCCCCTACTAAAGATTCTCAACTCCAGGGGTGCAAGTCAGGAGGAGGATACAAAAAAAATCTGCCTCCAGCAAAAAACATGCCACGCCAGACCAACCCTGTACCCTGCACCTCCCACCTGACCACCCTCCCCACCATGCTAGCAGATCAGCTCAGCAGCTGCCCACCACACCCCACATATCTTCCCCTTCCTCTCCTCCACACGCACACATATACATGTGTACATCAGTCGCCGCACCTCGCTCACCTAGGTATCCGGTCACTACCCTGCCAGGTAGCCCTGAACTCAGGCACTGTAACTGAGTCACCATTTTTGTAAACACTCAATTACAGTCACCCTGTTCACTGGACACCAGCTATTATACAGCTTAGAAATGTTTTTGTTATTAACATATTCCTTTCTAAATTTGCTGATGAAAGGTGCCCCACATTTTTTCAAATGAAAAATCATCTTCATCCTTTACATAATAACATAATATAGTTTTTCTGACTTCATAATATCCACCATAAAGTTCATCCAGATTTTATAAGCGAGGGGTGTAGAGGCCTTCCATTTTAAAAGAATGCATTTTTTTTGCCAGGCTCATGGCTATTGTTAAAAAAATATTTGACACTGGTACAGCTGTGAATTATGTTCTATTTGTGCAAATAATTTTAATAATGGTATAAATTGTAGTTGTATTGCCAATATTTTCTCTAATAAATTCATAATTTTTGTCCAAAAGTTAGTAAGGTATGGACATACATGTATTAAATGTATCTGAGTCCCTGTTGTATGTGCACACCTGGGACATGCTGCTGATAGAGTATTACTCATTTTGTGCAATTTAAAAGGGGTAAAATGTGTATTTTCTTTTTGTTGGATTAAAGCTTCTAACATAGGAGTGCTTTTTAATGTTACATTTCCATTGGTTTTTATTATATAATTCTTAATTTGAAAATATCTAAATAAGTGATTATCAGGAATAATATACTGGACTTGAAATTAAGAAAAAGATTTAAAATGGTGATTTACAAATAATTGTCCAAATTCATATAGTCCAAGTGTTTGCCACTTTTTAAAAGCTGGTTCATTTATTGATGGGACAAAGTCATCGTTATTATATATTGGGGTGAAAGCTGTGATTTGAATTTTATATTTTAATAGTTTATGAAGTTCTTGCAAGCAATACATTGTTGTATATGTTACTTCATTACCTTTTTTAAGTGTTCTTTATTTGTGTAATAACCAGAAAATAACACATTTCTTAAATGTATGTAATCATATATATTGTGTTTCATCTCAGTTATCTTTAATGGTTGATCTGATTCTGTTAGCCATTGCCAGATTACTATGACTTGAGTCACTAGATAATATTTGTAAAAATCTGGCAATGCCAATCCACCCATATCTTTTGACAAAATTAATTTATCATATGCGATTCGTAGTTTCTTATTTTTCCAAATAAATTTTATTACCATTTTTTTATATGATTGAATAATGATGTTGGAAGTACAATAGGTAATGCCTGATACAAATAGAATAATTAAGGCAACATTTTCATTTTTATTACATTAACTCTACCTATCAAGGTTAATAGAAGGTGTTGCCATCTATTTAGATCTGATTTTACTTCCACTAATATATTGTCAAAATTAGATTGGAAAAAATTATCCAGATCATTTGTTAATGAAATATATAAGTAATGGATTTTGTCTACTTGTTGGCATGGGCAATTATCCAGTAGTTGCAAAATGTATTCTGGCTTTAGTTTAAGGACTAAATATTTTTCCCAGTTAATCTGGTAGCCTGATGCTTTACCATATTGTGTTGATAAACTGATACATTATTTTATGGAGTTCAATGGATCTGAAATATACAATAATGCACTGTCTGCATATAAGCTGATTTTTTTTGTATTTTGTTATTAATCTTTATTCCTGCTATATGGTTATTATTCCTATAGCCAGGGATTCCATAAACAATGCAAAGATGACTGGAGATTGGGGGCATCCCTGCCTTGTACCCCTGGACAACGTAAAGGTTTCTGAAAGGTTGTCATTGATTTTAACTTTTGCTTTGGATTCTTGGTAGATAAATTTAATCCAGTTTATGAATTGCTTACCAAGGTTCTTTTTTTTTTGTTGCAATATTTGCATCATGAAATTTCATTCAATCCTATCAAACGCCCTCTTGGCATCTATTGTTAAAAGGACTGCATCTTTTGAATTATGATTTAAAATTATATTTGTTGTACATCTTGAATTTTAATTTATTTTTTTGAGCTTTATTAAATCCATTCTGGTCCTGGTTGACCAAGGCAGGGAGTGCCCCCTCTAACTGTACAGCCAAAACCTTTGTAAAAATTTTATAGTCAGCATGAAGCAGATTTATTGGGCTATAAGATGAGCATAAATTTGGGTCTTTACCCTGCTTATGGAACAGTAATATAAGTACTTCTTTAAATGATTGTGGAATACTATTCAATATGTTGATTTTGTTATATAAATTAGTAAGAATCAAGGCCAAGTAATGTTTATATTTTTTGAAAAATTGTATTTGAAATCCATCTGGGCTGGGTGCTTTACCTGCTGCTAGCTTATCTGTAGCTGATTCTACTTCTACTTATGTTACTTAATTGTCTAATGTAGTTTTTAATTCATGTGTTGATTTGTTTGTACCCTACTTAAAAATTCCACTGCTGATTTATAGTCTTCTATATTTTGTGTAGAGTATACATTTTTATAATAGTCCACAAACATTTTATTAATTTCTTTTGGGTGTTTGTATATGTTTCCACTTTGGTCCTTAGTGGTTAAAATGTTATGTTCTTGCTTTTGATTTAATTGTCAAACCATTAATTTTAATGGTTTATCTGATGTAATATAGTAATTTGTTCTTGCCTGTAAAATTTTTTTCTCTGCTATTTCTGTTAAAAGTTTATTATAATTTTCTCTTTTTTTGATCAACTTGTTATATATTTTCTTATCAAATGTGGAGTTCTGTATTTGTTCTAATGATTGTATTTCTCATTCTAATTGTTTTTGCTGTTCTGTCCATTTTTTTCCTAAATTATTTTTTTGGACTATTTTTTCCGTCCTGTCACTGCTGGCTGGGGCTCCATCAGTTGTCCTGCCAGTTCCCCTCCTGCTGAGTCCCATCTGAGCTATTATCTTGATCTTCCCTCTCCACCCGCGACACATCTTTGGAGAACCCCCCCTGGTCATTACCCCCAGGGTGAGGCTGCCTTCAGCTCCCCATGCTTAAGTCATCTAGTGCCCCTTGGGTGGAGGTGGAGAGCAAGTCAAAATCCAGTGGGTAGGGTCTGGTATTGGAGGTGGGGGCAGGTGACATCTTCTTCCCAGCCAATGGGTGGTTTCCTTATTCATATATGAGCGTGAACCCCCCAGGATTGTGGATGTGCAATGATGTCCAGCATGAGCTGAGCGTGCTTCCACACCCTTCCTGCAGATGTCCACCGACACTTCCAACCCATCAGCAATATGATCCCCTGGCTGTTGCACCCCCAGCCTCTGCTGGGAGTTGCTGGTGCCAGGGAGTCACTCACCCACCCTCCCCAGAAAAGGAGAGCTGTCCACTGGATGCTCTATCCCCATCTCCTCCTCTGCTGACCCCCAACGACCCAAGCTCACTCCTGAACGTGGGTCACCAGCATGGTGTGAGGTGTGGTGTCCAGTGCCTCAACAATCAGTGCCTCTGGGTCAGCTTCCTAAATGATTTTAATGATTTTAGTTTACCCTAAGTCTAAGCTTTGAAACTGTCCCATATTACAAATATAGGGGTATCTTCTTCTGAGTTTATTTAAAAAAATCCTTCCATTTCTTGCATAAATGTCATATTGATATCTTGATGTTTTATTTATTTATTTATGAGTTTTACCAGAAAAGCATACTGAGCCGAGCACTGCTCGATTCCAGATGTGTCCAGAGGGAGGTGGGGAAGGGGTACATAGCCATTCTGTAAGCCGATTACAGAAAAAACATCAAAACATCAAAAATATCCAAAAACATCAAAAATGCAGGCTAGAGAAGTAGACATATGAAACAAGTGGGGCTATGCTTGTCCAATAACAACATCAGTACAATAAAGTTGCAGTGCGATATTGTGCTGCAGCAGGAGGTGCACATCATGTGCAACTTAAGCTGCAAATACTACAGAACTTGGGACAGCATGCAATACTGGCTCAGTTTGAATGAGGGGGATGAACTGGACTTGGATGTGGTCCATGTAGATTAGTTGCAGGTGCCGGGGGAGGTGAAATGAGCTTTGAGGAGATAGTTGAGGTGCTGGGGTGAAGGGGCATATCTAACTCCCCGGGAGAGAGTTCCACAGAGTAGGCATGCAATAATTTAAAGCTTGTTGGCCAGCTGTGGTGGACATTTGTGGTACTGCTAGAAGCCTGCCATCATTGTTTCTCAGTGAATACGCTGGATTGGTAGGGGCAGATAGCACAGATGTGAGGTAGGTGGGAAGGGACTGGGTCCAGTACTTGGCAGTGATGTTTATGCAGTGGGTAAGCCTATGGGATTGGAGGGAGGGGAAGTCCAGGGACTGGTAGAGGACACAGTGGTGAGTGGTAGGAGGACAGTCAAAAGTGAAGTGACAGAAAGAGTGGAATAGTGGGTCCAGTCTGGTTAGTGTGGACTTGGGTGTGGCACTGTAGACTACATCTCCATAGTCAAAAATGGATATGATCATTTTTTGTACAATGGTATAGCGAGCCAACAGCAGGATGCATCCTCGATTATGGTATAGAGCTCCCAGCCTGGGGTACAGCTTTTTTTGGATGGCATCAGTATGTACAGACATATTGAGGTGCTGGTCGAGGCAAACCCTGAGATATCTGAAGGAGGAGCAGTCCTCCAGGGGAGACCTGCCCAGGGCGTGGAAAGCTGGGGTGGGGGTAAGCAATGAGAGTCTCTACCTAATGCTGAAGGTCATAGAGACTGTTTTCTTGGCATTGAGTGAGAGTTGATTTGTGTAAAACCAGTGCTGAACATTGTTGAAGTCCAGCTGAAGTCTCATCATCACACCAGTGGTTGTGGGGCCAGAAGTATGCAGCACTGTATACTTACTGTTTTAGTAATGTAATATCCATTTTCCATATGTGACTTGCCTTCAGGTTTCCTTCCAATTGTGCATCCAATATGCAGGGAGAATGGTCAGAAATAATTATCCCTCTGTAGTCTGTATGACTAATTCTATAATGTATAAATTCCAAGATAAAAAAAAAAATCAGTATATGAATAAGATTGATGCATTGCTGAGAACAAAAAAGAGTATTTGTTAATAGTCATGTTCCGTTCTGCCCATGGATCAATCAGTTTTAAATCTGATTTGAAATTATTGATAACCCTGATTGGTGGTTTAAAAAGATTTGTGGAGCTCGAAGTCCTATCTCTTTTATTTAGAGTAAGATTAAAGTCCCCACCAATTACATAAGGTGCTTTGCTCAATGTAATTTGTAAAAATAATTCAGTATAAAATACAAGATTATTGTGGTTAGGTCCATAAATTGTAACAAATGCTAAGCTGTTAGTTCATATAATCACTTCCATAATGATGTATCTGCCTCATAAATCCTTTTTTATATTTGATATTATTGGCTTTAGTTTATGTTTATGGAAAACAAATGGCCACCCCTCTTGAAGTTTGATTGAAAGAGGAGAAATCCCCTGGTCCCCACCACGTTTGAAACCACTGGAAATCTTTTTCCGTGAAGTGTGTCTCCTGCAACATAATGCAATTAATGTGTTTTTTCTCTAGGTAATGTATTGCTTTATTTTAGTTATTTTCCATTGCCCCTTTATGTTCCATGTAGCTATTTTAATTTTATCCTCCATTTATATAGTAAGTGCTATAACAGCTTGCATTACTGTTTGCATTTTCTTTCAATATTTTATTCTTTTTTTCTGTGATTCTTGGACCCTTAATTTTTTTATTAATTCAAACATATTGCCCCAGGATGTGCCCCACCCCCTCTAAAAAGCCTGCAACCCATACTGGAGAAAATATGTTTCTCTTGTCCTCCCCCATAGAAGCAGAGATGACCTCACAGTGCCATCTTGGATGCCTAAAGCTCACAGCGTGGGTACTTCATTTTTATCCTGTTGGTAGGCTGGGTTATTACACATGTTACTACCAAGGAAAAAGGCCTCCCTCTTTTTTTGTGGGGCTTCCATTCCCTGAGTGTTCTCTTTAGTGCTGAGATCTCTCTCTCTCTCTCTCTCTCTCCCCTCCCTCTCATAGTCTAGAAAGACAAACACCTTTTGATCTCTGAGCATTATGGGCCTTTTTTGACGAGTGACCCTGAGAACAACTTCCTTTTCCTGATAATGTAAAAACTTTGCCTAGAAATGGCGATGTCTGTCTCCTGGTCATGGCTTGCCTCTGAGTATGTGTTGCACCCTCTCCACTTCATGGGTCTGGCTGAAACACCCAGTTCCACTTTGCCTAGCAGTTGCTGCATGATGAATGCCTATATCTCCTTCCCCTCCATGTCTTCCAGTAGGTTGACCAGTTGGATGTTTGAATGGCAGGCTCTGTTTTTTGTTTATCATCCACTCAGGCTCTCAGCTCCAGCACTGATCTCTTGATTTGTTCCTGTTCTGTTTTCCAGATCACCACCAGATCCTTCATACCGCTTATGTGTGTCTCAGCTTCCATGAGGCAGTTTGTATAGGAGGCGGTGGTCTCACTGAGGCTTTTTGTGATGCCTTATATATGAGTCATTTGCACATTTAGGTTAGAAAAGCCAGCTCTCATTTTTGACTTCATGTTATAAAGAAAGCTTTATACTGATGCATTTGAGTCCTCCATCTGCTCTGCTCTTGCCTCCTTTTCCTCCCACTCTGCTGACATGCTGTTTGCTCAGGCCCTAATCTCAGGCAGGTTTCCCAGTTTGCTGACACCACTGAAGTTGAGTTGGGTTGGGGACTTCTGGTGATGTCATCAGCTGCATGGCGGCTTAACTTGAGAGCTCTCAGCTAATGCTCCAAAATCCATCTTCAATTCAGCACTGAAATTTGCTGTCTTGAGCCAAAACTCCCAACTGCTCTCCTTAGTTACCCCTCCCCCCACTTCTGATAACTGACAAAGTTAACTGCAGCATTATTTGTCTGCTGCACTTCCTGTATCCGGAATGTCAAATTGTAACCCGAGTACTGATATCATTGTGCATCCTAGCTAAAGTGAACAAATTGTCAGGCTCCAGAGGTGTTCTTTATAAAGAGGGAGGACTGTACTTTATCATCTGCTAAATAATGTCAAATGTAACCAATGTTACTATTCCTCATCATACCTCATCACCTGATAAGTTATTGCCTCGTATGTATCTGATGATACATTAATGCAGTATGGTTGTATTGTATTGTATTTACTGGTTGGCATCATTGCTGGCAAACGTTGTTATTCACAAGTGTAAATAACAAACCGTGAATAACAGAGTTTGCTCAAGCATCTTCCACAAACCTTGTGCCAAGTTACGAGATGCCAGCTGAGCAGATCCAAGGCTCTCTTCCCTCATGCTCTCACCTCGCACCGCATGACACTGCCAAATGGCAAACAGGTTCCTTGTTAGTCACCACAGAAAAACAGCAAAAAACTACTTTAAATAAATCTTAGGAAAAAAAAAATAAAATAATGGCAACCTCTTCCCATTTTACACTGCACATCGAATCCGACTGTCAAAAATTCATAGACGAGCAATAGAATAAAAACACAATGACCAAAATGAAAAGTGTCATCCAGCTCTTCACAAAGTTCCTCTCAGAAACCAGTGAGTCAGTAGATTTCCTCAATTTGTTAATGCTGGAACTTGACAATAAAAAACTGTTTCTTTTGGGAAATTAAACTGTTTCTTATGGGGAAAAACAGTCTCCTGTTTGTGTTCAAATAAACTTGCCAAACAGTTAATCACTGCTGTGCCACTAATTACTCTAATAGCAATTCTCAAAGAACTAGTAAATATAAAGAATAAAACATGGGGAAGTCTGGAAAACTCAAATTTTGTGCACACACTCGGTGTGTGATGCCCAGATAAACCCCTCAGGCTTCGCCTTCAGGATTTATTGGGCATCACACACCTCGAGCGTGCATAAAATCCTCATTAACCACACTTTCCCATGCATTATTCTATATGTACTGTATTGTGTTGTACTATAATTGCATCGTACACTGTACCTAACCCTGTAACACAAGTTTTTATTGTGCTCAGCACTAAATCCTTTGAAAATAGGTGCTGCCTAAAGGGTTGTATGTGAAATAAAAACTAAAACTGCAAGATAACAGACTTCTTAATGACTACCCTGGAATTGACTGAAAGAAACTCTCCAAGTGATGCCACAAAAAGGTCTAATAACCAAATGGGAGTTGGCACTCTAGGCCGAAGCTTGATCCCCGACCTCCACGCTGTCTACCTCCCCACCTGCCAGTGATTCAGAGGAGGCGCAGACAGGGTAACCACGTCTAGGAAGCTCTGCAAGGCACTCCACCAAATCAATGCCATTTTGCAGCGATTTGAGACAAAAGTCTCTGAGGATATAAACATTTTGGAGCAGCAGACTGGTGCCATTGAATCCTGCCTAACAGAGTGTACTGACACAGTGGAAGTTCACAACACAGCCTTGCTGGAACTCAAAAAAACAAGAACTAGAGAGGGAACAAAGAATTTAAGAGCTAGAAAATAGAAACAGGCGCAACAACATTTGTATACATGACATGCCTGAAGGGACAGAACGGGGAGACACGCTTACTTTAATTGATTCCATAATTAAAGAACTGCCGCACTTGCCAACTGATAAAAACCTGAATATCACTCCTGCTCGTTGGGTTCTGCTGCCCCACACCTGCCAGAGATACCAGTGTGAGGCCCCATTTGATTATCCTTGCTTTTCTAGACTGCAGGGTAAAGAAGGAAGTTTTACAGACAGTTTGGCCTAAAACGAAGTGATCCTTAGGGATGTAAGAATCTTTTCTAAATATGATTATACCCCCCCCCCCAACAATGCTACACCAAAAGAAAGCAAAAGAATGATTAGCAGTTCAGAAAGCCCTAAAACAAAAATATCTAAAAGCCAGTGTTGAATATCCAGCCTGCTTCAGAGCAGTGACAGACTTTTGGGTTAAATGTTCTACAGAGCTCTCTGAAATTGAATCCTATCTGGCCAGCCTGGGTATTAACCTTGAGGAGCTCACTCAACCTACTACATTCAAGGCTATGGAAAAGAAATCATGGTGTCAACAGGATGATTCCAGTTCTGCTGGACAGTGAGAGAAAACTAAAACATGGCTTTGGACATCCATAGTCATACAGCATGTGTCCACCCAGGCAAAAGAACAGATTGACCAAGGGGAGCAGCAGAAACAAAATGCAGAAACTCCAGGATCTTCACGACCATCTACTAGTATGGCCACTTGAGGTGCAGGCTTATAGACTTATTTCCATCACTTTCCTTGTGGAGGACAAGCAGTCATTTCTTTTGCAGAGCTAGGAGTCAGGGCTATTTTTTCTTTAAACTGCTGAACTGAATATGTGCTGGAATACCATTTACTTTAGCCCATGCCAATTTTTCAGGCAAGGTAATCTGAGCTGGTTGGTGGGTGAAGGTCACTTGATGTCGACTTTTGCTGTGGTGTTTGTGGTGGACTGGGGTCTGGGTCTGGGGCCTGGTGCCTGCTTTTGGGGGTGAGGGTGCCTTCTTGGATGGGGCCCAGCTTAAGTATACTGGTTTGTGGAATCATTACTGAGGAACCGTTGGGTGCAAAAGTGAACATTTTTTGCTGGCAAGGGTGATTTTCCTTCTGATGACTCCACTGCCTGGAAAAGCCCAATGGTCCCTCCTTAATTGATAGTTTGCATGCACCTGTTGAGCATTCCATGTTCACTCGCAGGCTACTATAGGCTATATGGAGGCAAAAGCTTGTCAAGAACCTCAGGAGTTGATGGGGAGAGGGCACACACACCTATCCATGTCAATGGAAGGTACCTCCATGAATGATCATTTTCCTTTTGACCCAGCTATGGTTAGTATTAAAGGACGTCTGCTACCGATGCTTTTTTCTTAGGTGCTTAATCAAATTTCTCACTCAGACAGAGGGGTGATGCTCTCAGGGTGGGGTGGGTGTGGGTTACACGGTACGCAACAGCAACAGTGTGGTTCTGTTGGGACATTATATTTTTCTCCTCTTTATTTTAATGCACATGGCTGTTCAGTGGCATGGAGTATATCAAGGGCTGGATGCTTCTGGGGAGACCCCTAAGTCTTGGGGGGACTCTGGAGTTGGTTCTTGGGTCAGGTGTGACTGCAAAACACCATGTCATTCTTCCACATTTTTGAGTTCTATATGGGCATGACTGCCAAGGGCTGGATGCTTCTGGGGAGGTCCCTTAAGTCTCACGAGGGGCACTAGGGCTGGTACTCGGGCTGGGTCTGGATGCAAAACACCATGTCATTCTTGCACATTTTTGAGGCGTATATGGGCACAACCACCTTCCTTCTCTTTGCTGGCTTGGCTCTTTGTATTTCTAAAGAGTAATGAGGCATCAGGTCTCCTCCATTGGATTTCTGGGGTACAGCTGGGGAAGTGTTGGCGGATTCTCATTCCAGGTTCCCTTGAGAATACTCTACCATACCATCTCTCTCCACCTGCAGCAGTTCTTTATTTCAACTTGGAAATATACATACCCTCTTAGATTGCACACTTTTTAGGGGTAATCTAAATGGAAGAGGGTTGTTTGCCACACCTCACCGAACTAAACATTAGTGGGTGTGGGTTGGGTATAGTATCATGAAGCTAAAACTGTGCGTCATGTGAATATTTCTTGTTTGAACTATGTTGCTTTCAATATTATGCTTGTTACCCAGCATTTCTGTGTAGTTTCTTATGCTGGTGACCCTAACTGCATGCCACATTTTTCTCCCTGAACTGCTATTTAAATGTATCTTTTTTAGAGTAAGATGGTGAGTCTATCTGTTGTTACCTATAATGTCTGAGCAACCCAGTAAAGAGGGCCAAGATCTTGGAGGAGTTACAGCGGAAAAAGGCTTGGTGGTGTTCCTGCAGGAAGCACACCTGACAGAAGTTGAACATCGAAAGCTTCATAGAAGTTGGGTGGGGAAGTGTATGCCTTCCATTTTGAATCCACAACCACCAGAGGGGAATGGCAATCTTAGTCCACAGAAATACACCTCTGGTAGTCTATGCTATGGAGCAGGACCCAGAAGGCAGATTTGCTCAGGTCGTGAGGGAGTACCAGGGCCAGGCCTATGTTCTCACTAACGTATACGCCTCGAGTGGGATGCAGGAGCGAAAGACATTTCTTTAAAAGGTATTGGGGGATACTGTTACAGACTCCCATAGTCTGATTGTAGTTGGGGGGATTTTAATGCTGTGTCTAACCTCTCTTTGGACAGATTAGGACATAACTAAGTTCTGAAATGGGTCTCATGGAGGTCTGGTGTTTTCTCCATCATACAGTCTCTGATTATTCCTATTATTCACAAAGACACAATGTTTATTCTCATCCTCCTGGTTGCATCAGATTGTATCCCGACATATTGGTTCTATTACAGCCTCTGACCATGCACCAGCTGAACTGCATTTGACCACTACAACCCCTCCCAAAAAAATCAGTATGGAGTACGAATGTTGGTCTTTTAAACGGGGAGGAATTTCAAACCATGGTTGGAACTCATACAACAGAACATCTGTGGCCGAATGCCTCATCTGATACCAATCCAAGTGTGTGTGTTGGGATGCCTTAAAATGCACCCTGCATGGAAGATCATTAAGTACTTTTTCAGGGTTAAAAAAGAAAAGTTTAACATGGATTAGATTTGGAGCAAGCTACTGCGGACCAAGGGCCCGATATTCAAATATGGGCAAAGCGCAGCGCAAAACTTTGCACTATGTCTTGTGCTTGCCAGGGTGCCCAAAGATGCTATATTTAGTGGAATAGCACACTGGCATTGTTCGACTGAACATAGGGCCATGTAGGCCCAGTGCTAAGCCACTTATTGCTGCTGCAACAGGGCTCCCAAAGTAAGCTGCCAGAATGGATAGTGCCAGAGCACTATGTCCAATATTCAGAGGGACCTATGCAAATGAGCCCATTTGGCATGCAAGGCACTAAGTGTCCATTTGCATGCCCATTATTGTCTCATCTCATTTGCATGGGTAGTGAGGAAGGTTAGCATGGTGTTGCCCCCACCCCAATTGTTGCCCGATTATCCCTGGTGCTAGTGTCCCCGCTGATCACCGCTCGTTTTGAAAATAAATCTATCCCTGGTGCTTGTAGGTCCCCTACCAACCGCTGGCCTGTTCTTGAAAATAAATGTATCCCTGGTGCTAGTTATCCCCCAATTGCTGTCCCGATGTTGAATATAAACTATCCCTGGTGCTAGTGGCCCCCCAGCCAATCACTGGTCTGATGTTGAAAATAAATCTGTCCCTGGTGCTAGTGGTAACACCCCCTCCTATTTCCAGCCTGGAAGTAAAACATAAAAACTCCCTAGCAGCCAGTGGTTCACCCCTTTGGCACTGGGCATACCCCTCCAATCACCTTTGCAATATTCACTGTGCTGCGGGAGCATATGGTGACTGGCATAGCCCTCCTCACACCTCCATGGCTGGCAACTATATGTACAGGCAGAAAATGCACTTCTTATTTAGGACAGAGTGATACACCCTGTCCTATAAATAAGAGGTGCGCTCCCAGCCTGTACATACAGTGGCTGGATGAGAAAGTGTGAAGAAGGCTGTGTTGGTCACCATATGCTTCTGCAGCACCGTGGATATTGCAAAGATGAGTGGGGGGTATGTCCAGTGTCTTGGGGAAGGGGGAAGAAGCACTGGATGCCATGGTTTTTTTTTTGCTTTACTTCTAGACTGGGACTCGGAGGGGGTTACCACAAGCACCAGGGAAATTATACAGTCAGTTGGGGCTGGAAATTGGAGGGAAGGAGGGGCTTACCACTAGCAAGAGGGCTAGATTTATTTTCAAGACTAGGTTGGTGATCTGCAAGGAGGTGGGGTACACTAGCACCAGGGATAGATTTATTTTCAGCATCGGCCCAGCAATTGGTGGTGGTGGGGTGACCGCTAGCACCAGGGATAGTTTATTTTCAACATTGAGCCAGCGATTGGCAAGGGGGATCACTAGCACTAGGGATAGATTTATTTTCAAGAACAGGCCAGCAATCTGCAGTTGGGGGGGGCACATCAGGCCGGCAACTGGCAGGGGAGGTGCCAGGGACAATGGGGGGATTGTGCTCCCCCAGTAGCCAACCAGCTCCATGGCTGCATTACTTCTGGCAGCCACTAGGGTTGCCTGGAGTTAAGTTGGGGTTTCATTCGGTGGTATTTGCACTGCACAAAAAGGGTTGCTCTAAACCTTTTTGTGCAGTGCAATGCCACTGAATATGGAGTTACGCGCATATTCATGGCCATGCCCCTCCCCCTTGCCCGCATGCATACATTATGTTTTGCATGAGGGCTAACCCTCTTTGCCCAAACAACAGCCACTTTTGAATATGGGGCTCCATCGCAAATCCCAGTTTGTGCAGGCAGAGGCCCATTAGAGCTCACACAAACTTTTGAATATCTGGCCCTGGGATTTTACACAAAATAATGTTAAATGACGAAGTTAAGTGATTTCTGGATAAGAAACATAGACAAATATCCCTCCTATTAGATCAGCATATTGAGAGACAGCTGAGGTATTCCCAACAGAAATACTTCAAACAGGGCAACAGGGCTGGTAAACAGCTTACATGGCAGCTTCAAAAGGAGGCTGCCAGTAGGGCAGTCCCTAAGGTTAAACATCCTATGTCAGAGCTTTGCGCTACTCATCCTAAAGGAATCTATGAAGCTTTTACACAATTGTATTCAGATGTATATCAATCAGAATGGGGGCCTGACCATTACTTGAAGACAGAGCAATATTTAAATAGCTTACATTTTCCCCAGTTGTCCCCAGAGGAAGAGGCCCTCTTGGAAGCTTCAATTACCCAACAGGAGATTCTGGCAAAGGTAAAGTTTCTTAAAAATTGCAAATCACTGGGGAAGGATGGTTACTCAGTGGAATTTTTTAAGCCCTTCACCTTCCAGGTAACTCCTCTTCTGGCTGGCGTTTTCAATCATATTCTTGGGGGGGGGGGAGAGGGGCATATCCCTGACTGAAGATGCCAGGCACAGATTTCAGTCCTTTTAAAACCAGATAAGGACTCTAAGTTCCTGTGGTACTTATTGGTCAGTTTCATTATTGCTGATAGATTTAAGATCTTTACAGGAATACCGGCTGATAGACTTCAAGCCTACAACAGTTCTCTGATACATCAGGACCAAACTGGTTTTATACTGGGGAGATTGTTGCAGGACAACAAAAAATATTTTTTAAATATTATCACTGCCCAGAGGGGGTGAGGGGCCTTCCAGCTGGCCATTAGTATGGACAGGCCTCTGAAAGAGTGGACTGGGCCTTTATGGTGGCTACTCTACAAAAGTTCATTATGCCAGAAATTTATAACTGCTATTACATCACTTTACGAAGACCCTGAGGCACTGGTTAGAGTTAACGGCTACAATTTTGATAGATTCCTGGTGGGCAGAGGGATGAGGCAGGGGTGCCCTCTAATCCCCTTCTTTTTGTCTTAAACCTGGAACCTTTAGCAGTAGCAATAAGAAGTAATCTAGCTATTAAAGGGATCATTGCTAGTGGAAGCGAACAGAAAATTGAATTATGTGCCGATGATTCTCTATTCTTTTTAGGGGTTCCAGTAAACTCCTTGCTTCACCTTCTTACAATGTTATATGCTTTCATTGCCCTAGGGGATATAAAATTAACCTCTCCAAGTCTGAGGCCATGATTTTAAGGGGAAAACCACCTGCAGGCTTCCTGGCGAGTTTTCCATTTATGTGACCGAAACATAAAATCGTACATTTCGATACCCGGGGTGCAAGTCTCGACTGATACCTCTTTACTATTTAAGAATGACTATATGACATTATATAATGCTTTACAGGCTGACATGGCCTGCTGGAACTTGTTACTCTTAACATTATATGGCAGGACCCAGTTGTTAATTATGAATGTCCTTTCCCATCTACTCTTCCTTTTTCAAACCCTATCCAGCTCTATTACAGTTAAATTCTGAAACATGCTGCATGAGGTTATCAAATGATGTGTTTGCAGAGGAACACCCTAGGATAGAAGAAAATACACTTAAGCAGTAGCTTGACTTGGGGGAGACATGCCTCAGAAAATATTACCTACAAGCCCAGGGGCCATTCCTTTCCACTTGGGCTAAACAGGACTCAGTCTGGTTGGTATTTTATAGAAACATAGAAACACAGAATTTAACTGCAGATAAGGGCTGCTTGGCCCATCCAGTCTGCCTATTCCTCCCTACCTACACTGTTACTGCAGACCATACCCAACCTATAGCTCTGTCTCCCTCCCCACCTTGCTTTCCACTATGATCCCCTTGTTCTTATCACACGCTGTTTTCTCCCCCACCACCTCTGCTGAAAGGCTGTTCCAGGAATCTACCACTCTTTCTGTGAAGAAGTACTTCCTCACATCTCTCTCTTGAATCTACCCCCTTTCAACTTCATAGCATGTCTTCTTTTTCTTGAACAACTTTTTTTCTGAAAATAATAAATACCCAATTTTCTTTTAACTTTTTATTGATACATTTTGCAAGAAAAAAATTCCAAATAAGAATACATGAATTAAATACATAGCCAGCTCATCTCTTACAAAGGTATATGACAGACACCTCTCCAAGTGTTACCTCACAGGAGGAAATATACATTTTCAATTAAACCCAAACATGACATTAAACAGCTTATAATTATTGGTGACCCCCTTTAATAACCTGAATTCAGTCACAGCAGAAATGCAGTAACAACCCGAAATCAAGTTATTACGGCATTTCAAAACTTCACAGTCATTCTCGCATTACTCGAGTGGTAGCATGTGCTCGAGACAGTAAGCCAAACACTTTTTCCCCCGCAAAGTCCTTCTGCTTACCAGTACAAGCTTTGGCACAACTGTCTCTCTCAAAAAGTCCCCAATTTTCTTTATTTTGCAGATCACAAAACACTGTTAAACTGCCCAGTTTAAACACGTTCCCTTATGGTTTTCCTTTTCATCGGTCACTACGGCAACCGGAAGATCTTTGTTGGAACAGCAACATTTCCTTCTGGGGGCACTGCAAACAGCACCGTTGAACCAGTTTCTCAACATTTACAATTTCAGCCTTTCAATAACAGGTTGCTAAATGTTAACAAATCTTTTACTCCTTCTAAACAAGTGCTGCACAAAAACAGTATTTTTTTTTCATACAACAAAAATGCTGGTTAAGATTTTGCACCAGCAATTACAAAAAATAAAAGATAGGCAAATGTGTGCCTATGAATATTTTTTTCACGCCCTCGGTGTGTGATGACTACATGAACCTCTCGAGCTTCGCTCTTGAGGTTTATGTAGTTATCACACACCTCGGGTGTGAAAAAAAATATTCATAACACACACTTGCCTATCCATTATTGTCTATATAATGGAGTACAGAGCTTAACAGGGATACTGCAGATCCAAATATAAAAGCCGATGCCCCATTAACCATCCCAACCAATGGCATTTTGTAATCCACATAGTTATGTCCCATAATATTTTTATAGAACTACGAGACCCTGAGGAAGAGTCAAAATACAGAAACTTATTTATTTATTTAGCTTTTGTTGACCAGGTAGGTACACTAGACAATCTGTATGCCTATTTTCAGGTACGACCCGGGAGAGTACAATGAAAATACAGGTTCAAACAAGGTACATAACAACAAGAGGGGCAATGTACAGAGTTACAAGAGAGCAAGATAAACATAGATAGTCTACAGTGAGCAGTAATAGGTAAAATATACATATACATACAGAAGAAATAGACTAACACATTCAATGGTAATTACATTGCAAGAGTGACCCTGTTTACCAGGGCCACTTAATTCATAAGCAGATGGTGGTCAATCACATGCTACCCAGAGTTAAAAGACAGTAGGCAGTGGGTCAGATGGGACCAATTTGGAGAACTGGTTAGGGTGGCTTGGGACTCCCACACACCGAGGACAGTTTCAAGTGCTCCCACAGGGAATTCTGGAGACACAGTTGGGAGGGGGAGGAGCGTACATGGTCAGGAAGGGAGTTCCATAGCCTCGGAGCAGATGTAGCAAAGTCCCTATCCCCCATTAGGGTTTCAGTATATGGAACTTTGAGCACCGTCGAACCCGGAGACCTGAGGGAGTAGGAAGAGGATACAGCAGGCAGGAGAAGCTGCACAAGCCCAGGTGGGGTGACAGTTCTGAGCACCTTTCCTACGAAGCAGCCCAACCCATATTTCAAGTGATTGGTTGGGGAAAGCCAGCTCAGTTTGTCGTATAGTTTACAATGGTGGGTGAGACATGGGACAGCCAGGGCAAAGTGACAGATGTTGTTATAGGTTGTGTTCCACCTGGCAAGGTGGACCTTGGAGGTGCCAGCGAACAGGAGAAGGTCATAGCTTAGTGAAGGGAGCAGCAGACCTCTGGCCAGTGCCAAGTGAGCTGCAGACATCAAATTTTTCTTTGCCCTGCAGGCAAGACCCAGTTTGCAGTTTACGGTTCTGCAAACATTTAGGATGTGACTCCCCAGGTCGAGTTGGGGGTCAAGTGTAACCCCAAGGTATTTTATTGAAACTGTGGTTAGAAGGGGAGTGCCATCCACACCACTAACACATAGAGGGACAGGGGAGGCCTTGATCTTGGCTGCTGACTCAAAGAGCATGGCCTGAGTTTTTTTCAGATTAAGGACCAACTTGTGGGACGTTACCCAGGCTTGGGTATTCTTAAAGGCCTCACTCAGCTGAAGGTTAAGAACCCCAATGTCTCAGGAATGTGCAAGGATGACAAGATCATCTGCAACAAGGGTGACACTACATTTGGAAGCAGCAGCAGGGAGGTTGTTAACAAATGCAGAAAAGAGAAGGGCCCCAAAACTGATCCCTGTGGGACACCAGAGGTCAACAGAGTGGGGTCAGAGAGGACCTTGTTGAACTTAGTCTGCTGTATTCTGCCCTGGAGGTAGTTTCTCAGCCAACTCAAGGCAGGGGGGAACAGGCCTAAGGACTGCATCTGTGAGCAGAGTAATGCATGGTCTACAAGGTCAAAGGCCTTGGATAAGTCTATGAATATAGCCCCAGAGAGTTCACCCTGGTCCATAGCCGCCCTGATGCTGGTAGAGACAGAGAAAATGGCAGTGGTCATGCCATACTCTTTACAATATCCATGCTGTGCAGGGGACAGCAACTCATGAGTCTGAATATACTCTGTAAGCTGTTCAGCCACAGTTTTCTCTAAGAGTTTACTAATGGCCGATAGGATGGCAATTGGATGATAGTTGTCCAGGACTTTGAGGTTACCTTGCTTCGGAACGGGGACAATCCTTGCTACTTTCCAAATACCAGGGATAACGCCAGTGGCTAAGGACAGATTGAAGATATGTGCCACTGGGATGGCAATGTAGGGAGCACCCAGGTTCAGAAGCTCGGGCCCCATGTTATCATGGCCAGCACTGGAGTGTGGGGAGAGACCAGAGAGAAGTTTCTGCGTCTCCTTAACAGACACAGTCCTTAGATAAAATAATGGGAGAGAGGGGTGAGCCTCCTGAGGGACAGCGGCTGAGGGGCCTCTAATATCCCCTACAGCAGGGAAAAAGGAGGTAAGCGCAGACAAGTCCGAAAAGTGGGAATTTAAAGCATTAGCAATCGTGAGTGGATTATTACACCTTGACCCTCCAATGATCATATCAGAAACTCCCAAGTTGGAGGAGCCGCTGCCTAAGTTTTTAATGTTCCTCCAGAACTTTCGTGGGTCCTTAGCAGAGATAAGCAGGGCAGATTTACAGTATTCACTTTTTGCCACCCTGATGGCATTTTTGCACTCGTTTCTGAGCTTCCTATACTGTTGGGAGATGAACTGATCCAACTTGCATTTGAAGTGAGCCCAACACTTGTCCTTTGCATGCATAAGGGCTAGGAGGCTCCCATGCAGCCATTTTGTGGCAGTCCCCCTCACTCTCTGTCTAATAAGGGAGGCATGTTTGTCCTGCAGGGCACTGAAAACAGTGAGAAACTGGGAAACAGCTGTGGACGGGTTATGGGCACTGAGCACTCCTGACCAGTCAGTGGTCCTCAGATCATCAAGAAATGACCCCAGATCAAACCTAGAGAAATCCCTAACATGAATGATTTTGTGGGGAAATTTTGGGGAAGGGACCTTCCACACACAAAACACTGGGGTGTGATCTGAGATGGAGTCCGGTAGGGTTCCAGCTGAGCTGATCCTATCTGGGCGGTTAGATAGGACCCAGTCCAGTACGGAGCTAGTACCACCTTTAGCAGCCCATCTAGTGGGCTCCTGGATAAGCTGAGTCAAGGCAAGACTCACCAACAGAGGTTCAAACTGCTTTAGTTACTTTCTGTCCAGTTTAAGTTCACGTCATCTAGGATCAAAAGTTCATTATCCCCAACAGAAGGACCAATGGTATCCAGGAGGTGGGTAAGTCCAGGCAGACCACCCTTGGGGGGATTATATGTACATACAACATGCAGCTTCTTTGTATTTCCAAGCAGCAGTACAGTGTGCAGCAGCTCGCTGGTAGACAGAGAGGACTGCTGATGGATTACTGCAGATACACTAAGGTGACTGTTATAGTAAATTAGGATACCACCCAATCGCTTTTTCCTGGCTGATCTTGTCTAATAAACCCATAGCCAGGAAGTACACAGGCTGAGTCTGGTATTGAGGGTTTCAGCCAGGACTCTGTAATGCCTAGTATGTCAGGCTTACAGTGGATGACCCAGGCAGATAGTTCATCTTGGTTGGGTAGTAGACTGCGAATGTTAAGGTGAGCAGTTTTTAACCCCTTTCCAAATTTCCAACATTCAGGGATTGAGGGGGCCTGATCTGTGGGACCAGGGTTTAGCTCGATGTCACCCACAAGGGCCAGTATCACAGGGAAGAGCCAGAGGAGAAACCTTATGGGAGGAGGGGTACCACTGGCTGAGGGCCTTTGTGATAGACGTCTTCTCACCAAGGCAGTGCCCAGAAGGCATCTGAGGTCAAGACAGTAGGCAGGCCAGGGAGGCAGTCTGTCTTGAGCTAGCAGGTTAGAGAAGGTGAAATCAGACCCCCTCGTGTGGGACAGTAGTTCCCCAGTGTACCCCATTCAACTGAGAAGAGTCTATGACCGTTAGGGAAAAAAAAAGGCTGGCAAGGAGACCAATGGCGAGGACAGCACAAGGCAAGAAGGGAAGGACACCATTCCTGATAGACCTTGGAGTATCCATTTCCCCTTTTCCTCAGCGGTGACTCACTCGCTCTCTTCTGCGGTCCAACTCCTCTATGGCAGGAGCCCTGCGGGAGAGCAACACTAGTCTGTGTGGGGAAGGAGGGGGTCCCAGTGAGCACCAGTCCACACCTCCAGCCCCCAAATCAAAAGTCCATCTACGATTGGGCTGAAGCCCTCCTATTTAAACTGCACCAGCAGTTTAAAATTGGCGCCTTTTTTTCTCCGTCTCTCACTCGCTCTCTTCCGCAGTCTGACTCCTCTATGGCAATAGCCCCGCGGGAGAGCAAAACTAGTCCATGTGGGGAAGGAGAGGGTCCCAGCGAGGACCAGTCCACACCTCCAGCCCCCGATTCAAAAGTAACATCCCCATACCATTATAAAAATTCTCATTACGCTTGATTTAATAAATGAGTGACTGATAACTAAATATACTTAAATTTAACTTTTTAAAATAAATAAAGCAGATAGAGAATCGGTTATACCAGAGCTGACTTTGGGGTGACTGCTTGCTCAAGGCAGAGAAACAAATCTGACCAACTGCTGGAGTGGAGCGTGGCTGCAGTTTGAACCAATATTTTACAATTCCATAATTAGAATAGGTTCCATCTCCAGGGCATCTGTCTCCATGGAGCTAGATGCATAGAGTGTAAACATTAAGTGAGGGATCCCTGGGGTTAGAAACACACCTCACACCAAGTTCCCTAGCAGCAATAATTTATGTTGACACCCCAGTTCTCAATGTTTCAACTCGTGGGCTTCTTCTGGCGACCCCCGACAGCTGCACCAACATACATTCCCCCTCTCTTGCTTTTTGAAGGAGTCAATGCTCTCCAATATCTAACAAATTCCAGAACCACCAGCCTTGCTTTGAAGAAAACTCCATGCGAGGCCGGGCACTATGGACCCTTCCCAGTCACTGGGTGCAGAGACTGGATAAGACTCCTGTTACCCACACCTGGCATTCACCTTCTCCCTTCTGCTTTGGCAGATGCATAACGACTGAATAATTGGGCACTTCACATGTTTACTTCAGCTATCTGAAACTTTCATTGCACAATGGCTACCAGATTACGTTTGATCTTCTGTGTCTTCCATCAGCACCCTTGCTTCTCTGTTTATTGCATCAGGCAAACACAAACAGGGTATGCTACACATTAAGTTGCAATAAAATAGGAATAAGTTTAACTACATGTTGTGCACATGCCTTAAAATGCAATCACACATTTGATGAACACTAAATCAGACTTTTATATTTAGATACCATCTCTCCCTCTCGCTAGAGATAAGCATGCTCTAAGTTATTAAGTGCAGTCCAGTAAGGATTTGACTGGACTAAGGAATCTGCTGTTCCCACTCAGTCTGGCAACAGAAATGCAACCTAGTGGTTAATGTGAGAGATCCACATGAGGCTTGAGTTACTGCTCAGAGTACAGCTTCCCAATATATCATGGTTTGGTTAATCAGTCAGTAACTTCCCTTTCTAACGGAGACTGGCTCAACCCTCTGAGTGAGTTTCTGGAACACAATTTGAACTATAACAACTGTGGGAATAGAACTATATTTTTAAAAATGAATATGAAAGATCCTTCAGATTATAGAGTAGACACTTTTAAGACTAAAAGTTTATGAAGGCTTTATTTAAGTTCACAGGTAGCATAATAAAAAGTTATTTAAGGACATGAAAGCAGAAGCAGCTTTGGATTAATGCCATACAGATTGTTTTAATAGTAATGCATTTTTTTTACATGCACAATCTTAGAAACCCAGTTCAAAGAGCAAGTATAACATAATTTACTGAAAGCAAATGCATTTAAAGCAAACCAAAACCATTAAGGCCCGAATATTCAGACTGCGCCAGGCAGCGGCGCAAGCCTGGGCACAGAGCAACTGTGATGCACTGGGGCCAGGTCCAGGTGATATTCAATGGGGATACACCATGGTGCAGCATCATTAAATATGGCAGGGTCAGCGCACATACTGTGCACGGTGCAGTGGCACTGTGCCAGCGCAAGCCACAGATAGGGAGCATAGGGATGCACCAGCACAAGTGCAGTTGCGCAAGGTGCATCACCTATGGTATTCAGCAGGAGGCATGCAAATGAGCCCATAATATATGCAAGGTGCAAATGGGTCCATTTGCATGTCATTATGGCCCCATTTGCATGCCTTGTGCAGGGCAGCCTGGTGACTTGCGCCTGGTGCCCTACACAGCATGATGTGTGATGTGAGGATCCCGGAGCATCCCCCGCCCTGTAGCCACCACTGCATGGCATAAGTGTCAAAGGAAATCCCTGGTAGTCTAGTGGCCCCCCCAGTCTCCGATTCCCCAATGAATATAATATATGACCATCCCTGGTGGTCTAGTGGAACCCCCCTGCCCGTTGCCGCGATTGCAGTAAATGTGAACTACAATATTCCTTGGTAGTCTAGTGGACCCCCCACCCTCCAGAGTCCCCGATCGTGGCAAAACACCCACACATCCTTCCCTGGTGATCCAGTGGCACCCCCCTCCCCACTCACCCACACAAGACCCTGTGCCCACCCTGCACCCCCCCCATCATCAGCAGGTGGCTGCATCCTGCCAGCATACTGCCCAGCCACCCGCTGAATGACAGATGCAGTAAGGGCTGTAAGCCCATTGGTCCCCTATGTGGACCAATGGTCTTGCATTGCAGGGCATATTGTACTAGACAGTCCCAAATATGTAAATGAATCGTTCACATATTTGTGACTGTCTAGTACAGTATGCCCTGTGACTTGGTTTAAGCACCCGTTATATGAGCTACTCTGAAAAGGTAGTGATAGAAGAAGAGCTAGGATATAGAGTAGTGAGGAAAGAAGGGCAACAATGTAGGATGTCAACCGGGAGGGGAGGGATAAGGAAGAAGTTATGTGAGAGGTAGTGTGGCATGAAGTTACCAAGCTGGCCATGTGGTGTAGGGTGAGGGTGACTGGCTACAGTACGGTGGTTCAGGGATGGGGATGGGTATACTTTCTGTGTATGTCAAGAGCGGAATTTTTTTTTATGAGTGTCTCCCCCTCCCCAAAATGCACCTCCCTGGAGCTGACAATCAAAGGTAAGGGGGGGTGAAGCCCCCCATGAGGGTGGGTGTGGGAGGCGCAGCACCACTGCATAAATATATTTTATGGGTTTTGCCTGTATTGTTGTGCTCCTTGCTTCAAGTGTGCATCTCCATTTTGATTTTCAGTGATATATACTCGCCCTAACAGTGATCGCAGTTTGGCAATTACCATTATGACATGGAACCCTTTATTTCAGATATAAGATTAAGGTTGAGAAACACATTGACACACTCCCACATGAAAGATTAATAATGTTAGCCAGCCTGGGAGTGGGTCCCAGGGTGTTAGCCTGGGTAAAAATTGGCTGGACAACAGGACACAGAGGGTAATAGTAAACAGAGTCCACTCCGAAGAAAGGGGGGTTACTAGTGGGGTACTACAAGGTTCAATACTGGGACTGGTCTTCTTTAATGTCTTTATAGGTGAGATTGCGGAAGGACTGTAAGGAAAAGGATGCCTCTTTGCAGATGACACAAAGATCTGCAATAGGATTCATACACAAGGGGAGGTGGAAATGATGAGGAGGGACTTGGCAAGGTTGCAGGAATGGTCAAAAATATGGCAACTTACATTCAATGCAAAGAAGTGCAAAGTAATGCACATGGAAACCAAAAACCCAGGGGAAGAGTACACAATGGAGAGGGGGGAGTACTAGCAACAACAAAAAAGGAAAGGGACCTGGGTAGTCATATCAGATTACCTAAAGGTAGGCAAGCAATGTGAGAAAGCAGTAAGGAGGGCTGGGGGATACTGGGATGCCTAGGGAGAGGCATCACCAGTAGAAAACAGTAAGGCGTTATCCCTCTGTACAGACAGTTGGTGAGACTCCATCTGGAGTACTGCGTGCAGTTCTGGGAACCACATCTCTGCAAGGACATAGGGTGGAGGCAGTCCAGAGGAGGGCAACTAAAATGATGCAGGGTCTGCATCAGAAGCCATCTGCAGCTTATCCAACAGATAGGGACATGGGCAGACTGGGTGGGCCAAGCAGTCCTTATCTGCTGTCAAAGTCTACATTTCTATTACATAAATGATAGATAACACAAGGAAGTAAAAGCTGGTTTGTTTTTGGGTTGGGCAAAATTTTAAGTACTTCTCTGTTACAAGCCAGCAAGCAACATTTTTTGAAAGCTTTTTGTAAGATATGAAAACAGTGATGATATTTTGAAGAAGGTATAAACTTAATTCTACAATGCTCATGTTCTGAAACTATATGAGCACATTTTTAAAGAATTATGGTATATATTTTAATGTTGATTTTATTAAATTAAGTACCAAGATGATAGACTTAAGGAATTAAAAAGACCCTCTCTTACAGCTGTTTTATGTACAGTGGAGAATGATCCACTCCATTTCTTAGACTTTAATTTATGTGAATTTATGCATAATGAATTTTGTTTCAGAATATTACATTTATGCATATTTATATTTTTTGGCCACAATATCCTGTAGTAGAGCTTTTTGAAAAGGTCTCAAAATGTTGTTTTCATAAGAATTTGAAGATGGCAGATAAATTAAAAGCAGAGCCGAAAAGATTGTTTCTAGTGTTTTTTCTTTGAAATATTATTTGCACTGAAGTATAAGATGAAGTGAGACGACTCCCACAAAAATTCCTTGTAGACCTATATAAGGTATTGTCAACATTGTTAGTAAATGTGGTACAAGCTGTGTACTGCATTGACCAGCAAAGACCAATATTTGTAGCACCAATGACTACGAGTTAGTTATTGCTGTTCTGACTTTGCACTAATGTTTTTAACACCACACTGGCAGCAGTCTACAGATCAGATTTTTATTTAAATGTAACTCCATGGCTAGGTGACTGGACTGAATTCAACAGTTTCACTAGATCAAATATTTATCATAGCTGTGCACCTCTTCAATTAAATATGGCAGGAATAATATGATTAATAAGTACCAAACCCCAAAACTATAACAAAAGGTTGAGAAATAACAGCACAGTTTAATGGTTCTCTATGTTCTGTTGCTCATCTAAGGCCTTTATTTTGTATATAGTAAAAACAGTAAAAAGTGTTTCAAGCATCACTGATTGCTAATGATATTTTAGAATAGTTTTTGCAGTAAATAGGTTATAGAATATTGACACACACCATACCACGCTATATCATACTGTATATATGCAGGCATTTTAATTTCTGCTCTTCTTAAAATAATTCCTTGAATTAATTCTGACTGGCAACTAAGATCAGCTTTATAGAGAAGCACGTTATACTGTATTGTTTCTGTACAACATACAGTACATGCAAGTTAACAATCGCTGGTCCTACTTTACTTTAAACTTGATGAGGTACTCAGGATAGGCCTGATTATCCTGAAATATAACAAAAAGATCAGGCTTAGCTAATCTGTCTGCAACACTATCATATCGATCAAGACTTGTTCCATTTGGATCCTTAAGAGGGGGCTCCTTCAGTCCTTGTGCTCCCTGGCAGAACTCCCCTGTTAAAACTTTTGCTCTGTACATCCATTTGTCTCTTGTTCCTGAATCGGGAACTGAATATTTGTCTTCAGCAGAGTACCATGCGCCCGTTGCAAAGTATGTTCCTTCACCAAATGCTGTTGCTAAAACAGAAAAAAAGGGTCTTAGTAACAAAGACAAGTAAAAGAGCAAATCCATCATAAAAATCTCTTAAAGAGGAACTACATCCTACAATAACACATTATAGCACAGTTGTATACAGTAAATGTTCATTCTTTGGGTACCAGAGCTGCTTACCATGAGTTTACAGTTCTCATAGCCTAAGAATGTGTATGAAACCACTCTTACAACAGGACTGTCAGAATGCCCTTGGGAGACTTCTTACCATACTTTTGAGCTCTTTCGTTTCACATTGTGATTTCCAGCAATTAGTACATATGAAACAGAGATCAGCAAAAGTCAGGTTCCCCTCCACTGTATACACATGCCAAGGTGTCAGCGTGGCTCAGTTGATAGCACATCCACCTCTGGACCAGAAGGTCGTGGGTTTTCGTCCCACACCGGGATTGGACTTGCACCTAAAAATCACTGGCATTCGAGTGCAGTATTGGGGGATGCTTACTGCTGGGGTGTGCTGTCCTTCAGATGAGATGTTAAACTGAGGTCCCTTCTGCCCATCCTGGTGTTGTCCTGGTGGGTGTCCAGGTGGAAGTAAAAGAACCCAGGGCACTCTTCACAAAGAGTAGGGAACATTCCTGGTGTCCTGGCCAATAGTCCCCTTCCCATAAACCAGTTCATGCGATAATCCAGGCTGTGTGTGGGTGATGATGTGCGATATGGTCGCCACCACACATTCAGTCACTTCACTACCAGTCTAGCATTGCTTGTAAAGTACTTTGGGATACACTGTGTATGAAAAGCACTATATAAATGCTGATTCTTCTTCTGTAAAAAGGGGTTAATGGACAAGACACTTATGAGATCAGATCATTTGTTAACTGTGTTACCCTATACATGTAAAACTGTGAGTCTGGAGCATTTTGTATAGGGAAAACCATATGCTCTTTTAAGATCAGGATAGGGGAACACTTGAGGAGCCTTGCCAGGGAGGACAAAAATGCTTTACCATAGCATTCTTTAAGGCATAGGGAGGGGGATCAAATACATAAGTTCAACTTCTATGGCCAAGAAAAAGTGAATTTAGGCCCATGGGGAGGGGGGCCATGATTAGCTGCTACTAAAATGAGAATCTACTGGATCTATACTTCAGATGAGTTAACGACACCTGAGCTCAATGACAGATGTAAAATTGTGCCTTTCCTTAGGAAATTAATATTCACTCTGCCTACAATCTAATCTTTGTTGTTTTCTCCTTTATAGTGTGTGGAGGAAAGTGATCCAGCACAAAGCCTCTTGTACCTCTCAGATATTGAAGCTTGTTCAGATAGCCATTGGTGACTAATAAATATGTATCTTGGTGCACCATGAATTAGGATTGAATAAGACGTAACCCTCAAAATCCTTTGCAACAGCAGCATTGTTATGATGAATCCTTGCTTTTAAGCACAGTTGCACATAATATGTATTATTAGTGATGTATACCTTTAAATACTTCAGTAAAAAAACAATTTTCACTTGCACTCCTCCTCCTCCCCTTGAAGATGCACATTGTGTGTAGTTGAAATAGTGGCATTCTGATGTTGTTCTGCATGGCAGTATGTTGATTACATAAGCTATAACCCATGAAAGGCCATGGGTATACTGTGTGGTGGCATTAGTGCATGTATAACCACCCAGTCCCCTGGGGTTACTAGAATCCCATCAGTGTCAGTGCTAGGTAGAGACGGCAGGTGGTGAATACCTAGTTAAATGGGTTTTTTATCTACTCACTCTGTTTACTTGGTCTCAGCTATGATGAGAGAGATGAGGTCATTTAGAACTCTTGCAGCAGCATAACCCACAGCAGCTGGCTATGAGTGGGGAGTTTTAGAATCTTGGGATAGTTCTGTGTCAGCAGATAAAGTGTGAGGAGTGAGATCTGCAGTGTGGACTCTGAGAGGAGAGCCTATTTTCTTACCCTAGTGCTGAAATACTCCAGCCTGTCAAGAGAAGTGGTGGAAACCATTGTCTACAGCAGGATCTTCAGATTTTCATCCCTGAAGGAATGGAAAGGACTGCTAGAGAATGGATCCTAGGGGCAATCTCCTATTTGATCCAAGACATTTTGAAGCTGCCTGTACTGTTCTAACTGTGAGTAGATTTGACTTTGTGCTTTCTGAAGAAAGTAACTGTGCTTTGGTGTTTCTCTGACAGAGGGAAAGGTACATCAGTTCTGTTCTAAGTTTGAGACTTTTCTCAGTTTAATGTTGGTGACAATTGTGGGTTCCCAAGGCAGACTTATGCACATTGTTCGGGACTTTAATTTCCTACACTCCCAGAGTAGTGTTTCTTAATGCTGGATGTGAAAGTTTATTCAAAGATGCATTTTCCTGTGTGTTTTTCAAGAAGTTTTAGGGCATAACTGTACAGGAATGGCTGGGTATGGACGTGGAAGAGAAGGGTGGGCATCCCCCCATCTTGAGTAACCAGTTCAGCACTACAAGTTCCATATGGGGGCCTGGTTATTTTGGACATGGTGGCCAATGTCTGAAAATAAGTTTACCCCCTGGAGTGGGTTGTGCTAGTAATGAACCCCTGTGTGCTCCATTGTGGCCAGTTGCCACTTTAAGAAGTTTTAAAGTCCTATGCCATATGGGAAACGTGTGCTCAGTTGTGGCCAGTGACACTAGAAGAAATGTTCAGTTGTGGCCATTGCCATTGAAAAGAGAATTCAATGTACTATGAAAAATGGGAATACATAGAGTTTGTCAGATACAGTTGTTCTGTTGTTCTGTAATTCCTTGTGCCATGTTGTGTAAACCTTGGGGGTCCACCCTTGCTTTAGAGAACATCTTTTGGAATAAAGTCACACTCTAGAACCCCAAATCTGGTTTGGACATTTACGTTTTTGCTTCCTGAGTATGGACTTATTCGGTACCCCTCCAGAAGTATAGATCTAGAATAGCCCTAGCAAAAAGTTCTCTCCCCAGAACCTGGGTTTTGTAGATACCTTAATAGGTTATAGTAGTTTATGCTTTTGTACACCCCACCCCTTTTCTGACCTCTAGAGGCAAGGAGCCTGGTATTCATTCCCAAAGCAAGGGATGATACCATTTCTGAAATAGTTTGTGTCCAGTCAAGGGTACCAGGAGTAGCTAACTGTGTAAAGTAGTCGGGGGGGGGGGGAGTTACAAAAAATGAGGGCTCGTCTGAAGATGTTGTTTAATTTGGGGAGAGAACCAAATATTTTTGCTCAGGGTATGGCTAGCATCTGTCTGTCTGGTAGTGTGGTAGTCCAAACAGAAAGGAAGCTTCGGACAAGAGGGTTTTTTCCCAGAAAAGTGCTATCCAAATGTGCTGCTTGTGTGCCAGCTAGAACAGAAAAGAACAGAGTGCTGCTTGTGTGTTGTCAGCTTGCAATGGGCAGTAAAGCCTTGGAAGTGTGTGTCCTTGTCTCTGCATTAGAAGTGTTTACAGAATGGTTAATTTGCAATTTTCATATGGCAAAAGTAGTGTGGACTTTTAGGAACAGACTGAGAAATGTGCCCTGAAGGTTTCATGTGCTTCGTGTGCAAATTGGGGGAGTTGCTACAGAAATTGTCCAGAAACTGTTGAGAAAATGGTCAAAATAGTGCTTCCACTGCTGAAATTGCAGCCAAGAAAAAAAGCTACAGTTTGCAGTTTAAATTTGCTCCTGCTCAACGATCGCCAAGAAGAAAGAGCAAGCTAGAGAGAGAGAGAGAGAGAGAGAGAGAGAGAGGCTCATTTGCATGGCGTCGAGTGATTGGTTTGACTGCAGTCAGTCTCACCCCCTGGCCAGTGTCTGTGCACTGCAGAGTGTTCAAGGAGGAGAGAGGGAGTGGCGTCCGAGCTGGTCAGACCAGGATCAACCATTGAGGGGCTTGTGAGTGTTCTAAACTGTAGTAAACAGACTGGTACTGTGTAATTTGGGGCTCAACCCATTGTTCGACTGACTGGAAAGTGAGTGAGGCATTCGTGGCTATGATCGGTGGGAACGCCAGCCCGTTTCACCCCAGAGGCCTTCACAGGATCGGCACCAGGCTGAAAATTTCCATTACAGGAAGCCAGCTACTGAATTCAGTGAGTAAACAAGTTAACTGTGCAAACAAACTATGTGTGGTTATCAAGTCAGCTGAATCTGTATGCAAGCAGCGTGATTATTTTGCAAAGAAGGACTGTGTGTTGTTACAGCAAGGCAACAAACAAAAATTCTGAGTATAGACAGTGAGCAGTGATAATGGGTTCGGCAACAGTAAAATATTTCTAAGCAAAAAGGGACTGTGAGTTGTACAGTATAGTGAGAATGCAACAGAACAGGCAATCCTGTGCAAAGAAAGACTGTGGGGCTTACAAGCGACTTTGTGCATGTGTTAATAGTTATCTGAATTGATGCTGATCGCAAAGTCAAGTTTAAAATCATATAAACATACTGAAAGACACCAGTAGAGCAATCAAGTAGTTTTGAGTAAATTCAGTAGCCAGAAAGGTCAGAAACACAGTTTTGAGTCAGTGAACGGTGTTTGATGTATGAGGAAAGTTACTGCTGCCATTACAGGGCAGGGTTAGCAATGTAAATACAGCAGAGGGAGCCATTTTGTGAGACAGTAAAGTGACTAGTGAGCAATTCAGTAACAACAGGTTTTGTGTGTATTTGCTTTCAGACATGGCTTTGGGAGCTCCCCAATATCCAGATCATGCCCACGTTATGAGCACAGAGGAGGTGGCAGCACTAAGAGAAATAAAGAGCACTTTCTATGGTGAAAGGTTGATTCCAGATGTAGCAATCCCTAGCTATCCAGTGAGATTGTGCATTGTGTGCCTAAAGGCTGGAAGGGATGTGTTTGATACCCCACTGCTTGGACAGCCTTGTGAAGTATGGAATGAGCAGGGGTGCAGCACCAGAGAGGACATCTAGAATTAGATTGGCTCCCACATGTACCCAAGTAGGGGACTCTGCCTGCAGCAGCACACAGCACCAGTTTGAACCTGTTGGGGAAAGTTCCACAGAGTGTGTTACTGAAGTAGAGACTAAAGTTGATCCACTGCAAGGGCAGGAACAGAGAGAGGTTTTCATGCCTGTGTCCCAGATGGACAGTGCAACGGAAGGCTCAGTGGACCTGTGGAATCAGGGTCTGAGTCCTATCCTAGTGGGGGAGGACGAACTGTAAGAGACACTGAATTGGGAGGTGTCTACCTCCATGCCCAGTGATGAGTGGAATGTCTCGGGAGTGAGGACATTCGCTCACTCTTGGCCTCAGATCATGAGTGAAGAAAAGGGGGATGAAGAAATGTATCTTTATGTTGAGGGCTCCAGTGAGTCGCCTCAAGCTCTTGCCTCAGAGGAGCCAGAGACAGTCGAAGAAGGCTCCAGTAACCTGCCCACGGAGATGATAGGAGACAAGTTCTTTCATTCTTTAAATATGTGACACTGGCGCAACCAAGCCAGGCCATGGGTCACAGACTTGTAAAGAGTAGCAAGGAGGAGAGACTGGTATGTAGGAGGGCTGACACCATCTATGGAAAGTCCTTTCCTACCTTCCCTCACCGAGTCTGGGAGGAACTCGAACAGAACAGGCAATCCTGGTTGTTGGAAGAGGCAAACAAGAATTTGTACTCTGGTGCAGCAGAATGTGTCAGGGACAAAGTCATAAGTGATCGACTTAAATTCTGGAGAATGGGCAGGACTCTGTTCATGGACACTGTGTGATTCATGGACGGGCAAGGGAATGAGACATTCCACAACATCAACTTTGAATGTCCAGACAGGGTCATAGTCCTCGCCCCACACCCTGAGTGGTACTACCCTAATGGTGCCACTCCCTGTAAATATGCCCAGCATGCCTAGAGGGAAGCGAGCAGTGGCAGCCCAGTGCCTGTCATCCAGAGCAGCAGTATCCAAGGAGGAAGATGCAGCTCTTCTGGTATTCCATGATTCTTTAGGTGTATTCTGATTCATCAGCCCAACAGTGTTTTCCTGTTTCATTGCATGTCTTTCCAGATGATATAGGCCCAGATATTTTCCTGTTCCATTGTTTGGTTTCCAGATTATATCAACCCAGCAGTTTCCTGTTTCATCATTTGTTTTCCAGAGGCCATCAACCCAGCAGTATCTGAAGATGCAACCTGATCTGAAGGCAGAGGGTCCTGAGCTCGTAGAAGTAAGGTGATCCTTTGTTTTTGGTCTTCAAGGAACTGGTAAGACCACATTTTCTGTTTACTTTACTGACTTTCCACAACACATCCTACATTTGAAGACTGTCTATGAAACTCTAAGTTTGTCCTCAAAGACTCTCCCCATGGATTGCAGTGCTATACAGGCCCAGTCCTGTCCAAGAACTGTTCTTCAACAGGTTTTGGCCTAAGAGAGACTCTTTAATGATCAACGCCAATGGGCAACAGTGAGTTTGTCCCTAGTTTTGAACTTTTTAGGGTTTTAGGGCCTTCCATCACTGAATGTGTTGTGTAAATGTCTTCAGTCCATTTTTTACTTTCGTACTTTTATAGAAAAATATTTTTTTGGGTTCTTTAGTGTTCAGGTGGAGGTTTAGGCACTGTGTGGAATACAGAATGTGTTTTTGTGTTTTTCTTCTCTTGCAGGTGTTGCTGAGGAAAAAAAGAAGAAGACAATGTTGGAGCTCAGCCAAGTTCCCCTTTTCTTAGTGTTTTTGGGATTGTCTATAGTTAACAGGGTGTTAACATGTATTCTTCACAGGTGTAAGATTGTGAGGAAATTTTGGGACATGTAATGCAGTGTAATGTATGTTTCCTTGCTTTTGTTCACAGGTACCCTGGAAAGTTATGGGGTAGGTTCACCGGTGGGCAGCCTAGTCAGATAGATTTTCCCTAGAGGGCTAAGGGGATAGACAGGCTGGGGTCCTGATCTGCAGTAGGGGCCCTCAGTTCTGGTCTATTAGGCATGCTTCAAGCAGTTTTCATGGAGTCACTGGGTATCCATAGATAGATTGTAGGATAGGGTCTGAAGTTTCATCAGCTGGCCTCTGTGCCTTCAGTGTTGCCTGCCTGTGCCTGGCACATGGTAGGGGAGAAGTAGTGCTACCTCCCCATAGGTAATACAGAGGGTAGGATGGCCTGGTGCCAGGTGGAGAAATGACTGCAGACAGTCATTTGCCTGGCAGGAGTGAGTGTAACCACCCAGTACCCTAGGATTACTAGAATCCCATCAGTGTCAGTGCTAGGTAGGGAAGGCAACTGGTGAATGTGATGCTGCTCCATCTGCTTATGGTTATATGTATGATATTTGTAATACAAATATATAGCATGTGATTGTCTCACACAAGCAGGCAGTGAGGGAAAGACTTGACCTCTGACCACAAAAGATGTCAGTGTGAGGAAAGCCACAGGATGTTATAAAAAGACCAGAGGAAACCATTAATTAAGACATCCTTCTAGATAGATAGACAGGTTAATATCCTTTATTACCTGTTACTGCCTTTTGTAAGTTGACTCCCATGGATGCATTTATGACATGCAGGAAGAGATGTATCTGGTTACATGTTGCTGAGAAGCCATAACCCCTGAGATCTCTCTAGCAACAGGAAATCAGCAGAGGGACATCAAAGAGAAATGGTTGATCAAAGACTGTCATATTTGGGAAATGGCTTTTTGCTGATGTTCACATTATTTAAAATACCTCTTTGCAGAAAATTATAAAGAATTAACTCTAAGGAAGGGTCTAGCAATGTCACAAAAGGGGTGGGGAGATGCCTCCTGAAATGATCTTGCATCGGGGAATATGTGACATATTATTCTGGACTCAAGGAGAGAAAAATGTCTTTGAACTTTTGAAAGCACTTAAAGGGTAATATCTAAATAAGAAATACTTTTAAGTATTTGTGGTAGGAGTTTGTATTCTGTAACTTCCCATTTTTTTATATGACTGTAAGATTTGTGATATAATTGTTCTGAATTTTTTTCCTGTTTTACCATTTCTTTAGTAAACAACATTTTCTTTAAAATACTGTATGTTCTTTTCTCAGTTATTTTGCATGTGATGTGCTGAACCTGTGTTTAAGGCTGAGAACTGTTAAAAGGCTTGAATGTGTTACTAAGCTTGCTTAAAAAGGTAAGAAATACCTAGGTCTCATATAGAGTTGTAAGGGGTCATTTTGGATACCTGACTGAGTGCCCTTGGATGAAAGATTATCTTGCAACCCCCTGAAGAGAATATTATCTGAGCCTGTTAATTGGGTATGCTAGCATAAGGTTCCCAGTTTGAATCCCTCCAGAACTCGAGGCTAAAGGTGATTCAGACCCCAAAACAGACAGGAAGGTTACCCTATCTGTTACCTGTTCACACTATTGTGCTCTGAGGTTGGCACTGTGGGAGCAGAGGGCCTGACCTGTGGAGTGTGTTTGTGACAGTGAATACCCAGTTAAATGGGTTTTTCACCTACTCATTCTCTGATTACTTGGTCTCAGCTGCGATGAGAGAGATGAGGTCATTTAGAACTCTCGAAGCAGCACAAGCCACAAAAGCTGACTGTGAGTGGGGAGTTTTAGAATCTTAGGTTAGTTTTGTGTCAGCAGTTGAAGTGTGAGGAGTGAGAGCTGCAGTGTGGGCCCTGAGAGGAGAGCCTATTTTCTCACTCTAGTCCTGAAATATTCCAACCTGCCAAGAGAAGTGGTGGAAACAATTGTCTACAGCAGGATCTCCCGATTTTCATCCCTGGAGGGCAATCTCCTATTTGATCCAAGACATTTTGAAACTGCCTGTACTGTTCTAACTGTGAGTAGATTTGACATTGTGCTTCCTGAAGAAAGTAACTGTGCTTTGGTGTTTCTCTGACAGAGGGAACGGTACATCAGTTCTGTTCTAAATTTGAGACTTTTCTCAGTTTAATGTTGGCTGACAATTGTGGGGTCCCGAGGCAGACTTATGCACATTGTTCAGGACTTTAATTTCCTACACTCCCAGAGTAGTGTTTCTTAATGCTGGATGTGAAAGTGTATTCAAAGATGCATTTTCCTGTGTGTTTTTCAAGACGTTTTAAGGTGTAACTGTAAAAGAATGGCTGGGTATGGACATGGAAGCAACGGGTGGGCATCCCCCCATCTTGAGTAACCAGTTCAGCACTACAGGTTCTGTAAGGTGCCTGGTTATTTTGGACATGGTGGCCAATGTCTGAAAAAAAGTTTACCCCCTGGAGTGGATTGTGCTAGTAATGAGCCCCTGTGTACTCCGTTGTGGCCAGTTGCCATTTTAAGAAGTTTTAAAGGCCTATACTATGTGGGAAATGTGTGCTCAGTTGTGGCCAGTGCCACTAGAAGAAATGTGTGCTCCATTGTGGCCTGTTGCCTTTAGAAGAAAAGCCCAGTTGCGGCCATTGCCACTGAAGAGAGAATTCAAAGTCCTATGAAAGTTGGAAATACGTACAGTTTCTGTCAGATACAGTCATTCTGCTGTTCTGTAATTCCTTGTGCCATGTTGTGTAAACCTTGGGGGTCCACCCTTGCTTTAGAGAACAACTTTTGGAATAAAGTCACACTCTAAAACCCCAAATTTGGTTTGGACATTTACGTTTTTTGCTTCCTGAGTGTGGATTTACTAGGTACCCATCCAGAAGCATAGCTGTAGCATAGCCCTAGCAAAAAGTTCTCTCATCAGGACCTGGGTTTTGTAGACACCTTAACAGTTCATAGTATGTTATGCACTTGTATAACCCCACCCTCTTTCTGACCTCTAGAAGTAATGAGCCTGGTATTCATTCCCAAAGCTAGGGATGGTACCAATTTCTGAAGTAGTTGGTGCCAAGTTAAGGGTACCAGCAGGGGTAGCTAACTGTGTAAAGTAGTGGGGGGGGGTTACACATGCCCCAGGTGTGTTGTGAGGTACAGTATGAGGCCGAAGGTCAAGTTACCTCCAACCACCCAGGAAGTGTATAGATGTCCCCATACACTCATGACTTGGAGTGGGTTATTGCATTTATATTAAAATGGGTTATTCATTTAAAAAAAAATAAAGTTCTTTTGTTTATCTGGGACATATTTATGTGTATCCTGCTGCTTTCAAACAGCAATAGATGCATATTTCATTTGATAACAACAGAAGTACCAGAAATATAGCAGTAAACTGATATAAGCTTGATTTTAATTTAAAAAATTCAAAGACTTGAGAAACTGTACATTGCTTTGTTCCCCAACACCCCCTCCCCCGAAGCTCCTCAAAGCCAATTCTGAATTTTATTTGCTAAACTGGCCCCACCTAGACAGCAGGCTTAAGCATCCCTTGGTCTGCCTCATGTTTAAAATACTGAATAATTGCCTTCCTCACCTCCAGAACTTAGTGGTGCACAGGCAGCACCTTAGAACCCTCTGTGCAACATCACAGCCCACTCTGGAAGTACCAAGAGTACATATGATAGCTGGAGAAAGGTAATTTGAATATAGAATAATGCAGTGCTGGAACATTCTCTCTCCTTCCCTGCAGAGCAGCCCCTTAGTATCTGCATTCAAGCATTCACTAAGAGCACACCTCTTCACTAACAGTATCTGCACCTATGCATACTTAACCAGCACCTATGCCTGAAATCTCATGAGTCTAACTAATGCTCCCCAAACCAGTGTCCTCCAACCTCCAGGCTTACTCCCCTATCTACGGTACTCCTGCAATGAATTCTTACTATTACCTGACCATGCATAATTTGTACTTCTTAGGACTGTAACTGTTGTTGTGCTTGAATGTTGTTGATCTACTACTGGCCTGTCCCACATTAAGTATCCAAACTCTGAAATGGGTTCCATGTCATAACGGGGATCGCAGAATAATAATCACCATTACGGCGAGTGAGCATGGCAGGAAAAACAAAAGCGATGTACACTCACAGCGCAAAATGAGTCGACAATGGAAAAAGGATGTTCTGTGGAGGCTGCCCCCACCCCAAATAAATATTACTAACTCCGGGGGTGCATTTTAGGGAGGGTGAAACTCCCAAAATTGAAAAACAAACAGTGCGGTGAACAAACCTGCAAAGATTCTGTATCCCTCCCCAGCTCTGAACCCTGCATCCTCCCCACTGTAGCCAGCCACCCTCACCACTCCACCAATCCACCAGCTGGGCAGCTGCTTGCCATGCTACCCATTACATACCCTCCCTCCTCTTCCTGTCTCCCTCCCCTTCTTTCTGTCTCCCTGTTCCTCTGATTGCTACCTTTGCAGGGTAGCCCACATAACAGGCACTGAAAGTGAGTCACTCATATTCAAGTTACTCACTTTCGTCTCCGTTATGATGGTATACCTCTGAAATTCCTACATGAGTTATTCTTGCCTTTGTATAGATCTTTATGTTCATGTTTGTCTGTTGATTCTTAAACACCGTACTGCATATTGCAAATGTCAAGTGTTTCCTTACATGTAACTAATCCCGGGTTGCCCCTGAAAAGGGATCTTTGGTGTCAGTGGGCCTACCTGGTCAACAAAATTCAATTAATAAATAAATGAGTGCAGCATGTTGCACTGCAAGGTGAGCACTGCTTCCTGCCTAAGTAGTATTAGACTCACTGTCCAGTGGCCTCGTATTTTGTGCATGCCTTGCTTTGTCATTGCTCTGTGCAGGGGAGCCAAGGCTGGTCTGCTTGTTGTGAAGCAGGACTTGTAGCTGGGGGAGTGAAGCAGCATTGTGGTTGTCAGGAATCAGGGGAGAGAATCAGAACTGTGATAGCCACTAATGCTGTTGTGCTGCCATCCTGTAGAGGTTGGAAAGGAAGATTAAGTGCAGCCTGAGAGTCAAAGAAAAGCAATTGGGTGAGTCACTAATATGAGTCTTTTTCTGATTGTCTGCATCTCCCAGGCTAGAAGTGGAGGCAGATTGATTTAGTTCTGTAATAAGTCTGTTGCTGGGTAGAGTAGCTCATCTACCTTGCAAACTGTGCATATACTTGGGATTAATAAGTGGTTATGGGAGCATTCTTGGGCAATTGAGTTACTGCATTTCACTCATTTCTCAATGCATTCTATAAAGACTTTAAATAAATGTTTTTCTATAATACCCCCAGTGTGTGATACCAGTTTTAATATTGCTGCCATATGAAAAGGATCCATTTTGTGCACTGACTGTGTTCTACATGTTCTGCATGTTTTGCAAGTAGCTCAATATGTGGACCCTGCAATACAAGCAGACTAGATAGAGCAAATCGCCTTCTTCTGCTGGCTTCTTCACATGTTCATATGTATGTTCGTATGTTCACAAGGGACAACAGTGTGTCCAGTTGTGGAGTGGTTTGTATATGTGTAGTAAGTGTAGAGCATCGGAAAGCTGTATGTGTATGTGTAAATGTTGTATGTGTTTGTAATTGTTCTTCAAATTGTTGAATGTTGTAGTTGAATTTAATATTTGTATATTTATTGCAACACATGGTTTGTGTTTTCTAAGCAGGACAGTATTGTAAACAGACCTGCCTAATTACCCTATCCTGTTGAAATATAAGAAATAAACAAATAAACAAACAAACAAACAGGGCTATACAGAAATATAACAAATCATCAGCATGGAGCAGTACCCCTTTTCTGCCTGCAGGGCTCCTCTTTGCATTCAGTTTAAAAAGCCATGGCTAAGTTTTGTCTAGATGGCCATTTTGTATAAAAGTTAAGCACTTGAACACTGGCACTTAAAAAAGCACTCTAGACAGTCAAGAATTAAGTTACTACTCATACTAAATGACAGAGTCTTCAGTTGAACTGGAAAGGGGTTATTATGGGAGTGTAATACGCAAATTAAAGCACCTACAATTTTTAATTTCTGTTCTCTGTTCTCCTTTTCAGTGTTTGGGAGTAACTAATCACTGTAATATTACATTTTAAAGTAACTAGCAATAATAATATATTATTTGCAAGAACAAAAAATAAGTAACTATCACAATATTACTTTTTTTTTCTGCTCTTAATACCCCCCCCCCCCCCAACACTGCCCATTGGACTCACCCAGGCTGCTGAACCCTTTCACTAGGCCTCTGGTGCCTCCATCATTAAGCAAATCGGGGTGTTCCCTGCTGCCAACAGGAAGGAAGTGCCATATTCAGCCTGGTATTGCTGGAGGTGGAAGGGCCAAGCTGCTTTGGTGGACAGGAAGTGTGGGAGGAGCCGCCAGGGAGGCTATCACTTAAGATGCCCAAAGCAAACATTTTTCCATTTTCTGGGTCCTGTCCACCATCTACCTGTGTAAGAAGCAGAAGCATCTTGGTGACGAGGACGCTGTACAGCGTGAAGTCACTGACGCCATCAAGAACACTTCTGAAAAACCACCAGGAGCTGTTATTGAAGTGGATTTCAGCCACATACCCTTTGGGAAGCAAGCATCCAATGAATGCTCGGACTCCCTTTCCGCCTATTTTTGCTTCTGACATCCTGGGCTCAGGGTACTTTTTCTAAAGTAACCGGTTGTTGTAATACACAATTTTATTTACTGTTAAGTGGGATCAGTTGTTTTCCAAGGGTTGTACTGTATTCTCACATGCTGTATTGGCACCCAGTAGAAATGCAACAAATCCAGGACTTAGATTCATCTAGTATTCCTACATTGCTCCCACAGAACTTTTTTTTACAACTAAACTCACATTTATATCTTCAGTCATGCAATGAAACATAATATAAAGTATCATAAAAAGTATTATGAATTGCTATTATAGCTATTTATTATGCTTTTACTGAAGACATACTGTAAGTAATACATAGATACATAGAGAGTGTTGGCGAATAAGGGCCTATGGCCCACCCAGTCTGACCATTTGAGCTTGTAAGTTCAGTTTATGTTTTCATAGAAGTCTGTTGCCCCTTACCCCTGACCTCCAGAATTCCTTTATGTCTATCCTATGCATTCTTAAATCCCGTGATTGTTTCAACCCCCACCACTTCCTCTGACAGGATGTTCCACTTGTCCACCACCCATTCTGTGAAGAAATTCTTCCTTATGTTTCCTCTGAATCGTCCTCCCTCCAACTTCATTCCATGCCCTCTAGTCCTGGAACATCTTTTTCGCTTAAAAATAGTGTATTCCTGCACTCTGTTCCTCCCTGTAAGATACTTGTATGTCTCTATCATATCCCCTCTGTCCCTCCTCTCCTCTCCTCCAGGGAGTACATGTTCAGTTCCTTCAACCTGTCCTCATAGGACTTGTGATGCAATCCATGCACCATCTTTGTTGCCCTCCTCTGAACCTTCTCTACCCTGTCTATGTCCTTACGTAGGTAAGGTCTCCAGAACTGTACACTGTACTCCAGGTGGGGCCTCACTAGTGTCTTGTATAGTGGAATTATGACCTCCCTTTTCCTGCTGGTGATGCCCCGTCTATGCATCCCAGCATCCTATTTGCTTTACCTGCTGCCTTGTCACACTGTTTCCCTACCTTGAGGTCATCAGAGATGATAACCCCAAGATCCCTTTCCTGCTTGGTGCATGCTATATCCTCACCCCCAACTGATATATTATTGTGCCAGGGTTTTGTGCCCCATATGCATTATCTTGCACTTCTTTGCATTGAATTTCAACTGCCAAACCCCTGACCATTCCTCAAGTTTCTGCAGGTCCCTTCTCATTCTGTCTACACCCCTGGTGTGTCTACTCTGTTACACAGCTTTGTGTCATCAGCGAACAGTGAAATTCTGCCTTCTAGGTCCTAGCGATGTCACTGATGAAGGTGTTGAATAGGACCGGTCCCAGCACTGATCCCGTGGTACCCCACTGGTCACTCTTCCCTCTGAGGAGTGACAGCCATTTACCACCACCTCTGTGTCCTGCCGCCCAGCCAGTTACCTACCCACCACACTACTGTCCTGCCTACACCCATATTCCCCAGTTTGTGTAATAGTTCTATGTGGCACAGTGTCAAAGGCATTGCTGCAGTGCGATAGGCCATGTCCACTGCCTTCCCCTGATCCACCTCCCTAGTCACCCAGTCAAAAATTCAACGAGGTTGGTCTGACATGATCTCCCTGGTGAAACCATGCTGCCTTGGGTCCTGTAGTCCATTGACAACCAGATGTTCCACCAATCTCTCCTTCAGTAGTGTTTCCATGATCTTCCCCACTACTGAGGTTAGGCTGACTGGTCTGTAGTTCCCCGCTTCCTCTTTGTTCCCACTTTTGTATAAGGGGACTACATCTGCTATCCTCCAGTCTTTGGGTACCTCCCTTGTTTCCAGTGATCGGCTAAACAGGATAGCCAGAGGTTCAGCCACCACCTCTCTTAGTTCTTTAAGGACCCTGGGTTGCACACCATCTGGCCCCATTGTTTTATCAACTCTTATTACTTCCAGTTCCTTCAGGACCCTTTCTCGTGTAAAGGGACTTGTGTCCATTTCTGCACCATTCTCACCCCTTGTACTCCCTTCAGACCCATTGCCCTCCTCTTCCTCCGTAAGACTGAGCAGAAATACCTGTTCAATTGTCAGCTTTGCTGTTGTCATCCTCCACGTGGCCCCCATCCTCCCCTTCAGTCTCACTGTCCCTCCCTTTGCCTTTCTTCTTTTACTTGTGTACCTGTAAAAGGTTTTGTCCCCTCTACCCACTGATTTTGCAATGTGTTCTTCTGTCTGAGCTTTGGCTTCCCTTACTGACCTCCCTGCCTCCCTTTGCTTCTCCTGGTACTTCTCCCTATCCCCTTCTGCCTGTGTCTTTTTGTATTGCCTGAATGCAGTCTTTTTGGCTTTCACTTTCTTTGCTACCTCTTTGGAAAACCATAATGGTTTCCTCTTCCTTTTCCTCTTGCTAACCTGCTTAATGCATAATTCTGTTGTTCTTGTAATCCCGTTTTAAATACTGCCCACTGTTCCTCAACCCTGATTCCTGCCCCATTCCTCTAATGCCTCTTTCAAGTATCTCCCCATTTTCCCAAAGTCTGCCCCTAAAATCCAGGATCGTGTTTTGTGTGGTTTGGTTCTGCTCTTTCTGTGATTTCAAACCACAATGACTGGTGGTCACTGTTCCCCAGGTGCTCCCCCACTGTTATCCCCATCACACTGTCCCTGTTTGTGAGCACAAGGTCCAGTATTGCCTTCTGCCAAGTTGGTTCCATGACCAGTTGCTTGAGGAAGGCACCCTGAAGGGAGTCCAGGATAAATCTACTCCTGGTTGATGCTGCTGCTGGCATGCTCCAGTCCACATCTGGAATATTGAAGTCTCCAACCAGTACTACCTCACCCTTGTCTGCCATCCTTTGGATGGCTAGCATCAGCTCCCTATCTGTTTCTTCCTCCTGGGCTGGTGGTCTATAGACCACACCTGTGTGGATGGCTGGCCCCATTTTCCTTTCCAGCTTAACCCACAGTATCTCTCTCCCATTTTGTTCCTCCTGGATCTCTGTGGCCCTTATGTCATTTTTCACATACAGTGCCAACCCTCCTCCCTTCCTGCCTGCCCTGTCTCTTCTGAATATGTTGTAGCCAAGTATGGCCATCTCCCAGTTGTGGTTATCATTACACCAGGTTTCAGTGATGGCCACAATGTCCATAACTGTAATTTATTACGAATATTTAAAAGTAACTAACTGTAAGTTATTACTTTTTAAAAGTAACTTTCCTAACACTGATCCTTCTACACTTCTGAGACATATGGAAAAAGTGAACTGGAATAGGACTAACTTGCTCATACCCTCTGCTGTATATTTTTCTTTTTTTTCTATACGTTCTTTATGCTTCTTCCCATTTTCTCCCTGTAGTTCTGGGGGGCCCTGGCAAACATGGCAGTGTGTGCACATGGAGGCGCACATGCACTCTGGGTGCCAGCTCAGCCCCTTCCACACCACCCCTGGCTGTTACCAGGCTCCCCCATAGCCCAAACTGCCGTCCGTCCTCCATCAGGTGGCAGTCAAGGGCTGTTGAAACCCCTCATCCCTCCCCGGGATAGGAGAGCTGCTCAATCCTGCTCCTTGCCCCCCGGCTGACCCCCGACAACCCGAGCTCATTCCTGAACCCGGGTTGGCAGCATAGCATGAGGTGTGGCGTCCAGTGCCTCAACCTTCAGCGCCACTAGGCCAGCCATAGCTGTATATTTTTCTTAGTAATTTCTGTGGTATTTCCAATGAAAAACATTATAGTGGTATCTAATTCAGTTCAGCATACAGTATACAGGCTCATTACCATTTTTACCACAGTAGCTTCTGTTAAATCCATCTGCATTGATTTTTGAACATGTGCCCGAATTTGTCCCATGATAAAGAATACTTTCATTTTGTTGACTTTGTCTCTGCCTGTTCATTTCATTCCTTTTTGCAACGTATAACCTCCAAAGACTGGGATTCTCAATTCTCCTGATCTATAATAAAAAGGTAATGACAAACATAGCCATAGTGTTAGGCACCTGAGTTCTTTAAACACAGTAACCAGAAGAAAAAAATACTCACCGCAGTAATGTTGCTTCTTTTAGAGAGTTTACTAGTGGTTCATACAGCTCAGCAGCTGTCTTAGCCCTGAGTTGCCTCTGAGATTGGATTTGCACATATGTTTGGTTGTACCTGACACATTGTACTTACTGCTCTGCTTACTGTTAGCTGATTAGAATGAAGATTATCCACTGTATTACTTGTCCACAAATATGCCCATGTATTGTTTATCTGTTTTACTCCTATTCCTATTTCCCTTCCCCCAGGATACATCTGGAAATGAGCTTTATTGCTTGGTATGCCTTCCTGGTGAAACTCTTGAATAAATAAACAAACATTTGGAATGTTTAGATTCAAACTCTGCACTGTGGTCATGTTCTCCCTAGCATTATAATGTCAGATTTATAGCTGAAGACTGAAGAAAGCTGTGACAACTTATCTAATCTATGCTAAATATTCTTAGCTAATGTGATGTAACTAAGAATGCAAAAAATGCATGATGCATACCTCACATGCTCTCCATCAGCAAGACTCAGCTCTCCAGATGTCTCTCTTAGAGCAGATAACAGCAAGGGTCAAAACTACCTGGTAGTTACCAACACCCAGACTAGCCTAGCCATGCTCACTGTAAAGATCATGTTGACAGAAGTTAATAAAGTGTCAGTTACAGACCTCCAAGCCACACGCAACTACTGTCTGCAAGCAGCAGAAGCCCACTGTGGAAGACTTGAAGGTAGAAGGATAAGGAAAAACATAGGGATAATAGGCCTGCAAGAGGATCTCTAGGGGAAAGATGCCATTCTAGTTCCTCTGAACAAAGCTCCATACATGACTGGGCTTAGAGCATGGAGCCTATGATTTCAAAATAGCATGCACAGAATCTGCCAGGCTAAATTAAGCAGCACCATGCCAAAGCCCGGGCCTCTTATTTTTAAATTACTTTGATTATAAGACAAAGAACTAATACTGAGGTCTGCCTGGAAGCTGAAACACATTCAATTTGCAGGTCACAACATCTCTTTTTATCCTGATTACCCATGAGGGGTATTGGACAGGTGCCAGGCCTTTGATAAGGTGAAGGCAAACCTTAGGAATTGAAATATACTGTATTACCTGTCCTACCCAGCTAGCTATACTTGCTGTCAGCTTTCAAGGGACAACACACCATTTTAAGACCCAAGAGGACAATGATGCCTTTTTCCAAATAGTGCTGGGATCATCAAGATCACCCTGAGCTGCTGCCACTACCCCCATTACAACATCAGACCACATGGGGACACATTTGGTCTCTGAAAAGGTGGCTGCTTGAAGTACTGACTCTTCATCTCATGCTAAATCCTTTACATTTTTTTTCTTTTTAAAGTGCTCTAATTGTCCTATTTTTGCCAGATTTCCTTTAATTCTGCCAAAAAAAAAAAATACCAAAGTTCATCCATTTGGTTAAAATTTTTCTCTCAGTTTTATTTTTTAAAAGTTCATTCCATGATGGCCGAGGCTTCTAAGTTCAAGCCAGCAGCTGGTGTGGCAGCAACTGACCTGGGTATCTGTGAAATATTTGAGCGTATTCTGAGTGAAGCTTCAGGGGTTAAAAATGCTATTACTTAATTGGAAGACAGAATGGATAATTTAACTCTGAGGGTGTTTGATGCAGAAGGCACCCTCCATCAACTTGACATTCGGGGCAACAAACAAGACACAGAGATACAAATGCTAAGGAGAGAAATAGCCCTCCTCTGGGACAAGTCAGATGATCTTGAGTGCTGGGGATGCCGCAACAATTTGCGTATTGTTGGGGTACCTGAAAGAGCAGACAAAAATACCCTGGACTTTATTCACCAATTTTTGTCTGAAATCCTGCAACTCTGTAATTACCCCCTGAAAATTCAAAGACCCAACTGATCTTTAGTGCACAAGCCAGGTGAGAAGCCCAGACCCATGCTGGTGAATTTTCTGCGTTATTTGACCAAAGAATATCTGCTTCAGCTGACCAGACAGAAGGGACCCGATACTGGCATGGCCACTGTATATCACTTTACCAGGACTATTCTGTAAAGTTAAAGAAATGGAGGACTGCTGTCAGAGATGCTAGATGGCAATTACAAGAGATAGGGGTCCAGTACAAGATGTCTACTCTGCTCTTTTCAAAATATAGTGTAACTGTTTTTCACTCATTCACGGATCCCCAAGAGGTAGTAGGTTTCACACAAGGGACATGGGGACCCAGACAATCATCAGGTAAGCAGACCTGGAAGCACTCCAGTAGTGCACCTGAGATACAGAATGCTGTAGTCATGGAGGAAGCACTGTACTCCCCCACCCCCTCTATGAGTGTGCCCCCCCAGATCAATAGCAGTGACATAGGGGCAAACAGTGGAGAATAACAGAGGGACACCCCGGTTAGGTGGATGGGAACGCTTCAAGCAGCCAGCCACATAGAAGCTGAAGCAGAGGGTTCAGAGGGTCAAACACAAACTCCTCAAACACAGACTGTCCACCAGATTGAACCTCCCTTACAAGAGAGTACCAGAAGCTGTGATTCACTCAAAACCATCAGCAACAGAGCAAGACCAACAATAGACTATCGCCAGTCCACTGCCAACCAAATGGTAAGCCACACAAGACCATCAGGGAGCTGGACTTCTGGTGATGTCACTGACCAGCTAGAAGGCTAAGCACTGAGTTCCTTACTGACCCGTGGTATTAAGCCTCCTTTTTCTCCATAAAATTTCAAACTTCAACCTTCAACATAAAAATGCTCGAAGGATGTAAACTGGACAAATGGAGCACCTGTTCCAAACATCAACTGCAAACAAAAGACAAGGATGACAGCAGATTCCCTGCCAGGGTTGTGGATGGAGGTTGGAGCCCTTCTCTGCAGTGCTTGAGAGGTCAGTTAGGATACAGATAATGAAACCGAGCAATTATCAAGGAGCCGCTTTAGAATACTACTTAAAGAAATAAAGGAATCTAGAGTGAAAAACAAGAAAGAATTTAAGAATTTAAGTCATAAACTAACTAAAGTGGAAAAATGAGTGGAAGCGGCTGAAGAATAGATTATGATGGTGGTGGAGGGGTTTTACTATAGTGCTTCGACAACACTCACGCCGACATCCCTGACAGTGAGACACTATGCGGAGTGCCAGCATTGTACCATTGGGGATGTCGGTACTTTACCATCGGGGGGCTACACCCCCGAACCCCCATGTGGGGGGCTGCACCCTCCCACACCCCCTGGTCTCTAAATATCTAACTCTGAGTTGGAGTTGGTCATGGGAGGGGGGCACAACACCAGGAGCTGCACTGCTAGTGTCTGCAGTGTTCCAGCACAGTGACTCGTTGCATCCAGGTGACATCTGTCACTGTGCTGGACTTCGACGTTGTGGTGTTGACCTCGTGTTGGTACACCGGAAGGGTATGGAACTCTTCAGTTAGGTGACATGGTGGAAACACTAATACAGTAAGCCGCCTCTCTATAGGCAAAGTGTCTAGATTTAGAAGGCTATTCTCAGAGGGATACTCTGTGGCTTTACGGCCTGCCAGAAGACTCTGAAACAGCAAGGATGGCAGATGTTTTGACTGATTTGCTAAAGGACATTTTAGAGTGCTCACTGGTCTATCCTATTAATAATGAACATGCTCTCAGATCTCTCTAGCTAAAACCTACTGATCCCAAGACATGGATTCAGCAGCTTCAAGGTTAAAGAAAAAATATTGCGTAAAGATTGGCAAAAAAAAGAACTGACATACCTGGGGACATGTCTCTACATGGATCATGATTACCCCCTCAGAGGTTCAACAGCAATATATGGCCTACAGTAATATCATCAAGATCCTCAGTGGAAAACAGATCTAACTCCATATGCCATACCCTGCAAAGCTCCAGGTGTTTTGGGAAGATGGAATCACTGAATATCAAATGCCAAAAGCTGCAAAGCAAGCCCTCATTGAGAATGGCTTCACCCTTCTTGACCATGCTACCGAACCACCTCAGAAACGCAAAATGCAGCTCCATGACTGGCACAGTCCTCCCCTGAAAAACAATAGTTGCCACTCAGCTAGCTGTCCTGGAGGTTCTATGGCAGATTCAGACACTCCTACAAGGACTGCAACAAGCTGCACCTACTGACCATGCAGCAGGTTGAGACATTCTCCCACTATATTGAGCTGTGTCATTCTGTATATTTGTACAGTTAACTCATTACCTCCAGGAAATGCCTGTAGTTGGCAGCCAAATCATCCCCTTTGTGTCCCACGACTTCAGTTTGCAATTAAAGACTTCCTGTTTGCCCTGGACATTTCTCAGGTCATCAGCACTATTTCTCTGTATTACTTGTGAACCAAATTGATTAGAATTGACTGCATAGCACCGTTAGAAAGTAATTTTGTGCTGAACAACTTTGCCACTGATACTTTGTGTGTATCACATATACTTTAGGAGTCATTCACATTTGTTTATGGTATGGTGTGTATGGCTGACATTTGTCCCTCAAGCCTCACCTAAGCACCTTGAATAAAATGGGAAAAACACATTCCATATTAGAAAAAATGCTTCTTAGTACAAATTTACTTTTGTATCTACATCTAATGAATAAATGTTTAATTTGGTGTTATTATAATACCTATTTTCCTACCAAAAATGGTTTATGTTACCTTTTCTATTGCAAAAATACACTTTTTTTGCTATTTTGACTAGCATAGAAAAAAAGAAATTGCTTATAATTAATTGCATAGCACCATTTGAAAGAGCATTTTGTGGTGAACAACTTTGCCACTCATTCTTTGTGTGTAGCACTTGTGGTTCATGAGGTACTTGCATTTTTTGTGGCATGCAGATTATGCCTTGATTTTGCTTAGAAAAGTCCAGGATGCAATGTTTAAGAGTATACAGGACACAAATGGTGGAACTTTCAAAGAGCTCCTGTAGAGTGAATGAGTTAAACTGAGTGAGTACATTCACTGGGGGTTTTCCCTGGGAGATAGTACCATTCTAGCAGCCTTCCCATCTGGTTGCCTGCTACCTTTCATGAATTCTCCCCATCGACAATGTTGTCTCTATTGTTCTGCTCGTGTGAAGTCTTCAAAGTTCCCACAAGATAACTGACTTAAAAAACACAAGTCACTATCTAATTCATTGGCTATCAGACTAAATTGGGAGGGGGTTTATGATGTCTCTTTTTCTGTAATAATGTTAATCGCTAATTTATCTCCTCTCTGGATTGGGACATTACCAACAAGTAACACTCAAGAGACTGCACCTATTGCTGGTTTATTTTTACAGTTCACAGTGGATTCTCCAACATCGGATGGTGCTGAACTTTATATCTTAGGGCAGTACCATTTAGCTCATGAGATGTTGTGGGTTAATGTTCTGCCTTTGTAAGATTAGTAGAATCTCCCAAAAGGGAAAGCATGGAACCTTATATGCTAAGGCAACTATGCCTTCTATTGGCAATGTTATGCATTGACATATGGAGAGAGAGAGAGTGACTTATGTAATGAAATATTGCTGTATACTAATTCTATTAAGCCCTCTTCCCTAGCATACATTTTTTGGGTCCCTCTTATTGGCCCCCACTGAGTCCTCCTAATCCCCCCTTCCAATATTCCCCCTGTGATTTGGACTGTGTATTAACTCTCCTTCACTTCAGGGTTTGCGTTTGGGGCAACCTGAATGGGACTCCAAAAACTTTAGATTGCCTTGCACATCCCCTGAGCTTTTTATCTGAACCTCTAGAAAATTACAGTTACGTAATAACTTACCATAACAGTAGATCTTTGAGAGAGGCTACTGCAGTAGATCATCACATATTGGACTGCACCCCCTGGCATCAGGACCGCACGGTAAATTTCTATCTAGCAATACATAGTGGGGACCACCCCTGGCGTCACATGATGGGACAGTATATAAGGGGTGATCCCCATGCTTGCCCTCCAGTTCTACCACTGGAAGAACCCAAAAGAGGAAAATGGGAGAAAGGAGACAAAACTCCTTGAGCCTGGAGCTACTGAAAACAAAGCCCTGGGAAAGGGAGGAGAGAAAAAAAACAGGAGCTGGGGGAAGGTGGGAGGGAAAATGTGACCCACTGCAGGAACCTCTCTCAAAGATCTACTGTTATGGTAAGTTTGTACATAACTGTAATATCTTACTTCGAAAGGGTTCCTGCAGTAGGTCATCACATATAGGACTGAATCCCAAGCAGTCAAGAAAAAGAAGTTGGAGACTTTGTTCCAGGAGGAGAGAAAGTCTGCCAACTAGTAAACTGATTAGGACAAGAGGCCTTGCAGAACAGAGAGGCCAAAACCAGCCCTACACCTAGATGCGATGTCCAGACTGTAATGCTTGGTGAAGGTATGGACTGAGGACAAATATCCAAAGTGGACACATTTCACAGGAAGGTCATAGAAGAGGCCATACCACGGGTAGAGTGGCCCTTCACTTCCCCCAGAATGGGCTTCTCGTACTTTTGATAAATGTACGAGATACAATTTGCCAACCATTTAGACAAACCCTGTTTTTAAATGGCCATACCCATACACCTGGGTGCGAAAGCCACAAACAACTGGTCAGATTTTCATGCTTCCTGGGTCTGAGAGAGATAGTATCTCAAAATCCCGTGCATGTCCAATGTGTACAAGTGGTATTCCCCCCCTGTTGGAATACTCTGGATAATAAACTGGCAACTAAACATCTTGGTTCAGTGTAAATTCCGAGACTATTTTCGGAAGAAAGAAAGGGTTAGTTGGCAGAGCCACTTGGTCTCTGTGGAAAATCAAATAAGGCTCCTTTCAAATTAGGGCCTGAAGCTCTGAAATCCTTTGAACTGAAGTGATAGCAACTAAAAAGGGAGCTTTCCAAGACAAATAGCGCATGTTGCAACTTGCTGCTGGCTCAAAAGGGGGCAAAGTAAGTTTCTCTAAAATAAAATTTAAATCCCTGGGGAGAACCAGATTACAGACTGGAGGTTTCAGGTGAAGGATCCCCCTGAGAAAAGTTTTGGAGGCCTCCAACTGTGCGAGGGTTTTGCCTTCCACCGGAAGGTGGTAAGTGGAAACTGCAGAAAGGTGGACCTCCAGAGAAGAATAACTGAGGCCCGAATTGGACAGATGCAAGAGGTAATCAAGGAACTGGTGTGCCAAGCAACAGAATGGGTCCAGGCCCTTGGCTGTGGCCCAGATAGAGAATCTCTTCCACTTCATTGCATACGTGGATCTAGTGGAGGGTTTCCTAGTCTCTACTAGAACCTGTGTGACTTGAGAAGAGATGCCGAAACATGAGACTGCTATGTCCAGAGGTGCCATGCATGCAGATAGAGAGACCTGAGGCTCGGATGCACCAGGGTGTCCTGCTCCTGAGACAGAAGGTCATGGGAGAAAGGAAGTGGTACCAGGAGTTCCAATGTCAGCTGGTGCAGCAGAGGAAACCAAATCTGTTGAGGCCAGAGAGGGGCTATAAGAATCATGCGAGCATCCTCTGCTTGAAGCTTCAGCAGAACCTTCTAAAGGGCTGGAAAGGGAGGGAAAGCATATAGAAATCTCCCTGTCCAGAATAGAGACAGCACATCTCATCAAAAGACACCACTCCTGGGAATGAATGAGCAAAAGCTGGGTAGTTTTGCATTGGACGGGGAGGTGAAGAGATCTATTTCTGGATGACACCATTGATCGAAAAGATCTTCCACAACATCCTGCTTTAGCTGGGTGGCCCCCTTTTGCCCAACATCCCAACGGCAAAACACGGAAAAAGACCACTACAGCGACAGTCACTGTAATGGTCAGTTTCCTTGTTTCGCTTTCCCCCAGTGTTCTGCCCCCTCCCTGGACCAACTCCGACCTGGAGTTGAGAATCCTAAAGTCCAGGGGGTGCGGGTGGCAGACCCCCCTGCATGGGGGGTGTGGGAGGCACAGCCCCCCACAGAAAACACTGGGGGATTGGGCGGCACAATACCGGCGTCAGTATTGTGCCATCGCTGTGAGGGAGGTTGGCAGTTTTACTGTCAACCTAACTTGGTATCCCCTTTAGCTCCCACTCATGAGACCATATGACAGTGCAACTGAGACTGTCCACCAGCATGCTGTGAACTCCTGGAACATGGACTGCAGACAGAGAAAGGCCATGCTGGACTGCCCAGTACCACACCCACATCACCACCCTGCAGAGGGGGTACAATCGGGTGCCTCTCTGTTTGTTGATGTACCAGACTGCAGCTGTGTTGTCGGTCTGGATTAGGAGTGTTCCTGGCAGTAGGAGGGACTAGAAGTCTTGGAGAGTGTAGAGCACAGCTCTCCTCTCCAGAATGTTTATATGCAGATGCTCCTCTTGTGGAGACCATCTCCCTTGAGTCCGATGGTCTCCCAGGTGGGCTCCCCAACCTTGACCGAGGCATCCATCATGAGGGTCATGGAAGGGGCAGGGGATGAAAAGGAATCCCCAAGGAGAGGTTGGATGGTTCTCGCCACCAGAGGTGGTCCCTCTTCAAGCGGCCAGAGACTAATACCCTGTGGTTCAGGTCGTCTGATCGCTGGTCCCATTGGACCCATTGAGGGAATTGATTTCAATCATGGCTTACCAAATTGAACAAAAGTTACTTTTTCTCAAGCAGCACTACTATGAGGGAGGCCCCAGAGCCATAAATATTTTAACGGCTAGACTTCGGATTCATTGTGCCAAGGCTACCATCCCTACCATTATTCACCCCACCACTAAACAAAAACAGTATTTGACTCCTGCTACTACAGAAGCTTTCCATTCCTATTATTCCAACCTGCATAACGCTACCTCTCCTCCTGATAAAGCACTATTGGGCGTGTTTCTTCAGTGACTATATTTGCCCCAAGCTACCCACACCCAAAATGAAATCTTGCAGCATCCAATCACTGAATCCGAGACAGAAAGGGAAATTATCAACTTTCTGGATAGTTCTATAAGCAATTTAAAGGTACAGTTATTCCCCTACTACACACAGTGTATAGTACTGCCATCAGTAAAGAAAGTCAGTTCACTCCCTCCTGGTTGCAGGTCATAACCTGACCTGCAAAATACTTATCCTATGAAATGTGACCTCCCTTCTATCAAATACTTAGGAGACCACCTAGGGCCCCAAATCTCTTCATGTTTCTCTCTAAACTATGTTCCCTTGACTACCTCACTTAAGTCGGGCCTTAGATGGTGGTCCTTACTTCCTCTGTCCCTTCATGTATGCATTAAGTCCATAAAAATGAATGCTCTTCCATGATTTCTTTACCTATTCCAATGTGTTCCCTGCCCTATTCCAAGGGTTGGCAGAATTAAGTTTTTAATTTTTTATAATTTCGATGGAAAATATTGATTTTTATTTTTAAACCTTTTTCCCTGACTTTTATCGATTTAAATTTTCACAATTACATGAAATTATGAGTTTTTAAACATTTATTTTGATTGTATCGATTTAATTTTTACAGTTGCAGTTAATGACAGTAAACGTTGAGGATTTACAAACTGACAAAAAAACCAAAATTGTTATACTTTGCCTGTCTGTAAATTTAGATTATTATTGATGGAAATATTTTTTCATCTATTTGTGTATGTGCAGTGAAATCAACATTTATTGACATTTACCAATTTAAATCTGATCCTGCCAAACCTATGACTAAGGCTATAGACAAAGGGTATGACAGCAGATACTTTATCTTCTTAAAATTCGGGGTGGATGGGCCCTTCCTCCATTAACTGGTTATTGGATTGCAGCCCAAATGAGAATTGCCCTATCATGGGGTAATCTCCATTACAACGCACATTGGAAAAGCATACTGTATATCTTACGGAATATTTTTCTGCCCCTCTTCCTGCCCTTCTCTTTTTTCCAGACCCCTAAACACCCCCAGCACCCAGTTTTACAGGCCTCTGCATGGTCTTGGAAGGTTGCAGCTGAAGTATGAATAAGGGTGACACCAAGAGGACATTATGGAAATATAGATGGTGGGCATGGGATGACTCTTTCCTTCCTGCCTCATTTGACCCCTGGTTTAAAACCCAAGCCCATAAGGGAGCTCACTCCCCATGGCAATTGTTAAAAGCAGACACAATTACCTCTTTTGATAATGCAATAGAAACATTCCACTGGTCCCGAAGCAATAGGTTCTGATATTACCAACTCAGGGGCTATATTAATGGACTATCACAAATGGCCTGTCATCAACTCCTGGAGCATTCTTCTCCTCACCTCTTTGAAAGCCTTTGGAATTCAAAGTATGGAGAATGGGCAACTACATTGCATGTCTATACTTGTTGTAATGTACTGCATTGTGAGTTTTGTTAATTTTTTTATGTAAACATCTTGACTGTATATTGTATATGGTCCCGGGTCGTACATGAAAACGGGCCTTGGCTCATTGTACTTACCTGGTAAACAAAGGTTTAAAATAAAAAAAAAATACATTTATCAAAATGTTATCAGACACCAAGGGTACTCAACTGACCCAATGAGATCTCATTGGGAGAGGGATCTCAACATTCCACTGGACACCAGACTTTGGCCCAAGATCTGGAAACACTGATGGCGCACTTCTTCTTCTTGCTACTTGGCAAGAATTCACCTGGAAACTACGTATTTGTTATTTCATAGGTCCCCAGCTAAAGGTGAAATGGGGCTCCTCCTTCTCAACCTCTTGTTGGCAGCTCTGTAGAGAAAGGACTGCTACACAGTCACATATTTTGGTCCTGTCCTTGTTCACAAGAATATTGGACCACTATAGATAAACATGCTGTATCTCTCAGATTTATGACATCACAACCCCTCTGGGACCAGAACACTTATTGTTGGGTATGCCACCAAAACTTTTAAAAGGGCGTGAGGTTCCTTAACTTTGGTCCATTCTTACTGTGGTGGTCACAAAGGCCACCACCAAAAAATGGCTTTAACTTGACACCCAACTATTACCAACTGGGCTACTATTATTCAACAAATTCAAAGGTCTGAAAGACTATCCTTTCTTGTCCAACACAGAATGCCAGTTTATGTAAACAGGTAGACTACATTATACCTTTATCCTGGCTTAGAATTGTAAATTCCAGCTGAAGCTTTTTGAACCTTGCTTATATATATATATATATCTCTACCTACATATATTTACTGTAAATCATGGTAAATCTGTTAATGTTTATACCTATTATTAATCAGCTTCCCCCTTAGTGCCTATTCATTCTTCCTGGCAGTGGTTGTCTGGTTTTAGTACATACTTGTTTTAAATTTAAACACACATTTAGTTCTCATTTATTCAACTATTCACAGATTACAAAGTTTTAAAGGAATGTTCTTCAAAGTTTTTTTCCTATATAAAGTTGTGTTATGACATTAGCGTGAACCGTTAACAATTATGTAGAGTTATTTACTGTGTACGGACGTAAAGTCCCTGGTCAAAACGTCGTGGTCATTTAATAGCGGGTAAAACGTTGATTGGATAAAATATCGCCGGAGAATAAGTAGTGCAGTCAAAATAGAGCTAGACTAAATGTCGCATATATAGCAGGCAGTTTCTGCTACTGCTACTGTTGGTAGTTACTTTATTTATTTCCAGGTACTGTGAATGTTGGGAATGCTTTAGCAGCAGGGAGTTTCTGGTAAAAGCTAGTATCGTGTAGTTGGTAGTGCTTGATGTACAAAACTTTAATTATTTCCTCTGTTAAAAGTCAGGTATTGTGAATGTTGGGAATGCTTGCATTAAAAACTTTATTTCTGTTAAAAACCTATGCGACATTTATTTCTATGACAGCAGCAATGTCCTTTAGATATTGTTTCGGCTGTCTGTTTTTGAAATCCTCGCAAATGGAGTGGAAGACTTTATTCACTCTGATGTACTTATTATTTTTGTGAGGAGCTTGCTGGCAAAGCTGCAACTGCCTCCTTTGAATGGCAACTGCATGTTGTTCTTGCCTCAGTTTATGGGCAAGCTTAGCACAGGTTGGGTGGCTGATGCTAACTGTTCTGGCAAATGCATGATGCCATGCCTCTATGGCATTGTTGCTGTGAGGGAAGGCTTGCAGTACCCTGTCATATTGATTCCAAAAAGGTATTGCAGAATGTGGTTGCCTCCTATTTTTCCTGTTTCTTGTCAATCTGCCTATGTAACAGTCCTCAAAATAGTCTAGCAGGCACTGTAGATCATCACATTGTTCATCTTCCTGCATTATTTCAAAATATTCTTCCACCCTCTGTGGTTTAACAAATGCCAGTCCCAGCATACATCACACTCTGTGTGCAAAGTCTTCATCCTGTACATATCATACTTGAAGCCCTTCCTGCTGCACACGTCGCCACATGACCTGCCCAAGGTGAAAGTTGCACCCTGACAGTTCAGCATTTGGTACCATTGTACGAAGTACCTTTATAGCCGCGACTTCAAAATCCGTCATTACTGAAGCTGGTCAGATCTTGTCATCAATAAGAACCTGGAGGTTTGTAAACAACTTCCTGTAGACTTCTTCACTATGCCCTGGCAACAGTGAGTACACACATGGTCTGCTAACCCCCTGCACAAGAGCGTGTATAATGTACATTTGATCATCTTGATTTGGGGCAACACTGAATGTACCATCGCAGAACCAATGTGGGCTATCCTTTAGGACTGCGAGATCAGCATGGCTTGCAAAAATCACCAGGTCATCCTCATGTATGCGCAGAAAGTCCTCATCACTGACTGTCTTTGAGTATTTGAATATGTCAGTGTCATTAGGACCACCAATCTGCCTATGTCTACATACATCTCGGTGCAGTGTTTCATGAGTTGGCAGAAGGTGTGTGTGCTGCACTCCAACCGCTTGTAATGCTTGGTGAACAACAATGCGAGTGGACTCTTCAGATTCACAAGTTTTCCTCTTCATTGATGTCCTTGCTCGTAAAACCTCCACTCATCCATGAACTGGTGCATGGTTATGTTCACTCAGCGTCTGTGTTATGGTCTCACCGAGTCTGTGTAACCTGGATCTGCAGGTTCGCAACTCACAGCGCCAAATAATTTTACCACCACTACCCAACTTCTCCTGTGTATACAGGTAGTTGTCAAGAGACAACTTAGATTTACCCTTCTGTGACACTACGTACTCCATTGCAGAGCTGCCAAGAATGAAATCCAAACCCCCAAATGCTTAGCACTTAAATATCCATTACATTGATTACTTGCAGAAACTAGAAAAACAAATTGATTACTGTCCGCTTTAAGAGGTAGGCTGCACCCTAGCTCAGATGTCATTGCACACGGAAGTCGGCTTATCCTCTAGTACAGTGAGATACTGCTTCCTTTGTATAAGTGGATTACCACAACAGAAAATGAAAGAACTGAAAAGTACATTTAAAAGTAAGTGATGCTTAGGTAATCATTAATGTATTCGTTTCCCTGAGACAGGGTTTGATGAGGTAGGGGGGGCGAATGGCACTAAGGCTTGAGAAAGCATGAATACGGGGTGAGCTGGAAATCCAATTGTAGAAATGTCGCCAGTAAAGTACTGCTTCAGCAACATTCTGACCGCGACCGCTTAACACGACGCCCAAAATAGTTTCGCCTAATTACCTGCCACATATTGTCTGCGGTGAAATTTATCGCAACAAAATGTCCGTATGCCTTGTTTACCATGTCATTCATCTTTCACAATAAAGAAGCATAAAAAAAAAGACCATCGGGGAGCTGACCGTCATGGACATAATAGCACTCCGCTCATCGGTATAGAAGCAGCATCCCCCATTAGCATCATGAGCAGAAGTGGTGCAGGGCCACTGGGACTGTATGCCAAAAAGGCATGAATTTGAATCACGAGCCCCCTCTGGCCTGATATTATGGATGAGACAAGTTTTCATATGTGTTTTATGTACCTTGAGTGATTGGTCTTCACTTAAAATGTGTACGTATGGTTTTTAGCTGTCACTCAGATGAATGAACACAGGGCAGGCAATTCAGGGGTGCTGTCAGATACCCACCCCCCACCCTACCTGGTGATTCTGCTGTCTGTCTTAACAGGATAGTGTGCGTGTATGCTGCGTCTGGTTTCTCTTTCAGAGTTTTGCCCTCCAATTCCTGCCTCCAGTGTAAAGCCAATGATTTAAAGGGTGAGGTGGGTTTACTATCCTGTTAAATTTGTCCTCATACCCACCCTTGATGCTTATCCACCTTTTCCCCTGCTATTAATGATCTCCCCTCACTACAGGCTATTCTATTGTTGATGGTTTTAATCCTGTTACATCAACCTTAGGAAGCCTTTCAGCGTTTTATCTCACTCCCTCAGCCCCTTTTATATATATTTTAGACTATTTGCATATTTACAGAGCCATGAGGAACCCTGTTACTTCCTCAATGGACTTTTCCACCTCAACAGCATGGGAGCTTTTGGCACAACCCAGCAATTGCCCATGGCAATGCCAATGTGACAGTCACTTTCAGTGTGCCAACCAGCTGTCTTTTGCCACACAATTCTGGGTACAGTCAGGCAGGTTTCCTGCGTATTCTTTTAATATTCCACTTGTTTCTTCCTCTGCATCTGAGATGTAAAATCCCCTGTCTGAGCCTTTGCAGCTCATACAAACAATCAGCCTGTTAGCACAGGAAAACATACCTGGCAGATCAGGGGATTCGGAGATCTCTGGAACCAGTGGGAGGCTGGGGAAGGTTTGTGTAGTCAAAATGTGCTGTTGCCAATTTAAACTCATCACTCCTACCTCCTCGATGTGCTCCCACTTTATTCCATTCCATTCCATGCAGGGGTGGACCAGACAAAAAGCTATGTAGCTGGTCACGTTTTTATTAATCTCCTATGGTATTGGTTCTTAACAGCCGCTCTCTTCCAGGTTTCTAATTTAAATCATATGCAGAGTTCAGGACCTAGACTTGGTATAAAAATCACTTGTCTTACCTCAGTATATCTTTCAGCAAAAAAAAAGCCATCCTTTTCTTAATTTGCTTTAGGGTCAGCCACCATGACTTAGACCACACTAAGTGGGGGGGGGGCTTTCATGGATATTGTGAACCCTATTGTTAGCCTTATGACACCTAGGAAAACCAGTGGAGGTGGCTAGCTCAGCTGATCGTGCTCTAGCCTAGAGAAGGAGACCATGCCTTCATCCAGGCAGCGCACAGTTGTATGCTGGTTTGACATCCATAGCACAATGGTAATTTCCTGACACTGGAATAGCTGTCTGACCCCTTGCAATACTTCATTTGAACCTAAAGGGAGACAGGCTACCTGTAGGCACACAAGCATATGAGGGAGCTATAAGTAGCTATTCCAAACATACCTATTTCAGGGTGGAAAGGAATATAAGAGGGGACTATAAGGGGATTTGAAACCCAGCAAGAAGATATATAGCAGCATTTTTTGTTCAGGTCTGACAGTCAAGAGTTATGAAAATGGAGGGCAACACATTAAAGGAATACAAATGGGGAAATAGCATTAAAAATAATAACTAGCACTTCATCCTTCCAGGGCACTCAGGTCAAGTAATCTTTGCTCCTTTCTTTTGACAGACAGTTATTTCCTACCTTCCAACGTAAGGTGGAGAAAGACTTCCATGAGTAGAGCAATTACATAACTCTAACATCCCTTAAAGAGCTGCTGACATGATCATGGCAGGAAAGCCACACAATGGAGTTACCTGCCGTAGGACATAGTCTAGCTATGTTTTACATTTTTTTATTGCTTAGTTAAAAAGTTACAGCCTCCAAAAAGCCTAGCTGGCAACTTCCGTGTACAAGCTGGGCGGCCACAGAGTGCTGCAGCTCCACCCTAAAACCAGCATAATTATGATGTGAAGTGGTGAACAGGGCTGCAGGTGCTCTATGGACAGTATAATGGAATTGGGGGGGGGGTGCTGCCTAAATGTATCTAGGTTATCATTTCTGGCAGGTATACATGTATGGGCTATATATTATAGCCCAACACATGTATACCTGCAAGAAAATAATCTAGATATATTTAGGTAGCCCCCTCCTCCAATTCCATTATACAGCCCATATAATGTCTGCAGCCCCATTCCCTACTTCATGTCATAATTATGCTGGTTTTAGGAGCCGGACTGCAGTATTCAGCAACCGCTTGGCTTGCACACAGAAGTTATGAACCAGGCTTTACGGAGTCTGTAACCTTTTAACTAAGTAATAAAATAAATGAAAATATAGCCAGAATAGGTCCTACGGCAGGCAACCTCATTATGTGGGTTGCTAGCCAGGACCTAAGCTTATGTCAGTTGCTCTTTAACTGTTTTTCCTAGCTTGAGGGAAGAATGATTAGATTAGCTGAGAGTACAAACTTAATCTAAACTGGAGACTGGCTGTAGTCATTTTGGACTTTGTTCATTTCCTAGTGGTTTGGTCTTTAGTTTAACCACTTGGCAATGCAGCTAGTATCCTTTCATGTTGGATCAAATGTATTTTTTTGAAATATTTATTTTTAAAAATTGCTATTTACTCCTTAGAGAATGGTTCTTTGTGGGCATATCAAATTAAGTACTGGTTTTACTATTTTATATGTGGCACCTTGGTCAATTCAGGTCTTGAATTACTTTATCAGTCTAAAAAAGGTGAAATTTATAGGCTGCTATACCTTTCCTGATATCACTTTTGACTCTACCTACTAAAGCTCCTAACACAGCACTCATAATGGTTTCAGTTATTTCAGTCTTAATGAGTCTGGTCAGCCCACTCATTGTGTCATCCCACCCTACAAGTTACTGTTGTTCTCACTAATCTAGGTAATAGTAACTATGGGGACTAACGCTTATAAGGTTACATAATAGAATGTGCAAGGCCTAAACTCCCCTGTAAAAAGAAAGCAGGTCCTTACACATGTTAAACAAAAAGCACACGGATATCGCTTTCATTTAAGAGACTCACCTGTTGGACATGGAAACTCAGAAACTCGCTAGAGAGTGAGTGGGGCAAGTGGCGGGGCACTCATTCTCCAAGAAATCTAGAGGGGTGGCAATTTATTTATTTATTGAGCACTAGGTTTACAAAGACCTTTGAACCAGAGGTTTGTTAACAAAGGTTCCACATTCATAGGGGATACAACAACTATGGGTACATGCAAGGTGGTAGCAATCACATGAATAACAATGTTGCAGGATGAGACAAAAATTATAGTTTCAGTGAAGCAGTCTGAGTAAGACCTAATGAAGACAGTGCTGAAAAGGGGCAACAAGTGCTGGCAAGTATAGTTGAAAAAGGGTAGGGGGGAGAATGGGGTAAGTAAGTAGGAGGGTGTAAACTGTTAAGTGACAACAGGGAGACAATGTAAGGGTGGGAGGGTGGGACTGGTGAAACAGGGTGGAGAGGTAAAGGGTGGGGAGTGTATTGGGGAGAAGGAGTAAGGATGGAGTGCAGAACACAGGATGGACCATGGGGGGATGGGAAAAGTGGTGAAAAGGAAAGAAGGAGTGGGGGAAGGAGCGGGGGAGAGTAGGTGTGCTGGACACGGGATAAGCAGTGTGAGGGGACAGGAACAGTGGAAGGGAGGTAGAGGGGAGGAAGGAGGTGATGGGAAAGGAAGGAGAAGGAGAAGGAGAAGGAAAAGGCCAGGGAGTGAGATGTAGAAGGGAATGAGAGAGGAGATTGCAAAAGGGGGAGGGAGTACAGTCGCAAGGAGGCATAGATTATGCAAAGCTGTCACAGCGACTTAGAGAGAGGAGGTGTTGATGAAGCTCAAGTTTGTAAGCACCTAGTTTGGGTTCAGCAACAACATCTGGAGGGAGAGAGTTTAGTAGGTAAAGATTTGATGAGCTTGGGAGGTTCTGCAGAAAGGGACAAGGTACAGTGGTTTAATGGAGCTTCATGCCCTCCGGGTTGTATGTGCTGACAATAAAAGGGTTTCAGTGAAAGGGGGCATGAGACCAAGACTGATCTTTTTTGTGAGTAGGCAGGTGTGGTAAGGGACCCTTGCCATGAGAGGTAGCCAGTCAGCTCTTTCATAGAGTTCGCAGGTATGGGTCCTTTTTTCAGCCCCTGAAACAAGCCTACAGGATTTGTTCAGCACGAGTGTGACTCTCTTGAGAGAGGTGTCAGAGGCACCACCATATATAATTAGACCATAGTCGACGAGTATGAGGCTTGTGCTGGTTACCATGAGTCTCAGAGCCTCAGTGGTCATATAATGGTGGTATTGTAAAGGATCCCAATGCGAAAGTTGATAACCTCAGCAATTTGATTCATATAGAGATTGAATGAGCTCTATTGAGTGTTATGCCAAGGTATTTAGTATTGTTGCAATAATGTAATGTTCTACCATGAGCATTTCCCTGAGTTTCTCATCATCTCTGACTTTTTTAATCATTCTATGTACTGTCTTTTTTTTATTCTAGGTGGCAAGTCCTTTTCAACTGCACTAGACTCTGCCATCTGAAACTAGTTTTGTGTACCTTCCAACTCATCCCTGATTGCATTCAGCTGAAATCTAAGAATCTTGATCAATGGGATTATTTGGCTGAATGTGGCACTGTTGGAACTCACTTCCTTAGTAATTTCCTTAAATGGTTGCAATATCTTGATGAGAAGTTCTAAAACAGCCCACTGCTGAGGATTAATGTACACATCAGCATCCCCTATGCTGTTCTCTAGTGTATACTGTCTTACAGCCTTTTTTTGCTCCAGCAATCATTAGAACATGTAAGTGGCAGAGTTCCACCTTGTTGCAACATCCTGGATGAGTGTATTAGGAGGCAATCTTTATTCTTCTCGTGTAGCCCAAAGATGCTGGAGTGCTTTGCAGGAGAGGCTGAAATATGTGCATATTCTTTTTGCCACACATGTGAGAGACTTTATATCTCTGTCCTCTTTCATAAATGCATGCACAATCAAATTTAGGCAGTGTGCGAAACATCGAATGTGGACAAAACCCCCTTCAGACAATACTTTCTTTATGTATGAACCATTGTCAACCACAATAAAACCTACAGAAAGCCCTTGTGATGTAAGCCAGTTCTGTATCTCTCTACTGAGCTCATCCAGGATGTTGGAAGCTGTGTGATCCTGCGGGATATACTGGATGTGAAGGGAAGCCAATTTCAGAGGATAACTGTCAGTATCACTACAGGGAGTAAATGATACCCAATGCACAGTCAGCAACATAAATGGTTTGGGCTGGCAGCTTGTTCACATGTCAGTAGTCAGTAGGACAACCCCAGCAACTGCATCTTTTAAAGCATTTTTCAGTTTAGCACTTACTAAATCATACAGCTGCAGTATTGCGACAGTCGATAAATATTTCTGGATGGAATATTGTATCGTGGTGACAGGTGATTCAAAAGCCTTTTGAATCCTACATGCTCCACAATTCTGTAAGGCTATAAGTCCACTGCTATCATCTCTGAAATTAGATTTGTTATAGCAATTGTCTCAGGATGACTACGCTGGTACTTAGCTTTACATTCAATTGTCTCTGAAATCGTGAGTTATCTTCTAGCAGTTGAAGTTTTCAGATGGCCAGCATTAGGAGTGCTGGATGATAAGGCCAAAAGGGAACTGTTTGTAATACTTATTCTAGAACTAGACTAAGAAAGAGTTGGTAGTACAACTGAAACAGTGGGGCTGCTGATGCTATCACTTGGCATAACAGGTGTAGGTGTAGTCTGACTTAACTCTGCCTACATGTTGTCTTCTTTCTCTCTGACCAAAAACTCATGCCTGAGATGTAATGGGTGACATCTCTCTAAATGTATCTTTAATGCTGAGGTACCCAAAGCAACTTTTTTGCTCCCTTTGTTGATAGTCTTTTTACATATAGAGCAAACTGCTCGTAACTCATTATTGGCAGCCAGAGAAAAGTAGGACCACACATAAGATGTCACCTTTTTTGTTTTATTACCAGGCATACTATACTGTCCTCCTTTGTCTCTTCCACTATGTTGTTCTTTCTCAACAATGGGAAGCTGCTCATCGTGGTCTTTTTCTGTTTCACCATTATCACCATCCAACAGCTTCTCCAGGCCAGTAACAGAACCTAAATCTGAATGCACTGGCCCCTCATCTTGTTTCTCCTGCACCTGCACCACACTGTTGCTGCCCAAACTGCCCATCTCATTCAAATCCAGATCATCACATTCATCCTACGTCTATGCAACTGTCACCTCTTGAGACTTGAAACAGGCTCGTTCAGGCTACATTCCTTCCCTTACTCGACTACGGTGATGTAATTTACGCTTACACCACTCTCGCAAATCTAAGCAAACTGGACATCCTCTATCACCACGCGTTACGGTTCATTACCTACTCCCCGTACCGTACACACCATTGTGATCTGTATGCAGCGGTTGGCTGGACATCGCTCACCACCAAATGCCCACTTCACGCTGGTGTCTGGACCCTCAAGTTGCTTCTGCATAACCTGCTGAGTTATTTATCTTCTCTTAGCCGCATCTCACATAGTGCTTACTCTCTCAGGAAATCCAACTTCATTCTGCTGGACGTACCTTTGGAAAATGAGCTATCACTTATGCGCTTCCCACTATATGGAACCAACTCCAATCCATGCTGAAATTAACTAGCATTGTCACAGTTAACTTCTACAAAGTGCTAAGTGCATCTAAAATAAAAGATACTTACAACTGCCATTAACCCCTCCCTACCTTTACATGTGCCTTATACACTCATGATTAAGTCCCTTCCCACCCTCATGGGTGCCTCTTACTTTTGTCCACATTTGCTTTAGATATAGTCTTAACTGTAATCTTGTAGCTTTCAACTTGCACTATACGACTATAACTACCTGCACCTCTACCACCTCCCACTTTTGGCTTCCTACTTATATAGTACTCCCCGTACTCCTCCCTACCATCCCTCTCTCCATTAACCATGTCTACCACATTTATCCTATATTTCCTGTTGTTACTCAATATGCCAAGAGTACTTACTGTAATTACCAGTGTGATGGCAATATACCCTACCTTGTATCGCTTGCATATCACCTTATACTGCTTACACATCATGAACCAAATGTCCTTCATTGTTTATTGCCTCCTGATGCTATACCATATTAAGTAAAATCTTACTTGAACTGTGTATGCACTTTGAATATTTGTAATCAGTGTTGCTCTTTCAAGGGATTCCTTACTATGTAATGTCTTTATCTATGTAGTTGTCCAAGGACCTCCTTGTGAATGAGCTTGCTCAATGGAGTTTTCCTGTAATAAACTTGAACCTCTACCTCATTCTGGCTTTCTATTTGTTTCTGCTTTTCTCCCTCCTTGTCTGCATCCTCCATTGCATAATCATTGCTCTCATCAGAGCTAGATTTCTCCTCCTCCTCTGTTTCTTTTACATATGTACTGGTACTACGGTACACATAGGTACGACTGTATAGCTTGGCTTGCCACTCCTCGTGGTGCCGACTACTCCTTTAGTATTAATTAAGGTAGTTTTGGCCTTTCTTGGCTGTTTGGACATCATTGTGGAAGAACCACTACTGCTACTGGATGAAGTCCCAGCAACTGGTCTTTTACCAGCCAGATTGTGCAATGTTGTTTGTGCCATATGCTTCCCATACCTTTCCCCATTTCAGCCTCCTCATTGCCCTATCTGGTGCGCATTTTCAGTTTTTTTTTTGTTTTTTGTTTTTTTACACACAAAAATGCTTTTTCCTGTATGTGTTTCCTTTTTATTTAGTCCTCTCACTTATTCGCAAGTTCTTGTGCCCACTCAGTACGGGCTCGGCCTTACAGTCACACTCCCCCTTCCACCACAGTAGCTAGGTTTTTTTTTTTGTACACACAAAAATGCTTTGTCACATACATGTTTTCTTTTTATTTAGTCCTCTCAGTTGTTCCCAAGTTCCTCTGCCTACTCAGTACAGCCTCGGCCTCACAGCCACACTCCCCCTTCCACCACAGTAGCTAGGTTAATTTTTTATTTGGTACACACAAAAATACGTTTTCCTTAATGTAGTTTCTTTCTGCTGTAGACCTCAGCTATTCCTAAGTTCATCTGCCCTCTCAGGGGCCAGGGCAGGCTTGCTCTCACAGCCACACACCACCTCCCACCACTGTAGCTACTGTTTTGTTTTTCAGTTTAAAAAAAAATATATATGCAGCTTTTTGTCTGGCAACTTCTTTTTCTGTTCTCAGTTCCTCAACCTTCACAGGCTGCCACACACACCCTTACTCATCCACTTTAACAAGGTCTTTCCTTATCTGTGAAAGTAAAAAAAAAAATCCTTTTCTATATTATTTTTTTATCTAGCAGATTTTAATTGTCCAGACTAGATCAGACTCTGTTTAGTAGTACCAGTTCATCCAGCCTAATCCACAGGAAATTGCTGACTTACTCAAATCAAAACACCTTGAGTAGTACAGTAGTACCAATTTTTAATGTATTTTTTTCTTTCTTATTTCTTTTCAGCTTTTTGCGTGATACAGTAGATGAGAGAGGCCTGGCCCCCATCAAGAGCCATGCAGCTGTCCTCCGCCCTACCCACGATCTTCTCCCTTCCCCCACCTCCCTTTTACTTTTTCAATTATATTTAGCCATTATAAGCCAAATGCTCTTTGCTTTTATTTTTTTTATGTTATAAAAACAAGCACAAGCAGTACACACATGGTATCTATCAAACACAAGTATTTCAGATTAGAAGAATTGCAACATGAAGTAGAAGTGATTGAGTGACTCAAGAAGGCAGCTTCCAATACTGGCAAACTTCCCCCATCTTGCAACCAAAGCAATCATAACCCTAATCCCTAAGAAGGAAAAATAACCCACTCACCCCGCAAGTTACAGGCCCATCTCTTTATTAATTATGGATGGGAAGATATTTGCTAAACTACTAACTTCTCGACTTGAATCCTTGATTCCCAAGCTAACTAATCGTTCACAAGGCAGTTTTATTAAACATAGATCTGGTTCTGATCACCTACGTGCCTTATTTAATCTAATTCACAAAGCCAAATCCTTCAAGACACCAACTGCAGATATAGCTATTGATTTCAAGAAGGCCTTTGATTCCTTAAACTGGGACTACCTTTATCAAGTTTTATCTCATTTCGGTCTCTCATACCTTTTGCTTCTGGATCAAGCTATTATATAATTCCCCTGTTGCTAAAGTACTTACTAATTCCACCCTTTCCTCTTACTTTCATCTAGCAGGGGGAACTAGACAAGGCTGTCCCCCATCATCTTCCCTGTTTATTTTAGCCATGGAGCCCCTGACTGCTTATTTATGTCAATCTTCTGGCATTATGGGCATACCTGTGGGCAATTCAAGATATGTCTCTCTCTCCTATGCAGATGACCTCTTAATCTTACTTGAAAACCTGAATGAGGCTGGGCCCCTGTTGGTTGATTTGCTTAATAATTTTATTAACATTTCTGGCCTTGCTTTGAATTATGGTAAATCACAAACTCTGCCCCTTAACAACCATTGTAAAGCCTTTATGAATATATCTCTTGGATTCCGTTGGTCACCACAGGGTATAACATATCTAGGAATCAAAATTACTAGTATCTTAGGGAAGATATGGGACATTAACTTTAACCCCTTACTAGATAACATCAAAACAGTTCTGGACAGATGGAAGCTTCTTAATCTCTCCTTCATGGGCAAAATCTCAGCCATCAAGATGTCCATATCTCCCAAGATTCTTTACCTCTTTGCCAATATTCCTTTAGTCTTACCATCCTCCTTTTTTGCTAAAATTGATAAATTAATAGGCAACTTTATTTGGGATGGGAAACCACCAAGATTTAACCGCAACAAACTTTGATCACATTGGAGAAAAGGGGGATTCGGACTCCCCTGGTTCAAAGGCTACTTCTGGGCTTTTTGAATGGCCCAAAACTATTAAATGGTTTCAGAAGCCCTCCCCTCACTCACCACTATGGGTTGCAATGGAATCCGCATTGTGCCCGGGAGGAGTTTCTACTTCCTTTATTTTTAATCCAATTTCCTCTAAACTAAAATCTCACCTGACTATCTCATCCTCTGTTCTTTATTGAAACTAACCCACAATCTTGGTACTGCCTCCTAACCCCCCCACACACACACCCTACTTGACAAAGCCTTCTGGAGCTGCTCCTCCCCCATCACAGCCCTCCCGTTTCACTATCACCCCACCTCTCGCTCTCTGCGGTAGGTTCAAATCCATCCCCCTTGTTTCACTGTCACCCAGCCTCTCATCAACTGGGATAGCGTTAAACCCTATGCAGTTACTCTGCCATAGTCTATCAATGGTTTTGGAGGTTTCCAAGGGTGTGCTACCTAGGGCAACCAATTCAAAATAGCTTAGTATTCTACTACAACTACTCTGTTTTTCTCCTATGTGTCTAATTCTCATGTAATTGCTCTTTAATTCCTAATGATCAGGCCTCTGTAACCACTGAATATGTGTATTGTCTTATTCTCCACCTTGACGTGGAACCTTTGTAAAAGAGCTCACGCTCAAAAGTCTTTCTGAAATACTAATTAAATAAATAAATAAAATAAAATAAAATTCCTGAAATCCAATTCAACACCCTGGTTTTATGCCCCCTTATGGGGCAATCCACTGCTCACTCTAGAAGATCACCCAATTTTCTGTCATACGTGGCGGAACAAAGGCAGTTTCTTTTTCAGAGATATCTTGGACCAGAATTCACTCACTCTTAGATCGTTCTTGGATTTGCAGGCTACATGGAAACTTCCTAATCAGGACTTCTGGAAGTTTTTGCAAAATTCAGGCAGCTTATAACTCTCTCTCTAGTTTAGTGTATAAGCATACTCTTCTAAACCCATACATTTCACACTGGACTAATTTACCAGTAAAATTGAATAGGTCCATTTACAAAGAAATCATTGATAATCTACCTGATCAGGCTGTACAAACCAACAATAAATGGAGTACTTTTCTTAACTATAATATTTCAGATGCACAATGGAGTAATTGTTGGCATCTTGCACATGATACCTTTAAAGATGCCCGTAGTTCTTCAATACAAACTAAAATCCTACATCTTTGGTATAGAACTCCCTCTGTGCTTCAATGAATGGGCCTATTAAATAATAATAACTGCTGGCGCTGTAATTTGGCCAATGCGGATCTACTGCATATCTTGTGGTCATGTGCCCCCATTAATAAGCTCTGGCGTAAAGCCTCTTTACTTGCCTCCAGAGTAACAGGACAAAAACTACCCTTTGACCAGAAGCTATTCCTTCTAGGCATCCTTATCCCTAATAGCTCTGTCCTCTCGCATACACATTTTAGATGGCTGAACATACTTTCTCTTCTTGTCAAATGTCTGATTCTTATGAAATGGGAATCAACTCTGGTGCCTTCTCTTTCAGATGTTCTTCAAAGCCTTTCTCAGTATGCCTCCCTAGACCGATTATCTCATGTTACTCATAACCGACTCACTGTATATGAAAGATGTTGGCAGGATTATTTCAAGCACATGAAACCTAGTTCATCTAGACCCTAATTCATAGGGATATTTAGCCTTCTTCTTGTTTTGCTCTCAGATTAAGTTTTCCCGAAACTTCTGTGCACAGATATCTCCACTTTTTTCTCCTCCTTCTCTATTTTTTCCCTTTCTCCTTCCATTCTTCCTTGCTTTTTTCCTCCTCTTTCTTTCCTTGCACACTTTTCTCTTATCTTTACCTCTCCATTACTGACCATTGCTCATATTACCACATTTATCACTTTTTGTAATTTACTGAATGTCTTGCCATAGCGTGCCCTAGCATTTATTTCATACATGGTTGCCATTTCTGATTCTATAATACCCTACTGATTGTAACCCTTCGGTTTTCCACTTATAACCTGTCTAGGTTTGTGTTTTATTACCAATACGTGTATATAAGGCTTCTCCAATGTGTTTACCCTAAATACTGTGTTTAAGTGATATTTTATACCTTATATGGAGGATATTCTATTGTATAAGACATGTGCTTTCTTATATACTCGAATTTCAATAAAAAGATAAAGTGAAAATAAAAGAAGGCTAAGAGACAAATGTCCATTCTCTCTAATATATTATATCTTAATGGCGCTTCTTCTAATGGATGCCAAGCTACAGTAGCTCTAGCTTCGCCCACCCACTGCATCAGCCAATAGCCAGAACTGACAGGCAGTATACATTCAGCTATAGTCTGCCACCATGTCAGTCTGACTAGATGTGGCCAATTGAGTTCTCTGCCCTATGGTGCTCCCGGCACACTCGTTCATGAGCCGGTGATCGGCTCACTCGCTCATGCTGTCAGTGGCCCCCCCCACATTGCTAGTGAATGCACCAGGAATCAGGAACAGGATGCCAAATGCCAGGGGGCCAGGCACATGACCTAAGGATGCAGCAATCATGTGACTGCTGGTTGCCTGGGCTCCCAACAAAATCCAAGCTCCATCTACAGGTGCAAAAGAGAAGCACTGCGAATATAAAGAAAGGTAATGCTTTGTTTTTATAAAAGGGACCTTGCGGCCGAAGGACCCAGACTTGGTACAACTAGCCACTTGACTCTTATTTATCTGGGTCCATCCGACTGCATTGGATCCCGGGGGGTTCTGATTTACCATGGGTCGTCTGCCCACCCCTAGTACTTATCAGTAATACTCCACTCCTGGTAAATATCTATGGGCCCAACACAGACTGTGCCTGTTTCTTCCTGGAAGTCTCCCAGGTTATCTCTAAAATGTACCATGAGGGTGATAAACTGTTCCTTGGGAGGGGGGGGGATTTGAGGTCTGGAATCCCATTGTAGACCACTTTCATGGTGCAGTACTGCTTCTATCAGGGCTCGGAAAGCTTTGCACTACATGGCTGCAAAGTTTCAGCTGGTAGACCCCTGAAGGAACATGCACCTCACAGGTTGAGATTTTACATATTATTCGGCTGCTCACAGCATGAGCAGTAGAATTGATTTCTTCCTTATTCCAGTACAAGAAATGTGGGAAGTTTAGCACACCACTATAGGTTCTATGTTGATCTCTAATCATGGTGATCTCTAATCATGCCTGTGTTCATCTTATGGAGATAGGAACAGAAACCTCTAAAACACCCAGGTGGCAAATGGATATCTCATTACTGTTTCAAGATCACTTTCAACAATAACTAAAAGAGGAAATAGACCTTTTCTTCCCCACTAATGACTCTCCAGAGGTGTCAAGATCAACCCTATGGGATACACTTAAAGTTTATCCAAGGGGCTGGATCATAAGTCATACTGTTCACCCCTAAAAAGCAAAGAGTTAAAGATCTTGTTGAGCCTCCTCCATGCCTATCTCTCCTCCGGTCACCACACACTCCCTGTGTGGCCACTGGGAGTCGCTACTGTACTCCTCCATTTGCATCTGGACCTACACCCCGCAGACCTCCAGCTGCAACATGAACTACCTCTCAGCAGGCTATTAGGGCACCCCCATCTGGGTTTGAACCTGGTGAAATGCTTGGCCAGTTGGTTATGTTTATTGTATGCTATTTGTATTATAAAAATATAGTATGTGATTGTCTGACATAAGACAGCCTGTGCTCATGGGTGACCCCCTTCCCCAGGTTTCAGTTCAAAGGAAAGGCTTGATTAAAAACTGTCATAATTTGGGAAATGAGTTTTTGCTGAAGTCACATTATTTAAAATATCTCCTGACAGGAAATCATGTTTGTATTTTTTGGGTTCTAAAAGGAGGAGCTAGATGACTCATAGAAGGGGTGTAGAGACACAGAGTTTTAAACTGAATACTGTGTCTGAACGTGTTGTCATATTCTATCTTGGGACTGTAGAGACACACAGCTCTGATAAGCACTTAAAGAGATAATACATTAGATAGAAAAGATCTAAACTGTATTTTGGTAGTAGTTTGTAGTTTTCTTTGCTTTTCTTTTAAGTGATTGTATGCTTTTTGATATATTGTTCTGTGTTTACATTTTTCATATTTTTTATCCATTTTTAGTAAATAAATTATTTGAAAGACTGCCTGGGTGTCTACCAGTTCTTTTTGCATGTGACATATAAATGGTTAAGTCTGACAATTGTTCAAGGGCTTGATGGTGTTACCAAACTGGGAAATGGTAAGAATATACCTAAGGTCTTTTAAAGAGTTTAAAGGGTTCATTTTGAATACCTGGTTAGGTGTCCTTAGGCAAAAGATATATTGCATCCCCCCAAAGAGAATATTATCTGAGCCTGTACATTTGGGTATGCTAGCATAAGGTTCACAGTTTGAATCCCCCCAGAACTTGAGACCAAAGGTGATTCAGACCCAAAAGCAGACAGGAGGGTTACCCTGTCTGTTACCTGTTCACATTACTGTGCTTGGAGGTTGGCACTGTGGGAGCAGAAGACCTGACCTGCTGAGTGCATTTGTGACACCTGCTACCTTTGGTTCCAAAGTCCGAAGCTCTACCACTACACCACTGTGGCAGACTCACTCAAGAAAGGTTAGATATAGTTCTTACCCATATCATACCGCATAACAGCAGGCATGATGGCTGCTCGCACATGCTTACTAAACCTTGCCATACTGATCCTCCTGATACCAGCCATGGCATATCCTGATCCTAGACCCCTCTCACCCAGTGTTGTACTACTCATCTGCCCCATAGTATCCCGACCCCCAGATACACCTCAGCTCTGCCTCTCCCCCTCCTCACCTCACTCCACCACCTCCCATCCCACCCACACCCTCCAGGACCCTGCTCTTCCTTGCCATTCCTACCCTCCACACCTTACCCACCCCTGCACACCAGCATTCAGACTCTCATCCAGGCGCACCACGTGTTGCACCAAATACTACTGCCCACTGGTCCAAATAATCATCCTGCTACCGTTACTGTGTGGGAATGTTCACCCAAACCCAGTCCCAATGCCTGCCTGCCAAAACAAGCCTCTAACTACCCCAGGACCCTGCATTGCCTCTATGAACATTTGCAACCTCTTGAAAAAGTCTGCTGCACTCCAGTGCTGAGTCATACAACATCAACCGGACATTACTGCCCTAGTAAAGACCTGGCTCTCCCAAGTCACCCCTGACTCCTTCATATCCCTCCCTAGGTACACCCTCTTTAGGGAAGACCAGGTGGGCAAATGCAGGGGTAGTTGTGCTGCCTACCTGCATGACACCCTCCTTGGCCACGCGCTGCCAGCACCCAAGCTTGAAGAAGGAGCGCAAGCTCTCACTCTAAAAATCATTCCAGACCCTGCTCAGGGCCTGCTCTTCCTCACAATCACCTACATTCCTCCTAGGAACCAGAACTCCGCTATGCTATACCTCACTGACTACCTTGCTAGCCTACCTCACAAAGTGGAGCAGGTAGTTACTGATGACCTCAACATCAATTGGCTAGCCAGCTCTGCATCCCAAACAAGAGACACCTTTGCCACCCTTGATATGACCCAGTTAGCCTCCTGGCCCACTAGACACAACCCCCCTACTGGAACCAGCACCCTCCTGGATGTTATTATAATCAACCACCCCCACAAAATCCAGGATATCAATATCCTCTTCAATTCACTAAGCAATCACTCTCCAGTCTTATTTTCATGGTCCTCTACTACCATTAAGCCTGTACCCAGAACTATTCTATGCTGGCTCCTCTGCCCAGGTGGTCTTGGAAAACTCAAACAATATCTTGCCCAGATAGCCTGGTCGCCCATCAGCCACACTACAACCATTGACCTAGCCCTCAATCTCTTCATGCACTGTGACCTCTTTGATCCTTTCACCAGGACCCACACCAAAAAAGAAAATGCGCCATGGGTCATCGCATCCCTCATCCAGAAACTTAAAATGAGGGATAACCTCTGGCACATCACTGCAGAATCTGGCAAAGCCAGTGGACAGGCAAGCTTACAGTACTGAGCGCAATAAGTGCACTTGGGCCATCTGACAGGCTAAGGCTGAGCACTACCACACCGCCCTTGCCTCCTCCTGGGGGTCAGCCAGGAACTTCTGGAATAATATGAAAGAATTGAACAGGAAGACTCGCTCACTCCCTTCCCAACTCTTCATAAATGGCACGGTCTGCACAGATTCTCTTGGCATTGAGGACTGCCTTAATACTGCATTCTCAGACCTTAGCTCCGTCATCCCCACCAACTTCTTTGACACTACACTGGCCTCTCTGCCCCCACCCTCCCTTGCCCACTGTTCTACCTTCGCACAATAACCCCTCTTGAAGCCAGGCCTTACCTACTAAAAGTCATCACTAGCAATAGCCCCAGTAATGACCCCCTGGACACTAGGATCCAACGTCAAGTCTTGGATGTTATCCTGGTCCTTCTTACAGACCTACTAAACCACTCACTGTGTCTGGGTTAGTTCCCCAGTGCATGGAAAACAGCCGTCATCATGCCCATACACAAGAGTGGGAATCGATCCTCCCCCAGTAACTACCGGCCGATCTCTATCCTCCTTCCCACTCTCAAAAGCTCTTGAAAAGGTGGTAGCAGACCAACTCACAGAGTACCTGACCAAGCATGATATTATGTGCCCTGAGCAGCACAGCTTCCGCTCAGATCATAGCACCACTCCTGCTCTCCTGGAATTCTCCAGCTTCCTGTACTCTGCCCCTGACTCTGGCAACCTTGCCGGTGCTGTATTCATTGACCTCTCCAAGGCCTTTGACATGGTCTGCCACCCCCTCTTGCTCAACTCCCTCCTTCATATTGGTTTCTCCGCTGGTCCCCTCGCATAGTTCACCAGCTATCTCTCATCTAGAGCACAGTGTGTAAAAATCAATAGGGCCTTGCCTGATACATGGCCAGTTCACTCCGGAGTACCCCAGGGCTCCATCATGGGACCCCTTATCTTCAGCCTCTATCTTAACACACTTCCCACAGCCTGTACTAGTAAAATTCTCCTCTATGTGGATGACGTAGTGCTATTCTCCTCCCACACTAACCCTGCATCTCTTCAAGCCTCCCTCCAGCTAGCCTTTCATCAAGCAGAACGGTGGTTCACCGATCATAGGTTGGTCATGAACCTAAAAAAGACTAAGGCAATGCTTTTCACGCACTACCAAAGCAAGTCCAGAAATGCCCCACTTCTGATACTACCTAGTACTCAAACTCGCTTGAACAAGTGTCCACCTATAAATACCTGGGTATCACCTTCGACTCTGCCCTCACCTTCCCCTCCCACATAAGCACCCTCTCTGCTGCTACCAACTCAATGATTGGGCTACTATACCACCACAGAGATTGCCTTCCCCCAGATGAGCTCCGGCTGGCCATCACCTCATCTGTCCTGTCCTTAGTGGACTATGGCCTGCCTATCTATGGAGCTGCTGACAACACTGCTCTCTCCAAAATCCAGCTCTCCATTAACAATGTCTGCAGACTCCTGACTGGAGCCCCCAGGCATACCCACACCTGTCTGCTGTACTCCACTGCCAACCTGCTCAACCTTGAGGAGCAGCTCTGCTACCAGACCTACCTGTTAGCAAAAAAAAAAAACCTTTTCTCAGGCTCTCACACCCTGGGGTATCCACCTCCCTCCACCAGGCTCCCCCTTTGGTTTCCACCCATAGTTCCTGCAAGACCACCATACTTGTACCCAGAACCAGGACGTCCCTAGCCAAGAGATCCTTCAGCTACAGAGCACCCTCCTGGTTCAACTTCCTCCCAGCCAACATCACCAACACTACTAAAATAGGTCCCTTTAAGGCAGCCCTCAGGAACCACCCATTTGCCACCCACTGCTGTAAGTGTACCTAGTTTTGGGCTCCTTTCTGCCCTGGATCCTCCCTGGAGGGTCTACTCTGCTATTCCTAATGGCCTTACCACCTTGGATTCTGACAACATCTCTCGGACTGCTTTACCTACTCCATAGCCACTCCACAAGCCTCTCCTCAGGTCCATTCCACCCCCCTTTACTGTCACAGCTACTGCTGTCCCCCCAGAGCTTTTTTTTTTATCCCTTATCTTCTATTGACTCCTGGCACATCAATGCGCTTGCTCAGTATTTCACTATAACAACTGCTCAACTATTGTACTACCAAGACACTGTCTCATTTTACATCTGTTAAACCTTGTAACCATTGTCTGAAACCTGTAACTATTGCTATGTATTGATCAATGTAATATTGTCCGTAACTGTTGTGTATTTGATCCATGTAATAGTGTCTGTCTTCATTCACTATGATGAGGTGCATTTGTAAATGAAGTCTGACTCAAAGGTCTGTAAATCTGATATTTTCAAATAAATAAAGTTAGAAGAGGCACTGAAACTAAAAGAACACGAATACTGTATAATAGGTCGAAAAGCTACTCCTCACAATTATCCCAGAAAATCTTACACTTATTGTAAGATACAAAATCAATACATTAACTGTCACCATGGCTCAAAAAGCAATCCTGAGGATGTCTCATAGGGAGTGGGCAGGAGGACTATTGGCATATTGCATTAAAATCCAGGGAGGAAATACAGGTCAAATACTCTCCCAGCCTGCTGATATATCAAAAGGTTTTAGGTCCTTTTATACTAACATATACTCCTCTCAACTCAGCTAGGAGGCAATGACACTATAAGCCTTTTTGAATGGGGTGTCCATCCCTAAGATTTTGTAAGAACAGTGTCTTCAGCTGAATGCCCCTCTCACAGTACAAGAAGCGAGAATGGCTATTAAGGCTCTCCCCCATTGGAAGACTCCAGGGCTGGATGGCTTTCTAGCAGAGTTCTGTCAAACTATGATACTGGAGTTAGAAAAGAATCTCCATGCCACCTTTATGGAGTCCTTATGCAAAGGCACCCTACCCCCCCATCATGACTGAAGCCCTAATTACCCTATTACCAAAGCCTAAGAAAGACCCACAACAGATGTCCAACTATCGTCCAGTTTCACTTCTTAATGTTGACATTAAAATTTTGACCAAGATAATGGAAAATAGGCTAAAGCAGTGTATTCCCTATATCATTAGTCACCATCAAACAGGATTTGTCAAAGCATGTATAGCCATGGATAATATTAAAACTGCAATCTGGTCTGCCACCATGGGGAAAATCCCAATCATGATGGCTAGTGTAGACACAGAGAAGGTGTTTGATTCCATAGAATGATCTTAACTTTACCAAGCTATGGCCACAAAGGGCATAGGTCCAGTCTTTGTAGCATGGGTACAGACCCTTTACACAAACCCTACTGCTCATCTTCTGACAAATGGTGTCATCTCACTTGCATTTCAACTCAAAAGGGGGACACGTCAAGGTTGCCTATTATTCCCGCTACTTTTCCTGATAGCTATAGAACCCTTGTTATGCAGAATGAGAAATTCCCCACAAACAGTAGGTGTGATCTGTAGAGAAGTACAAGTTAAGACCTTAGCATTCACAGATGATCTACTTTTAGCTCTCACACAACCTGCAATTTCTTTACCAGTTGCACTGCATATTCTTAATAATTTTATGTCACTGTCAGGACTAAAAGTAAATTGGTCTAAGACAGAGATCCTTCCACTTAACTCCCTAACTAGTGAGGCTGATATTAACTCATTCTACCCTGGGCAGCCATTTTGTATCAGGAGAATCAATGGATGGTTCGGACTTCATACGGAGCTATTGGGTACAATGTTAAACACCTCAGCCTTATATGGACCCCTCTTCATAGCAGATATTTGGGCATTCTACTACCAGCTAGACTTGACACCTTAGTAGATATTAATTTAAACCCACTTTTTTTCTGACCTAGAGACAGAATTTCATAGATGGAAAAAGCTTAATCTTACTTTCAGGGGCAACATAGTGGAATACAAGATGATAGCATTCCTCAGGATTATTTTTTTACCTAAATAGTCTCCTGGTACCAATCCCACAAAGGAAACTAATTCATTTTGAAAAGCTTTTTGCATCCTTCCTATGGGAAGGCCAAAAGCCACACTTTAGTATATGCAAACTCAGCACTCCTAGTCAGCAAGGAGGCTGGACATTACTGTGGCTTTGGGCTATCACCAAGCAACTGGAATTTGGCATAAGATTCACTGGCTGGCATGTAAAGGGAATTTAAGCCCTCTTTGGTTACATTTAGAATCGGATCCAAAAATCACAGCAGATACAAACACAGTGGCCACCCCCTTCAGTGCACTTATTTTCCAGTCATGGCCAACACAGCCTTACTAAGTCCCATAACGGGAAAACTATCCATCTAGGTATGTGGGAATCATTATGGCACAATCCTCACCTTGTTACTAATAAGAAGGATATTTAATGGTCCTCATGGGAGAGCTGAGGGATAGTTACGGTTGGTCAGGTCATGGAACCTCAAGCTGACATGTTGGCCTAATTTGAATCACTGGCAAAGACCTTCAATCTACCCAAGTCATACTTCTGGAGATAGCTCCAGATAAGATTGGCAATAGTAGCCAGAGAATGGGCTGCCACTGGGCACGAGGACAGTTTTCTTCCAATAATGATCTCTGATTGGACCTCAAGCCCATCTAGGCTGAGAAGTAGAATATATGACTTTCTTCTTTCATGCATGGTTCTGGATTTGCTGTACGCAAACAAAGGATGGGAGCAGACTTGCAACTCCAAAACCCTAGCGAGGACTGGCAAAAAATGCTCAAGAGTGCACATCCTAACTTAAGAGATATGAGGTATCAGCGGAACTAAAAAAAGATTCTCCATAGATGGCATTGCATGACACAGGGCTTGAAAAGGATGGACCTTGTGTCCTCTGACGTGTGCTAGAGATGCAGTCAAGGGGTGGGATCTCTCACCCATATCCTATGGTCCTGCTCAACACTTGCACCCTTCTGGTCCCAGGAACAGAAGTTTTCTAGCTCAGTCCTGGCCACCAAACTACCCCCAGACTCACTCTTTCGGATATTAGGGAGCAGATCTAATCAAATAGAGCTTACTGGGTACCAGAATTATTGGATTCTCCCCATAGCTTTAGAAGACAAAAGACAAATCCTATTAAAATGGACAACAGCTATCCTCCCCTGCTTTAACGAATGGGTAGCAGCTCTCACTAAATTGATAGAATTTGAGAAGCTTATGCACTTAGCTAATCATGCCATGCACAGATACCATGCTATATGGGACCCCTTTCTCAATTATGTTAACCCTTTCATTTCTGGCATATTTTCTTTTTTATATTTACAGGAAGCCGACATGTAACTGATGGATCTAAGATGCCACAATATGATTATTTTTGTTTATTTATTTAGTTTAAATAGTCCAGTGATTGAAGTCTTTTGATACATTATTATGCATGAATTAATTTTCCTTTTAGATGTATTTTCAAATCATTGTATAAATTATTTATTGTTCACTTACATTCTCCCCTGTTTTGAACCTAACCTTCTCTTATTTCACTTTTATACTGTGTGCTGAGTTACTGCATTTTTTTGTATTAGTTAGTTCCTATTTTTGTTTAGAAAAGTTATTAAATGAGGCTGTATGGTTTGCAATGGTTTGATTGTTTGATCTGGTGTGTGTAACTATTTGTTTTCCTCAATAAAAATTTTTTAAGAAAAAAGGCTGCATGGAGACAGATGCCCAGCTAGCACTGGATTGCAATGATTTCCAACTGGCATAAACAATTAGTACTTTCAGCACTATGAGGGCAGCAGTGACTTAGACATGAGTAGGGACCACTCTTCATGTTACCAGGCTCAAACACTCAAGGCAACCCCACCTTAAGCTAAGTAGTGACTCTAGCTTGCACTGGGGTTATTAAACATAGAAACATAGAATCTGATGGCAGATAGGGACCACTTGGCCCATCCAGTCTGCTCATTCCTTTCTACCTACACTATAACCGCACACCATACCCAACTACAACTCTTTCTCCCCCCTTTCCTTTCCACTATGATTCCCTTGTGCTTATCCTATGTATTCTAGAACCCAAAAGCAGACTCGGGTGCTGTGCAGCAATAGTGAAAGGACAGGTGCAGATATAGGCTGCTACCTCAGTAAACTCAAGAACACAAGGGTAAATCTGCACTCCACAGGAATTGTGAACATTTAGGTCCCATTAAGAAAAAATCAATAGGCTTTCTGAAGTTTCCAATGTATAGATACCTTATTTTATTTTACTTTTCCCACAAAATACTGCTTGGTAACAGTACTGTCACAAGCACACTCTTTGAGAAACTGCCTCTGGGAAGCTCGAGAAGGAAATGAAATCTGAGAATTGTGATCTGTGTGGGAAAAAAAATAAAAATAAAACCTCATTGAAGCAAAAAAACCTATTGATTTTCTAATGGGACCTAAATGTACGAATTCCCTAGATGTGTATTCTTGAACCCCATTGCTATATTTGCCCCCACAAACTCCGCTGGAAGGCTGTAACAGGAATCCACCACTCTTTCTGTGAAGAAGTACTTCCTCACATCTCTTCTGTATCTACACCCCTTCAGCTTCATAGCATGTCCCCTTGTTCATGAGCATCTTTTCTTCTGAAAAATACTTCCCTCCTGTACCTTATTTACACCCATGAGGTATTTGAAAGTCTCTATCATATCCCCCTCCTCTGTTTCAGGGTGTACCTAATGCAGTCCTTTAATCTCTCCTTGTAGGGCTTTTGATGCAGATCCTGCACCATTTTAGTTGCTCTCCTTGGACTGCCTCCACTCTGTCTATATTGTTCCAGAGATGCGCTATCCAGAACTGGACACAGTATTCCAAGTGGGGTCTTACCAGTGAGCTATACAAAGGTAACACTACTTCCCTCTTTCTGCTGGTGATACCACCCTATGCACCGCAGCATCCAACTGGCACTCCCAACTGCCTTGTCGCTTGCTGGCCCCCTTTAGGTAATCCAATATGACTACACCAGGTCTTGTTCCTGCTTGGTCGTTGTCAATACCAGTCCATTCATTTTGTACTCCACCCCTGTATTTCTGTACCCTAAATGCATTATTTTGCACTTTTTCACTTTGGAACTATATTATATAAGCATTATTGTGCTGTTACTTTGATCTTCAGTGCTTAATATGCTCACCACACAATGCAGGGCTAATGCCTAGCCTGGAGAAGTGAGAACTGATCCTCAGCCACTCCCCCTCCCCAGTAACCAGCCACAGGAGACAGTGATCGGAACACCCAGTCTGGCTACTAAAACATACTGTTCCCTCTCTGCCATGTGAAGTACTTTACGTACCTCTGTTCCTGAGTGATTACCTAGGGACATAGAATTGACCAAGTACATTTGTCCTTTTACTTTCTCTTTGAGCCACTGTTGTCGAGGCACAGGTCAGGAAGCATAGGAAAACCAGGATCAGTTTCAAAATTCACAAATAGCATTTTATTTTTCTCAATAACAGCAAAATAAAAAATATTCTGTACAACTATTTACAAAGGCAGTTGAAACAGAGAAAACAGAGTCCTTCATCAGAGTGTTCATCTTAATCTCAAATTTTAGTCTCTCTATTTTTAGTAAAAGCATTGCTGCTCTTTTTATGTCTTTACAAGCTCCACTCGTTAACAGACATCCTGTTTTTCCTAAAATGTTCTAGTTAGTTTCTTGCAGGTGCAGAAAAAAGAACATAGTGACCCAGAACTGACCTCTTGTTGACAGTTCTAGAAAGATTTTGCAAACCAGCATCTCAGTTTAACCCCTTGATTTCCAAACAGCTTTTTGCAATCATTTCAACAGTATAACTATATACATTTCAAACAAAGGGATTCCAGTTTTACATAAATATTCACATACATTTTTTATAACCACAGAAATGCAAGGGGGAGAGAAGAAAAGACAGAAACAGCAAGGGAAGGCAGAGAGATAGTGAGAGGCGGAGAACTGCAAAACTATCAGAGTGAACAATTCCTAGGTCTCAGAAGAAAATTTGGTTGCGCAACTAGACAGACAAGAGATAGAAAAGGATAGGGTAGAACAGATCCTTGCATTTGACCCTTTCTGCATAACAAATGGGACAGGGCCTTATTCAGCCCTGTCAAAGCCGAGAATGACAAGGAAGCAGGACTCCAACGTATGACTTCTTTAATGCCCCAAGTTGTAGTGGACTCTTAGCCTCTCTTTGTCACCGTTTTGGCATACTGTATATATGCTTTGCAACTGAGTTCCATGCCATGAAACTATTGTCATCTGGTGTTTAAATATGGAGGGGGAATGTGGGGACCGCTCTACACAGTCCCATACTAAAGTACTTGTGGTAACCCCATACTGAACTGCAGACTGACTCTCACTATGGTTATTTGACTATTTCATTAAATTCCAGTACTTGATATGCCAACCACACTATGCAGAGACACAGACTAACCTAATGGAATGGACCGTGATCTCCAGTCAGCCCCTCAGTACCTGGTCCCAAGGAGTCCATGATTTGAATACCTGCCTCAGCTACTAAAGCACAATGTTCCCTTACTGCCATATGAAATCCTTTGTTAACTCAGTAACTGCAAGTGAGGGCACACAGCTTCCACCATGCACATTTATTTCTCTAAAGCTGCCTTGACCAACGAGGGATACGGAAGTGGGGTATCCAACTAATTAATGATATGCTGTGATCCTGGGCTGTAGTGAACTGATAGCTTCTGTACATGTAACCCCTATGCGGCGCTATCCCAAGGGCTACTACCCCTGCCTGCTTAGCTACTAACAGGTTAAGGGTCCTGAGTTCTGATACGGGTGCCTCCATCCAGAGGTCAGGGTTGGTAATGGTCAAACTAACCAGGGCACAGCCTCCGAGGCACTGTGACCCCCCCTCTGTTACTGCTAGTGGCCCACACAATACACAGTTACCTTCACAGTACCCCAATATGCTTTACCCGTATCCAAATGTTTGGCACTTACCACCAGGGCTGGTTTCTCCAGTTTGACCCTGGAGACCCCCTGTAAAACAAGGTTAGACAGAGCAAATGGCAGCAGCACAATACTTCAAACGTAAGCAGGATCCACAGACTGTTTGAAATGCAGAAAAAGTAGATCTGATTTATTCAGGGGGGGTTTGAACAAGGAAGGGGGTCAATCAGGTTAATTAGCTTACTTTCCCTATAGTTCTCACTACTGTGCATGCATTTAGAGTCCCTGGACAGTCACTCTCTCTGGGTACCCAAGTCGAGGAAAGATGGGCTAGCCAGGACCATTGCCCAGGGTAGGCCGGTATTGCAGCTGGTCGGGGCCCTGTGAGAAAGAGAAACAACATGCACCACACCCTAATTGTAATCCGGAGCTGGAGGGCTCAGTTTATGAAGAAAAGATAACAAGACAATCAGGTGACATACTTTGATTTTACAGAAGGTGCAGGGAGCTACCCTGATATTTACTCACGGTACCCAAGACTGGACATAGGATGGACGAAATGACAAGTAGTCTGGATGGCTAGGGAAAAGCAGGACCCACACAGTGCAGCAAGGCGTAGTTCCTGTTCAAGCGTGGAGTGGAGGGCTGACCCCCAGGCAAGTCTATCATCGATGGCTCTTCTCTGTGCAGTAGGGTAGTCTGGTGGGGCCCTCCTGGCAAGGCCCAGCTGCATGGAGACAACGGCAATGCAGTTCAGTCATGCTGGGTACAACTTCCATCAATCCACACACAGTTCACAGAGGGGGAATCTAATTTGCGACCCCCACTCGGCACACAGCACATTTATATGTAAGGAAAACTCACTGTACCAGGCAGCAGGCTCCTACAGACACAGTCGCAGGGTTCCCTGTACGAAAACAGCAGTTCAGGGAGCACTGGATGTCTGGCCGGCCAATCGCATTCAGCAAAATCTTTGGTCCTTCTCAGGTTTAGCCTGATCTCACTTCAAAGCCTCTCTCTCTCTCTCGGTCGGAGTTAAGCAATTCTCCTCATTCACTCAGGGGACATAAGTGAACGAACATACAGGCCAGTAATCGGGCCCTCCACAGATTTCCCGCGCAAACTACTCACAGGAGGCTGCTCGACAAAGCAAGCTGTTGCTCTTTCAGCTTCCAACTTCGATCTGGCTTGCCAGCAGACAGCTCAAGGGCTTTCACTCAGTTCCAAAAGGTTCGGTTGGTAGGTTCATATGTTAGTCACAGCAGAGCTCCCCTTATAGGTCCAAACAAAGCACCAACAGCCCAAACTACAATTCCCAAGTTTCTTCTCCACACAGCTCCTTCGAGCAGGCTCCATTTCAGAGTCCCAATGTACCAATTGGTCCAATTCAGCAGTTCTGGACCAAAATGGAGGAGACAGACAGAAACCCCTCACTGCAAAGAAGGCAGGTTAGAACAAACTACATTATCATTATTACTCTAAATTATTTTCAGTAAATAGTTACATCTTTCCACAGAGCTCCCTCTGCACAACTAGCAATGGCAGAAAAGAAGCAATTAGTCAGCAACCCAGGTGGGACTCAAGCAAGGAAACACTCAGACCCCCCCCAGAGTAATTATGACTGCAATTTGGCAGCTCTTTAAAGAGGCAGTACGCGGAGGCCACACAAGCACTCACTGGCAATACATTTAAACGGCAATAGCACTGAACACCAACTGGGCAGCGAGCATTTAGGCAAGCTCATGGAAGACTTTTCAGGACCCCCATTTGTAGGGGGGGGGTTACACCCTTCCCTGCCTGGAGAAAACTCAGCATCTGCATCAGGTCTGTACCATCACAATAATTGCAAATGCAAAGTATGCTATACATCTATACCATTGGTCTGTTAGGCAAATAACCTTTTGAGGCATCAGTTAACATACTTAACGCTTATTATACATATTCTCTACAGTGTACATTATCACCTTCATTTCAAATGACAGCATGCATATTTCACACTGGTAAGTTGCACATTGCTATACTAATTCAGCTAACAACTTCCTGCACATTGAACAATGTGAGAGGAGGCCCTTCCCTATCAGCTAACCTGGGGCTGAATGGGGCAGGGGCACCATACCTTGAGGGCATGACAATTAATCTGGACTTGTTACTTAGGCTCAGTTTGGGTAGTGAACTGTGAGAAACATACACCCCCTTATGGACCACACTGAGGGGCATATCCACTGGCCTTCCAGGGGAATCATAAGTAAAGCGTACCACAGGCTTGACAGCTTGGCCAGTCTTTCTGGGGGAATAACCACAATCTCTGTACTTTCAGCTTCAGCTTTGGGGCTTTTATTACTTGTGAGTGGGACCTCTACCTGGGTAGGAAGGTTTGAACTTGGAGCACTGTCAGCCCCTGGCTCTGTAAGTTCTGTTTCTACAACACTTTGCTCACTGGGGAGGCACTCTGGCACTAGAAGGGAATTATCATCACACTCAAAGTATTCTTCAGGTTCTGGCATGTCACCAGAATGACTCATATCATTGGCCCTTTCCTGAGGCAAATCATACAGTTCCACCATACAGAGTGACTCGATGTCATCAGACATGACACTTTGCATTTCTCTTTTAGGGAGCATTGGCTCCAAGGACAAAGCTGGGGAGTTATGCAGTCCAGAAGGCCCAGCTTCATCCCCACAGTTGATCAGGGGGTTACTTCGAAACAGCTGACTTAGTTCATAAGCATAGTTGTGCTTACTCTCATCAGAAGTAGACTGACAGTCATTATCGTTCTGGGCTTGCTGGGGAGAAAACCTTAAGTCTATGACCACTGGGATAGGTTGACTCTGTCTTTGTTTTGCAGCAGCCAGAGTCACTGGTCCAGGGGGAACAATCTCAGGGGGTTCAGCTTCAATCATGACTTGGCCAACAGGCAATAAATGGTTACAGTGCATGGTCTTGACAGCTTTCGAGTTGTTTTCAGGCCACACTTTGTACATGGGTAAATCATCCAACTTGCCTATTACTATATGGGGAAGATGGTGCCATTGGTCAGCATTTTTATGTTTACCATGCAGTCCCAAATTTTGCAACAACACACGGTCTCCAGTTCGAAGCGCTTGGGCCTTTACTCTTTTATCATGTCTCTCTTTATTGGCTAGATTCCTCTTTGTCTGTGCTAGTTGGTATGCATGATTCAATTGAGCTTTCAGTTTTTGTACGTATTGTAGATAATTTTTGGCTCGGACCCCATCGGGAGAGATACCGAAACAAACATCAACTGGCAGGTGGGCCTCTCTCCCGAACATGAGACGATAGGCAGAGAACCCGGTAGCATCATTTTTGGTGCAATTATAGGTGTGTACCAAGGTGCTAATCTGCTGGCTCCATTTATGCTTGTCTTTTGGGTGAAGAGTGCCTAACATGTCTAGCAGGGTGCGATTAAAGCGTTCTGGCTAGAGATCCCCCTGTGGGTGACAAGGAGTGGTTCTTGACTTCCGCACCCCCCATACAGAGAGCATTTCCTTGATTAAGTGACTCTCAAAGTGTCTACCTTGATCAGAATGAATTCTCTGGGAGCCCTGTAGTGGACGAAGAAATTCTCTACTAGCACCTTGGCCACGGTGGATGCCTTTTGATCTTTGATGGGGAAGGCTTGTGCATACCTTGTAAAATGATCCGTGACCACCAACACGTTACCAATGTTCCGCTGAGCAGGCTCCAAACTCAAAAGGTCTATGCAAACTAATTCCATCGGGGTGCTGGTAGTAATGTTGACAAGGGGGCAGCCCTCTGAGGCAGGGCCTTTCTCTGCAGACAGCGGCTACAAGTCCTTACATGATGCTCAACATTGGCCCCCATCTTAGGCCAGTAGAATCGGGATCGTACCAGGTCAAGGGTTCGGCCAACCCCAAGGTGACCCATATGATTGTGGCGGGACCCAGCACCAAGTTTCTGAAAGCTGTGGGCAAGACCAATTGTTGCTTGTCTTTTTGGCCTCTCCTGCCCACTGTCTTTCTATACAAGAACTGATTAATCAGCTTCAGCTTAGGGCCCTCTTTAAACAGTAAACTAGTTCTCAAATCAGAGGAGCACAACTTGGACACATCTTTCCCTGCACAGAGGGCATCAAGGGCTGACTGGATCATAGGATCTGGGGATTGAGCCCACTGAATGCTGTCATTATCGAACTGAGGTAGTGCACTAATATCTAGGGCAGAAAAGTGACAGTACGCAGCTGGTATGCAGGTATCAGAGGGGCCCAAGCAGTCTACTAAGCAGTCCACTGTGTCTGTAGACATCTGTTCATCTTTATCAAACTTTTGACACAGGGCTTGAATGTCAAGTTCAGACAGCCTGACCCAATCACCTTTGGAAGTGGGCCTCCGGGATAGGGCATCAGCATCTATGTGATTCAGGCCTGATCTGTATTCAACAGCATAATCATAGATAGACAATGTAGAAAGCCACCAATGCCAAGTAGTGTCTAACTTTGCTGAAGTCTGCACATAGGTCAATGGATTATTGTCAGTCTTTACCAGTATCTTTGCCCCATACAAGTATTCATGGAACTGGTCAATGATGGCCCACTTTATTGCCAGGAACTCCAGTTTATACACAGGGTAATTCTTCTCTGATGGGGTCAGACTTCTACTAGCAAAGGCCACCGGTCTCAAACCATTCTCATGTTCTTGATACAGCACAACCCCCAAACCTTGTAGGCTAGCATCGGTACGCAACACATAGGGTCTAGAAGGGTCAGCACAGTTGAAGATGGGGGCATGGGTGAGCTTATATATTATTTCATGGAATGCAGCTTCACAGTCGGGTGTCCAGTGGGACCCAAAAAGTTCACCCGGGTGGAAGTATACTCTTTCTGTTCTGGAGGAGGCCCCCTTCTTGTGTTTATGGTTCGTGGGAAGGTAACCCTGGGTAAGATTCAGGAGTGGGTGAATCACCCTGGAGTAGTCCTTTATGAACCGCTGGTAGTAGCCACAGAATCCTGGGAAGCACTGTAATTCTTGCAGATTGTGGGGCTGGGTCCAGGTGGTCAAGGCCTCAACTTTACTGGGATCAGTTTCTATCCCCTCTGTGGACACTATATGCCCCACATACTTCACAGATGTCTGAAAAAACTGGCATGTGTCGATGGACAGCTCAAGGCCGAAATCCTCCAGCCAATCTAACACTTTGAATAGTCGACTCTCGTGCTCCTCCAATGAACTTCCGAACACAATTACATCGTCCAAGTACACCAGGCACTCCAACAAATTCATATCCCCCACTGCATGTTCCATCAATCGCTGAAAAGTGGCCGGAGCGCCCGATATCCCCTGGGGCATCCTCATGAACTCATAGAACCCCAGTGGACAGATGAAGGTTGTTTTCTCACGGTCTTCTGGGGCCATGGGGATCTGGTAGTACCCACTGTGAAGATCTAACACCGAGAACCACTTGCTCCCATTCAGACAGTCCAAAGCATCTTGTATACGGGGCATGGTGTATTGATCTGGGATGGTCCACCAGTTAAGGGTTCGATAATCCACGCACATTCTTACTGTCCTATTCTTTTTTCTCACCACCACAACAGGCAAAACATAGGGGCTTCTGGATTCTTGTATCACACCAGCCGCAAGCATCTCCTGTAGGTGTCTTCTCACATCATCTACATCTGCATGAGCTAGGCACCAAGACCTGTCTTGAAATGGCTGTTCATCATGCAGGCGTACGTGATGCTCCACTCACTGAACACATCCCACGTCCCACTCCTTCAACGAAAACACTTGGTCTTTCTGAGCAAGCCTCTTGCTGATTCTAGACTTCCATTCAGCTGGCAATGGGGAGTTACCAAAGTCAAACAAGTCAGGGGTCACTCTATCAGTCGCTCCAGAGTGCTTATTACTGGGCAACACTGCAGTGTCTGCACAGTGTACGGTAGCTAGGGTGCAGCCTCTGTTCACCCGAATCTCCCGATCTGACACATTGTGGACCTGGATCATCACTCGCCATGCATAGGCATGAGCACGAGCAGGCAAGATGCTGGGCCTGACCAACAATCCTTCTGGCAATTTTCCATTGCCTGGCGCATCCAGCATTAGTATCCTATTCTTGATATCTTTCCGTAAGTGGACCTCCCCTTGTAGAGTACACTGGATGTTGGGGGATAGCACCAGCGACTCGGGATCCTTCTTCCATACAACCCCGACCAGCTCATCCTGATCCACCTCCTCAGCATTCTGCTGCAATTCATAGGCCTTCTTAATCAACGTGGAAATTCTCAGTGCCCTACCAGTCCGGTGTCCCTGTTTCTCGTAGCATAACTGCGCCAGTCTCCCGAACATATGGGCGTTGGTCCCAATTAGTAGGGGAACCCCGTCATACAGTCCAGTAGGGAGACACACCAAGGCCAAGGTCTCTACTTGTTCCACCACTCCAGTCATCGAAGTAGGGAAAGACAGCCAGATCCGAATATACCCAGAGTATGGATACGACTTTTCACTCAACCCCCAGACATGCAAACCTTTCAAGGGTTGTAAGGGTACAGCAGGCAAGTGCTTCTGATACCAATCTTGAAACATGATAGTCACTTGAGAGCCACTATCAAGCACAGCCCTGGTGGACACTCCATTCACCTTTACTGTTGTCTCCATGGAGGGACCCACCACCTCGAACCATTCAAGCGGGACAGCAGCAGAGGCCTGGATAGATGATTTAGCCACAAAGGGATTTGAGTTAATACTTCTTGAACCCTCACTGTGGTCATTTTGGGCACTCCTCAGCCACTGATTCATTTTCCTAAGCTCCTCTTGAAGCCGATTCACCACTTTCTCTAAATCCTTCTGAGGCCGACATTCCCTCTTCAGATGACCTTCTCTGCCGCAATTGTGACAAATGACAGACTCTCGGGGCATCCTTGGGGAAAACATTGCAGGGGATGCTGGAGCATTAATGGGTGATTGTGACCTGCCTCCTGCTGGTAGTGTGCCATGTCTCAAAAGTTCCTTTAAGGTGGCAGTCAATTCCTTTAGCTCAGCCTAGAAGCAACTCTCCATAGAGGACATCGGAGGATGCACCCCCACCCCCATAGCAGTCACGTCCTGACAGGGGCCAGGGTCTGGGTCAGCAGGGGATACCTCAGTGAACACACCTGGTTGTACCTTTCTGACTTCCTTCAGCAACTCCTCTCCCCACTGGTTAGCCCACAGCAAGACACTCTTAGTGGCCTCCATTTCAGATGGGCTTTAGGGTGCCATAATCACTGGGACTGCACTCACCCCATAATCACAATCTCCCTCTTCACCTTCTACCTCTTGGAGTTCTTTTATCAAGTCACAGTAGTCAGATGGGCCACCTCTCCTATCCTGAAGCCTTAACTGGATGATCTGCAATTTAGAATGCTTGGCATGTTGCAGTATGTGCCCCAATCTCACACGGTTCAAATCACTGGCTGCTACCCCACCTTTCCTGTAAGCTTTCTGCAGAGCTCTTTCTAAATGACTAACATATGCAGACAAGCTTTCCCCCTTCCATTGTTTGGTACCTTGGAATTTCCACATCAGTTTCCCACTGACTCAGTGTTCCCAAAATTGCCTTCAAGTGCTGATAGGTACTTCTGAGCAGAGGCCTCAGGGTTTGTGGACCTCAAAAACTTAATGGCTTCAAGGGCAGGGCCCCTCAGACTTTTTATAATCCTTTTCTACTTCTCAGCCACTTGGGTACCAAGGGGGCAACATGGTCGATCCAGATCTCCCAGTCATCCTCCTCCTGGGGGGTAGGGAGGGTGCCCGAGAAGATTCTGAGTCTTTGCTAGGAATTGTGACTAATAGCAGGTACAGATATAGGGGCCAGCATTGGCGTGGGCACAGACAGTGGGGCAGTAACAGGCACTGAAGTGGGAGGGGTGTTGGGGAAGGAACACCCCAAAGTGGCAGGAACAGTTTCATAAAGTCCTCCACAGTTTTCCCTTCCTCCAGCAACAACTTAATGAATTTCTCTTCCAAAGTCTCAGATAATGGGGGGAAGCTCATCTTTCCCAGGGTTTTTACTGTCTTTGGTTATCACTCTCCAGGAGGCAGAGGCCACATCTGAGGCAATTGTCTGTGGCACTTTGGAGCTGTCCACCAGGTCACTTCACTCTACTAAGGCTATGAAAGTCTGGGCGAGCAAATTAGCCTGTCGACCCACCACCACAGGGTTTTTTTTTTTTTTTTTTACACATTCAACTTTGGAAAGCACTCCCTCTACAGTGTCCTTACTGGTACCCAGGGGAAAATCCAGTATAAGCATAGCATTTTGGGGGTTGATCTCCTACCCAGTACACCACCGCACCAACTGGTGTACATCCACCTCTGTTGGGGTAGCCATTTATATTTGACAATAATTCGTAATTTTGGCCACTAGAGGATGCTAATCCCAGTGGTGCCTCCAAGATGTAACCCCTAGGTGGCACTATTTCAAGGGCTACTACCCCTGCCTGCTTGGCTACTAACAGGTTAAGGGGCCTGAGTTCTGAAATGGGTGCCTCCACCCAGTGGTCAGGGTTGATAATGGTCAAACTAACCAGGGCACAGTCCTCCGGGACACTGTGACCCCCCATGTTCCTGCTAGTGGCCCACACAATACACAATTATCTCCACAGTACCCCCAATATGCTTTACCCATATCCAAACGTTTGGCACTTACCACCAGGGCTGGTTTCTCCAGTTCGACCCTGGAGACCCCCTGTAAAACAAGGTTAGACAGAGCAAATGGCAGCAGCACAATACTTCAAATGTAAGCAGGATCCACAGACTGTTTGAAATGCAGAAAAAGTAGATCTGATTTATTCAGGGGGGTTTGAACAAGGAAGGGGGTCAATCAGGTTAATTAGCTTACTTTCCCTATAGTTCTCACTACTGTGCATGCATTTAGAGTCCCTGGACAGTCACTCTCTCTGGGTACCCAAGTCGAGGAAAGATGGGCTAGCCAGGATCATTGCCCAGGGTAGGCCAGCATTGCAGCTGGTTGGGGCCCTGTGAGAAAGAGAAACAACATGCACCACACCCTAATTGTAATCCAGAGCCAGAGGGCTCAGTTAATGAAGAAAAAATAACAAGACAATCAGGTGACACTTTTGATTTAACAGAAGGTGCAGGGAGCTACCCTGATATTTACTCACGGTACCCAAGACTGGACACAGGATGGACGAAATGGAGACCGTTGACAAGTAGCCTGGATGACCAGGGAAAAGCAGGAACCACACAGCGCAGCACGACATCGTTCCTAGTGGAGGGCTGACCCCGGGCAGGTCTCTCATCGATGGCTCTTCTCTGTGCAGTAGGGTAGTCTGGTGGGGCCCTCATGGCAAGGCCCAGCCACATGGAGACAACGGCAATGCAGTTCGGTCATGCTGGGTACAGCTTCCAGCAATCCACACACAGTTCACAGAGGGGGAATCTAATTTGTGACCCCCACTCGGCACACAGCACATTTATATGTAAGGAAAACTCACTGTACCAGGCAGCAGGCTCCTACAGACACAGTCGCAGGGTTCTCTGTACGAAAACAGCAGTTCAGGGAGCACTAGATGTCTGGCCGGCTGATCGCATTCAGCAAAATCTTTGGTCCTTCTCAGGTTTAGCCTGGTCTCACTTCAAAGCCTCTCTCTCTCTCTCTCTCTCTCTCTCTCTCTTTCGGTTGGAGTTAAGCAATTCCCCTTATTCACTCAGGGGATATAAGTGGACGAACATACAGGCCAGTAATTGGGACCTCCACAGATTTCCCGCGTGAACTACTCACAGGCAGCTGCTTGACAAAGCGAGCTGTTGCTCTTTCAGTTTCCAACTTCGATCTGGCTTGCCAGCAGACAGTTCAGGGTCTTTCACTCAGATCCAGAAGGTTCGGTTGGTTGGTTCTGATGACAGTTACAGCAGAGCTCCTGCTATAGGTCCACACAAAGCGCCAACAGCCCGAACTACAATTCCCAAGTTTCTTCTCCACACAGCCCCTTCAAGCAGGCTCCATTTCAGAGTCCCAACGTACCAATTGGTCCAATTTCGGCAGTTCTGGACCAAAATGGAGGAGACAGACAGAAATCCCTCACTGCAAAGAAGGCAGGTTAGAACAAACTACATCATCATTATTACTCTAAATTATTTTCAGTAAATAAATAGTTACATCTTTCCACAGAGCTCCCTCTGCACAACTAGTGATGGCAGAAATGGAGAAATTTGTCAGCAGCCCGGGTGGGACTCGAGAAAGAAAACAGTCAGACCTCCCCCAGAGTAATTATGACTGCAATTTAGCAGCTCTTTAAAGAGGCAGTACGCGGAGGCCACACAGGCACTCACTGGCAATACATTTAAACAGCAAAAGCGCTGAACACCAACCAGGCAGCGAGCAATTAGGCATGCTCATGGAAGACTTTTTGGGAACCCCCATTTGTAGGGGGGGGTTACATACAGATTTTAGCCAGTTCAATATGTATATCCTTTTGCATTCTATGCTGTATTAAATGAGCAATAAAATCTGTATTCTGCCAACAAACTTGTGACACTCAGCCTTTAGGGGTTCACCACAACATAACCCAGATAGACCATCTTAGGGTAGCTGGTTCATTCCACTGGGGTGTCAAACAGATGAGGCATACTGAAGAGTCCTGGTAGGACGAAACACGTGTCTATGTCTTTTGTTGGCACCCTTTGCAAACTGTGTGAGAGGCCTTTCGGCACCATGCATTTCTGCTTAAAGTTGAACCAGCATAATATTCTGTGGTGATTTGCATATGCAGTCCATGATGCTTTGCATTGTGGGGGCATGTGTGATTTTGTATTTCTTTGGGGTAAGCCTACTACACAAACTTGTAGAACGCATATGTTATGCACCCACTACATGGCCTCGATGGGAGGCCCCTCTCGATTGTGTACTCTGGGACAATGTGAGCCATGTCAACAGACAGCAGATATATGGGTGTGAACTGCTAACTATCCAGAAACTTGCTAAGGCATAGCCATACTGTGGGATATTCCCCTTTATTCCCACCACTACTTTACATAAAGCCTCAAGACTGCAATGGAGAAGTTACCTATCACTGGACCTGGTACAGGGAGCAGATTCAGGGGCTGACTAGAGGACACCTCTTCATTGCCCTAGGTTCTGTGAGAGTGAAGACTTAAAAGCCATCCTTACTATCAGCTAGTGGTAGTTGCTGATTGCCTCCACAAATCTGGAGTTGCTCAACCTGTTGTATTTTCAGTTTATTCAGTTCTTGCAATAAGTTTTACTACTTGGTGCTACAAATTCCTGGTTATGGTTATAAACATAGCCTGTCAGCTCAAGTAGAGCTATGTAGATGTAACCCCTCCTACAAATGGGGGTCACTAAAAAGCTTTCCTCGGGTGAGCCCAAATGCTCTCTGCCCAGCTGGTGTCCTGTATTTCAGCCAATTTGAAAAATAGAGAGAGAGTGCATAATGCCTCCATGTACTGTCACTTTCAGAGCTGCCAAACTGCAGTAGAATTAATTTGAACTGGGGGGGGGACTGTGTGTTTCCTTGCTTGAGTCCTGCCTGGGCCACTGAGCAGATTGCTCCATTCTGCAGTCGCTATATGCACAGGGGGAGCCCTTTCAAAAGATGTAACTATCTGCTGGTAATTTGTTAGAGTGACAATGACAGTACAGTTAGTCTAACCTGCCTTTCTTGCAGCTGGGACTCTGTATGTTTTGCCTCTCCATTTCGGATCTGAACTGTTAAAGGGGTCCAATCAATGAGGAAGGGGTCCTTAAAATGGAGTCTGCTGGTAAATCAGATCTTGGACTCTCAAGTGGAGCCAGCCACAAGGGGCTTGTATGAAGAGAGCCTCTGGGAAATGTAGTTTGGACCGTGGCGCCTTTTTTCGCCAATAGAGGGAGCCTGTTGTGACTGACAAGGAGGCTCAGCCAACTGAAACCTTTTGGACCTGGGGGAAATGCCCGGACTGCCTGCTAGGACAGTCAGTCTGAGCATGGAGCTGGAAGAGTGAGCAGCTCGTGGGGCTGCTGCCCACGGGGCAGCGCAGGAACTGCGCGGGAGGCTTGAAAAAGGCCTTTCTGTTGTCAGCTCTCCTGAAGGGAGAGAAAAGGACTGTGTTTTCTCAGACCAAGTATCCAAACATGTGTGAAAAGGGAAAGCCGTTGTTGTGGCCTAGATCATGGGCAACCAAGCATGGAGAAGAAGTAAAGAAGAGGAACCTTGATTTTCGGTCAGCGACTCCGAAGAGGAAGCAAATGCTGAAATACCCCGAGGTTTGGGGCAGAAGAGAACTGTTTTGAAGTTGGAAGCTGAGGGGGAAACTTCCCTGAGTGTTTGTGCAGCCGTTGTGCGCAGTAGTTCATGCAGGAAGCGCGTGTGAGGCCACAAAGTCGGCCGGCAGCCGCTAGTAAGCGTAATTAGGACTGAATCCGAGCTTTCCGAATGACAGAAGAAGCAGAAGTCAGACTTAACCTGAAGAAGACCGAAAGTGTGCAGAACTGCGATTGGCCTGTCAGGACTCTGTGATCTGGTACAGTAATTGACCTTTACATATAAATGTGTGTAGTGCTTGTGGGGATTGAGATTTGAGTAATTCTCCATGTTGTGAACTGTGTGCTGTGCTGGGAGTGTGATTCTCTAGCAAGGTTCAGACTGAATCTGAGCAGACAGCGAGAGCAAAAGTAGTGTTCGGACTGAATCCGTGGTTGAGTCAGAGAAGAATGCCTCTTTAGCCAGGCTCAATCTCCTGAAGTGACCAGCTGCTTGCCTGGTAGTGTTCAGTGTACATATAAAATGTGCAGTGAGCTGGAAGTCACAGTCAGCCTCACTCGGACTGCATCTGCCTGTATTGGGTGCAAGTGAGCACTGCCACGAGGGCTGGGCCAGCTATTCTGTTTCTCCTGGCAATCCGGGACAATCTGCATTCATTCCAGCTTTCAGCATTGAATCTGTGAGTACAAATCAGGGTAGCTCCCTGCCATCTGTCTATCTAATTGTAAGTGTTTCATCCGATTTCTTTTCTGCTTTTCTTCATGAACTGAGCCAACTGGCTCCGGATTACAATTGGGTATTGTGCAAGTGTTTTTTCCATCACAGGGCCCCAACCAGCTGCACCGATCCTGGCTAGCCCCCACCATCCTGGGTACCCAGTAAAGTGACATTTTGGGACTCTGAACATGCGCACAGTACTGTGATTATTAATGTGTCTAATCTAAGTAACCTGATTTCCCCCTGTCCTTGTTACAGCCCCTTAAATAAATCAGATCTGTTTGTTTCTGCAAAGTTACACTGACTGAGGTATTCATTTATGTTAAAGTTTTGTATTGTGGCTATCGTATTGCATTATCTTGTTTTACAGGGGGTCCCCAGATTCAAGCTGATGAACCAGTCCTGGGGGTAAGTGTAAATAGTGAAGATACTCATGGTGTATTGTGTGGGCCACTAGTAGGAATAAAAGGGGGTCTCAGTGTCCCAGAGGGCTGTGACCAAGTTAGTCTAACCACTGCAAACCCTGATCTCTGGGTGGAAGCACCCACCATAGAACCTAGGCCCCTCAACCTGTTAGCAGTTAAGCAGGCAGGGGTAGTAGCCCTTGGGATAGTGCCACCTGGGGGTTACATAGACAAACATATGGGGCATTTCCAGTACGTTATCTAGTTTCTAGTTGGCTGTTTTAGGTGTGTGGTGGTGGTGGTGGTGGTGGTGGGGGGGTGTTGGGAGCACATAAGGGTAAATTTGAAGTTGTGCATACATTTGTAAACGTGTAGTTTTAACAACTTGAAAATAGTGTCCTAGAACACCAGGGGACTTAGTTTTTTACTTAAGAGGTGGAAAGTATGCTTACCTTTGAAAACTAAGCAGTGTGATGTGGCACACTTATGCCTCCTTTGATCATGAGTAGGAACTTCCTACCGCAATAGCAATGACTCTAAGCAACAAAGGGGTAACCATCCTCAGCAGGATGGGCCTCCAATTGGGAACTCACAACAAAATCAAGGACCCAAAGGGCCATTTACTCATCTTGAAGGGCACATACCAAGGAGAGCCCATCATTCTGGGTAGTATCTATACCCCCTAACTCTCTGAGTGTTTAATTTTTTGATCATGTATTGCAGGAACTCCCAATAAATCCAGCAGGGATTACCCCAGGTGGGAACATTTGCCTGGCCTTAGCATCAGTCCTTAACTGAACGGGGCCGGGCCATAAGAACGAACTTCCAGTGGCAGCCCACTTTAACACCACACACAGTAGGGCAGGATTACATAATGCCCAGTGGGTCTTTCACTCCTTGGAAACTAATTTTTCCTTTTATTCAGCTGTGCACAACACATATTGCAGAACAGATATTGTATTTACTGTATATCCCAGGAGCTGGTTCCTAAGATATGATTAACAAATACAGTATGGGAAACAACCTCATTTCACACCATGTGCCAGTGGTACTCTCTTTGGCCTGAGGCAAGCTGCCTGGGTCATGAAAAAAATGGTGCCGTAACACTTCCCTCTTGCAGCAAGAAGACTTCGAAGAGTGACTGAAAGAGGAAACGGTGGAATACTTCTCCCTCCATGAAATACAAGGCATTTCTTCAGCCACCCAGTGGGAGGCCATAAAAGCTTTCATCAAGGGGGAATTTATAGTCCACACCTTCCAGCTCCACAAAGACAGATAAATTAAAGGGACACTGTCATCCTCTTTTGTATCATATTATTTCTAGCTGAAACCCCTCACTTTATGATTGCTTACCTTCCCTAAAATTCATTGATGTTACTGGTTGTTTTATCTACTTCCTTTCTGGAAGGCTGTAGGCTGAAGTTCTGGGGGGGGCACATAGCTCCTCCCCCACTCCCTACTTAAACTTCCTGCTTACACACCCTCTGCTTAGTGAGTTGCACTTGGCAGCGAGTTTCTGTGCTGCGGGGCTGGTGTGGCTCATTTTTTTTCCCTCTTCCCCTCCTTCCCTGCCTCCGTTCTGCTGTCTCCCCTCCCAGTTCTGTTGTCTCCCTCCCTCTCATTCCCGTCCCCCTTCTCATCCCCATGTCGCATGGTACCTTCTGTCTGTTCCCTCTTTGTCTTTCAGCCTGCAAGCCTCTGCCTGGTTCCCTCTCGCCACTGGGATCTGTCTCCGTCCCTGTGCCTACCTGGGTGGGTGTGCCTGCCTCCTGGTTCTGCTCTCCTGCTTATCCTTCCTACCCTGGACTCCTCCCTGCCCATCTCCTTCGGTGCCACCTCCCCGCTCTGCTGTTGCACAGCTTTGGTTCCTGGGCTCCTCCCTGGTTCTGGCACGGAGTGCCTTCCCTTCTTTTGGGCAATCTCTCTCTCTCTCCAGCTCCTCAATGATGATTCGGCATGACATAGCACTATCAACCTCATCAATGCTTCCTCCTGGACTCTCAACTGTTGTTCCACTTTCCAGCGCAGCGTACGCTATGCTCACAGCCTTCCCTAACAGTCCGTCTGTTAGCTGCACAACCTGCCATACAGTATATACAGTAGACCCACTAGAGGGCACCATCGCTCCATGGATCGAACTGCCTCCTATGATTTTGTTTAGGGAGAGCCTGGCATTCAGGAGTTAGGAGATCTAGAGTATGCTAGATAGCAACATTGGGATGCCTTAAGATAAACCAGTTTTAAATATTTCAACATCTTAACACCACTACCATTGGGGAGGACCTTCACCTTTGACCAGAAATTGTTCCTGCATTCTGCTTAGCAGCATTCCATTTGCCTAGTATCAGCTGTATGGCCTCAGTGGGGCCATAATAACTTGTTTCATCCATGACTGTTTGCTTACTTGTTTTTAGATGCTATGCCTCCTTATCACTAGTCTGTGCCTAACACTGCTACTCTTTGTAGAGACTCTTCACTCCATCCGCAACAAATGGGCCTAACCATTTCTGCTTCACCCTGCAAGGGGGCCTGGCTACCTGCTAATTGTATACCTGCTTCACCCCACACTGGGGCTTGGTGGCCTTTAGCTTTGCTCCACATGGGGGCCTGGCTGACTGCTCAACCATTCCTGCTTCACCCCGCGAAAAACAGGGGCCTGGCCGCCTGCTCAATCCAGTCCTGCTTCGCCTCACTGGGGGCCTGGCTACTTGCTCAACTCATTCCTGCTACACCCACAACAGGGCCTGTAAGTTCTTTAGCTTCGTCCCACATGGGGGCCTGGCTACCTGCTCATCGTATTCCTGCTACGCCCCACAAAAGGGGGCCTGGAAATCTTTAGCTTTGTCCCACATGGGGGCCTGGCTACCCGCTCATCGTCTTCCTGCTATGCCCTTCAAGGGGGCCTGGAAGTTCTTTAGCTTCACTCCGCAAGGGGGCCTGGCTACCTGCTCATCATATTCCTGGTGCGCCACGCAAGGGGGTTTGGAAGTTCTTAGCTTCACCCCGCATGGGGCCTGGCTGCCTGCTCATGCATTTCCACTTTGCCCTGCAAGGGGGCTGGCTGCTTGCTCAGTCATTACTGCTTTGCCCTGCAAATGGGGCCTGGCTACTTGCTTACCCATTCATGCTTCTCCCGCTAGGGGAGCCTAGCTACCTCCTATCATTTTCCTGCTTTGCCCCGCAAAAAGTGGGCCTGGAAGTTTATTTAGCTTCTCCCCGCATGGGGGCCTGGCTGCATGGTCAATCGCATTCCATCGTCACCTTGCTGACCCACTTGGGGGGGTCTCACCTTCTCAACTGGAACTTTGCTTCTCACTTTCATCTCCTACAAGATACTATAGACTTGGATTAACCAACTGACTATGGAACATCCCCTCATCAGAGTCATTCCTCCAGTACCTCATTCTTCCAGATTCTTCTGCTTGTCATCGAATCAGGATATACCTCTACTACCAATATCTGGATCATACTCAGAGAACCAACTTAGTACTTAGCCAACTAGAATTACTCTCCTTTAGTATGCCCAGAGGACGGGCAGGTCAGTAGCCATGGGTCCTTGGAGGTTCCCCCAAAGGTTTTTTTTCCTCTCCTGCACACTACTGGCCACAATCTCCAGAGTTGAAGAGGTAATCACATGGTAATTAATATCTTTTTGGGCCTTCTAATCTACACATACCTAGCATCCTGCAAAAAGGTGGGATATAGAGAAAGGCCAAAGATTAAGATTTTATCAGCAACCATGTTTCATTCAGCTCAAACGTATCTAAGCACCAACCATGTCATCCAGTTACCATGTGCTACAAACACTGAACTATGTACCTAACCAGTTCAAACGTACCTAAGCACCAACCATGTCATCCAGTTACCATGTGCTACAAACACTGAACTATGTACCTAACCAGTTCAAAACGTACCTAAGCACCAACCATGTCATCCAGTTACCATGTGCTACAAACACTGAACTATGTACCTAACCAGTTCAAACGTACCTAAGCACCAACCATGTCATCCAGTTACCATGTGCTACAAACACTGAACTATGTACCTAACCAGTTCAAAACATACCTAAGCACCAACCATGTCATCCAGTTACCATGTGCTACAAACACTGAACTACGTACCGAACCAGTTCAAACCTTCCTAAGCACCAACCATGTCATTCAGTTAGAATGTGCTACAAACACTGAACTACGTACCGAACCAGTTCAAAATGTACCTAAGCACCAACCATGTCATCCAGTTACCATGTGCTACAAACACTGAACCACGTACCTAACCAGTTCAAAACGTACCTAAGCACCAACCATGTCATCCAGTTACCATGTGCTACAAACACTGAACTACGTACCTAATCAGTTCAAAACGTACCTAAGCACCAACCATGTCATCCAGTTACCATGTGCTACAAACACTGAACTACGTACCTAACCAGCTCAAACGTACCTAAGCACCAACTATGTCATCCAGTTACCATGTGCTACAAACACTGAACTATGTACCTAACCAGTTCAAACGTACCTAAGCACCAACCATATCATCCAGTTACCATGTGCTACAAACACTGAACTATGTACCTAACCAGTTCAAATGTACCTAAGCACCAACCATGTCTTCCAGTTACCATGTGCTACAAACACTGAACTATGTACCTAACCAGTTCAAATGTACCTAAGCACCAACCATATCTCAATCAGCTCTACATACCACGAAGCACTGAGCTATGAAACACATAGAGAACTTACTAGAACTGAAATGCATGCTAATGGTATACTGATTACCCAACCTTGTTTTCTTTAATCCTTCATCATCTCTTATTGCATACTTCCTGTACAGTCCAAACACCCTCAAACAGTGCAGCAACTCATGATGTAATTGTTTCCCCACCTCCCACTGCATCATACTAACATGCTAAAAAGCCAGCAGATGAGGCTCAATGGTCTTTCGTGTCTGCTTGATAGTTAGCCCCCAAACTGGGCAACAACTGTGCTGTCCCCCGACCCCCTTGGGTTTCTCTGTCCCTAGCTCAGGGTGTTCCCCTTGTATTGGACTTTGTCATCCTCCCCCTCCCCTATACCTGTCCGAGCCCCTCTTAAACCCCTCCACAGTCTCCACTTCAACCAGTCCCTTGGGAAGTGCATTCCATGGTTCCACCACCCTCTCAGTGAAGTAACACCTACTCCTCTCTCCCCTGAGTCTCCCCCCTCCAGCTTGCACCAGTGTCCTCTGGTTGTCTCCCTCCTTCCTTTGGAAAATGCTGACTGAGCCTCCCTTATTCATCCCCTTTATGTACTTGAAGACCTCAATTATGTCCCCCCGTCCCTCCTCTCCTCCAGAGTGTACACGTTGAGCTCCTCGAGCCTCTCCCCGTATGTCCTGTTCCCCAAGCTGCAGATCATTTTGGTTGCCCTCCTTTGCACCATCTCCAGGAGTGCAATATCCCTTTTTAAGTGCGGTTTCCAAAACTGCATACAGTACTTGAGGTGCGGCCTAACCAAGCAGTTATACAGAGGGAGGATCACTTCCACCCTTCTGAAGGTTATCCCCCTAGCGATGCATCCCGGTATCCTATTTGCTTTTGCCACTGCCCTCCTACAAGTCTCAGAGTTATTCATTCTGACATCTATCACCACCCCCAGATCCCTCTCGCCCTTTGAGACTTGCAGTGTCTCTCCCCCCAGGGTATACCTTTGGCTTGCATTTCTGGCCCGCAGGTGCAGAACCCTGCATTTCCTTGCATTGAACCTCAGTTTCCACTTCCTCAACCACCTTTCCAGAGCCTCCAGGTCCTCCTGCAGGACCACTTTTCCTTCCTCCCCATCCACCACCGCTCCCAGCTCTGAGTCATCCGCAAAGAGACCAATTTTACTCCTGATACCCTTCCTTATGTCAGAGACAGAGGTGTTAAACAGGAGGGGCCCTAGCACTGATCATTGGGGAACCCCACTAATGACATTCCTTGGAGATGAAGCTAGCCCCCCAACCGCCACCCTCTGTGTATGCTCTGAGAGCCAATTCCCTATCCATCTGATCAACCCCATTTCCCCCAGCTTAGCCAGTAGGCCACTGTGGGGTACTGAATCAAACACCTTGCTGAAGTCCAGAAACAGGATGTCCAGCTGTCTACCCTGGTCCAGGACCATCGTCACCCAGTCGTAGAACTCCACAAGGCTTGTCTGACACGATCTTCCCGGGATGAAGCCATGCTGTCTATCATTCAGGTACCCATTTGCTCCAGTACCCCCTATCCTTTTCTTGACAATACCCTCCATCATTTTGCCCACCACCGACGTCAGGCTTATGGGCCTGTAGTTTTCTGCTTCCTCTCATGACCCTCCCTTGTGGATGGCACGAGATGGGCCACCCGCCAGTCTTGGGGTACCCACCCTGTCCTCAGAGAGTTGTTGAAAAGCTCCGCCAGGGGGGCCTCCAGGACATCCGCCAGCTCCCTCAGCACCCTGGGATGTATTTCATCCAGCCCTGGTGCTTTCTCTGTCCTAAGGGACTGGAGGGCTTTTCTCACTCTCTCCACTGGGATTTCATCCTCCATGTCCTCCCCCTTTGCTTCCTGTACTGCCCTCCCCCCACCCAATGGTGCTGGTCCCTCTCTAGCCACTTTGGGGCTCCCGATTTCTAAGGTTCCTTCCCCTCCCACTGGTTCTCTCTCCCCCCCCCAAAAGATGTAGCCCCTTCATCCTTCCTGGTAAAAACTGAGGCAAAGCACTCGTTTAGTACCTTGGCCTGCTCTCCCACATCCCGTGCCCATTCCTCCCCTGTTCTAATGCTACCAATCTGCCCCACTTTCCTTTTTTCTCCAATGTATCTAAAGAACCCCTTCCCCCCCTCCTGATCCCCCTTGCCAAGCTCTGTTCTTTCCTCGCCTTAGCCACTCTCATCACCCTGGTGACCCTCCTGGCCATTTGTTCGTACTCCCCCTGATCCCTTTTGCACTTTGAGTGTTTGAAGCACCTATGGGCCGCCATCTTATCCCTCACCACCTCCTGAATCTCCCAGGTCCACCAACAGGGTTTTCTGGCCTTCGTGAATTTGCGCCTCTCTCTTGTATGGGACCTAGTGACCTCTTGAAGCCCGCTCTTAATAATCTCCCACCTACTGTCAGCATCCATGTCTGGCCTTATTGCTAACAAATGACCCTTAAGGATCCTTCCCATGCCCCTGAAATCTGCATCCTTAAAGTCAATTATCACCGTCTTTGTCTTTGTGCGGCCTTCCTCCCCCCCAGGTCCAGGAAAACCCAGACTGAGGCATGGTCACTCCCCGGCAACGGGTTCCTCACCTCCAGATCCTTAATCTGGTCCCTGTCTGCCAGGACTACGACTAGTGTCCTAGCCTCCTTAGTTGGCTCTCCCATCTGCTGTGTCAGGAATGCATCCTGGAAGACATCCAGCAACTTCTGTTCCTTGGCCACTGGGGACATCATAGTCCCCCAGTCTGTTCCTGGCATGTTTAGATCCCCCATCACCACTACCCTTTCATTGCCCAATCTACAGTATTCTGCAACATTAGCCACCAAAGTCTCTTCCAGATCCTCCACCAGAGCAGGGGGTCTGTATACCACTCTTACTTTCACTCTCTTACCTCCCGCGATATCAGGGTGACACAAATCGCCTCCACGCTCACCTCCATCTCCTCCACCCCTCCTATACCAATGCCCTTTTTGACTATCAGTGCAAGCCCCCTATTCTCTCCCCTGTCCTTCCTGAACATAGTGTAATCCTCCATGTTTAGGTCCCATTCATGCCCTTGAGTGGTCCAGGTCTCAGTGACAGCTGCCACATCAACTGCCCCCTCGACTAGCATCACTTGGAGCTCTGCATCTTGTTTCCTAAGCTCCTTGCATTTATCAGGATCACTCTCTATCCCTTAACCCCTCACCCATTTTCTGCCCTTGTGCCCCCATTTGGTCACCTGCTCCCCTTCTCCTGAACCCCTACCTATTGGCCTTTTTCTGTATCCCTGCAGCCTCTTAGGGGAGTGGAGACAGAGTCCCTCTTTTATCATACCCCCTGCAATAGCCCCTTCTTTGATCCCTCCCCCTTCACAAGTTTAAACCCCACTTTTCACTGATAAACCCAGCTAGTTTCAGCTTTAGTATTTCCTTCCCTTCCAAATTAAGGTGGAGCCTGTCCCTAACATACAGCCCTTTATCCTTCCAGGGTGCCCCCCAGTCCCCCACAAGGCCATACCCCCTAGCCTCACACCACTCCCAGATCCACTGATTAACATCCCTAATTTTCTGCTTATTCTGCCCACTAGTCCTCAGCATCAGCAGGATCTCAGAGGAGATCGAGCAACCTATGCACTGGCAAACCCTGGCTAGCTCCCGAAACGTTGCCTGTATCTCCAGTTATCTATTTCTAGATATGTCATTTGTACCCAGGTGCACCAGTATGTCCTGGAACCCTCCCCCCCCACATTCCCTTGCCAGAGAATGTACCTCATGCTTAGCCTTGTGCACCATCAGTCCGGGGTGGCATTTGTTTTTTACCGGACAGGTTTTACCCTCCCCCCAGCCCCCTCCACTAGATACCTCTGATCATGGAATCCCTCAACAGTAGCACCCTTATCTCCCCCTTGCCACCCTGCTCAACCTGCAGGTCTCCCCTCCTTCCATGCCATCCTCCTCACTCTTTCTCCCAGTGTCTCCCCCAGTTGCTCCTCGCACCTCACACAATCTGGGTGGCAGAGGTAGCCCTCTCCCTATTTTCTCTGGCCACCCACTCTACTATGGTCCTGGGCATCCCCCCCCCCGAGTATCCTTTTTTGTATCACTATCCCCCTTTCCCTGCCCTTGACTGGGCCTTCCACTCTATCCAGTGGCCTAGGTCATTTGTTACTGCCTTCCGACCCTTCCTCATTTAGTGCCCTCTACCTACCATGTCTCCCCTGGTCTGCACCCTCAGCCCCCCAATTTCCACATCCACCTCGTTTACCTGAGCCTCACTTCCTGCCTCCCACCTCCATTTCTTCTGCCTGGCCGAGTCCCCCTCCACCACTTGCTCGCCCACCTGTCCCCCCACTCATCCCTGATTTCCGGTCTCTGCCTCCTTCCCCTCTTCCCTTCCTTGCTACCTCCTCTCCCCAACACTGTCGTCCTCTACCACCAGACACAGAGGGCTGAAACGATTTGAGAGCCTAAGACCAGCTCCCCTTAATCCCCCTCCAGTCTCACCCCCCCATCTCAGTTCACTCTGGACCAGCCTTTTTCCCTGCCTGCTTCTCTGGAAGTTTTCACCTTTTGGTTCCCATCTGCCAGGGTCCCCCTGTGCCCCTTGAATACCCTCCTTCACTCCTCTCCCTACGCCGGAGGCTTCAGCACCTGATGAATCCATGTGGGCATCCCTTGCCCCCTCCTTCTCCAATCCCCATGTCCATCTCTCAAATCCCCCAGCTGTCTTCTAAACACTTCCACCTCCTCCCTAAGTTGTGCCAGCTGGTAGCACACTGGGCAACCCCCAAACTTCCAGGCCCAGTCAAGTACCATGGCCACCCTGCACCTTGTGCACCCAACCACCCTCCCAAAGATTTCTACTCTAGTGACGTGTGGTCCCTTACCCATCTTCATCATCCTAGTAGGTTCATAGGACAAAAAAGTCCCCCACATAATACAAAAACAATCCTACCGGGTCCCCCAGTGATCAGATCCACAAGCGACTATACAGTTTCAGAACTCCCAGTGAATACACTTAACAATCCCCCACACAGCATGCAAAGAGTCCGCCCCAAACTGAAATTTTTCCAAGGACCAAGGCCTCAGGATACTAGTCAGCCCACTCCAGCCCAGACTCCTCCCCCTCAGACTATTTAATACAGGTCGGGGCCAGCTGGGGGGGAGGGACACACAATTACAGCTCCTCTGGTGCAGGTTTACTGAAAGTTGCTGGGCTTTCCCCTTTATTGCCCATCACGAATGGCTAGACCATGAGGGTTTGTTTTGAAATCAAGGAAAGATGCAGTGGAAGTTGATCACGCAATGTAAACAAACATGTTTTTGCGTGGTTACACCAGTATGGTTGCCAGACTGTTTTTCACTTTTAAAAAGGAAAAATGAATCTGAAACAAACAACCAGCTCCATCAGTAATCTTTACAGAATGTGAACAATCATAAAGTATGATTTTTAAACTAGGGAAAATTTGAGGCCAAAGGGGGTTGACAGTGTACCTTTAGTTAGGCAGGAAAAGGGAACTGAAACAACTAGAGCAGGACTAACAACAGCTACCACACATGCGTTAGTCCCTCTGTAACCCCTAGGGGGCGCTACCCTTAGGGCTACTACCCCTGTCTGCCCCCACAGAGGCAGGTTGAGGGGCCCAGATCCGTTGACGGGTGCCTCCACCCACAGGTCGGGGTTAGCACAGTTAAGACTACCACGGTTACAGCCCTCTGAGCTACTGCAACCCCCTTCGTCCCACTAGTGACTCACACTGGGTAGCAGCAATTCTGTTCACCAGTACACTTACCCCACGGAAAATATAATCCAGCTCCCTTCGGGGACCCCCTGTAAAGTAAGGCACAGTTATGTTGCAATCACCAAACAGCAGTTCACCATTAACGTACACAATAGCCAGGATGTAGCTGTACAAAAACAATCTGATTTATTCAAGGGGGGAAAACAACAAGGACAGGGGGGATCAAGTTGATTAGCTTATCACTATATTTATCTAGCTAGGGCTCTGTGCACAGGCCTATCCCTATCAATTACTGTCCCTGGGTACCCAAGCCCTAGTGGCTAGTCCAAACCGTGGCAGCTGGTAGGGGCCCTTTTCACACAGAGGAAAGAAAAAGTTAGTTAAACAGTCAGCAGTACAGTAATCCCATTTGGTTCCAAGGTGGCGTTTCAACAGGGGACTACCCTGAATTAGTACTCACGACCTCCAGACAAGATAGGGTCCTTAAACATTAACCGGGCTACTCCTGATCTCCACGAGACTCCTCACACATTTATATGGTAACCAGCAACAGGCAAAAGTCCTTTAATTGCAGCAGGATTTACTTGAGCTACACAAGCCTCCTCTCACATTTATATGGTAAACAGCAACAGGCAAATCCTTTTAATGGCAGCTGAATCAACTTGAACTCACAAGTCTCTTTACACATTCATATAGTTAACCGCAACAGCCAAATCCTGTTAATGGCAGCTGAATCAACTTGAACTCACAAGTCTCTTTACACATTTATATGGTTAACTGCAACAGTTGAATCCTGTTAATGGCAGCTGAATCAACTTGAACTACTCACACATTTATATGGTAAACAGCGATAGCAGAAGGGTACCACACCAGGCAGCTGCTCCTAGGCTCTTCAGCTTTCACAATCACTCCAGTTCTGCAATGGCAGCCTTTTACTTCTCTCGCGGACCGAGCGCGATTCAGCAATTTTCCCCAGTCCTCCTACAGGTTGAGCCTGGTGGGTAGCTGTACAGAGCACAGCCTCCTCTGCCCGCCTGGCGACGGCTTTCAAACACGAACTCCTCGCAGGAAAACGGCCGACTTAGGCCTTCACGTGCGTCCTGCACGAACGTTCCACAGCGCAGCAGCACAGAAGCTCCTTTCTCCACACTAGCCACAACGAATCTGTCTCTCCACAGCTTGGGGCACTCCTTTCCACTTGGGCGCGACCCGATCCAATTGGCCAGTTGAGCCTGCCAGTCACTTCTCCCAGCTCTCAGTGGTGCAGAAAAAGCGCCATAGCCCATAATACCTTTCTCAAAACAAACAGCTCTTCCATTGGCCAGTCAATTCTGTAAAATCCCAAGGTACTGATTGGTCCAATTGCACAGTTCTGGAGCAAAATGGAGGAGGCAATCAAACAGTCCTTGCTGCAAAGGAAGACAGGTTAGAACAACCACATTATCATTATTATTTTACATCGTTTCCATCATACAATGGCATCCCCCAAGGGAACTCCCTCTGCACCACTAGCGATGGCAGAAGGGAGTCATTCTTTCAGTGTCCCGGGCGGGACTCGGGCATACAACCACAGTCCCCCTCCATTTTAGTTACTTATGGCTGCAACAAGCAGCCCTTAAAGGGACAACTCACGGAGGCTTTTTTAAAACGCTCACGGGCTACCCAATTAAACGGCTTTAGGCCGGTGACTAGCCCTAGCACCAGGCATATCTGGAACCCCCATTTGCAAGGGGGTTACACCTCTGCACCTGCATACGGAAGTCAGGGCCTCATTGGAGGAATCTCTCAATTATAAAATGGAATATGCCCTGTTCCATCTGAATCAACACTATTGGGACTTTGGGGAGCAATCCAGGAAATTCCTCGCTCACAGGCTGAGGGCTCTAGAGGCTGATAAGTATATATCCCCCGATATTGATGGGGAAGGGTGTCCAGATCTTCACCTACACTCATCAATGCTGAATTTCAACAGGATTATTAGGCTCTTTATTCCTCAGGAACAACTCCCTCAGCAGAGAAGCTTGTTTCATTCTGCTCTGACATCACTCTTCCCCAAGTCACTGTATGCCATAACCACCTCCTCACCAAGCCCATCTCTGAAGTAGAAGTACAGGAGGCCATACTGATCATTTTATTGAGGAAATCCCCCAGATTAAATGGGTACCCCAATGACTTTCACAAGGCCTTCACATAAATTTTGGTATCTAAACTGCCCAAGGTGTTCAATGAAGCATGGAAGAGAGGCAATCTTCTGCCATCCTTCACCTTCAAGGTGTCATCTGCTGTCCAAAGTGGTTTTTATCACTTAAGGAATGTTGCCAGGATTAAACCTCTAGTTCTGTCCCAAGGATCTGCCATCACTGGTTCATGCCTTTATTGCATCTAAGCTTGACTACTGTAATGCTCTGTACTTTGGGGTCAGTGGAGGGAACCTCTGCCGGCTGCAGCTGGTGCAGAACGCAGCGGCCAGGTTACTGACGGACCTGCCCAGATCTAGTTATGTGATCCCGGTCCTGCAAGCTCTGCACTGGCTGCCTGTCAGGTGGTGAATCATCTTCAAAGTGGGCTTGCTCACCTATAAGGCCCTATATGGACTGGGCCCTGGCTGCTTGGCTGATCTCCTGACACCTGCCTCCTCAGCCCACTCCCTCCGCTCCTCCACCAGTGGCCTCCTTGCAGTTTAGAGGGCCAGGTTAAAGACTTCTGACAACTGAAACTTTGAAGTCACTGGACCAGCCCTCTGGAATTCAATTTCCATCTCTGGTAGGAAGGCCCCAACAGTGGAGGATTTTAAATGGTGTCTAAAGACTCACCTTTTCCTTCTGGCCTTTCCAAGACTAATTGGAGCTTTTATATATTTTAAGATTATGCTTCTTGATTTTAATACTGTATTGCAAGTTGAATATTGTATCTGTTTATTTTATCCAATCTGTATTTCCCTCCCTGTCTGTTTTTATGTAAGGTGCCTAGAGCTTCTGGGACCGGGCGCCATAGAAATAATGTGCCTTGCCATGCCTTGCCTTGTCTTCATGCATGCACTAATAACACTTATTCCAAAAAAAGGGGAGGGACAGTGCCCATTGTTCCCAATTCTGACCGATATCCCTGATTAAAGTGGATACCAGGGGTGGGATATTCAGACTTCGCCAGGCTGTGGCGCAAGCCTGGGCGCAGCACAACTGGGATGTGGCAGGGCATTGACAGGGCGATATTCAACGGTGCTACGCCATGGCTCAGCACCGTTGAATACTGCTCCGTGGCCACCCGCATTGCGCATGGCACAGTGTCACTGCACCAATGCAAGTGGCCAGGGAGGAGCAGGGGATGCGCCAGCACAAGTGCCATTGCGCTAAGTGCAGCAACCATGATATTCAGTGGCAGACATGCAAATGGGGCCATAATGCATGCAAGGTGCAAATGTGGCCATTTGCATATCATCATGGCCCCATTTGCATGCAGGTGCGTCGATCCCCAGCGACTTGCGCCTGGTGCCCTGCCAGGCAGCAGCCATCGGTGTTCGACGCCCCCTGCCCCTCACTGGCAACGCACCCCATCCCGATCGTGGGCTGTAATATGTTTAGATCTCCCTGGTGGTCCAGTGGACCCGATCCAACAGCTCAATCATGGGCTTGCAAAATGTCAAACTCCCTGGTGGTCCAGTGGACCCGATCCAACGGCCCAATTGTGGCCTTTCCGTAGTCGCAATAACCGTGGTGGTCCAGCGGTGCCCCCTTCCCAACCTGCCCACTCAGTCCTGCCACCTCTCTCCCCCAGTCAGCGGTGAGGCGGCAGCACCCCTGCAAACGCAGCCGCCCACCCGACTGACAGGCGTATGGTGTAGCCGTACGTCCATTGGTCCACAGCGTGGCCAATGGGCGTAGACCTGATTTGTATTATTAGTCCCAAAATGTGAATGAATCCATTCATTCACATTTTAGGACGTGAATACATGAGTATTTTCTTTCAGGCTACAAATTGAATGGAGCCAAATTACAGATCATGCCCCTCAATGCCCAGTGCAGACAACAGCTATTTGCTGAACAGACCTACCAGTTGTATGCCTCGGTATTTAAGTCTGACCTACTATGGCAGCCAGTACCTCATCCAACACATACAGTATGAAATGTTAGACAAAGTGAATATAGACATACAAAGGTGGAGCTCACTAATACTCTCCACATGGGGAAGGGTTAACACCCTCAGACTCATCAGCCTGCCCAAGCCGCAGTATCTATCATCTGATTTGCCAATACAGGTCCCAGCTTCTTTCTACAAAGCCTTTGCATCCAAAATGTCCTCTTTTATATGGGCAGAGAAGGTGCCAAAGATTGAACCCTTTGTCTTGCAGTTACACTGGAGTTAGAGAGGTTTTGGCCTTGCTAACCTCTGAACAGCACATGACTTAGTTCTTCTTTGGCAAGCAATTTCTTGCTTTAGACCAGACCTAGTGTCAGCCTCCCCAAGATATAGCATGATGGAGATGCCCCAGGGCAACTTGCCTACATTGGCATCCCTTCTTTTCTAAGAGTGTGGGAGTAAACTATCCATGTCTCCCTGTACAAAACACACCAGAAAGACTTGGTTCCAATATGCCAGACAATTGGGACGGATGGTCAAAACTGCCTGACAATGGCCAGTGTGGTGCAACTCCCAGCTCATGATAGAAGAGTCCTCCACTGACTGGAAATCATGGCAGGGGTGGGGAATTAGCAGACTGGGGGAACTTTACCACTCCCTTTCAGGAGAGCTTTACTCATTTGAGGACCTCCAAGAACAATATGGAGTGCCACATTCCCACTTTTGAAGATTCTTACAATTTTGTGACTCACCAATCACACCTTATGATCCTCTTCCAGGCTAGATAAATATGCGGGGTCTCTTTTCACAACAGCACACATGGCGTGCAAGCTCAAAACTTTGAATATGAAACACCAGAGTCATACCAGAAGCTCCAAGAGAGAAATGGGCCACTGAAATAGACTGAGACAAAGCCCCTGCAGACTGGGGCAAAGTAGGGACTCTGGCATATAAAGCCAACAGAGTTGCAGGCAAAAATCCTACAGTTTAAAGTTCTCCACAGAGCATCTAGAACACTACAATGGTTGTACAGAGTGGTGGGCTTACACCTGATAACTATTGGGAGGTGAACCTCTCCTCAAGCTTCATTATTTCCCATTGCCTAGTAGTGCCCAACCTTAGATGCTTATTGGGATGAAGTCTGGTCCTTCTGTAGAACTTAAATGCTTATACTGTTAGATCCATATCTTGCTGTACTAGGACTTCCACCAACAGAAGGGTTTCTCTCACCCACACAGACCCTGTGGTAAACCATGATCTAGGGTCAGCAAACAGGATAATCCTCCAACACTGGAGGGACCCTGATTTTCCCTCTCCCCAGGAGTGGTGGAATCTGCTGGCTTTGATAGCAAGATATGAGAGGGTTGCTCATGTAGTTGCAGGGAAACATTCAGTACACTCAAACATCTGGGGGCCATATCTGGAAGTGCACCCCTGGAAACAAATCTGAGTACCCCCAGCCATGTGAACCCCACACTCTCCATAACCTGGCATTAGGATAAGCAACTAAACATAGAAATATAGAACATAGAAACGTAAACTTTGACAGCAGGTAAGGACCGCTTGGCCCACCTAGTCTACCCATTCCCTACGTATTGGATAAGCTGCAGATTCTAGTTAACCAACAGCCTACTTCCTCCTACCCTTCACTATAATTGCCTTATGACTGTTCCATGCATTCTTTAATTCCCCCACTGTTTTTGACCCCACGACCTCCTCAGGAAGGTGGTTCCATGCGTCCACCACCTTCTCCATGAAAAAATACTTTCTAACATTGTCCCTGAGCAGTCCCCCTCTATCTTCAAACTGTGCTCCCTTGTTCTTGCACATCTCTTTCTCTCAAAGACGCTCCCATCTTGGACTTTGTTGTTTCCCTTGAGGTACTTAAAAGTTTCTATCATGCCCCCCCCCTTTCCTCAAGGGTATGCATATTAAGCTCTTTCAGTCTCTCCTCATATGGTTTCTGTTGCAGACCCTGCACCATTTTAGTTGCCTTCCTTTGGACTGCCTGCATTTTGTCTATGTCCTTGCGGAGATGGGTTCTCCAGAACTGCACGAAGTACTCCAAATGGGGTCTCACCAACTGTCTGTACAGAAGGATAACAACTTCCTATTTTCTACTGGTGATGCATCACCCTATGCATCCCAGTATCCCTCCAGCCCTCCTTACTGCCTTCTCACATGGTTTGCCCACCTTTAGGTCATCTGATATGACTACCCCAAGGTCCTTTTCCATTTTTGTTGTTGTTAGTGCCTCACCCCCCCCCCCATTGTGTACTCTTCCCCTGGGTTTTTGTTTCCCAGGTGCATTACCTTGCACTTTTTGCATTGAACCTAAGCTGCCATACTTTTGACCATTCCTCCAACCTTGCCATGTCCCTTCTCATCCTTTCCACCCACCTTGTATATCAACCCTGTTGCAGATTTTGTATCGTCTGCACAGAGGCATCTTTTTCCTTCCAGCCCCTCTGCAATGTCTCCTATAAAGACATTAAAGAGGACCAGTCCTAGTACTGAACCCTGTGGTACCCCACTAGTAACTACCCTTTCTTCAGAGTGTACTCCGTTTACTATTACCCTCTGCGTCCTGTTGGTCAGCCAATTTGTTACCCAGGCCATCACCCTGGGATCCACTCCCAGGGTGGATAACTTGCTTATTAATCTTTTGTGTGGGACTGTGTCAAATGCCTTGCTAAAGTCTAGGTAGGCCATATCTACAGCCCCTCCCTGGTCTACTACTTTGGTCACCCAGTCAAAGAAATCTATTAGATTCATCCGACATGACCTTCCCGCTGTGAATCCATGCTGCCTTGGGTCCTGTGCCCTGCTGGTCTCTAGGTACTCAACAGTTCTTTCTTTCAGAAGTGATTCCATCATTTTCCCTATCACTGAGGTTAAACTCACAGGTCTGTAGTTCCCTGTCTCTGCCTTGCTCTCACTTTTGTGAACAGGAATCACATCTGTCCTCCTCCAATCCTCAGGTACCAAATCATCCTCTCATGATTTGTTAACAAGGGTAGTCAGTGATGTCACTAGGTCTCTCTTTAGTTCTTTTGGAATTCTGGGGGGAATCCCATCAGGTCCCATTGCTTTATTCACCCTGAGTTTTAGGAGTTCTCCAAGGACCCTTTCTTCTGTGAATGGACTGTTATCGATCCCCCTGTCCAGAGTGCTTCTATTGCTTGGTTTAGGTACCTCCCCCTCTTCTTCTTTTGTGAATACTGAGCAAAAGTATTTGTTCCGTATCTCTGCTTTTCCACTGTCATCCTCTGCCCACCTCCCCTCTGTTAAGCCTCACTTCCCTTCCTTGGTCTTCCTTTGCTCCCTGATGTATCTATAAAAGGTTTTATCCCCCTTCTTAACAGAGTTGGCTATCTTTTCCTCGGTTTGGGCCTTTGCTATTCTGACTGCCTTCCCCGCTTCCTTCTGCTTTAATTGGTACAGTTCTCTGTCCTGCTCATTCTGTGATTCCTTGTACTTCCTGAATGCTATCTTTTTCTCCCTAACCTTTCCCACCACCTCTTTTGAGGACCATAGTGATTTTTTACTTCATTTTGTTTTGTTTATTTGCTTCACACAAAGACTTGTTGCCTCTGTGATGGCAGTTTTGATTTTCTCCCATTGTTCTTCTACCCCTCCTTCCTGCCCATTTGCTAGTGCATTCCTTAAGCATTCACCCATTTTGCCAAAATCAGCCCTCCTAAAGTCCAGTACTTTTTTGTCTTTGTATGGCTTGACTCTACAGATGTTTTTATCGTGAACCACACTGTTCGGTGTTCACTAGTTCCCAGATGGCTACCCACTTCTAAATCTGTGATCCTCTCACCATCTCCATTTGAGGGTACCAGGTCTAAGATTGCTCCCTCCCAAGTGGGTTCCAGCACTAGTTGTCTGAGGCATGCCCCCTGCAGGGCATCGAGAATGACCCTGTTTTTGGATGTGGCTACAGCACATGTACTCCAGTTAACATCTGGCATATTCAGGTCCCACATCAACAAAAACTCCCCTTTTTCTGCCATTCTAAGGATGCCTTCTAGCATTTCTTTGTCCATTTCCTCCCCTGAGATGGGGGTCTGTATATAACCCCAGTTCAGGTTGTGGTGCCATTACCTGTCTCCAAGGTGACCCACAGTGCCTCCTCTCTTCCCTGTTTACCCTTTAGTTCTGTTGCTTTGATCCCTTCTCTTACACAGAGAGCTACTACTACTCCTCCTCCTCTTTTACCCTCCCTGTCCCTTCTGTAGATTGCATACCCTGGCATGTTTACATCCCAGTCATGTTTCTCTGTGTACCATGTTTCTGTGACTGCCACAATATCCAGGTGTCCCTCTTCCATCAAAGCTGCTAAATCAGGAAGCTTGTTAGCCAGACTACGGGCATTTTTACTCATCACCCTCAATTTTTTTACCTCTTTTAGCCCCATCCCTGCCCTTACTGCCTTTGGCTTTTTCTCCATTTAACCCCATCCTGCTCCCTATCGACCTCTCTACCTTGGTGTTTACCTCACTGATGACCCAGTTTTGTGAGGAGAGGCTGGGAATTCCCTGCTTCTTATCAGTGTCTCCCCCTTGGCTAGTTTAAAAGCTTGCCAATGAAGCATTTAAACCTATCACCTAGGAGCCTGCTTCCCCTCCTGGATAGATGCAGACCATCTTGCCAGTATAGGCGTGCATCCCTCCAAGTGGAGCCCCAGTCCCCAATGAAGCCAAAACCCTGTGCTCCACACCAGTTTTTCAACCATTCATTGAACCGCATAGTGCGTAGTACCCTAGCCTCACCCATGCCATAGACAGGCAGTACCTCCGAGAAGGTTACCATGTGTGTTACTTGGCTAAGGCCTCTCCCCAACTCCACAAACCCCTCCTGCACTGCTTTGATCCCATGCCCAGCTAAGTCATTTGTCTCTAGGTGGACAATGATGTCTCGCTCCCTCTCCTATGCAGATGCTCTTGCAATCCTGAGGATTTGCTTCCCGTCCCTCCAAGCCAAGGCTCTGGGCAGACACCTTATCTCCCTCTCCACTTTTTCATCCAGTTCTACTCCCCTAATAAATGAGTCCTCCACAAGGAGCTGTTTCTTTTCCCTGTGGTGTCCCGTACCACCCTCTTGTGGGCCTTCCTTGTGGCAGTTCCCAGCAACCTCCTTGGTCTCCAGTGCGGGTGCCTCCATAGGGAAACTATGCTTCACCAGTACAGCATAAGGATTGTGCAGAGGTGCAACTGGAGGGATGCACCTCTGTTCTACCACCCTCCCCCTCCCTGAGCCCACCATGGTCCAACTGCTCCTCTTTTTGGCAACCTCTGAGGCAGCGGTGGTGGCCCTGGTGTTCCCTGGGTGGGGGAGGTTTCCCTACTCCTGTCCAATTCAGCCTGGAGATGGGCAACATCCTCCCTCAGAGCAGAGAATTGACTGCAAATAGGACAACATCGTAGCCTCCAGAATGTCTCCTGGAAGACTGCTGCCCCACAGCTATTGCATTGCACCACACCCCACATATCTGTCTTTCTTCCTGTTTATTTGAAAAAAAAAAAAATATATATATATATATATATATTTATTTATTTTATTTTATTTTTTTTAGAGTGTGTGAATGCATTTACCCTCAATGCAGTGTGCTGGATTGGTAAGGATATGACAGGTGTATGCCCTGTGCCCTCTTGGGGAAGTGATGTCAGAACCCCTGGTATAAAGGAAATGACAGCCAGGGGAAGGAAGTTGGGCCCCAAGCCTGCCTATTCCCTCTGGAAATGGAAACAAACTCTGACCCACCACTTTGGTGAGTGTTGACCTTCCTTTCAGCAAGACAACCTGCACAACAATCTACCAGAGAATATACCCAGCAAAAAACAATTACAGTCAGAGAAAAATCAAGCAGTTGGGCCCAGTACCTATAATGTAAGCCTTCCCTGACCCAATACCCCTGATTTTTTCAAAGAAGTGGACGATTTTATGTCCACAATTTCTACTGCTCCCACTAGTCACCCCCCCTTCTACTTTAAAGTGGTCAAGATGTACCAGGTTTGCAATTATGTTACCAAAGTCATTAGCAAGTCCAGAACCAGCAATGATTCACTAGACCTCAAACTTCTATCCCTCACCCTTGAAGAAGTACTCAGGCCATTAACCAGGATTTTTAACCTCTCCCTCAGCCTCAACCAGTTCCCTGACAAATTGAAATCTGCCACTGTAACCCCAATACACAAAAGTGGTGTCAAAAATGCCCATGAGAATTTCTGTCCAATCTCCATCCTACCTCCCCTCTCAAAGGCACTGGAACGTATTGTCACAGACCAGCTGACTGACTTCTTAGACAAGCACAACATACTGTGCAGGCAGCAACACGGTTTTAGAAAGAATCATAGCACCTCCACGGCACCACTTGAATTCACCGGCACCACCCACCACTCATTGGATAACGGGCAGCAAACTGGTTCTACCTTCATCGATTTAACAAAGGCCTTTGATACCATACACCACGGCCTCCTGCTTGTCCAGCTCCGGAAAGTGGGGATCTCACCCAACTCTGTAAACTGGTTCAAAAGCTACCTAGACAACCGGTCTCAATGAGTGAAAATTGCTGACACACTCTCAGATGCCACTCTGGTGTCCCCCAGGGCTCTATTTTGGGCCCCCTCCTCTTTAGCCTGTTCCTGAACTCGCTGCCAGATTCCTGTCCAGAGCAAATCATACTCTACACAGATGATGCTGTAATCCTAGCCTCCCTCCATAATCTAAAACAACTGCAAGAAAACCTCTAGTGTGACTTCACACCAATTGAAAACTGTTTTTTAAAGCACAGTCTGATCCTAAGCCAACAAGTCCAAACCTTCAAATACCTTGGAATCACCCTTGACTCCCACCTCTCCTATGCTGCCCACATTAATACTGTGTGCGAAAGCTGCTAACATCAGGATGGGTATACTGTTCCATCACTGAAACATCTAACCCTGAAGCATTATCAGTTGCCATCCAGAGCTCCATTGTTAGCATCATTGACTACGGACTCATCATTTTATGGCTCCACCACTGCCTCTTCTCTCAAACTAGTTTCTACCTCCCTCAATAAAAGCCTGTCAACTCGTCACCGGATCCCACCATCTCACCCATACTTACGACCTTGACTCTCAAACTGGGTGGTTGCAACTCAACAGGCGGATACTATATCAAACCTGCATGACAGCTAAGAAAATAATGATGGGCAGTACTCCTCCTGGAGTCTGCTCTTTCCTTAAACCCAGAAACAACAATATCAACACCAGGAGGTCTAAACCTCAACTCCTGTAAATCCCCAGCTATCGCACAACCCAAGGCCAAAGATCCTTTGCATATAGGGCACCCAGCTGGCAAAATAGTCTCAGTAGTGACATCTCTGCCTCACCCATGCTGGATGCCTTCAAGTCCAAGCTCGCCTTGCTTTTCTTGCCTCTAGCTCCTGTGACTGCCATGACTAATCAGTACTCCCACCTTGCTGCTCTTTGTTTCTGCTGCCTGTTGTTGCCCCTCCACCTAGCACTTGCCTCTCACCACTGCCCATCTGATGCACTTACCCCTGTCCATCCTTGACAAAGCCCCCTAGGCTGCCAACCCCTGCCCTGGTCTCACCTACCTACCTGTCCTCTCCTTTCCCCACCTCTCATCTCTCCCTTTTCCCTGTTTGTGTACACTTCCCTGTATTTCATGTAGTAATCCTTGTAATAACATGTTATGACCATCAGTGTTACTGATTGTTCTATGCTGTAATTGAAACTGTATGCCTGTACTCACTGACGTAGAGCCTTTGTAAAAGAGCCCTGGCTCAAAGGTACTTTGTAATCCTAGACTCAAATAAATAAATAAAAAAATTAAAAATACAATCTGATATTCTGTGCTCTGAAGACAATCAGAGGAACCAGTTTCCACAACCTGAGGCCCTGTCTGGGTTGAATACACAAACTGTAGGGTTCAAGGGGCACTGTCAGCTTTGACCCTCATTTTTTTTGTCTGCGTGCAACAACGGGGCTGAAGCACCTATCTACGACTTATCTCCCAAATAAAGGCATCATGCATGCCATAACAGTGTTCACTTACTGTATATTTAAATTTTGCCACGTTTCTGCAGCCATAGCGTCCCGGCCGAGCAACCTCGTCCCCGGAGAGATTGTATGCCTAGAGCACGCCTGTGACATGAAGCGCTGGCATGAATGTCCATTTTTCACATACCCACACTAAAGAGTTACTTGCAGCATGTCTTGCACTATACTGAAATAAAGTGGCCATGTTTTAAGTAAAACCGGGCGCTAGTAATGGCAAAAAATGCATTTGAACACTGGCACCAAAATCCTGCACCTGCGTGAATCTGGGACACTCCTGTGCATGCACAGGATCTGTGTTCTATCCCGGTATTGTGCATGTGTGGGATTTCAGCACCTGGAGTGGTCTACATTCGCGCAAGCGTGGATTTTCAACGCCAGAGTTTAAATGCATTTTTTGCCATTACTAGTGCTCGGTTTTACTTAAAACATGGCCACTTTATTTCAATATAGTGCAAGGCATGCTGCAAGTAACTCTTTAGTGTGGGTATGTGAAAAACGGACGTTCGTGCCGGCACTTTGTGTCACAGGTGTGCTATAGGCATACAATCTCTTCCGGGGGATGAGGTATTTTCGGCTGGGACGTTGCGATGCTGAAACGTGGCAAAATTGAAATATACAGTAAGTGATCACTGTTATGGCATGCATGATGCCTTTATTTGGGAGATAAATCGTAGATAGGTGCTTCAGTCCCATTGTTGCATGCAGACAAAAAAACGAGGGCCAAAGCTGACAGTGCCCCTTTCACAAAGAAAAAATCCTGTCACCAGTAAATAGTTCACTGTACCAAAAAATAGTTTGATGCAACCTGTTACAAAATACTAGCAGATAAATAATCCAGTTAAACACAAGGGAAACCCAGTTATGCAGTATTTCAATCCTGAAGTTAAACTCATAAGATTAGCATTTCTGCAAATCCCTTCTTGATTCAAAAAGAAGAAGAAAAAAGGCAAAGCAATACCAAGTTTAAAACTCAAAGTTAAGTAAGGTAGACCTCCCTCAGATTTGCGCAACAATGCACTTTCTTGCAGATTACCAGTGTCTTCTCCACAGTTTCCAGTTGTTTCAAAGTAGTTTGTATAACACTCAAGAAGATGGACTTTTCTGTCTGAAACTGCTACACACCAGTAGTTTATAGTAACCTGATCAATTCTGGAAGACTCCACCCAAGATGATTGGCTGACAATTACCTATGATGTAAGCCTTCCCTGACCCAATGCAACCTGATGTTCTGTGCTCTGAAGACAATCACAGGAACCAGTTTCCACAACTTGAGGCCCTGTGTGGGTTGAATACACAAACTGTAGGGTTCACCAAGAAAAAATCTTCTGCCACTAGTAAATAGGTCACTGTACCAGAAAATAGTTTGATGCAATCTGTCACAAAATACTAGCAGATAAATAATCCAGCTAAACACAAGGGAAAACCAGTTATGGAGTATGTCAGTCCTTCTGAAGTTAAACTCACAAGATTAGCAGTTTTTCAAATTCCTTTTGATTCAAAAAGAAAAAAAAGACAAAACACAAAGCAATACCAAGTTTAAAATTCAAAGTTAAGTAAGGTAGACCTCCCTCAGATTTGAGCAAGAGTGCACATTTTTTGTAGATTGCCAGTGTCTTCCCCACAGCTCCCAGTTGTTTCAAAGTAGCTTGTTTCACCTTCAAGAAGATGGGCTTTTGAATACTACTTGCTATGCTCTGACAATTAGTATCTCTTCCACCTGGCCTATACTAAATTGTGCTGAAGCCCTATAGGAATTCTCCCAAGTGTCCCTAACCTAAAATGGTCGCTTCCGTGGTTCTCTCTCTCTCTCTCTCTCTCCACACCCCTGAATTCCCATGCTGTCCTCTGCCCTGCTCCCCCACCCCCCCAGAGAAAATGTCTGTCTCCTCCAAATTTCATACCTCTAGTTACATAAACCATGCCTGAAGCTAATCCAGTACCCCATATATTTAGCCAAATAACCATTTTCAGTAAAGTGGGCACCTACATTACTGTCTCTTCACTTGAACTTTAGGACAAATTAAACTGCACACAAACAGTTAAATACTTAAATACTGTTACATGGATCAGATAAAAAGAATGCTACAGTAATTAATCCATGCTCACTGGACCCTGGCAACAGCAGGATAGGGCACTGAGCTATTATAGATATGGCAGTCTTTGCAGGTACCCCACAACGAGCAGTTACATTTCTGTCAGCAGCCTGTTTTGATCTTCCTCCTGCTACAAGAGTTAATCTAGATCCTGCCAGTCAGAGAAGCTAGTATTCAAGTTGGGGGTTCATCCATGCCTTAGTGACAACCAAATTAGGAGCTTCAAGTTTAGCACGAAGAATCAATTGACAGCAGCGATGGCGCTCTGACAATTTGCCATCTGGCAGTAGGAGCAACCTCCATCATAGGGGGCTACACACCCTGCACCCCCTAATGCCCAGGTACTAATATAAACACCTCCAGGTTGCACCATGCAGGAAAAGAGCAGCAACAGTGGGAACACTGACAACACAGGATGACAAGAAATCAGTCACAAATGCAGCCTGCGACAACATTCAGTCAAAAATATCGGGGCGAGAATAATCAAGTCACCCTATTAATGGCATATGCAGGATGGGTACTTACCGCAGAAATCATCAGCAGGGATAAGCCTTCTTATCTAACAGTGGGAAAGGTATTACTCCTGCACATTGTTGACACAGATGAATTGCAAGACGGTTCCCACTATGTATGTACATGTTTTCCTTGTGTCTGTATTTTCAGTCATCAATGGTATCCTCTTTAAAACCAGTTTTCATTTCATTGATGAACTCTGCAACCCAGGCTGTATGTACTGAAGTTGTGTTAAATTTTTAAAATTCAATAAAAAAAAACTTTTATGGCAAAAATGTTTGCAACAAAAGATGCTCAACTATAAAGTATATCTTTGATTAGTCTACAGAACCATTTTGTACTCAAGTTTTAGAAAAGGAGGTAGGGAAGGGTTTGTATGAATCATTAGTAAACCCTCTAGAAGAAACATCATAACTAAGTTGAGCATTTCTTTTTTCTTCTAGCAACAAGAGTTTACTAGTGATGTCATACAGTTCTGCAGACTCCAAGCAGTACCTTGAGAGGCAGGGTCTAGAACAGAGGTTCAGAAGTCCCAGATCCTGGTGGCCTCAAAGAGTAGCAACCACCATAGAAACAGAATTTGTAAGCAGAAATGGACTGTTTGGTCCACCCTGTTTGCTCAGATGGTCTCTGCCTTGTCTGTCACTGCAGACCCTGACTGAACTCCAATGACCCTCCCTCCTCTTTGCCTATTCCACTATGTCTGTCTCACACATGCTTGAAGAACCCTACTGTTTTTGCTCCACCATTTCTGCTGACAGTCTGTTCCAGATGTCCAGTACTCCTTCAGTGAAGTAGTGCTCTTTCTTATTTGAAAAAGATTCCCCTCCTGTACCCTGTTCACTCCGTGAGGTAGCTGTAGGTCTCTACTATGTCCCTTCTCACTCTCCCCTCTTCTGATGTGTACATGTTGAGATCCCTGAGTCTTTTCTTGTAGGGATTTTGAAGCAACCCTTACAACAGTTTAGTTGCCCACCTCTGGACTGCATCCACTCTGTCTATGTCCTTTCTGAGGTGCAGCTTCCAGAACTCAACACAGTACTCCAGCTGGGACCTCATAAGCAAGCAATACAGTGGCATCGCCATTCTCCTCCTCCTATTTGAGATATCTGTCACTATGCATCCCAGCATCCCACTGGCCCTACCCACTGCTTTGTCACACTGCCTTGCTACTTTGAGGTCATCAGATATGATAACCCAAGATCCCATTCCTGCTTAATGACCATCAGTACCTCCCCTATCATGTACTCAGCTCCTGGGTTCCCATGCCCTAGGTGCCTGATTTTGCACTTTTTGAGATTAAACCGAAACTGCCATGCTCTTGTCCACTCCTCAAGCTTCTCAAGGTTCCTATACATTTTCTCCACCCCTCCTAAGTGTTCACCCAATTAAATATTTTGGTGTCATCTGTGACAAGATATACCTTCCTTTCCAGATCTTCTGTAGTGCCACTTACGAAGACATTAAAAAGGTCTGATCCCAGTGTTGAGCCCTGCTGCACCCTGCTGGTCACTCTCCCTGATTAGTGGGAGTGCCATTAACCACTGCCACCCTCAGTCATATATCCACTAACTAGTTCCTTACCCAAATCATCACTTTGTATCCCACTCCTAGGCTGCTCAATTTCTTTATCAGTCTCCTGTGTGGTACAGTGTCAAAGGCCTAGCTAAAGTCCAAGCAGGCCATGTCTAGCCTTCCCCTGATCTATTTCACTGGTCACTCAGTCCAAGAAATCAATCAGATTCATCTGGCATGATCACCCTCCCATGAATTCATGCTGCCTTTGGTCCTGTAACCCACTGGATTCAAGATTGTCTACCAACCTTTACTTTAACAATGTTTCCATTAATTTACCCACCACTGATGTGAAAGTGATTGACCTACAGTTGCTAGCCTCATCCCTGCTGCTGCTATTGCAGTCTGCCTGAGTTACTCATTGGACTTGGTCATCACTCCAGGTGTTGAGAGGGAGTTGATCTACCATCTTGTGGCTCTCCTTCAGCTCTGCATCAAGCCTTCTGCTAGTGAGCTCCTTGGATGATCCTGCTCTGCACCACAGATCTCCCACCAATCTGGTGGTTTGTGAGCAGCACTAGTGCAATTTTAAAAAGTGCTTACCACCTTTCACTCATGCAGTCTGCTGGATTTATTGGACTGGTCATCACTTCAGAGGTCAGGAGTGAGCCAATCAGCCATCCTGCTGTTCTCCTTCTCCCCTGCATCAAGCTTTCTGCCATTTAGCTCCTTGGATGACCCTGCCCTGCAGCACAGATCTTCTACCAATTGAGTAGTTTATGGGCAGGACTCTAGCAGCACTAGTGCAGTGCAATTTTCAAACAGTGCATACCATTGCTCTCTCCTACAGTCAATCTGAGTTATTCACTGGACTTGGTCATCACTTCAGGAGTTGGGAGGGAGCCGATCAGCATCTTCAATTCATTCAAAAGATCAAAAGTCATACTTTCCTCATTTATCACACCTGAAATTAATATGCCACAGCCCTTTACCTTTCTACCCACATTTTCAGAATCTCTCTGGATGTCTAGAATGCTCCGTTTGCCCACATCGTTAACCCCTATATGTAATACTGTTGCTGGCCTTACTGTATTATTTACAAATCCTGGGAGGAGCTACTTGATATCCCCTATCCCTGCACCAGGGAGTATGCCGACTGTGGTATATTCATTGCAATATTTACATAATGCATTGTCAGTATACCGCAGCATGGATTTGACAACCACCAGAACATCCTGTGGGTCCCCATCTAACAATGATGGTTTCATACTCTCCTCTTAGCTATCCATATTAACTATATACTGTATGTTTATGTCATTATCTATGTGAGGCAGTTGTCCCCCCTACCTATCATCCTGTTCCTCACTATGCTTGGCCTCCTCAACTGTAAGGGCACTAAACCTATTTGAGGTGAGTACATTGAATGATCCCCCAATGTTTCTTCTCCCCCCTTTTTTTTGGCAGTTACTCTTTTTATTGAGGAATCAGCACTCCTGACACAGCAGGTAACATAAAACAGTGCAGTAAGAGCTACTTTTATGCACACTTACAAGTAAACTATACACAACTAGTGGTTACAGAGAATATTGCGTAACAGAAAGACATTGCGAACTAATATGTAAAAAGTTACATAAAACTAGAAGCATTCTATATATAAATGTTGTTAACTAGCATACCTATACAAGCAGTACATTGTATCAGTCCTAAATCACGAATCTAATAAGTTCATGGTGGCTTTAATAGCTCTTTTGCATAAGATACCAGTGGTGAGATATGAGATTTGGTAACCTGACCTAAATATGGTGCCCATATTTCCATAAAAGCTGCACTTGTTTTTTTTTGCAAAATGAATAAGGCGCGTATGGAGTCCATTGCTGCTAACCAAACTTGGAATGAGGGAAGTACTGAAATTCTCCATTTCACAAGAATGAGCCGAAGGAGCTCAACAGAGGCTTGGGTGAGCCATAACCTTTGAGACTGAGACAATGTCCCTTCAGTTATACCAAGCAACCAAAAAGAGGGAGAATGGGGCAGGTTTCTGGCTAAGGTAGTTGAGTAAAACTGAATTACTTTTTCCCATAAGGGTTGAAGAGGGTTGCACCTCCACAGAATGTGGAGTAAATCTGCTGCTGATGATTGACATCTCCAACAAAGGTCATGAGGGGTCAGTCCCATTTTATGAAGTTGTAGAGGGGTTCTATACCACAAGTGGATTATTTTATTTTTAATAAGGAGACTTCTTTGATCTCTTCTCCCCTTTTTAGTGTTTTTTACACAAGTATTCCAAATTCCTGGTGCCCTCTACAAACTTAAATTGAAGATTTTTATCTGAGTTAGTTGGATCGTTTGACCCCAGAGAGCTTGGGTTAGCACTTGGATGTATTTGTTGTGCTGCTGTTTCAATAAACTGCTCCAGAGTGCTAATGTCATTTTGGAGATAGAATCTCTGCTGAAGTGCTTCAATTTCTATCTGTAGTACTTCAATTAAACCACATTTGTCACACACAAAATCTGGTACCTGATCCCCTTCAGCAAACATGTTACACTTATTACAAAAGTTATTACAACAGCTTGTGCTGGTCCCACTAGTTATGCTCTGTGGGCTTGCCATCTTGAGCATTGTTCCCCACTTGAAACTCCTCTCAGGGGCTGTTACTAAGTCTTACTTTGTTAGAGAATGGCCCAGATCCCCAGCTGTGTGAGTCTCCGTGCACAACGCCATGTGCACCCCACTTAAGCTCACCCCGGCTCACTTGGGGCACTTGCTATAAGATCTGAGGACCGGAAGTACAGGGCATCACTTCCAGTTCACTTGGTGGTGTGTTTGGCCCAAAAGCAATGTTTAAAAGTATAAAATACTTGTCCATGAATACTTTTACCGCCACCTCATGCAGTGGACTTCTGAGGCCCTACAGGAACAAAGAAATGCTCTTTGTTAGCTATGAGTGCTGTGAGCACCACCACCTACCCACAAACCCCTGATTCCACAGTGTAGCCTGGGTTACTTCCTGGCTCTGTTGTTTGGTAACGACCCACAATGTTTCTCTCACCAGAGGATCACACAAACAACCTCCCAATAAAGGGGAAAACCTAAAATACTGCTGAGAATAGCTATGTGCAGCATGTATAACCATTATAGCTGAACAGTCCCTTCCCTGGCTCACTTGCGGCACTTGCTATAAGACCTGAGGACTGGAAGTACAGGGCATCACTTCTGGTTCACTTGGTGGTGTGTTTGGCCCAAAAGCAATGTTTAAAAGTATGAAATACTTGTCCCTGAATACCTTTACCGCCACCTCATGCGGTGGACTTCTGAGGCCCTACAGGAACAAAGAAATGCACTTTGTTAGCTATGAGTGCTGTGAGCACCACCACCTGCCCACAAACCTCTGCTTCCACAAGGCAGCCCGGGTTACTTCCTGTCTCTGTTGCTAGGCAATGACCCGCAACGTTCCTCTCACCAGAGGATCATACAACCTTCCATTAAAGGGGAAAACCTAAAACACTGCTGAGAATAGCTACGTGCAGGCTGTTCAGGCAGCCTAACACAGTTTAAGCCTCTTAATTGTCTGCAAGTTAGGCACCCAAACTTTGTCCCTGAAAATCTCCCATAAATCTATGCTACACTCCCATGAGTCTCTGGACGAAATCCCAGTTTGTGATTGGCTAAAGCACTCTCAAAACGGTAGCTGCTGCATAGAATGCTGTCCCAGTTATGCAGTCCCACAAGATTAAAAATCTGGTGCAGCCAGATTATAAGGCATTTATATAGACTTTCCCCACAAACATATAACCGCAACGCATTTCTGTAAAATGAGCCCACACCCTAAACTAGCAGTTCTGTAAGTTGCTAAGTTCCCTCACTACAACAGTACTAGTACAGCCCTTTTAAAGTACCCCCACAGTTCAGACTACACGCTGTGTACATCTGTAGGCCCCGATGGAAAAAGAAACAGTCTCCATTGCATGGCTGACTGGTAAAGGTAACACAAGTAAGTCTTTCAAATCCCTACAGTGCAGGAACAGTCTCTGGTGGAAGCATTACCTTGTGCTGCTGCTCCTCGCTTCCTGACCGCTGGAACACTAGCAGCTGCCTATCGCCTGCAGTTTTTTTTGAATGGGAAGGGGAGGGGTCCTGCCTTGTACTGTAGGCCCTTGTGTTGCTGCTCCTCACCTCCTGACTGCCAGAACACCAGCCACTGCTGCCTGCCTGCAGCTTTCTTTGAATGGAAAGGGGGGCTCCTGACTTGTACTATAGGCCCTTGTGCTGCTGCTGCTGTTCCTAGCCTCCCGACCACTGGAACACCAGTCACTGCTGCATGCCAGCAGCTTTCTTTGAATGGAAAGGGGGGCTCCTGCCTTGTACTGTAGGCCCTTGTGCAGCTGCTCCTCACCTCCTGAGTTGGAATGCCAGCTGCTGCTGCTCGCCTGCAGCTTTCTTGTGCTCCCACATGTACTGATTGAGATCATGCAGATCCAGTATGGGGCGCCAGCTCCCCCATCGTTTTGGGACCAGGAAGTACTTAGAGATATACCCCTGACTTGCCTGGGCATCTGGGAGATGAGTTATAGCCCATTGTACAAGGAGCTGAACAATGTCCTCCTGTAGGGTGGACAGCATGTCCTGCAACACTGAGGAGAATCTGATCGGTAAGGCAGGAGAGCCTCAAAGTCTAGAGGTAACCCTTTGTCTACCACTTTGAAAACCTACTTGTCCATAGTAATAACAGACCAGTGTGGACAAAAGTGGCAAAGCTGACCTCCCTTGCATGGAGAGTGGAGTCAGAACTGGACAGGCAGAAGGTACACCCCCCAAGCCCACCACAGGCAGCTTTGGAAGGGGCACCAGCTGCTGGGGATGATGGGGCACCACTTCCTCTACCCCACCTCTTTTGGGCCACTGGTCAGAGAATTTGGCCTTGGGGAGCCAGGCTTGGTATTGCCCCTAATGGGGCTGCTGCTGCTGACGAAGCTGCTGTGGCTGAAAAGACCAAAACTAAAAGGCCTTATTTTTTTCTTTCCAGCCCTTCAGGTTCTTCTGGGACAAAATCACAGAGTCCAAGGTGGCAACTGGGCTTCTCAGTCCTTGTGAGATGATCTTCTACCCCGGGCCAAAGAGGTCGGTGCCAAATAAAGGGACATTGGCCAGCTTGTGCTTAGTGTCCACAGTAAAGGTGGAGAGCTTCAGCCAGGCACTGCAACACATTTTGATGGCCGCTGCCATGGCATGGGCAGAGCAGTTGGCCATGTCTAAGGCCATCTGAAGCTGTTGTTTAACCACTGCTTGACTCTAGTCTCTGACCAACTGCACCAGCAGCTGCTTGGTGGCAGGTAGGTGAGGGAGGACATTTTCAGGCACTCCCAGCAAGGAGTGACCAAAGCTTACCATCATCATGGTGTAGCTCATCTGGCAGAGACTGAGAAAGGAGGTGACATAGACCTTCTTGGCTGCATGATCAAGGTTTATCAACTCCTTGCTGGGGGACTAGTCCATGTTCCCATGGTTTCTGGACTTCCGGAAAGCCAAGTCCAAGATCAACCCCTTGGCTGAGGGGTGCTCTGAGAACTTGGAAAGAAAGCTGGTAGGGAGTGTCTGCTTGAAAACCATATGGCAGAGGCTGCCAGGCAGGACTATGGATGCTACCAAAGCTCCAGAGTTGATCCCAAAATGCCCTCAGCCATTGAAAAGGCAACCCCAGGGAATTCATCCCTATCAAGGATGTCTGTAAAAGTGTACTTAGCCCTTTTCTGAACAGGCTCAAGGGGGACAAACATGGACTCTGAAATTAGCCGGAGTAGGGCCCCGAATGACACCAGTCCATAGTTGGTAGTCAACTCCTTGACTGACACACGGTTGAAAGTATGCATCCTCACTGACTGCATGGATGAGCCATCTGAGAACTCATCAAAAACAGCCCTTAACCTTTTTCCATATGGACCACCATAGAGTCATCTGATTGGGTGATATATCCACTGACAGCTGGCCTAGAAAGCAAGCTGCAGTATGAGAGTTCTTGGTCTGGGCTCCCATCAAAGGCTATGGTGGAGGCAACTCCACCCGCAAGGGGGAGAGACAGGTGTTGGGGACAATAGTCTTGGATGGACTGGCATGGACTTGATTGGTGCTGGCCAGTGGTCTACGGGGTCAGGACCACAGCCCCGAATGGCCCACTAGTGCCAGAGAAGTTTCTTGTAGTACTGCCACATGCGACGGTGGAACGTCTCCTCATCTGAGAATGAGCAGATCGAGGAATGCTCATGGTGATGCTTCCCAGTCAAGCAAAACCAAGAGCACCATCAGCACCTTGACCTGGATCTCGACCTTGACTCAACCCGAGGGACAATGCTGAGGAGAAGAAGCCACCAGGGGTACAGTGTAGATGGTGTGCACTGGCTTAGGTGGAAGATCTCTGGTGGAGACTGTTCTTAAGTGCAGCCAGTTGGGGACACTGACCAGTCCATGTCCTTCTGAGTGAGGACCAGGAACACCACAGTCTTGGAGATCAACTCCTCCTCAACCTCCTCCAACAACTGGTCTATAGAGTTGAGAAAACTCTCGACTGTCTGATTGGCTGGTGTTGAAGTCAACAAGCTTAATGGGAACACCATGGAACTTGAGACCTGGCTCTCGACCAAGGAAAGGTTGACCGAAATCAAGTGCTTGAGGGAGTTGAGGAATCAGGAGGAGCGTGATCTCTCCTGGTCCTATGACCTATGCCAGTGGCACTTGTGTTTCTTACCATGGCAGGCAGGGCTCTCTCTCCAAAGACTTGGAGGGCTGACACATCTCCTTGAATTCACTAGTGAAGGACACTCTGACACTGGCCCAAGCTGGGTGCAATGACAATGAGGTGTCCACCACGGGACTGACCATCGCCTCTTCCATGGCCATGAGCTGGACTGTGAACCCTGTCAGAGGCCTTCTTTTTTTTTATTCTGTTTGTAGCTCTCCAGGCACCATAACTCTCTTGGGCTACTCAGCATCCCACCACTTCCACCACCCACCATGACCCCACCTCCTGAAGGACATGACTTTCTCTTTGGTGAACCTTCTCCAGCCAGGGTCCCTGAGGAGATTGAAGAGGCGGAGGTGGAGATCTGGTGTTGGGTGTGTGGTGGTGGGTGCTGAGAGCCATCACCTCTCTGGGCTGGAGGATGGTTTCCCTTGTGTTACGCCCCCCAGATGTGGGAATGTGTAATGCAGCCAGCCTGTGATGCAGATGCTCCCATCCACATCTGGAAAGCATCCGCCCGATGTCTTCCCCCTGCTAGCAAGCCCCTGTGCATCACAGCACTACCGGTCTCCACCGGGGGCCGCTGCTATGCTTGGCTGTCCCTGGACCCCTCCATGAGAGAGGAGAGCTGTCCTCTGGACACTCGATCCTCTCTCTCCCCTGCTGAACCCCAGCGATCTTGGCTTGCTCCTGAACCCGGGTCATCAGCGTGGAGCGAGGTATGGCATCCAGTGCCTCAACCCTCAGTGCCACTGGGCCAGTCAAACAGCAGAGGCCTTCTTGTGATGCTTTGGCTGTAGTTTCAGGCCCTGATCAGTCAGCCAACCAAGAAGAAGCTGGACTATGCAATCATCAAAGGAAGTCATGTGCACAATACATGTGCTTTTTCTTTGTTCTCCCCTGGGCCTACAATGCAAGGCAGGAGCCCCCCTTCCCAGTCAAAGAAAGCTGCAGGTGAGTAGCAGTGGCTGGTGTTCCAGCAGTGAGAAGTAGCAGCACAAGGTATTGCTTCCATCAGAGACTGTTCCTGGACTGTGCTAGCCCATCAACGCTTCATGTCAACTGCCCCACCCACTCCCCACCCTGGGTTGTCCTGTAATTTATTGGTGTAGTGGGCCACGTGACTAATCGGTCAAAGTTTTAAGTTCCCATTTCTTTGTTTGCAGGTTATACTAGTCAACCACTGGGAGATGCTAGTGAGCCATCCAGTTACTCTGAATTTCCTTGCAATCCCAGCCTCTTCCTGAGGTCTACACTGGTCACACATTAATAGAATTGTGGTTCCTAATCTGGCTATTCTAGGTAATTCTGAGGTACCCCACCCAGGGATAGAACCTATTGTAGTACCTTCTGCATTAGAGGCGGAAACACTAGTCACTTCTCCAACTCTGCAGTCCTGTCTTGAACTGGTGAACTATGATACTTATCCTAATCAAGATACATAATCAGTAAATCATGCCCTAGTGGCGTCCTCCAAGAGTCCTCTTTACCAGGACTAGCACTCACACTTCTGGGAGGTCCCCGTCCTCACCCCAAGGGAACTTCTCTATCACCATCTGCTGTATAAGACACTTGTGGAAAACCATAAACTGCATCAGATGGAGCGGAACCATTGGCAAAGTAGGGACTGGAGTTGATGGCCAGGTCCCCAAATAGCAAGGTCAAGGAGCATATTCGGTAGGGTGGTGGGGTTTACTGGATGTGGATCGACCATAGTGCTGCACATGGCTTGGAGGTTGGGGGGGGTTTTATGGTGTGCAAGCAGTTGGCACAAATTAGGGAGAAAGTAAGAAGATTGCGCTGAACACTTAATGCACTGGAGTGGAGTAGGGGTGCAAGAAGAGACTGGAGGAATATTAAAGGGGGCAAGGTAGAAATGAGAACAGTAGTATACATCAATTTGAGGCACCTGGGAGCAGGTGGGTTAGTGAGTGGCACAGGAAGAGGAAAGGGCTGGATGGGGATAGTAGGTAACAGTGGAAGAGAGGGGTGGGCTGTGAGGAGGAGTAGTGGTATAGCAGGGGAAGGGCCTACAGCAAGCCCAAGGAAGACACAGGAGATGGAGGGTTGGAAGCTAGTGTGAGGCAAGGTGATTTGGAGTAATTTCATAGAGCGGAAGGAGGGATGAGCCCCTGCAGGGGAAGGGCAGTTGGGGGCATTGCACACAAAAATAGGATTGCTGAACTACAGGTACAGGATGAGGATGGGAGGGAGGAAGTTTGTGAAAAGGGGAATCTGGGAGCAGCGAGCAGTGATGGCATGTTAAAGCCAAAGGGAGGGGGAAAATAGAGGTTCTTCCCCCAGAGGGGGCAAAGGGGGCACTGGCAGACAGTGATCAAGGAGAGTAGAGCACAAGGAGGAAGTCACCTCAGGACAGTGGCAGTCAGAAGGGGGTACAGGGAGCAAGAGATCATGGTCAGGGGAATACAGGGGGAAGACATCTCGGAGTAGTAGCGGCCAGGAAGGGGCTTATGGAGTCAGGGACAACTTAGGGGAGCAGGGCCAGGAGGGCAGGGAGAGTGGTACCCAAGTGTCAGGCTTGCCTAGAACCAAGTGGGGCAGTGGGGGTCAAAATGGGTAGCCTGTGACGTGGGCGCATGATGAAAGGTGACGTCTGAAATGGTGACGCTTTATGGGTGAAAGCCCGAATGGCGATGAGGAGGGTAGCGTGACCGGATGTGGGTGTGGGCAAATTCAGTGACAGAATGTCGCTATACGTACATGTGCATGTGGGGGGAAGTGAGCACAGCGAGCATGGGCTGGGAGGGAGCTGAGGGGCTGTAGGGGGGTGGCGCTGCAGTGGGTTGCCAATCTGCACCATGGCATCGCGGGTTGGCCTGAGGTACCAGGTTCGGGTATGGGCGATGGTGCAATTTTATTGCACCCAGCCAGAAACTTTATTTTTTAGGCTTTCACCCCCCCCAGACATGCACCCCCTAGAGTGGGAATCCATTAGTAGGGGGGTGCAGAGGGCACAGCCCTACCACAGAAAGCATTTAGTGTATGTCCCTGGCACCGTTGTTCCATGCGCCGAGGATGTCCGAGCATTGAAAATGTTTTTGCCGCTCTGATGTCGCGATAACGCGGCTCGCCTTTAGGCAGTCGCTGTTATCACATGGAACCGTCAAAATGGTATCAAAGGTGAGGAGGGTACTCTGGGCAGTGATAAAAAGGTGGGGCCAGAGCAGGAGGGTAAGGTATCTGGGACCCTGTTGACAGACTTCACTGGTGCTAAATGGGCCTCAGAAGGAAAGAGGTGGGGGAGGAAGGGGAGAAAAACCCAAGACAGGAGAGGGCAAGATAAAGGAAGGATAAGGATTTTGCGGCAAAGCAGTGGGGGGCAGGCAAGGGAGCTGGCCCCAGGAAGTGCGCTTGTGAGGAGGGAAGGGAACACGGGGCTCGAGGGTAGTGGGGCTACAGGGATGAGTCCAGGGGGTAGCCCCTGGAGAGAGCAGACTACAAGGCGAGGAAGAGGAAAATCAAGCCGGGGTAGAAGGCATGGGGGGGGATAGGAGGCAGGGAGGATAAGGAGGAGAGGGCATCATTACAACTGGCAGGGTGTGGATCCAGTTCAAGAAGGGTGTAAGACAAGATCCTAATTGTCAGGGACTCCATTGTTAGAGGCATTAACTGAGGGAAAGAGGAGTAAGGTCTGGGTAAGTTGCTTGCCAGGCATGACATCAGCAGATGTGATTCACCACATCCCCTCCTGGGGAAAATACAAGAAGAGAGAACCTACCTGGTGTTCCACTTGGGAACAAATGACCTTGTGGGGCACAGCTTGATGGAGGTGCAGGCAAGGTTTGAAGCATTAGCAAGGTTCTGAAGCAGCTTGAGTTTTAGATCAATAGCGTTCTCTGAGGTGCTGCCTGTTCTGAGAGCTAGCTCAGAGAGGAAACAGAGGATAGCTGAGTTTAATAGCTAGCTTTCTGGATGGTTTGCTCGGAAAGGCATTGGGATGGTGGGGGACTGGAGGACCACTTGGCAAGATGAAAGCCTATTAGCCCCAGATAGGTTACACTTAAACAGGGAGGGTAAGGAACTGCTGAAAGGAAAAATGGAGGAGTTCATTGAAAAATACTACAATTTAAACAAAATTGGGGTACAAGCAAATCCCCAAAACAGCACAGCTGACAAGGGGGGCACTCGCCCCCACCCCCAGAAAATAAGATGCCCAGTTGGGGTAGTGGGAGGGAGGGTCAGGTTGGTAAGAAGTGTTAGGACAGGGGAGGACATCAGGGCAGCTGGAGTTTGGAAGGCCATGTGTAAAATGCCAATAGCCTGGGCAACAAGGTCCCAGACCTGGCAGCATTCATGGCTGAAGCAGACTTAGATTTGGTGGGAATTACTGATTCTTGGTGCCATGGAGGGCAGGATTGGGACATGAACATGCCAGGGTATATGCTGTTTAGGAGAGACAGGGTCAGAAGAAGGGGGGACAGTGGCAATTTACATGAGGGAGGGGATTCAGGCAACAAAAATACAGGGTAGGTGGGGGGGCACAGAGGCATTATGGGTCTTGTTAACCTCGGGGAGGGGCGAGGTGATGTGCATCAGAATGGTCTACAAGCCACCGGGGCAGTAAGAGAGAGTGGCCTACCAGATGATGGAAGAGATACTAATGATGGCAATTAGGGGAGAGGTGCTGCTGATGGGGTCCCTCAACCTACCAGATGTGGTATGGGACATACTGTCAGCAGCATCACCAAGAAGCAGGTTGATACTGGACTACCTTCAAGTTGCCTTACTTAGACAGATGGTCAGGAAACCAACTAGGGACGGGGTGTGTTAGATGTGGTGCTAACAAATGGGGACAGGGTAGGGGAAGTATCAGTGGGGAAACCCTTGGTACAAGCGACCATGGTACCATGTGGTTCATGGTATGCACGTCTATGCTAGCCATCGGAAGTAGGTTTAACTTCCTTGAGTTCTACCTTCTGTTAGTGAGCCAGGAGCAGAGCAGAGAAAATAATGATAACCAAAGAAACATTTTTAGAAAGCAACAAAATCACCAGTGGAACACTTTAAGTTCCCTACAATGCACAAAGTTGCAAAGGAGGAGTCTGAAGTGTTCCAGGAGAAAGGAAGAGCTAACATCGCTGAGTGGGACCAGAAGATATGCTGTCCAGGTGGTGGGAAGATCTTAGCTTGAGGAGAAATGGGCACACATCATGGAGGCTATAGCGGAGGTAACAAAATAATACATTAGGTCAATACACAAGAGTAAAAGGAGAAGAAAACCACTTTCATTCTCAGGGGGGTGGCAGAAAAAGTAAGGGCCAAGAGGCTAGCCTTCAGGAAGTATAAGGAGACACAACGGGATGAGGACAAAGAAATGTATCAGAAGTGTCAGAGAGGTGGGAAAGGCAGTGTGGAGAGCTAAAGTACAAATGAAGGAGAAAATACAGTACAAGTCACATTAAACTGTCTCACCAATTAATTGGTTCAGCATTGTTTTTTACAGTTGGCAATGCAGTGGCAGCTCATATTCCATTGTTTTTCAATGCTTACCCAGCTCAAGAGCAATGTTTGTAAAATGTTTTTGCAACTCAGTTGGACTGCACCTACAGTCCACTCACAATGCAATGCAAAACTGCATTTTAACTCTTAAAAACAGTTTGTCAAAGGGCTTTGTGCTGAATCCAGCAACACTTATGCAACTCAGTCAGAAATGCTAGAACAACTCATTGGAGGAACAGTTTAATGTGACTTGTACCTGTAGCTCAATCAGTTAAAAATGGAGATAATACATTCTTCAGGTACATTAGTGAGAAAAGGAAGGCAAAGAGGGGAGTAGCAAAGCTTAGAGGGGGCCAGAGGGGAGATCATGGAGGGAGACTGGGAAAAAGCAGTGATCCTGAATGAATATTTTTGTTCAGTTTTCACTGTAGAAGGGGATAGGCAGGGCATGCAGCTGGACTTCAAAGGAGCCAAGATAATGAGGTAAACACCGGTCCATTCACAGAGGAGAGGATTCTAGAAGAACTGGCGAAGCTAAAGGTGGAAAAAGCCATGGGTCCAGATGGCATTCATCCCAGGATCCTAAAGAAACTGAGGACTGAACTGGCAGCCACTCTGGAAGCTCTGTTCAGTGAGTCCTTAGACACTGGAGTGGTCCCAGAGGACTGGAGAAGGGCAAACGTCCCTCTTCACAAGAGCAGTAATAAAGAAGAAGTTGGGAGCTGCAGGCTAGTTAGTCTAACCTCTGTAGTGGGAAAGATAATGGAGGCAGTCCTCAAGGAAAGCATAGTGCAACACCCGTAATCCATAGGAGCACAGGATCCAAGACAGCATGGGTTTACAACAGGAAGGTCCTGTCAAACTAATCTCATAGATTTCTTTGACTGGGTAACCAGAGTGGTGGACCGAGGGGGTGTAGCTGATGTAACCTACCTTGACTTCAGCAAAGCTTTTGATATTGTTCCACATAGAAGATTGATTAATAAGCTGGGTAGGCTTGGGGTGAGTCAGATGTTGGTCAACTGGGTAGCAAACTGGATGGCAGGCAGAAAACAGAGTGTGGTGGTAAACGGTATACAGTCAGAAGAGATGCAAATCACAAGTGGGTACCTCAGGGATCAGTCCTGAGGCCGGTCCTCTTCAATATCATCATCAGTGACATTGCAGATGGACTGGAGGGTAAGGTTTGTCTGTTTGAAGATGACACGAAGATCTGCAACAGAGTAAATGATCCAGATGAGGTGGGCAGAATGAGAAGCGATCTGGATAAACTGGCAAAATGATCGAAAGAGTGGCAACTGGGGTTTTATGCAAAGAAGTGCAAGATCATACACATAGGGAAGAGAAACCCTGAAGCCACCTATAGGTGGGGAGGGGAGTTGCTGGCAATCACAAGGGAAGAAAGGGACCTAGGTGTCGTCATCACAGATGACCTGAAATCATCCAAGCAGGCCACTAAAGCAGTAGGTAAGGCTAGAGGGATGTTGGGGGTGTATTAGTAGGGGTATCACAAGTCGTAAGAGGGAGGTAATAATCCCTCTTTACAAGACACTGGTTAGGCCCCATCTGGAGTACTGCGTGTAGTACTGGAGACCGCACCTGCATAAGGATATTAACAAAATGGAGGCAGTCCAGAGAGGAGCAACCAAAATGGTGCAGGGACTGCATCAGAAAACATACGAGGACAGATTAACAGAGCTCAATATGTATACCCTAGAGCAAAGGAGGGAGAGAGCTGATATGATTGAAACATTTAAACACCTTAAGGGCATTAACAAGGTGAAAGAATCTAACATGTTTCAATATAAGAAAATAGCAGGACAAGAGGACACAGCATGAGATTAACGGGAGGCTGATTAAGGTGTAATGTGAGGAAGTTCTTTTTCACAGAAAGGGTGGTGGATGCATGGAACAGTCTACCTCAGGAAGTGGTGGATATGAATACAGTGCAGGGCTTCAAACAGGCATGGGATAGACATAAGTGAGCAATGCAGATGAGTATGAATAGACAGGCCATTGACAGAGTAAAGGCCTATGGCAGATTCATAAGGTAGAAAAAGAAATGGGCAGACTGGATGGGCCTTGTGGTCCTTATCTGCCATCAACTTCTATGTTTCTATTGATCGCAGGCAACAGGGGTTCTCTGCAGGACGATCCTGTCAAACTAATCTGATAGATTTCTTTGACCAGGTGACAAAGGCAATAGATCAAGGGGGGGAGGAACTGGTAGATATTGCCTACCTCGATTTCAGCAAAGCCTTTGATACAGTCCCACATAGGAGACTGGTCAATAAACTAGGCAGCCTGGGGTTGGGACGCAAGTTGGTGAACTGGATTGGAAAATGGTTAAGGGACAGAAAACAAAGGGTAGTGGTGAATGGAACCCAATCAGACAAAAGGGAGGTGACCAGTGTGGTACCTTAGGGGTAATTTCTGGGGCCAGTCCTTTTCAATGTCTTCATCAGTGACATTGCAGATGGGCTGGAGGGAAAGGTTTGCCTGTTTGAAAATGACACCAAGATCTGCAACAGGGTGGATAGTCCAGAGGGGGTGGAAAGGATGAGAAAAGACCTGGAACTGCTGAGAGATGGTCAGGGGCATGGCAGCTAAGATTTAATGCAAAGAAGTACAAAATCATGCATGTAGGGAGCAGGAACCCTGGGATGAACTACAGGTTGGGTGGTGCTGCTGATAGTAACTAAGGAGGAGAGGGACTTGGGGGTCATAATCACAGATGACTTGAAGGCTGCTAGGCAGATGGCAAAGGTGGTGGGAAAGGCCAGTGGGTTGTTGGGGTGTATTGGAAGGGGAATCACAAGCCGAAGGAGGGTGGTAATAGTTCCACTGTACAAGAGTCTGTATGTGGAGGTGGTGGCGCAATAACACTCACCCGGGTGCCAAGTAGAAACATGGCGCATCTACTAACTTCTGTGTAGTCCGTTGTCCGTATTTTTTCAGTAAAACAGTTTGTTTCCTATAGCTGTGGCTCCTCTATGTCCTTCCAGTTAGTCGAGCTTCTGTTTTTGCTTCCACTGTAGAAGACCCTGGTGAGACCTCACTTTGAATACCATGTACAGTTCTGGAGACCACACCTTCAAAAGGACATTGACAAAATAGAGATTGTGCAGAGGAGGTGAAGGGATTACATCACAAGCCTTATGAAGAGAGAGTGACTCAATTTGTACATGCTGGAACAAAGGAGGGAGAGAGGTGACATGATAGAAACAGTCAAGTACCTCAAGGGCATAAACAAGGTGGAAGGGGACAACATATTCCAGATTAATAGTAGTACCAGGACAAGAGGACATGACATCATACTGAGGGGTGGCCGGATAAGTGGAAATGACAGAAAGTGTGGTGGATGCATGGAATAGCCTGCCCCAGGAGGTGGTGGTAGCCCATACAGTGGCAGGTTTCAAACATGTTTGGGACAGAAACAAAGGAATAACAGAGATTGACAGAAAAAGCTAATGACCAGATAGGGTCACCGGATGCTTCGTTAGGCAGCTTAAATGGGCAGACTAGATAGGTCTAGCCATCCTTATCTGCTGACAGCATCTATGTATCTATGTAATGGATCCATGGCACATTTACAGTTTTGCTTCCAGCAGCCATGCATGTGCAGAAGGACACAGATCACAATTTTGTTTATCTACCCTGAGCCCGTCCCCTTGAGGCAGCTTCTGAGACCGGCAAAATCATTTGTTTTTTTATTTTTTATGCCTGGAGGTGTGGGAGGAAGACCAGAGCTCAGCTCCCATCAGAAGATGGGGTCAAGACACCAGGATCAACAGCCACAGCCACGAAGACACCAACGGGATGCCAGGGTTCAAGTCCCAACTAGGGACCACTGATGGGGACACAGCAGGACAGTACTGGGGCCAAGGCCCATCAGGTAAGCCCAAATGAGGGTCTTAAACACTCCCCTTGGCAAATACTTGGTGTCTTGACAAGCCATTAAAACCCCAACATTATATTCAATAAACACATCAAAACATATCACCTCCTAGAAACCTAATTCCTCTCTAGTGTAAAAAGCAACCATCATAATATGGTCACAATAACAGGTCAATATGCATGGTCTACCTAGACAGTGAATGCTGTCTATACACAGGTATGTAAAGGTACGCACATGCACCTACCCACCCTATCCATTGTGCAACACATTCGGGGCTAAATAATAGGAACCTTATGTTAAGGGACACCTGGATGGGGTATCGGAGGAGGCACAAAGGGTATCATAGGTAAGCTTGATAATGGGTTTGGTTTGTCTTTCAGACCATCAAGGTAATGTTGCAGGCTCCTGAAGCACAGGAGTATTGTCAGGCATGACAACCTGATCATGAACTTACTCACCACAGGCCAAATCTGTTGCATTGTCAATAACAATGTCCATTACTTGCTCGAGCACTTGTATACTGGGCCTTCTCTCAGGGATAAAAGGGACAGCATTAGGGTTCAAAGATGGCACAGGTTCAATAGGGACGGTACTAGTGGATGGCTGAGAATTTTGACAGTCCATTTGCCATTGACTCAACCTTTGACTTTGTCTTTGGCACATAGTTCGAGCTGAAATATCTCCATCCTCATCGGGAGAGTCTGGGTCAGTTGGAGAGGGATTCAATGGTTTACTTATGCCGATGCGACAACAGTGTTGTCAACGTTTGGCATAGCAGCATCCCCAATGCTGACAGGCAAAATTTTGCCTGTCAGACATCGGTCTATTTTTCTATCAGGGGCAGCGCCCCCAGAACCCTCCATATGGGGGGCTCTACCCCCCCGAGCCCCCCCCCACTTAAGGATTCATAACTCCAGTCGGAGTTAACGTGTGGGGAGGGGGGGAGAAAGTCAGTGAAAGGGCAAAATTTTGCCGGCGGGTCCTCCACAGTGACATTTTCAATTTTTGTTGAAAATGTCGCTGTGGGGGATTTCGCCAGTGGGTTTTCGCCCTTCTGTCGGCATACCGGATCCAATGCAGGCCACTTTGAAGGCCTGGTTGGACCAATATTCAGATTCAATATAGACCTTTCAGGAGGCTTGGATGGACCAATATTTTCTTTTTGCTTTTTTCACAGTCTGGCTCCTTGTTTTGGGCCTTCTTACTGCTGAAGTCTCATTGTCAAGAATAGGGTCTGATACGATCTCACCAATGCGGAGCAGGTGATTTCTGTGTACAGTCTTTTCCAAACCTCTCCCCTGTGCTTGCTGAATTTTGTACACTGGTAGATCTGGCAGTTGCTCCACTGCAAGGTTGACTTCAAGGTGTCATTGAGGCACAGGTCAGGAAGCACAGAGAAAACCCAGGAACAGTTGTACAATTCCACAAAACTGTTTATTTGTAGTTGCAGTAACATAAAATAAAATAAACCTGTTCAGAATAACTATGTACAGAAGCAAAATAAAATCTCTTGTAAAAAAATCTCCCTTGCAGCTCAGGTTAGCTGTTTTTATAACTCTTTTCAACCCCCATCCTTTGCAAGCATCCTGTCCTTTGTAAATTTTAGGAGCTGCTAGAATATTGAGAACTTCCTGAGGTTCCCACAGCAACTGGAAAAGGCTCAGGCATTTGCACCCAAGTAACCTCTAGCTTTTTACAGTTATCTCAAATTATAAATATATACATTTCAACAATAACACAATTTTCTAAACAAAAGTGATCTCAATATCAGCTAAATTTCCATACATTGATTCTTATATATTTTATATTAGCAGATATAGATATGCAAGGAAGAAAGACAGCAAGAGAAAACTGAGAGACAGTGAGAGGCAAAGGACTGCGAGACTGGTTGGGTTGATCAAGTCTGAGGTCTCACAGGAAAATTTGGTTGCGCAACCAGACAGAAGAGACAGAAACGGAAAGAATACAGATCCTTGCATTTAAACACTTTCTCCAAAACAAATAGGACAGGGTCCTATTCTACCCTGTCACAGATACCACCCTCTTTAGGAGGGAACCTGTTTTATTAAACAGGTTTCCAAAACTCTTTATTTTCTAAAAACACTTGTTGCAGTCAGACATTAAGCACATTTGCATCCATTGTTTTAACAGTATAGCAAAAAGTACCGTTCAAACCCATACATTAGTGTCTTTTTTTTCTTCAACCATCAGAACCCTCAATTTCTGATCCATATCTTGACAGAAAATCAGCATCACTATTCTCTTTACCAGATTTGCGAAGCACAAAGAATTTAAATGGTTGCAGTGCCAGGTACCACCGTGTGATTCTGGAATTTTTATCTTTCATCTGGTTAAGCCAATAGAGAGGATTATGATCAGTTACAAGAACAAAATCAGTTCCTAGCAAATAAAATTTGAGGGACTCCATGGACCAGTTTGCTGCTAAACACTCCTTTTCGATAGTGGAGTATCTTTTTTCTCTGTCATGCAATGTTCTACTTATATACAGAATAGGATGTTCTTTCCCACCTATATTTTGGCTTAGGAATACACATAGGCCTACCTTGGATGCATCTGTTTGTAGCTGAAATGATTTCTCAAAGTCTGGGCTTCTTAAAACAGGTGATGAACATAATGCAGCCTTTATGGCTTGAAAAGCTTCATCACACTCTGGAGTCCATTTCACATTATTTGGGTACCGTTTCTTTGTGAGTTCAGTGAGAGGAGTAGCTAACTCAGCAAAATTGGGTACAAATCTCTGATAATAACCAGCCAGCCCTAAAAATTACCTGACATGTATCTTTGTTTTAGGTACAGGGCTGCTAGCTAGTACTCCAGATGGGGCCTTACCAGTGTCTTGTAAAGAGGGATTATCACCTCCCTCTTACAACTTACGATACCCCTACTAATACATCCCAACATCCCTCTAGCCTTACCCACTGCTTTAGTGATCTGCTTGGATGATTTCAGGTCCTCTGTGATGATGATGCCTGAGTCTCTTTCTTCCCTTGTGATAGCCAGCAACTCCCCTCCCAGCCTATAGGTGGCTTCAGGGTTTCTCTTCCCTATGTACATGATCTTGCACTTCTTTGTGTTAAATCCCAGTTGCCACTCTTCCAACCATTTTGCCAGTTTATCTAGATCTCTTCTCATTCTGCCCACCCCACCTGGATTATCTACTCTGTTGCAGATCTTGGTGTCATCTGCAAACAGATCAATCTTACCCTCCAGTCCATCTGCAATGTCACTAATGAAGATATTGAAGAGGACTGACCCCAGGACTGATCCCGAGGTACCCCACTTGTGACTTTCATCTCTTCTGACTGTATGCCATTTACCACCACTCTCCGTTTTCTGCCCACCAACCAGTTTGCCATCCAGTTGATCAACTTCTGATCCACCCCAAGCCTACCCCACTTATTAATCAATCTTCTATATGGAATAGTATCGAAAGCTTTGCTGAAGTCAAGGTAGGAGACATCAACTGCACCCCCATGGTCCTCGACTTTAGTTACCCAGTCAAAGAAATCTATGACATTAGTTTGACAGGATCTTCCTGTTGTAAACCTATGCTGTCTTGGATCCTGTGCTCCTATGCATTCCAAGTGTTGCACTATCCTTTTCTTAAGGAGTGCCTCCATAATCTTGCCCACTACTGAGGTAAGACTGACTGGTCTATAGTTCCCTGCCTCCTCCCTGCTACCACTCTTGTGGAGCAGGATCACATGAGCCCTTTTCCACTCTTCTGAGAACTCTCATGTGCTCAGAGACTCACTAAACAGTTCTGATAATGTCTCTGCTAGTTCCACCCTTAGCTCCTTTAGTACCCTGGGCTGTATGCCATCAGGTCCCATTGCATTGTCCACCCTGAGCTTAGTGAGCTGTTGTAGGACCCTTTCTTTTGTGAAGGGACTTGTTCACACCTCCCTCCCCCCTGTGTCCATGGTGCTGAGCTGTGGGCCCTGCCCCATCTTCTTCTCAGTAAATACTGAGAAGTATCTATTTAGGATAGATGCTTTTCCTTGGTCCTCCTTCACACACTCCCCTTATCCCCTTTGATCTTATCATGACCCCCTCTGGACTTTCTCCTTTCTCTAATGTATCTATAGAAAGTCTTGTCCCCTTCTTTTACTGTTCATGCTAGTGTTTCCTTGGTTTGGGCCTTTGCCTGTCTTACTGCCTTCCCTGCTTCCCTTAGGGAAGTTTGATGTGCCACCCTATCTTGTCCTGCTATGTTCCCTTATATTTCCTGAAGGCCAGCTTTTTGGCTCTGACCTTTTCTGCTTCTGTTTTTGAGAACCAAAATGGTTTCCTCCTTCTTTTGTTCTTGCTTTTCTCTCTAATACAATGGGATGTTGCTTCAAGTATTGCATCCTTAATGCTTGCTCACTTTACCTGTGCCCCCTCACCTGTATTTCTTCTTGGCAGGGTTAGCTTAACTCTGTTGGCCACCTGATCAAAGTCAGTTCCTCTGAAGTCCCATATTGTTTCCTTGGAATGGGATGATTTTGTTCTAGTGGCCAAATTGAACAATACCATGTGATGGTCACTGGCCCCCAGGTGACCTTCTACCTGGAAATCTGTGATCCTTTCCCCGTTAGTCATTACTAGATCTATGGATAACCCTGTCTCTTGTGGGTTGTTGTACCAGTTGTTTGAGGCCCTCCCCCTGCAGGGAATCCACCATATGTCTAGTTCTGGCGGATGTTCCTGCTGGTATTGACCAGTCTGTATCTGGCATGTTGAAGTCTCTCATTATCAGAACCTCCCCTTTAGCTGTCATGTTTTGTGTATCTTCTAACAGTAATATGTATGTCCTCCCCATGGTCTGTAGGCCTGTAGACAACCCCAGTTTTTATGGCTGTCCCATTTCCTATTTCCAGGATGACCCACAATTCTTCTGGCTGCTTATGTGAATTCTGAATTTCTGTAGCTTTGATATTTTTATTGACATAAAGGGCCACTTCCTCTCCTTTTTGCACCTCTGTCTCTTCTGAACAGTACATAGCTGGGTACTGAAGTCTCCCAAGAGTGGTTACTGGTGAACCATGTCTTGCTAGTGGCTACTTTATCCAGTGTAGTTTCTGTCATTGCTGTCTACAGGTCTGGGATCTTGTTTCCCAGACTATGAGCGTTTGAGTACATGATTTTCCATTTGGCCAGATTTCAGTGTGTTAGTTGTTGGGCGAGATTCGGCATTTCCCCTGAGTGTCTTATGGGGAGCTGGACCTTTTTCCTTACCTGGTGATGCAAATGAACTACAAACATGCTGACCTCCTTTTTGATCACTTGCTGAGGGGAAAAGGGGTGTTCTTCCCATTCGATGTATCGGGTGCTGCACTCCTCTCCCCATTTGCTGATTTAAATATTCTGCAAAGACGTCGAACGTCTGCCCCAATGCACTGACTCCCTCCTTAGTCAGATGTGGTCCATCGAATTTAAAGAACTTTCGCTCCCAAAACTGTTGCCAGTTACCTACAAATTTGTGTCATTTTTCCTGGCACCAGCCCTTGAGCCATATGTTTAGCTCCCCTTCTCTGACATTCTGTCTGTCTGCTCCCCTCACCTAGACTGGCAGGATCTCAGAGAAGGAGATGCCGGACAAAATGGGTGACAGTTTGTCTCCCAGCCTGGTCAGACTTAATAAAGGGGAGGGAATGTGGGCAGAGGGTGACAGTGAAAAGCAGGAATACTGAATGAATACTTCCACTCAGTATTCACAAAAGAAGAGGAGGGGGAGGTACCTAAACCAAACAGTAGAAACACTTTGGATAGGGGGTCAATAGCAGTCCATTCACAGAAGAAAGGGTTCTGAAAAAACTCTTAAAATTTAAGGTGGACAAAGCAATGGGGCCTGACGGGATTCACCCAAGAATTCTAAAAGAACTAAGGGTACAACTGGTGACACCACTGACTACACTCTTTAACAAATCATGGAAGGATGGGGTGGTACCTGAGGACTGGAGGAGGGTGGATGTGATTCCACTTCACATAAGTGGGAGCAAGGCAGAGGCAGGAAACTACAGACCTGTTAATTTGACCTCAGTGGTAGGAAAAATGATCGCATCACTTCTGAAGGAAAGAATTGCAGAGTATTTAAAGGTCAGCGGGGCTCGGGACCCAAGTCAGCATGGATTCACAGTGGGAAGGTTGTGTCAGATGAATCTAATAGATTTCTTTGACTGGGTGGCCAAAGTAGTAGATCAGGGAGGGGCTGTGGACATGGTCTACCTAGACTTTAGCAAGGCATTTGACACAGTCCCACACAAAAGCTTAATATACAAGTTAGCCAGCCTTGGCTAGACAACAGGACACAGAGGGTAATAGATAGCAGAGTCCACTCTGAAGAAAGGGGGGTTACTAGTGGGGTACCACATGGTTCTGTACTGGGATCGGTCCTCTTTAATGTCTTTAAGTGACATTGTGGAGGGACTGGAAGGAAAAGTATGTCTCTTTGCAGATGACACAAAGACCTGCAATAGGGTTGATACACAAGGTGGAGTGGAAAGGATGAGAAGGGACTTGGCAAGGTTGGAGGAATGGTCAAATGTATGGCAGGTTAGATTCAACACAAAGAAGTGCAAAGTAATGCACCTGGGGAAAAAAACCCAAAGGATGAGTACACAATGGGGGGTGAGATACTAACAACAACAACAATGGAAAGGGACCTGGGGTAGTCATATCAGACAACCTAAAGGTGGGCAAGCAATGTGAAAATGCAGTAAGGAGGACTGGGGGGATACTGGGATGCACAGGAAGCGGCATCACCAGTAGAAAACAGGAAGTTGTTATCCCTTTGTACGGACAGTTGGTGAGACTCTATCTGGAGTGCTACTGTAACCCCCCTGCAAATGGGGGTTCCCAAAAGACTTCCAGGAGCTTGCTTGAATGCTCCAAGCCTGAATGGTGTTTGACGTTTAAGCCATTTATCTGTGAGTGTTTTTAGAGACTCTGGTACTGTCTCTTTAAGAGCTGTCTGCTTGCAGACATAATTAGTTTGTATGGGGGGACTTTGTGTTTCTCTGCTTGAGTACCACTCAAGCTGCTGCCAATTCACTCCATTTTTGCAGTCACTAGGAGTGCAAAGGGAACCTATCTGAAAGATGTAACTGTTTGCCAGAAATCATTCAGAGTAATAATGAAAATACAGTTTGTCTAACCTGCTTTTTGCAGTCAGAACTGTGTTTGCCTAGTTCCCCATTCTAGTTTTGAACTGCTGAACTGGACCAATCTGTGTGGGTTAAGGTAGCTCTAAAATGGTGCCTTGGACGAATCAGAACTTGGACTCGTAATCTGAGCCAGCCACAAGAGGACTGTATGGGCAGTGACTGGGAGATGTAGTTTGGACTTTGGCGCCTTTTTGGACCAACAGGGGCAGTCTATTGTGAGTGACAGCCAATCCAGCCAAGAACTGGGAGGAACTCAAAGGAAGTGCCCGGTTTTGTCTACTGGAGTTTGAGCTGAGCTCTGGCAGTGAAGAGGAAAGGAGCCCTGTGCTTTTTCGGTGTGCAGTTTTAGTCGGGAAATGCGTGTAAGGCCCCGAGTTCCGGTCTGCAGCTTGTGTAACTGCTTGTTAGGACTGAATCCGTCCTGTGAAGAGAATCAAAGGATATCTGAAGAGTAGAAACCAGGCTCACCCTGTAGAAGACTGGAGAAATTGCTGAATTGCGCTCGGTCTGTCAGGAACTGAATCTGCTGTGTGTTCTCCCGGGTATTGTGCAGTAATTGCGATCGGGATAGAGAAGCAGCCTGCCTGGCATAGTACTTTCTTTTTACCATATAAGTATGTGAGGAGGCTTGTGTAGCTCAAGTGAATCCTGCTGCCATTAAAGGACTTTTGCCTGTTACTGTTTACCATATAAATGTGTGAGGAGGCTTGTGTAGCTCAAGTGAATCCTACTGCCATTAAAGGACTTTTGCCTGTTACTGTTCACCATATAAATGTGTGAGGAGGCTTGTGTAGCTCAAGTGAATCCTGCTGCCATTAAAGGACTTTTGCCTGTTGCAGTTTGTCATATAAATGTGTGAGGAGTCTCGTGGAGCTCAAGAGTAGCCCTGCTGACGTTGAAGGACCCTATCTTGTTTGGAGGTCGTGAGTACTAATTCAGGGTCGCTCCCGTTGAATTGCCACATTGAATCCAAATGGAATTACTGTACTGCTGACTGTTTAACTAATTTTTCTTTTCTCTGTGTGAAAGGGTCCCTACCAGCTGCCATGGTTTGGACTAGCCACTAGGGCTTGGGTAGCCAGGGACAGTAACTGGTAGGGATAGGCCTGTGCACAGAGCCATAGGTAGAGGAGTAAAGTGATAAGCTAATTAATCTGATTTCCCCCTGTCCTTGTTATATCCCCCTGTAACCCCTAGATGGCGCTATCCCAGGGGCTACTACCCCTGCCTGATTTGCCACTAACAGGTTGAGGGGCCTGGATCCAATGGCGGGTGCCTCCACCCAGAGGTCAGGGTTTGCAATAGTTAAACTAACTTGGTCACAGCCCTCTGGGACACTGCAACCCCTTCTTCCCACTAGTGGCCCACACAATATATCAGAATTACCTTCACAGTATACACTTACCCCCAGGTCTGGTTCCGCACTGGGACCTCCTGTGAAATGAGATACAGTGCAACAATCACAGTACAGTACTTTAACATAGACAAATACCTCAGGCAGTATAACTTTGCTGAAACAAGCAGCTCTGATTTATTTAGGGGATATAACAAGGACAGGGGAAATCAGGTTAATTAGCTTATCACCTAATAATCTACTCTATGGCTCTGTGCACAGGCCTATCCCTATCAGTTACTGTCCCTGGGTACCCAAGCCCAGTGGCTAGTCCAAACCGTGGCAGCTGGTAGGGCCCTTTCACAGAGAAAAGGAAAATTAAACAGTCAGCAGTACAGTAATTCCATTTGGATTTAATGTGGCATTCAACAGGAGCGAACCTGAATTAGTACTCACGACCTCCAAATAAGATAGGGTCCTTCAATGTCAGCAGGGCTCACTTGAGGTACACAAACCTCTTCACACATTTATATAAAAGAAAGCACTATACCAGGCAGGCTGCATCTGTATCCCGATCGCAATTACTGCACAATACCCGGAGAACACACAGCAGATTCAGTTCCTGACAGACCGAGTGCAATTTTCAGCAATCTTCCAGTCTTCTACAGGGTGAGCCTGGTTTCTACTCTTCAGAGATCCTTTGATTCTTTTCACAGGGACGGATTCAGTCCTAACAAGCTGCAGACCGGAACTCTGGGCCTCATACACGTTTTTGACTAAAACTGCACACTGAAAAAGCACAGGGCTCCTTCCTTCTTCACTGCCAAAGCTCAACTGAAACTCCAACCGACAAAACCGGGCTCTTCCTTTGAGTTCCTCCCAGTTCTTGACTGGATTGGCTGTCACTCACAATAGACTGCTGCTGTTGGTCCAAAAGGCACTGAAGTCTAAACTACATCTCCCAGAGTCACTGCCCATACAATCCTCTTGTGGCTGGCTCAGATTATGAGTCCAAGTTCTGATTCGTCCAAGCACCATTTTAGAGCTAGCTTACCCACACTGATTGGTCCAGTTCAGCAGTTCAAAACTAGAATGGGAACTAGCAGACACAGTTCTGACTGCAAAGAAAGCAGGTTAGACAAACTGTAATTTTATTATTACTCTAAATAATTTCTGGCAAACAGTTACATCTTTCAGATAGGTTCCCTTTGCACTCCTAGTGACTGCAAAATGAAGTGAATTGGCAGCAGCTCGAGTGGTACTCAGAGAAGCACACAGTCCCCATACAACTAATTATGTCTGCAAGCAGACAGCTCTTAAAGAGACAGTACCAGAGGCTCTAAAACACTCACTGATAAATGGCTTAAATGCCAAACACCATTCAGGCTTGGAGCATTCAAGCAAGCTCCTGAAGTCTTTGGGAACCCCCATTTGCAGGGGGTTACACCTTCCTGGTTTGGGAAAAGCTTGACGTCCGCCAAGCAAGTACCCCATAAGTTTCAACTGCAACCATATACATTTGCATTAGGCTCGCACATGTAATCATCAGTCAATATATCATTTTACAAGAACACATTTCTGAAACATTGCAGTACGTCACACTTTACACAGTATTACATACATTGTACCATAACTCAAGTTATTACCTCTTGTACATGAAACCTGAAGGGGCCCTTCCTATCAGTTACCTTGGGCTGGATGGGGCAAGGCACCATTAGAGGGCAACACAAGTAACTTGGAGTTAGCACTGATGCTCAGTTTGGGCAATGAGCTCGGGACACATACACTCTTTATGGACAACATTGAGAGGCAAGTCCACAGGCCTCCCAAGTGAATCATAACTGAGGTGCACCACAGGCTTTACAGCTCGACCAGTCTTTCTAGGGGGAACTGTTATAGTCTCTGCACTCTGAGCCTCATTTTCAGCATTGTCCTCACTTGTCAGGGGAGTCTCCATGGGGGTAGAGAGGCTAGAACTTGGGGCACTTTCAGCTCCAGGAGTTACAGTTTCTGAGTCCACAACATTTGGCTCTCATGGAGAGCTTTCGGACACTGGCAGTGGACTGTCAGGGCACTCAAATACTCTTCTTGTTCGGGTATCACCAGTCTGCCCAATCTATCATTTTCTCCCTGAAAGCTCAAACAGTTCAACCATGCACAATGATTCCATTTCATCTGATCTGATGCTTTGCACTTCACTTTCTGGGAGCATTGGCTCCAGGGATGAAGCTGGGGCTTAGACAGTCCAGAAGGCCCAGCTTTGTCTCCAGTATTGACTAGGGATTGCCCCAAACAATTGACTCAGTTCGTAGAAGGATAGTATTCAAAGTCACTCTCACTTTCTTCTGATATGGACTGACAGTCATGCTCAACTGGGACTTGTGGAGGGGAACACTTTAACTTTGCTTCTGTAGGTGCAGACTTTCTTGATCTTTTCTTAGCAGCAGCTCTAGTCACTGGTCCAGAGGGGCATCTTCTGGGGGCTCAGACTCAATCAGGATTTGTCCAATGGGCAGTAAATGATTTCTATGCATTGTTTTACATCTTTGAATTATTCTCAGGCCTTACTTTGTACACTGGCAGATCATCTAGTTTGCCCACTACAATGTGAGGGAGATGGTGCCATCTGTCAGCAATCTTGTGCTTGCCATGCAGTCCCAGATTTCTTAGCAATATCCGATCTCCTCCTGGAGTTCCTGTGCTTTCACCTTTTATCATACCTTCTTTGTTGGCCAGATTTCTTTGGCAGCCATGGTTTGAGCCAGTTGGTACGCATGAGTTAGCTGGGCCTTTAACTTTGCACATACTGTAAATAGTTGTCAGCTTGAACCCCATCAGAGAGACCCCAAACACACATCTACTGGTAGTCGAGCTTTCTTCCAAACATCAGGCGGTAGGGGAGAACCCAGTGGCATCACTTTTGTGCAGTTATAAGCATGTACCAGGGTGCTAATTTGTTGGCTCCATCTAGGCTTGTCCTTTGGGTGCAGGGTGCCTAGCATATCTAGCAAAGTGCGGTTGAAACGTCAGGCTGTGGGTCCCCTGGGGTGGTAAGGAGTGGTTCTGGACTTTCACTCCCCACAGAGAAAGCATCTCTTTGATCAGACGACTCTCAAAGTCTCTCCCTTGATCAGAATGGATTCTTTGTGGAGCCCCATAGTGAACAAAAAAGTTTTCTACAAGTACTTTGGCCACAGTGGATGCTTTCTGGTCTTTGGTGGGGAAAGCTTGGGCATATCTCGTGAAATGGTCAGTGACCACCAGCACATTACTGATATTTCTTTGATCTGACTCCAAACTCAGAAAATCAATACAGACCAGCTCCATGGGTGCACTGGTGGTTATGTTAACAAGGGGCAGCCCTCTGGGGCAAAGCTTTCTCTGTAAGCAGCGGCTACAAGTTCGAATGTGTTGCTCCACATCAGCCCCCATCTTAGGCCAATAGAATCTGGATCTCACCAAGTCAAGTGTTCTGTCTATACCAAGGTGCCCCATGTGGTTGTGCAAGGACCTCAATACTGAGTCTCGAAAGGCAGTGGGCAGCACCAGTTGTTGTTTGTCTACTTTGTCCCCCTCTGTCTACTGTTCTCTATATAACAGTTTATTGATCAGTTTCAACTTAGGACCTTCTTTGTATAACAGTGCAGTTCTCAAATCAGTGGAGCGAATTTGGACACATCTTTTCCTGCATAGAGGGCTTCTAAAGCTGCTTTGATCATAGGATCGGGATTGAGCCCCCTAATACTGTCATTGTCCAGCTGAGGCAGTGCACCAATGTCTCATTGCAGAAAAGTGGCAATAAGCAGCAGGTATGCAATTCTCAGAGGGTCCCAAGCAATCCACCATGCAGTCCACTGCGTCCGTGGACATTTGTTCCTCCCTGTCAAACTTCCGGCAGAGTGCCCGAATGTCAGGTTCTGCCAATCGGACCCAATCATTCTGGGGAACAGGCCTCCGGGAGAGAGCATCAGCATCTATGTGGTTCAGACCTGCTCGGTATTCGAGAGCATAGTCATATGTAGATAATGCAGAAAGCCACCTATGGCCAGTGGCATCCAACTTAGCTGAGGTCTGCACATAGGTCAAAGGATTATTGTCAGTTTTACTAGTATTTTAGCCCCATACAAGTACTCATGGAATTGGTCAACAATAGCCCACTTCAAAGCTAGGAACTCTAACTTATGTACAGGATAGTTCTTTTCGGATGGGGTCAGGCTTCTACTGGCAAAGGCCACTGGTCTCAGGCCATTCTCGTGCTCTTGGTACAACACAGCCCCAACCCTTGCAAGCTAGCATCAGTGTGCAGGACGAAGGTTTTCTTGGATCGGCATAGGCCAGCACTGGAGCATGGGTAAGTTGATATATGATCTCATGAAAAGCAGTCTCATAATCAGGAGTCCAGCGGCCCCAAATACTTCACCGGATGAAAATACACTCTTCAGTCTTGAGGGACGCTGACTTTGGTATTTTTGTGGGTTGGGGATACCCTTGAGTAAGGTTAAGTAAAGGGCGGATCACTTTGAATAGTCCTTGATGAAACGCGATAATAACCACAGAATCCCAGGAATCTTTGCAGTTCTTTTAGATTTTTGGGCTGTGGCCAGGTGGTCAAGGCCTCAACTTTACTTGGGTCGGTCTCTATTCCTCGGTGGATACTATGTGTCCCACATACTTTACTGATGTTTGAAAGAATTGACACTTATCAATGGACAGTTTAAGGCCAAAGTCCTCCAGTCGATCCAATACCTTAAATAATCTGCTCTCATGTTCCTCCAGTGAGCTGCCAAACACAATAACATCATCTAGGTATACCAGGCACTCTAGTAAGTTCATGTCCCCACTGCACGCTCCATCAATCGCTGAAAAGTGGCTGGGGCACCTGAAACCCTTGAGGCATCCTCATGAATTCATAGAAGCCAAGCGGACAGATAAAGGCTGTCTTCTCCACGGTCCTCTGGGGCCATCGGGATCTGGTAGTACCCACTGCGGAGATCCAGCACAGAGAACCACTTGCTCCCGTTTAGGCAGTCCAAAGCATCCTGAATGCGGGCATTGTGTACTGATCAGGATAGTCCGCCGGTTTAAGGTGCGATAATCCACACATCCTTACTGTCCCATTCTTTTCCTCACTACTACAATGGGGAAGCATAAGGGCTTCTGGATTCTTGTATTACACCAGCCGCTAACATCTCTTGCAGATGCCGCTCACATCATCTATATGTCAGCAGGTGCCAGGCGCCGAGACCTCTCACAAATGGTCTTTCGTCATGCAGCCGGATATTGTGCTCAGCTCCTTGCACGCATCCCACGTCCCATTCCTTTAAAGAAAACACCTGGTCTCTCTGGGCAAGCTTCTCACTGATCCTCACTTTCCATTCAGCTGGCAGCGGGAGTGCGAAATCAAACAAGTCAGGCGCTTACTCTGTCATTCTTCCTTGAACTCTTGCTGCTGGGTAGCACTGCAGTGTCTGCACAATGCACATTAGCCAGGATGCAACTCTATTTACTCGAATGTCTCTTTCAGACACATTATGAACTTGGACCATTACCCTTCTGGCATAAGCATGGGCTCTAGCGGCAAAATACTAGGCTTGACCAGCAGTCCCTCTGGCAATTTTCCATCGCTGGTGCATCCAACATTAATATTTTATTCTTAACATCCTTTCTGATACGGACCTCTCCTGTAAGGTACACTGGGCATTTGGTGCCAGGATCAGAGACTCAGGATCCTTCTTCCATACAATTCCAACCGGTTCCTCTGGTTCTATATTTTCAGCATCTCTGTGCCTCATAGGCCTTCTTAATTAAAGCCGAACTCTTAAAGCTCTACTAGTCTTTGACCCCTGTTTTTCATAACACAAATGTGCCAGCCTTCTGAACATATGAGCATTTGTTCCAATCAACAAAGGGACACCATCATACAGTCCAGTGGGGGACACACTAAGGCTAGGGTCTCTACTTGTTCGGCCACCCAGCCACGGAGGTGGGAAAGACAGCCAAATTCGGATACCCAGAATAGGGGTAGGCCTCTCACTTAACCCCATACATGCAGTCCTTCTAATGGTTGTAAGGGTACGCCTGACAAATGCTTCTGATACCAATCTTGAAACATAATTGTCACTTGGGAGCCACTGTCTAATACAGCTCTTGTAGACACTCCATTTACCTTTACAGTGGTCTCCATGGAGGGACCCACTATTCTGGACCAGTCTGGAGAGGCGGTAGTGGGGGCCTGGGCAACTGACCTTGCCACAAAAGGACGTGAATTAGCATTTTGGTGCCCTCACTGGGATCATTTCGCACCTCTTAACCACTGATTTGTTCTCCAGGCTCTCCTTGTAGCCTATATGCAACTTTGTCAGTGTCTTTTGGGATTGGCATTCCTTTTCATGTGCCCATCCTTCCCACAATTATAGCAAACATACTTTTTGGAGTTTGAGCTGGCCGAGGTGCACACTGGGAGCCAGGGCGGGGTATTACTAACTGGAAACCTGGGTGCCATCTCTGTCTGCGGCGTGATAAGCATTTGGAGACATCTCGTCAGTTTCTCCACTTCCATGGTCAAGGAATTGAGTTTGAGCTGTTATCAGCAGGAGATACATGGGTGGGTACCCCACCCCATAGCAGATGCAGTCGGATATAGGTCAGGGCCTGCATTTGCAGGCGTGGCCTTCATAAAGGGACTGTTTTTGAATTCCGGATCTCTCAACAGTTCGCCCCATTGTGGCATATCTTTTCCTTGTCAGAGCACTCATTGACTGTCAACCTCTGCCCTGAACTCACTTGATGGGTCACCCTCAGTCACTCGGGTCGAGCCACAGCTGTTGGTGCAGGTACCTCCCGAGGTCGCCTTTTCTCAACTCTCGATTTCTCTCATTAACTCATCATAGGAGGGTGGGATTCCAGTCGATTTGCCAGGCGTAACTGAAGCAACAGCAGTTCTGAGAAGGGGCAGACTTATGATTCTGTCCAGTCTGGTTCGTCCAGTTCAATCGCTGGCAAACTACCCTTTCTGAGGCATTCTTGCAACAATTTTTCCAGCCAGAGACATACACAGACAACAACTCCCTTGGTACTGTTGTGCATTTCTACCTCCACCATAGGTCCTCATCAGAATCTGGGCTCCCATACATTCTCCAAGGCCTCAAGATAGGCCTGTGCAGTCGCTCAGGGTTACTGGCCCGTTTAGCACGGATGGTAGCCAGGCAGGACCTCGGAGGCTCTCACTAACCCTCTTTCGCTTCTTCCCGAGCATTGCCATTCTAGCACTTGGGGGCAACATAGTCTATCCAGGTCTCCCAGTCATCCTCCCCTTGGGGGTGGGAGGTGCCAGAGAAGATCCTCAACCTTCGTAAGAGTCGTGACTAATGGCAGGTGCAGAAATAGGAGTCTGCATTGGTTCAGCCACCATCACGGGCACTGAGCAGGAGAGGGTGTTGGGGAGGAACACCCCAGGTGGCAAGAATAGTTTCTTCAAGTCCTCCACAGTTTTCCCTCTCCCAGCAACCATTCAGCAAATTTCTCTCAAAAGTTTCAGATAGTGGTGGGGCTGATTCTCCCGGTCTTTACTGTCCTTAGTTATCACTTCCAAGCAGTGAGGGCTCCTCTGGGGTAATGGTCTGTGGCACTTTGGAGCTATCTATGGGATCCTTAAACTCTACTAGGGCCAGGAAAGTGTGGGTGAGCAGATTAGCATGCCGACCCACCACCACAGGGTTTTGTAAACCTTCCACCTTGAAGTACTCCTGCACAGTGTCCGTATTGATACCCAGGGGATGTCCAGGATAAGCATAGCATTTTGGGGTCGATCTCCTCCCCAGTACACCACCCACCAGCCGGTGCACAGCCACTTCTGTCGGGTACCCATTTTTTTCTTAACAGTGGTTCAGAATATGGCCACTAGAGGACACACAATCCCAGCGGTGAGCCTCCAAGATGTAACCCCTAGATGGCGCATCCCAGGGGCTACTACCCTCGCCTGATTTGCCACTAACAGGTTGAGGGGCCTGGATCCAATGGCGGTGCCTCCACCCAGAGGTCAGGGTTTGCAATAGTTAAACTAACTTGGTCACAGCCCTCTGGGACACTGCAACCCCTTTCTTCCCACTAGTGGCCCACACAATATATCAGAATTACCTTCACAGTATACACTTACCCCAGGACTGGTTCCGCACTGGGACCTCCTGTGAAATGAGATACAGTGCAACAATCACAGTACAGTACTTTAACATAGACAAATACCTCAGGCAGTATAACTTGCTGAAACAAGCAGCTCTGATTTATTTAGGGGATATAACAAGGACAGGGGAAATCAGGTTAATTAGCTTATCACTCTAATAATTCATTTATGGCTCTGTGGCACAGGCCTATCCCTATCAGTTACTGTCCCTGGGTACCCAAGCCCTAGTGGCTAGTCCAAACCGTGGCAGCTGGTAGGGGCCCTTTCACACAGAGAAAAGGAAAATTAAACAGTCAGCAGTACAGTAATTCCATTTGGATTTAATGTGGCAATTCAACAGGAGCGACCCTGAATTAGTACTCACGACCTCCAAATAAGATAGGGTCCTTCAATGTCAGCAGGGCTCACTTGAGGTACACAAACCTCTTCACACATTTATATAAAAGAAAGCACTATACCAGGCAGGCTGCATCTGTATCCCGATCGCAATTACTGCACAATACCCGGAGAACACACAGCAGATTCAGTTCCTGACAGACCGAGTGTAATTTTCAGCAATTCTTCCAGTCTTCTACAGGGTGAGCCTGGTTTCTACTCTTCAGAGATCCTTTGATTCTTTTCACAGGACGGATTCAGTCCTAACAAGCTGCAGACCGGAACTCTGGGCCTTACACGTTTTTTGACTAAAACTGCACACTGAAAAGCACAGGGCTCTTCCTTCTTCACTGCCAAAGCTCAACTGAAACTCCAACCGACAAAACCGGGCACTTCCTTTGAGTTCCTCCAGTTCTTGACTGGATTGGCTGTCACTCACATAGACTGCTGCTGTTGGTCCAAAAGGCACTGAAGTCTAAACTACATCTCCCAGAGTCACTGCCCATACAATCCTCTTGTGGCTGGCTCCAGATTATGAGTCCAAGTTCTGATTCGTCCAAGGCACCATTTTAGAGCTAGCTTACCCCACACTGATTGGTCCAGTTCAGCAGTTCAAAACTAGAATGGGGAACTAGCAGACACAGTTCTGACTGCAAAGAAAGCAGGTTAGACAAACTGTAATTTCATTATTACTCTAAATAATTTCTGGCAAACAGTTACATCTTTCAGATAGGTTCCCTTTGCACTCTAGTGACTGCAAAATGAAGTGAATTGGCAGCAGCTCGAGTGGTACTCAGAGAAGCACACAGTCCCCCATACAACTAATTATGTCTGCAAGCAGACAGCTCTTAAAGAGACAGTACCAGAGGCTCTAAAAACACTCACTGATAAATGGCTTAAATGCCAAACACCATTCAGGCTTGGAGCATTCAAGCAAGCTCCTGGAAGTCTTTTGGGAACCCCCATTTGCAGGGGGGTTACACCCCTAAATAAATCAGAACTGCTTGTTTCAGCAAAGTTATACTGCCTGAGGTATTTGTCTATGTTAAAGTATTGTACTGTGATTGTTGCACTGTATCTTCTTATTTTAAAGGGGGTCCCAGTGCCTGAACCAGTCCTGGGGGTAAGTGTATACTGTGAAGGTAATTCTGATATACTGTGTGGGCCACTAGTGGGAAGAAAGAGGAGTTGCAGTGTCCCAGAGGGCTGTGACCAAGTTAGTTTAACTATTGCAAACCCTGACCTCTGGGTGGAGGCACCCGCCATCATCGGATCCAGGCCCCTCAACCTGTTAGTGGCAAATCAGGCAGAGGTAGTAGCCCCTGGGATAGCGCCATCTAGGGGTTACATCACGTACAGTTCTGGAGACCCCATCTCCACAAGGACATTGACGGGATGGAGGCTCTCCAGAGGAGGGCAACTAAAATGGTGCAGGGTCTGCACCAGAACACATACAAAGAGATACTAAAGGGGCTTAATATGTATACCCTCGAGGAAAGGAGGGGGGAGGGGGGACATGACAGAAATGTTCAAGTACCTCAAGGGAATCAATAAAGTCCAAGAGGGTAGCATCTTTCAGAAAAGATATGTGCAAGAACAAGGGGGCACAATTTGAACATACGGGGGGACGGCTCAGAGGTAATGTGAGAAAATATTTTTTTCACTGAAAGGGTTGTGGATACATGGAACGGCCTTCCTGAGGAGGTCATGGAGTCAAAAACAGTGAAGGAATTCAAGAATGCATGGGACAGAGGTAAGGCAATTCTAGTGAGGGGTAGGAGGAAGTAGACTGTTGGTTAACTAGGATCTGCAGCTCATCCATTAGGTAGGGAAATGGGCAGACTAGGTGGGCCAAGCAGTCCTTATCTGCCATCAAATTCTATGTTTCTAAAGTCAGCTATGTCAGACGTTATACTTTGCACTTCACTCTCGAGGGATTCAGGAGTAGTTGAAAGGGCTGGATGATTAGATAGGCCTGAGGGTCCAACCTCATCTCCAATGTTACACAGCGGATCTCCTTGGAATAAATGGCTCAGTTCATAAGAAGGAAAATAAGTAACTCCACATTCACAATTATCAGATTCAGATTGGTTGTCATTATCAATGAGAATGTTACTGGTTGCAGGCTTGGGTTATGAAACAGCAGAGGTGGAGCTTAGATGCCTCTTCTTAGCTGCAGGTCACAGGCCCTGTGGGGGCATTGTCTGGAGGCACAGAGTCTAGGATGACTTGTCCAATGAGTAACAGGTGATTCTAGTATATGGTTTTCACAGCTTTTCTCTCATTCTCAGGACTCAGTCAGGGGGTGTGATTCCACCGATCAACTATCTTGTGTTTCCCTTGCACACCCAAATTTGGCATTAATACATGCTCTCCAGGCTGTAACTCTGGGGCTTTAACATGCTTGTCATGTCTCTATTTGTTGGCTAGGTTTCTCTTAGCAGCCATTTTGTGTGCAAGCTGTTAGGCATGATTGAGCTGAGCTTTGAGTTTTTTCACATACTGTAGATAATTGTCTGTTTGAGTTCTACCAAGTGGCACTCCAAGACAAACATCTACTGGAAAGCAAGCTTCTATGCCAAACATGAGGTGGTATGGTGAAAAACCAGTAACATCATTTTTTGTGCAATTAAAGGCATAGACAAGTGTGCTTATCTGCTTGCTCCACCAGGGCTTGTTTTTGGGTGCAGGGTGCCAAGCATATCAAGTAAGGTGTAATTAAATCTCTTTGGTTGCAGATTTTCTTGTGGATGATAGGGGGTTGTTCTTACCCCCCTCCCCCCAATAGGGACAGCAGTTCTTTAATAAGACTGCTTTCGAAATCCCGGCCTTGATCTGAATGGATACGCTGGGGTGCACCATAATGTACAAAAAACGTTTCAACAAGAACTTAGGCTACAGTTGAGGCCTTCTGGTCCTTGGTTGGATAGGCCTGTGCATACCTCGTGAAGTGATCCATAACAACTAACACATTAGCAATTCCTTTTGAATCTGGCTCCAAACTAAGAAAATCGATGCAGACAAGCTCCATCGGGGCACTTGTAGTAATATTAAACAGAGGGGCTGCTTTTTGTGGCTGAGGTTTGCGCTGAAGACACCTACTGCAGGTTTTAATATGTTGCTCAATGTCTAGGCCCATCTTTGGCCAGTAGAAATGCGAATGGACTAGATCCAGAGTCCTTTCACTACCCAAATGCCCCATTTGGTTGTGCAAAGCTTTTAATACAGTTTTTAACTTAGTTGGCGATACTAGTTGTCTCCTCATCACTACACCTTGGCTGTCAGTAAGCTCTCTGTACAATAACTGCTCTCAAAGCATCAGTTTACGTCCTTCTCAAACTAGCAAAGCAGTTTTGGGGTCACTGGACCGCATTTTTGAGACATCTTCCCCTTCTTAAACAGTCAGTCACTGGTCTGATCATCGGGTCACAGTACTATTCTTTTCAGATGTCAATTGGAGTTAGTTGGGGTAAGGAACTTAAGTCTAAAGCTGCAAAGTTACAGTAGGCAACTGGTATACAAGTCTCTGGCAGTCCCAAGCAATCTGCAAGACAGTTTACAGCTTCCGAGGACAGGGTTTCTTCCAGGTCAAACTTGTGGCACAGTGCTTTTACAGATTGTTCAGGAATATGCACCCATTGCTGGTTAGAGGCAAGTCTTCATGAGAGAGCATCGGCATCAATGTGATTCAAACTTGGTCGGCATTCCACCGTATAATCATATGTTGATAGGGCAGAAAGCCATCTGTGCCTGGTGGCATCTAATTTGGCTGTTGTTTGAACATACAAACATACGAAGAAGCCAACAGAAGAAGACCATTTAGTCTATCATGTCTGCTCATATTGCAGGGTCCACAGCTTGAGCTAATGTCCCTGCCCTCTCTCTCCACTCCTCCCATCCTCCCTACCCATGATCTTTACCTTCCCCCTATGCCTGTCCCAGCCTCTCTTGAAACTGCTCACTGTCTTCAACGAGATTACCTCTTCTGGCAGTACATTCCAAATCACGTCCACCACCCTCTAAGTGAAGAAGTGTTTCCTGACTTCCCTCCTACACTTCCCTCCCTCCAGCTTAAGACTGTGCCCCCTCGTGTTATGGTTGCCACTCAGCTTAAAGAGACTCTCCTTATCAACCTTATTTATCCCTTTCAAGTACTTGAAGATCCCAATCATTTCCCTCTCTCCTCCCCCACCCGCCTTCCAGGGAGTACATGTTCAGGTCCTCAATCTTCCTCGTATGCCTTACCTGCTGACCCGCTATTATCATACGTATGTTAACGGATTGTTATCTATTTTGACTAGGATTTTAGTAACATATAAGTATTCATGAAATTGATCTAGTATGGCACACTTTAATGCGAGAAATTCAAGTTTGTTTACAGGGTAATTTTTCTTGGAGGTTGTCAAGCTCCTACTAGTGAAAGTCACAGGGCATAGTTTTTCCTTATACTCCTGATAGAGCATGGCTCCAATTTCTTTCAGGCGGGCATCTGTGTCTAGTACATATGGTTCGGTTGGATCTGCATACGCTAGTATGGGAGAATAGGTGAGCTGGTAAATTATGTCATAAAATGTGGTGTCACAATCAGGGGTCCATCTATCTCTGAAAGGTTCATTAATCTTGAAATAAATCTTGTCCTCTTCTCTCACAGTACTCTTTTTATATTTCTGGGTGGTGGGTGGGTACCCTTGGTTAGATTTAGCAGCCGGTGAATAATCTTGGTGTAATCATTTATGAAACGGCGATAGTACCTACAGAATCCCAGGAATCTCTGGAGTTCTTTAAGATTGCTAGGTCGTGACCAAGTGGTTAAAGCTTCCACTTTACTTGAATTGGTTTGTATACCTTCAGAGGATACGATGTGGCCCACATACTTTACAGACTTCTGAAAAAAATGACACATCAATGGATAATTTTCACTCATATTCTTCTAACCGGTCTAGGACCTTGAATAAGTGAGCCTCGTGCACTTCAAGTATTTTGCCAAACACAATGACATCATCCAGATAATGTAAACATTCAAGCAGGTTCATGTCCCCTACAGCCCGCTCCATTAATCTCTGGAAAGTGACTGGCGCTCCAGAAATGGCATGGGGGCATTCGTAAGAATTCATAAAAACCCAAGGGGCAGATGAATGCAGTTTTCTCTCTATCTCCCGGTGCCATCGGGATCTGGTAATACCCACTTCTGAGGTCTAAGATGGAAAACCACTGGCTCCCATTAAGGCAATCAAGAGCATCCTGGATGAAAGGCATTGTTTATTGGTGTGGTATGGTTCTCCGGTTGAGGGTCTGGTAGTTCACACACATCCTTACTGAACCATTCTTTTTCTGGACTACTACAATGGGGGACACATACAGGCTACGTGATTCCTGTATAATTCCAGCTGCTAACATCTCTTGGAAGTGGCATCGAACATCGTTAATGTCAGCTGGTGCCAATCTGCGGGATCTCTCTCTCTCTTGGAATGGCCTCTCATCATGGAGTCAGATATGATGTTCTGAATCAGTGACGCATCCAACACCCCATTCCTTTAATGAAAATTCTTTGCTCCTCTGTGCTAGCTTTCAGCTGATCCTGTCTTTCCATTCACTAGGGATAGGAGACTCTCCAAAGTTGAACATATCTGGGGATACATCAACATCCACCTCCCTGCGGCACTTTTGTTGGCAGCACTACAGTTTCTACACAGTATACCTGGGCCAAGGTACAACCCCGGGGAACTTCAAGGTTTCGGTCAGTCACATTGCAAAGTTGCACCACTCCTCTCCTGGCATAGGTAGCACACTGGGTTTAATCAAAAGTCCATTGGAAAGCTTCCCCTTGTCTGGTGCATCTAGCGTGAGAATCTGGTTTGCGATATCCATTTTGATATGCACCTCTCCACTGACATGGCACTGTGAATTAGATGGCACAATGAGGGGTGAGGGGTCCTTTTTCTAGATATACCTCACTGAACCATCCTTGTCATTCTCTTTGCTCTGCAGCTGCATCCCTGTAAGCTTTTTTCACTATGGCGTGAATTGGTAAGGCTTGTCCGTCTTTTTTTAGCTTGCTTCGCTTGATGCATCTCAGCTAGTCGACCAAACATATGTGTGTTTGTGCTGATCAAAGTGGTAACCCCATCATATAACCCAGTGGAAATGCAAACCAAGGCTAGCATCTCCAGGGCTCATCCATGCCAGCAACAGCAGAAGGAAAAGATAGCCATATTCGTAAGTAACCAAGATAACATTTGTCACTCAGACCTCATACATGCATTCCTTCTAATGGTTGTAGAGGGTGGTCAGACAGGTGCTGGTCATATCAATCTTTGAATATTATAGTAACTTGAGATCCGCTATCCAACATGGCACTGGCTAGAATACCATCAAGGTGTACTGTGGTCTCCATTGAAGGACCTAACATTTTTTCCCAGTCCAGAGAAGTATCTACAGGAACTTGAACAGATGAATTAGCTACAAAGTAAGTGGATTCAGAATTGCCTGACCCTCCACTGCAGTTATTTCCTGCACCTCACTGGGATGGCCACCGCTCCTTCAGCAATTTGGCAACCACTTTTTTTAAGTCCCTTTGAGACCAGCAATCTTTCTTCATATGCCCATCCTTCCTGCAGTTGTGGAAAAACATACTTCCTTTGGTCTGCTTTGACTGTAACATTTCATTGGAGGCTGGTCTCCAGTCCGGGCTAGGGGGTGGGAAGGAAGTGCATATTCAGCGTTAGGGCCAGAGCACTGATAGGAGAGGGTCTTCCCTTGGCCTCTCTCTCTCTCTCTCTTTGACATGCCACAGGCGGCTCACTATGTCTCAAAAATTCTCTTAGCATGGCAATCAGTTCACTTATTCCAGCCTTTAAGCAGCCACCCTTGGGGGGGGTGACTGAGAATGTGCTCCCACTCCTATGGCAGACACATTTTGAGAGGGATCATAGCCTTTATCAATGACAGCCCTAGTCAGGGCACCAGGTGTCAATTCTCTGACTTCTTTTAGCAACAGTTCCGCCCATGGTGGAGTATCCCTAGCAGTCTCTCTCACTGGGCTCCCTGGGGCTGGCACCAGCATTTAGTTCTCTGATCCCTCTACGTGGTTCTTGAAATTCAGTGACTGACCTCTTACCAAGAGCAGGGGCCACAGTAGCTACAACCACGCAGGGTTCCTGAGAGTCTTCCTCCTCCTCAGCTTCACATACCTCTTTCATCAATATATAGAAGAGCTAGGGATCAGATCTTCTTTGGTGCAATTGCAGCTTGAGCAGCACCCAGTTGGAATGATGGGCAGAGGAAAGTATATGATCCAGTCTTACCTAGTCCAACTCGCTAGAAGCACAGCCTTCTTTTCAAAAAATTGTTTGTAGGAGTTCCTTTAATCGACTCATGTAAGCTGATAACAGTTCCCCTGGCTGTTGTTTAACATCTCTGAGTTTCCACTTTAATCTAACGTGACACTAGAATCCTTACCTAGGCCCAAGGACATTCGTCTAAGTAGCTAGCATTAGGTTTATAGGACCTCAGGGAATGAAAAGCACATAGGTGGGCCCTTGGAGGTTTTCACCAAGCATGCCCTTTTTTCGGCTTCTGAGCGTTGCCAGTCTTATACTAGGATAGTAGCTGAGTCCATCCAGGTCTCCAGATTAGCTTCCCCATTAGGTGTGGGGAGGATACCAGAAAACATTTTAAGCTTGCAATAAGAGTCATAATTGGCCAAAGTGGGCACAGGCACAGGAGCTGGGGAAGGGACCACCCCTCCCGAAGGCTTGAATAACTTCTCTAACTCGTCAAGGGTCCGGCCCTCATCCAGTAGCAAACTGGCAAGTTTCTCCTCAAAACCCTCAGACAAAGGTGGAGGCTTGGGTTCTGAGGGATACTCACTATCTTTAGTTACCACCCTCCATGCAACCAGGGACTGATCAATGGTGATAGTTTGGGGCACCTTCTTACTGTCCACGGGGTTACAACACTCCACTAAAGCCATTAGAACTTGAGCAATCAGATCTGCTTGTCGGCTCACCACTACAGACTTCCCCAGACATTCAGTTTTTGAAAATGCCCCCTCTATTGTGTCATTACTAGTGCCCAGGGGTATTTCTAGTAATAACAAAACATTCTGGGGGTCAATTTCATGGCCCATGCACCAACTAACTGCTACACAGCCATTGCTTCAGTGGTACCCATAAAATGTATTGTTGCAATTTTCCATTTTGGCCACTGGGGAGGGTGCTAATCCCAGCAGTGCCTCCAAGATGTAACCTCTGGGCAGCACTATCCTGAAGGCTACTACCCCTGCCTGTATTTCCAAACACAGGTTGAAGGGCCTGGATTCAGGGTTAAGGTGCCTCCACCCAGAGAAATGGTATTGGTGGTATCTGCCTATCCTGCTATAGCCCTCTGGGAAGCTATAACCACCCACCAACCCTCCTAGTGGCACTGTACCTGTCACAGCAGTTAACACACAGTCAGTAAGTAATAGTGATAATATGCACATACCCTTCACAGTTACCACCAGCCTTGGACCTTCAGCAGTTTCCCTGGAGACCCCCTGTAAAATAAGTTTAGCAAGACAACTGTACATGTTTAGCACTGTAACCCAACTAATTATATGCACACTAGCCTGGTTAAACATGAAACAAGACCATCTGGTTTATTTTGGGGTCATGAACAAGAAAGGGGTGTGAATTTAGTTAAACGACTGATATTCTGATTAGATTCAGATTTGGGCATGCATGTTTTAGTCCCAATTAAAACAGTCACACAAAACTGGGTACCCAGGATAGAAACTGGCTAGCCAGAGGCTTTGCCCAGGGTTGGCCGGCATTGCAGCTGATGTTGGGGCCCTTGATGGAAAGAGAACAGTTAACATGCACAATAACCAGATGATTATTTGTAATCTGAGCAGGTTGGCTCAGTCTCTTGAAAACCCAGAAAGTTAAAAAAATCAAATGATACCACAGATGATTTAAAGTCTCATTGCAGGGATCTACCCTGATTGTACTCATGCTACCAGATGGTTGTAGAATGGCAGGCGATGTGAAGACCTTGTGGTGTTCACCAATGAGCATGGGGAAGCAGGGCTGACACGACGCACCTCCTCTTCATGACCTTTCCTTCCTTGGTAGCCGCAACCTGTGAGTTGTCTCTGCACAGGAGCTGGCTCCCCAAAGCTGGTCTCTCGCCGAAGGCAGTCTCTGGTGCAGGGCAGTCGGTCTGTGCCACATTGGCAAAGGCCCAGACAGGATAAGCTAATTGGCAAAGTTCATTTGTCTTCTGGCTGGTGAGGCCTTCAGCTGGCATAACAGGTTGGGTTGTAGGCAAGCAGGTCTCGACCCATGGAACACATTCAGCACATGCAAGATAAGGAGCACTAACTTTGCACAGTTTGGATATAGTCAGGTTGCTACTGCAGTAAATTCACTGAGCAAACCTATTGATCAAAAATCCTTCTCACACCCTTGAGGGACAACAGCAGTTAAGTCTCTACCTTTCAGTTCAGTTCCAAACAATCATGCAATTTCAGTCGATTCACTGAGCAAAAACTCCAAACTGCAGCAGGCAATTCCTGGCAATTAATCTTCCTTTTCGATCACCAGCAACACACACAGAAGCAACTAGGTCTCTTGCAGGCCCGAGCCTCCACAGAGCAAGAGCCTGATCTGTAGTTAGAGCTGGAGTCTCAACACATGCCTACATCTGAACTACCGGCTGCTCCTGGCAGTCCCTTGTCTGGTCTCTCTCTGCAGAACTCCTGGAATTCAAACTGTCCCTAGAAACATAGAAACATAGACTTTGACGGCAGATAAGGACCGCTAGGCCCATCTAGTCTGCCCATTTCCCTAACTACAGGATAGGCCACAGATCCTAGTTAACCAACAGCCTATATCTTCCTGCCCCCCACAAGAATTGCCTTATGTCTGTCCCATGCATTCTTGAATTCTCCACAGTTTTAGACCCCATTAACTTCCTCAGGAAGGCTGTTCCATGCATCCACTACCTCTCTGTGAAATAATACTTCTCACACTGCCCTGAACCGCCTCCTTCTATCTTTAAATTGTGTCCCTTGTTCTTGCAAGTCTCTTTTTCTGAAAGATGCTACCCTCTTGGACTTTGTTGATTCCTTGAGGTACTTGAAAGTTTCTATCATGTCCCCCTCTCCCTTCTTTCCTCAAGGGTATACATATTAAGCTCCTTTAGTCTCTCCTCATACGGCTTCTCTTGCAGACCCTGCACCATTTTAGTTGCCCTCCTCTGGACTGCCTCTATCCTGTCTATGTCCTCTGGAGATGGGGTCTCCAGAACTGGACACAGTATTCCAGATGGGGTCTCACCAACTGTCTGTACAGAGGATAACAACTTCCTGTTTTCTGCTGCTGATGCCTCTCCCATACATCCCAGTATACCCCAGCCCTCCCTACTGCCTTCTCACATTGCTTGCTAACCTTAAGGTCATCTGATATGATTACCCCAGGTCCCTTTCCTGTTTTGTTGTTGTTACTACCTCCCCACCCATTGTGTATTCTTCCCTGGGTTCTTGTTTCCCAGGTGCGTTTTTCCACTTTTTGCATTGAATCCTAGCTGCCATATGTCTGACCATTCCTCCAACCTTGCCAAGTCCCTTTCATCCTTTCCACGCCTCCTTGTGTATCAACCCTGTTGCAGATCTTTGTGTCATCTGCAAAAAGGCATACTTTTCCTTCCAGTCCCTCTGCAATGTCACTGATGAAGACATTAAAAAGGACTGGACCCAATACTGAACCCTGCAGTACCCCACTAGAAACCACCCTTTCTTCAGAGTGGACTCCATTTACAATTACCTTCTGTGTCCTGTTGTTCAGCCAATGTTTTACCCAGGCTACCACCCTGGGACCCACTCCCAGGCTGGTTAATTTGACTAATAATCTTTTGTGTGGGACTGTGTCAAATGCCTAGCTAAAGTCTAGGTAGGCCATGTCCACAGCCCTCCCTGGTCTACTACTTTGGTCACCCAGTCAAAGAAATCTATTAGATTTGTCTGACATGACCTTCCCACTGTGAACCCATGCTGCCTTGGATCCTGTGCTCCACTGACCTCTAGGTACTCAACTATTCTTTCCTTCAGAAGTGACTCCATCACTTTCCCTACCACAGAGGTCAGACTGACAGGTCTGTAGTTTCCTGCCTCTGTCTTGGGTCCCACTTTTGTGAAGGGAATCACATCCGCCTTCCTCCAGTCCCTGGTACCACACCATCCTCCCATGATTTATTAAAAGAGTAGCCAGTGGTTTCACTAGTTCCTTCCTTAATTCTTTTAGAATTTGGGTGAATTCCATCAGGACCCATTGCTTTGTCCACCTTCAGTTTTAGGAGTTCTTGCAGAACCCTTCTTCTGTGAAAGGACTGGGATCAACCCCTATCAAGAGTGCTTCTGTTAATTGGATTAGGCACTTCCCCTCCTCTTTTTGAATACTGAGCAGAAATATTCGTTCAGTATTCCTGCTTTTTCACTGTCCCCTCTGCCCACCCACCGTTCATTCTTTCAGCCTCACTATCCCTCCTTTGTCTTTCTCGCTCGCTGATGTACCTATAAAAGGTTTTATCCCTCTTCTTAACTGAGTTGGCTATCTTTTCCTCAGTTTGGGCCTTTTCTATTCTGACTTCCTCCCTGCTTCTTTCTGCCTTAACTGGTACAGCCTCTGTCCTGCTCCTTCTGTGTTTCTTATACTTCGGAATGCTATCTTTTCTTCCTGACTTTCACAGCCACCTCTTGGAGAACCATAGTGGCTTTTCTTTCGTTTTGATTTGTTTATTTGCTTCACACAAGGCTTGTTGCCTCTGTGATGGCAGTTTTGATAATTCCCATTGTTGCTCCACACCTCCTTCTAGCCTGTTTGCTAGTGCTTTTCTGAGGCACTCTCATCTTGCCAAAGTCAGCCCTCCTAAAGTCCAGTACCCTCACTTTTGTATGGCTTGACTCTGTAGCTGAGTTTAACGTGAACCACACTGTTTGATGGTCACTTGTCCCAGATGGCAACCCACTTCTAGATCTGAGGATCCTCTCACTGCCCCCGCTTGAAAGTACGAGGTCTAAGATTGCTCCCCACAGAGGGTTTCTGAAACTAGCTGTTCAATGCCTGCCACCTGTAGGGCCAAGAATGGCCCTGCTCTTGGATGTGGCTGCAGCAAATGTGCTCCAGTTAAAATCTGCATATTCAGGTCTCCCATCAACAATATCTCCCTTTCTCTGCCATTCTAAGAATGCCTTCCATCATATCCTTGTCCATTCCTCCCCTGACATGGGGTCTGTACACAACCCCTGTGGGATTGTGGTGCCTTTCCAGTCTCCAAGGTGACCCACAGTGCCTCCTCTCCTCCCTGTTTACTCTTTTGTTCAGTTGCTTTTATCCCTTCCTTTACATAGAGAGCTACTCCTCCCCTCTCCCTGCCTGTCTCTCCTGTAGGTTATGTACCTGGTATGTTAACATCCCAGTCATGGTTCTCTGTGTACCATGTTTCTGTGACTGCTACGATATCCAGACATCCCTCTTCCATTAAGGCCACCAGCTCAGGGAGCTTGTTGCCCAGACTACGGGCATTGGTACTCATTACCCTCCATTTCCTGATGGCCTTACCCCCTTTTGCCCCATTCCTGTCCTTCTTGCCTTTGTCACTTTCTCCATTTACCACTGCCCTTCTCCCTATCCAGACCTCCATGTTGGTGTTTGCCACACTTACTACCGTGATTGTTTGGGGGGGAGGCTAGGATTTTCCTGTTCCTTTCCAGTGCCTCCCCCCTTGGCTAGTTTAAAAGCTTGCCAATGAAGCATTTAAACCTATCACCTAGGATCCTGGTTCCCTCCCGGACAGATGCAGCCCATCATGCCAGTATAGGCTTGCATCACTCCAGGTGGACCCCAGTCCCTAATGAAGCCAAATCCTGAGCTCCACACCAGTTTTTCAACCACTGATTGAATCCCATGGTACAGAACACCCTAGCTCTCCTATGCCATAGATGGGTAGCACCTCCAGAAGGTTACCGTCGTGCTACTTGACTAAGGCCCTCCCCAATTCCACAAACTCTTCCTGCACTTCTCTAATCCCTTTCTTAGCCAGGTCATTTGTCCCTAGGTGGACAATGACATCCAGCTCCCTCCCTGTGCAGCTGCTCCGGCAATCCTGAGGATTCGCTCCCTGTCCCTCAAGCCATGGCCAGGCAGGCACCTTACCTCCCTCTCCCCTTCCTTGCCCAGTTCTACCTTCCTAACAATGGAGTCCCCCACCAGGAGTTGTTTCCTTCCCCTGCAGGGTCCCCTGCCACCCTCCTGTGGGTCTCCTTTGTGGAGGTTCCCAGCATCCTCCTTGGTCTCCACTGTGGTGCCTCCATAGAGGAACCACACTTTGCCAGAATGGCATAGGAATTGTGGAGAGGTACAACTGGAGGGATGTGCCTCTGTTCCACCACCCTCACCCTCCCTGAGCCCACTGTGGTCCAACTGCTCCTCTTTCTTGGCAACCTCTGAGGCAGCGGCAGTGGCACTGGTGGTCCCTGATGGAAGAGGAGGTCCCACAAATCCTGGCCAACTCAGCCTGGAGATGAGCAACCTCTCCTCAGCCCAGAGAGGTGCCTGCAGATGGGACAACACCGCATCCTCCAGAACATCTCCGGAAGACTGCTGCTCCACAGCCACTGCACTGCACCACTCCAATCATGTCTTATTTCTGGCCCTAACTGTTTGCAATCCTTACTCTTTCCTCTTTTTTTTTCTCTCTCTCCTTACTTTCTGCCTGTGTTCCCTTTAAGCTCCTGATTGTCCTGTTCTGAGACAAGAATATCCTATATTTCTCAGTAGACCACTTACTTGTTCAGAGGCAGACCTCCAGCAGCTAGAGGGGGCCGGAGAGCTACTCTTGCCCTTCTAGGATGGTGGGTCCTTGGTGGTTCTGTGGTCACTCACTTCCTGCCCCTAAACAGGAAGTTCCTGTTGTCAGTCAAATCCTGTGCCTATAAAAATAGAACTAGCTTTGGGTGGGGGGTGGAGGGGAGGGAAGGAGGGCAATATAGTCCCAGCAGAGAAGTTCAGTCACACAGCAGTCCTTTCTCCTGGTCTTTCTGCCAAGCTATTAGCAGAATCTTTCTAAGGCAGTCTTTAAATGTAGCTTCCTTCTAGCTAAGCCACCCCTACTTACCAGATCTTTCTACAAGTAATTTAAACATCACAGCAGTTAAGTCCTTTCAGTCACCTGAGATTTACACCTAGATGACTTTTCAGTTACCCATTCAGTTCAGTTAACCCAAACACACACTTTTTTTGTGTATGTTAGTTTTTTTACCCTAAATTAAAGGTCCAAATACAAAAGGTCTTCTACTTTAGTCCCAGCAGAGAAGTTCAGTCACACAGCAGTCCTTTCTCCTGGTGTTTTCTGCCAAGCTATCTTAAATAAAGGCAGAAATCCCTGGAATCTGATAGGTTTCATAGGTTAGTACAGAGCTTACAAAGACTAAAGTCCATTTTAGCTCGCCCATTGGTTCATCTATACCCAATACATATTACTACTGGCCACTACCTCCACTGGGAGTTCATTCCACACCTTCACTACTCATAAGCTAAACCAGTGTTTCCTTTTGTTAGTATGGTATCTTTCTTTGGCTAGCTGCAATGGATGGGCACTTGTACAATATTTCTGGTCCCTAAGAACCAGCATGAGCTGTTCCCATAGACCTGTGACTGATAAGGCCCTGAAAATTAGGCACATGTCCCCCCTTAACCTACGGTACTCCAGGGAAACAACCCCAGCGCCACCAGTCTCTCATCATATTCTTTACCCCGATGTCCTAAATCATGCGTGTAGCCCTTTTCTGAACTCTTTCAAGGGCTTTGACTTCAGTTCTTCCCCTAGGAGACCAGAAATGGGCACAATACTCCATATGGGGTCTCACCAATGAAGTGTACAGTGGAAGCAGGACCTCCCTTTCTCTGCTCTTAATGTGTCTATTGATACAGTACAGTATACTGCTAGCCTTCCCCCCCACAACTCTGTTTATTCACCACTCTCCACTGGCCTCTCTCCAGTGTGGACACATGGTGCTGTGACTCTCCCGTCTGCCTGAAGCATTGGTCGCTCGTCTCCGGTAGGGACACCCTTCCAGCATACTCAGCCCAACTCCCAAATTTGAGTCCCCCGGGGAGGGACCGCTGTATTCCTCTGGCACTCTGTCTACAGTGTTGAAGGCTGCCATGTTTGTGAAGGGCCAGATCGAGCGTCCTGATGTCTGGTGGTGACATGGGGTCATGACCTCTGGACCCACCTTCGCCTACCAGGAGAAGGGTCTTTCTACTTTTTTACATCCCTCCCAAACATGGGATGTGCAATGCCACCCAGCCCGCTACATGAGTGCTCCCGCTCACGTCCAGAGGGTGACCGCCCAACGTTCTCCCATCCTAGTGTAGCCCCTACATCTGAAGGGCACCCAGTCTCCACTGGGTGCCACTAGAGGTGCGGGACATTCCCCACCCCTCCCTCCCAGGACAGGAGAGCAGTCCTCCAGATGCTCGATCCTCTCCCTTTGCTCTGATCCCCGACTGCCCGAGCTCAATGCCGAACCCAGGTCACCGGCATGACATGAGGTGTGGCGTCCAGCACCTCAACCCTCAGCGCCACCAGGTCGACATCTGCTAGCCTTTTTAACCACCTGGTTACAGTGAAGTTTGAAACTCAGGTCATTACTAATTCTAATTCCAAGGTCCCTTTCATCTGTAACTCCTCTCAAGATTGTCCCATTTAGTACGTATTTGAATTTCTTGTTCTTATTCCCGAGGTGCATTACAGTACACTTATTAGTATTAAATGTTAATTGTAATATTTAACCCACTTCTCCAACTCCCCCATTGCAGCCTGTAGGATATTTGCCTTATCTAAGTTGTTGACTACTAGACCTATCAGAGTATCATCAGCAAATTTTGATTTCCATACATTAGTCTTGGTGGTCATAAAAGAGGTGTATATGTTGAAAAGACAAGGGCCCAATACTGACCCCTGGGGCACTCCGCTGGTCTCCATCCACTCAGAGTATGGACCTCTGATGCAGACTCTCTGTTTTCTATTGGTCAGCCATGAAGCTATCCACCGTGTTAAGTTCCCATGTATTCTGTGCTCACTTAGGGCATCAATCAGTTCCTCATGCAGGACTTTGTGAAATGCTTTAGAAACATCTAAGAAAATGACATCAACCGAGTGCCCACTGTCCAGTGCCTTGCTGATTTTACCATAAAAGTCCAAAAGATTGGTCTGGCAAGAATGCTCCTTGGTGAACTCATGCTGTGCATAATCGATGTCCCCCAACTGATGCATAAAGTCTGTAATATGATCTTTTATAGTCCCTTCAAGGTGTGTTCCCTTTTTGTGTATGGGTACCATATCCATCCTCCTCCAGACCTCCAACACCTCCCCCTGGTTTATAGAACTCTGAAAGAGAGCAGTCACTGGCCCTGCTAGTTCCTCTGCCAACTCCCTAATGACCCTGGGCTGCAACCCATCTGGAACTTGGGCCTTGTTTTAATCCATTCTCAACAATCTGTTTTTAATATCTGCTGTATCTAACATCAGGCTGGGTTCCTCTGCAATATCTAAATGGGTTCTGACCCCATTTGTTTTTGTGTTATATACTGAGGTAAAGTAATTATTATAGTGTTCAGCCATTTTGTGATTGTCAGTAATTAATGTCCTGTCTATGTTTTTCAGAGGGTCAATTGTTTTTGCCCGTCCCTTTTTGTTATTAATATCCAAATAAAATGATTTATAATTATCTTTGACCTTGCTGGCCAATCTGAATTCATGATTTCATTTAGCATATTTGATGGTGCTTTTTGTTACCCTCAAGGCCTCCTTATAAACAGCCCAACATGCCTGCTGGCCACTTTTCTTTGCCCTTGTTTTTTTCCTTTTATGCATTTCTTGACCTTGGGTGTCATCCATGCCGGTGAGACACTAGTTCCCTTATTATATATTTTTTTAGATGGTATATACACTTTGGACTAAATCAACAATTTTACTATGTAATAATTTCCACATTTGTTGCAAAAACTGGTTCCTTTTTCACAGTTTGAAAATCTGCCTTCCCATAGTTGGATAGAACAGTTTCACCTATATGCATACCCATGCCTCCCTCTACCCAGAATCCCACCATGGAATGGTCGCTGGTGCCTAGAGATGCTAATACCCTACAGTCTTGTATATTATTAATCATGTTGCTCAGAACCAAGTCCAGTACATAATTCCCCCCGGTGTTCTCCTCCACAAACTGTTCCATTCCGGCCAGGTTAAATGTTTCTATGAAATGTAATTCAGTGGAAGTTTTAGCCCTCAAATTATCCCAGTCGATGCCTGGGAGATTGAAATCTCCTAGCAGAATTACATTCTCAGCTGTAGTTTATTAATGAAGTCTAAAAGTTCTGTATCCTCCAGATGGGAGTTTGAGGGTGGTCTGTACACCACTCCAATGTTGATTTTAGTGATGCGGGGTGGGGAAATTTTAATCTATGTCAACTCCGATTTTGTCCAATTAGAAGTGTCTATCTACTCAGACATAATATTATCTACTACATGCAAAGCCACCCCACCACCCCTCATATCAAGCCTATCTCTATAGTACATGGTGTAGCCAGGAATATGCCTGTCCCAGTTGTCATCACTATTCCACCAAGTTTCAGTGATGGCGCAAATCTGAATTTTATTCTCATGTAAGGTGTATAGAAGTTCATCAGATTTCTTAATTGGGCTCCTGGTATTCAGTAGTAAGCAATTCCATTTTGCTACTGCCTTAGGCCTGGGAAAATCCTTCGTTAAACTGGAGGTTCCTACTATACTACATACTGCCCCCTTGTCCCCCCTACTAAGGAGTTTAAATGTCTATCAGTTTCAAGCTTTAACTTATGGGCCAGTATTCTCTTACCCTTCCTATTTAGATGTAGCCCATCCTGTGCAAACATGTCAAAATCCTGGAAACTATCCCAGTGATGTACCATTGTGTGCTCCTCCCTATGGCACCATCTTTTCAACCAGCCGTTTAACAGTAAAATTTCTCTGTTTCTTATTGCATTCATCCTGGAGACCGGTAGTAACTCTAGGATTACAAATACCTTTGAGCAGGAACTGCTCATTTACAAAGGTTCCATGTCAGAGGATGGAGGATAATCTTACAAACAAAGGTTGACAAAGATTGACAGACTTTAAGCACGGTGAAGGCTAGGCTAAAGATACATTCCTACTTGGAGAGAGACAACAACATCAAGATAAATGCCAGTTAACAGGTGAAAATAACACATGAGCAGTGGAGTTAGAGAGGGTAGGGTAAGCGGGGTACAGAAAATAGTAGGCTGGCTGAAGAGCCATTGTCTAAGGGGAAGGGGGTAGAAAGGATGCATACCTGATAGTAGTAGGAGGGGACCCACATCCAAGAAGTCCCAAAGGAAGAGGGGAGTGGACATGTAGAGGATGCACAGGGAGGGAGGGAGGGATGTAAGAGGAGGAAGCAGGAGCCAAAGTATTGCAACCCTAGGGAGGTTACAGGACAGCTTGGGCCAGCAAGGGAGGACAGTTGATCCTCTTAGTGGAAACAATCACGCTGACTGGCTGAAGTGAGGTGCTGTTGGAGTTGCTTCTTGAAGGTACCAAGCGTAGTAGCAGTAAGTGTTTCTTTGTTGAGCGAGTTATAACATAGAGGGGCTCTGTAGGCAAAAGACCTCTGGCCCATGGTGGTCCGGCATCTGGGGACCTGGTAGATTTGGTGTTGCGTATTTCTGGTATGCTGGGTGCTGTTGTATACAGTAAGAAGCTTATCAACACCTGGCAGCAAGAGCCCAAGGAGAACCTTGTTGGTTACCAGGCAGGTCTGGTATTGGATCCTGCTGAGGAGTGGTAGCCACCCAGCCTGGGTGTATAGATTGCAGGTGTGTGTTAGACGGGCAGCGCCCATTAGGAGTCAGCAAGATTTGTTAAGCGCTATCGATATCCTGCAAAGGCCAGTGAGGGAAGCTGAGCCGTAGATAGCTAGGCCATAGTCAATGACAGAAGTGACAGAGCTGTTACTCGCCAGTCTAAGGACATCAGCTGTCATGCAATGTTTGTGCCTGTGGAGAAGGTCTATCCATATATTTGTGGCCTTTGCGACATTGTTGATGTGCCGTGTAAAGGAGAGGGATCTGTCCAGGGTGATGCCAAGGTACTTAAACTTTGGAACTGGTTCGAGTGTAGTCCCTGCTCGGTTCCTGATAGTGAGGGGTCAAGAGTTATGCTTGCTTCGTGTATTGCAGAAAGACATTACTTTTGTTTTGCTATAGTTCAGGACAAGTTTGTGTGAGCTGAACCAGTCCTCAACATGCTTGAAGTCACGCTGTAGCTGCCCATCCAGTAGATTAGTGTCATGGTGATTTGTGTATATGACAGCGTCATCCATGTAGAGCTGTATTTTCTGCTGTTCAGGAAGACACTGAAGAGCAGTGGTCCCAGAATGGACCCCTGGGGGACTCCTGAGAGGACTGGGCTTTCATTTGAGATGACACCGGCGATACCAACACGTTGGACCCTACCTCCAAGGTAACTTGCAAGCCAGGGCAATGCATCTGTGGACAGACCGATATTTGAGAGTTGCCTGAGTAGGAGTGGGTGATTTACAGTGTCAAAGGCTTTAGTTAGATCAATGAACACAGCCCCCCACGCAGTTTCCTTGGTCCAAAGTGGCGTGGATGAATCCCCTAAATTCCAGCAGTGCAGTGCCCTTTTCTAAAGCCATGTTGTTCAGAGCATTGGATTTCATATTTTTCAAGGTACTCAACTAGCTGGTCTGTGACTATTCGCTCAAGAGCTTTGAATAAGGGAGAGAAGATGGAGATAGACCTGTAGTTAGTGTGCAGTGCCCTAGCTCCACTTTTGTGAACTGGTGTAATAGTCACCTGCTTCCATATGGCTGGAAACAGGGGCACCATTTGGGGGGGCAGGGGGGCAGTCACCCCCCCCCCATTGCAGGCCATTGTTTTGTTTTTTTGTTTTTCAGCAGCTGGATCCACCCCCACAGCCCCTCTGACCAGTTGTTGCCTCCCCTGTTGAAAGCCAAAATGGCCCCTCCTGGCTGGGAATTGGGCAGCCCTGAGTGATAGGTTGAATATCTTTGTCAAGTGTTCTAGGATTTCTTCTAAGACCAGTGCAATCAGCTTCATATTGAGGGAGTCACTGCTGTAACCAGTACTGCTGATGGCTTTCAGAATGTATTTTCTGGCTAGGTGCACTGGGATCTCCTTGAAGTAGAATTGCAGTGCTATGTGAAGATGGGGTGCCTTGTCAGAGTGGTCACTTGTGGTAGGGGCGTTTGAAGAAGTCTGGTGGGAGAACACGGCCAAGATTAGAGAATGCATTGTTAAAGGTGTTGGAAATTGTAACAAGGTCAAACGTTGGTGTACCATTGATATTGAGCATTGTGGGCGGATTCTTGGGGTCCTTTCCAGTGAGGTTTTTCATTTTATTCCAAAACCTTTTTCTGTCCCCCCAGGTATGGGTGAATGCTTCCCTGAAATATTTGCTTTTGGCATTCCGTATTGCTCAAGTGTAGTCATTTCTAGCTGCTTTGAAGTTTTGAATGTCTCCTAGCTTAGCAGTGGCTTGAGTGCAGTGCCAGAGATGATCCCTTTGTTTAAGGCGAGTAGTTAGCTCAGCGGTTATCCATGTGTTGGTCTTTCCTTTTACCTTCATCTTTTTCACTGGTGCATAGATATCGCAGGCTACAGAAAAATGGCTGATGAATAAGTCCAGGGCTTGGTCAGTATCATTGGCTGAGTCAAGTGTAGACCAGTCCAGACTGTGCAGATGTGCTTTGAGCATCTCAAGTTACCCATACTTTAACACCCTGGAGTAGATTATTTTAGGAGGGGGCTTGATGAATTTGTTAGTCCAGGTACAGATTACGGGAGAATGGTAATTTATGGTATCAGGGAGAACTGAGACCTTACAGATTCGCTCGGGACGATTTGTCACTATCCAGTTAAGCAGTGTATGGGACCCAGTTCTATAGTTGCGCCTGGTAGGGGTGGGTACCATTTGTGAGAGGTGTTGTGCCACGACAGCATCCTTGCAGGAGCTGGCCTCGGGCAAAAGCCAATTTATATTGAAGTCACCCAGTATTATAGTTTCTGAGTTATGGCGGAGTCTCCTAAGGTAATCCATGACACTGGTGAAGCCAGTGGCCTGGTCCTTTGGGGGTAAGTAAACTGAAGCTATGGTAAGCTCTTTATTATGTGCCCCAAGGAGGACTTTTATGGTGAGGATCTGTGAAGAAGTGCCATGGTCGGATGGTCAGAGGGCATGGGCCATAATGCTATCCCTCAGGTAGATAGCACAGCCCCCTCCTCACTTTGCGATTCTGTCCTGCCTGCAGATAGACTATCCAGGGATAGTGACTGTGGTGTCAGGTATTTTCGGATTTAACTATGTTTTGACAACAGAGGGGATGTCTGGATTATGTTGCTGTATTCAGGTTTGGAGGTTATCAAGTTTACTGAGGAGGCTACAGACATTGATAAATGCCAGCATGAGTGACCCCTACTTCCTGTTTAGATGGTAGGGGGACACCCCAGGTGGTCCCTGGTTGGGGTGGACATTGCCAAAGATCAGAAGCAGCATTAGTAGAATTCTGAGGAGGTAGGTTATGAGCTTTTTGCAGGTGAGCTTAACTGTTAGGCATTTACTCCTCACGGCACTAAGGGTCCGGGGCTGTCCAGTAGTGATGTGGAATGTTATCAGTAGAGGAAGATACTCAGGTGTGCTATACGCTTGAAACATCAGGAGCTAGCCAAGGTGCCAGATTGGTGTGCAGCGGGCCAGGACATTGAGTGTGCAGTTTCCTGTGGTCATGCCTTGTGTATAGTGCATGGTGCTTGGTGGCCCAGTCTGGTGAGGGGTTTGTTTAGTTGTCCCCACAGGGGCAATGAGGCAGAGTAGTGATAATGTCAGAGCTATTAATACCAAGGGTCCCAAGGCTGCACATGTCATGTTTCTGTGTTCGGTAGGGATCACAGCAAGGCCAGAGACTGTCCCTTAAATTGGCTTCCAAGCTGTAGTCTGTAAGGTCTGCACATACTAGAGGGTGTGGTTTCTGCTGGAGACATTAGCCAATAGTGTGACACTGCCCCAGGTGGGAGGGGCGAGTGTGTATTTAATGGTGGCCTATGAGGGGTGGGGGTGGGCAGAAAAAAGTCAGTAAACTCAGCCCCAAATGTAGCTTTGGAGCCGAGATTTTAGGCAGCCTAGAGAGCTGCTAGGAGGTGCACCAACAGGAGTGCAGTACAAAACAGTCAGTCCAATCACGGGCTGCAGGAGCGAACGCCGCACCAATCAGGTTGCAGCGCAGTGCATGGTTCCGCGTTTGAGTTGGCAGACATACCTTCGTGGGGGATCTGGCTCACAGTTCCAGGAGGGCGGGCAGAGGACTGCCCGTGAGTCAGTGTGGCGGCCTGAAGTCGTGGCTGTTGAGCGCCGCTGGCCGGTGTGTGCGCCATTCATGTGTGGAGCCCTAGGGAGGCCAGGAGAGAGAGAGAAAAACACTAGTTACAGGAGATAAGACTAGGGGGCTGAGGGTTGGCGTCAGGCCGTCAGCAGGGTGGGGGTGAGAGAAGTGATACTAAACAAAGAGGTAAATCGGTGGAGGGTGGGGTTGGAGAAGACAAAGAAGTTTTAGTCACTGAAGTTAAATAACAGGAGAAAATGAGAATAGAAGGAGGGGTAGAGAGGAGCTGGTGAGACTACAGAGATCAGGCTTTAGTTCGGAAGGTACAAGAAGAGGGGGAGGGCTGGGCTATGACTGTTCAAGTTATAGTAGCCTAGGGGTGAAATTTAATTAGTTTTAGAAGGAGAGGAAAGTTTAAAGCACAGTTATAGGGTAAAATCAGCAGTCTCGGCTAACCTCAAAACTCTAGATGCACAATACTGAGCTGAGTCTATCTAGTACATTGCAGTCACTAGCTATGGCAGTGCAGAAAGAAACAGCTTGGCAGAAATAACATTGTCCAGCAATGCAGTTTAAGTCCTTAGTCGGCTAGAGAGCCGAAAAACAGAAAGCAGCAGAGAAAGTCAGCCCTAAATTTAGCTTCACAGCCAAGATTTTAGGTAGCCTAGAGAGCTGCTAGGAGGTGCACCAGTAGGACTGCTGTAGAAAACAGCCAGTCCAATCACAGGCTGCAAGAGCGAACGCTGCACCAATCAGGTTGCAGCGCAGTGCCTGGTTCCACGTTTGAGTTGGTGGATGTACCTTCCTTCGTGGGGGATCCAGCTCACAGTTCCAGGAGGGCTGGCAGAGGACCGTCCATGAGTCAGTGTGGTGGCCTGAAGTTACAGCTGTTGAGTGCCGCTGGCAGCTGGGTGCGCCGTTCAGGAATGGAGCCCTTCGTGGGGGATCCGGCTCACAGTTCTAGGAGGCCGGGCAGAGGACCATCCGTGAGACAGTGTGGTGGCCTGAAGTTGTGGCTGTTGAGCGCCACTGGTCAGTGGGTGCTCCACTCAGGCATGGAGCCCTTCGTGGGAGATCCAGCTCACAGTTCCAGGAGGGCGGGCAGAGGATCATCCATGAGTTGGTGTGGTGGCCTGAAGTTGAGGCTGTTGAGCGCCGCTTTGCCAGTGGATGCACCGTTCAGGCGTGGACCCCTAGGGAGGCCAGTAAAATCTATACAGCAATCTGGCAAGGGTGCGATCCCTCCCTGAGTGACCAGCCATAGGACTATCTTGTGCTATCTGGATCACATTTTGGGGTTTGTTGTAGCTAGACCATGATTTTATTCTCTCCGTTTTCTCTGTTTTCCCATCCTGTTTATTGTTACTACTGCCCATTTTCATCTCCTGTCATTCGCCATTGATGGCTCATTTCTTGACTGTTTTGTTATCTGTTTTTGCTTCAGTCAATTTGTAGTGCAACACCGGGTTGTTTTAATGACTTCATAGGGTGCATTGGGACCATTCATTTTGCCCGTTGTTACCCTGCTTATTTTGAAGATTTGTGCTGACCTGCCTGTGTTTTCTTTGGGATCCAGTTGGATTTACCTGGACTTGCTGCTGGTTTTGGTCTATGCTGGAGTCAGGAAGCTCTGAGGAGAGAGGAGAGAGGAGAAGGGGAGGAGAGGAATCGAGGAGAGGCGGTGGATTACTTGGAGTTTGGACTTGCTGAACTAGGTGCAGCATGGAAGAGGATTGTGTGGTCTTGTCTTGAACTGAGCCCCTGTCTGGACGATCCTGTGATGGTGCCTTTGCTGGGCATAAGAACTGGATAGTTGGTAGCGGTCGGCTCGTCTGTGTGGGGTGACTGGTGGCCGGAATTCGAGGCTGCTCGGGGAGCTGAGCTGTGGCTCTGTCCGATAGTCGACGGAGTAGGCTATTGATTTTCTTAGGCTTTCTGGGAGGCCAACTGGTGGACTGGCACCAGTAGAGAGCTGAGGAAGTGGCTGCAGATATTTTATGGCCGTGGTCCCTCCTATGGGATTGTTGGGGTTTCTGCTTTTCTGGCAAACGGATCGTAAGTGAGGACATTCGTTCTGAAGACCTTCTGCCTGCACCTGGTCAGACTTCTGTTTTCCTTTTACCATTTGATTTTTTACTGTTACTTTCAGGCAGTGAGAGTGCCTCTGTTTTTTGTCAGTCCCCCAGGTAGTGAGAGGACCTGGGGCTGAAATTTTTCATGAAATTATGCATTATCCTGTACTATTTTTTGTCTTGGATAGACAGTGAGAGTGCCTGTACCCTGTTAATTCTCCCGAGGCAATGAGAGGGCCTTGGTGACTTATTTTCTTTCATCCAGGATTTAATTTACAGCAGGTCTAATACTCATCTGTGACTGAATTACTTCCAAGCTGATTTATTCTTGTCCAAGACTCTGAGTTGTGATATTTAAGTAATAATGCATGACCAGGGGTTAGATTAACAGTCTGTTAATCACCTCCTAGGGGTGTAATGTGGCATGAGGCGCAGCCGAGTGCCATATTGCCCCTAGGGGTGATTAACTGACTGTTAATATAACTCCTGGGAGTGCCTTATTGCTATTATAAAACATTGTTACAAAAGAAGAGGGTTAAAAGAATACCTTTTGAATGTTTTCCTCATTTAGAGGAAGATTTTTAATAAAATAGTTCTTCCACCAACAGTTTAAGAATGCTGGTTCAGAATCAGAATGCATCATTCCAGTCATTCAGCAGTGCTAGAAGATGGAATGCTGACAGGAAGAATCCATGTGCCATTGTGATCAGGCTGTACATGACAGTATAACATGGATTAATGTAAGGCTGTTGGAATCCTAACAGCCAATCAGATTGCAGCATTTCTGAGAACCTTTTTATGATTTAACTTATTTTAGAATTTTACACTGGGGTGGGGTAATTGAGGGGTATTTATTTCTTGTATTATAGGGGATGGATGTTGAGGGTTATTTATTTCCCTTAAGCAAGTGTTAGGGGTTATACTTTGTTGTAATTTTTTTATTTTATATTTTGTTACTTGATTGTTTTAAATATCTTAGGGGTATCGTTGGTCTAGTTAAGTAAGGGCCACTCCGATAAATTGGTCACCAGAATGAGTTAGAGGCCTTCCCCCATGGTTGTGCTCTATTCAACCTCTGCTCTTCGCACCCTCCAGCCCTTTTTCTCCCCACCCCCACTGCAGTTTACAACATATCAGCACTGTAGGGCATCGGGTATTGCTTGTAGGAGAGGGAGGAGGCCCGGGGGTGTGTGAACAGCGGAGGGTGAATGAGCGTGGCCACCGCATCGAGGTCATAAAATCCAGGAGATGCCCTGGGGTGAAATGGAACCAAGATCGTGGTCCATCATGTCTGGTTTCCATACCCAAGGGCACTACTAATTTTAGTGGGCAGATGGCTCGGGTAGTCCTGGAGGTTCATCCAACTCGGGCGGTGTTATGCAATGCCAAATCCATTAAAAACAAGACTGCAATTATTACAAATCTTGCGGAAACAGTAGACCTGGCTTGCATCACTGAGACCTGGCTGGATGAGAATTCTGGCCCCATATTGGAGACTCTAACTCCAGCCGGGTACTCTGTGATCCTCCGCCCGAGACTGGATCATGGGGGGTGGGGGTGGGGATGCGGTCTGTTTCAAGACCGAACTTAATCTCACGAGTGTACCAGTTGAGGTGACTGAGTCATTTGAGAGTGCTGTGGTAGCAGGTGTAGGCTGTAGGATCACTCTCATCTACCGTCCACCCAGCGATGAGAAGCGGTTCCTTCAGGAAGTGGTGGACTTCGTCATTGACATCACGTTTGAGTCGCCTAGACTGATGGTTCTGGGCGACTTCAACGCCTGGGTCGATGACGAATTCCCGCAATTTGGACACTTCCTCCAGTTGATGTCATCTCTGGGCCTTACACAGATAGTTGCCTCTGATACCCATAAACATGGTCACTCTCTTGACTTAGTCTTCCTCCTGGGGATCGAGGCCTCCGACTTGGGGGTGGAACCAGTCTGATCACTGCACCATGGGATTTAGTTTTAGTGCCCCCATTCATAGGCCTACCCCTGTGGAGATGGTCAGGTATCGCCCTTTGCGAGAAATTAGCTCTGAAGGCCTGGCGGCAGTATTTGACCTATCATCCTTTCCAGAGGCAAACAGCAACCCAGAGGCCCTCGTGGTGGCCTATAATATAGCCATTTTGGTGGCCCTGGATGCTGTTGCTCCTATCCGCGTTTGTCCTCTCTCCCTTCGCCCTCGATCCCCATGGTTTGACGGGACTCTGAGGGAGATGCGGTGACTAGGATGAAGGTTAGAGCATTGCTGGCAGAAATCCACCCTTGATGCCGACCACCTTAAATTGATGGATCATTATCATGTCTATCAACCTGCAATCACCCGTAAAAAGGCAGAGTTCCTGTCCAGGGAGATTGCAGCTGCTCAGAATCGACCAGCTCAGTTTTTTCACACTGTGGACAGACTGTGCAACCTAGCCTGTCTACAAGTTCGAAAAGTTTTTTCGCGGGTAGAATGTGATGAACTTGCTCGATTCTTTGTGATTAAGGTGGCTGACATCAGGGCAGTACTCCAACCGGCACACTCTATGGGTGTTGCGTTTGACCAGTGCATGGTCACTGCCCTTCAGCATTCCTGGAGTACCTTCTAATGACCGGAGTTTATGGATGTCATGCGGATTGTCCGGGGTGTGCACCCTATGTGCTGCAGTTTGGACACAGGACCAACTTCCCTGATTTTGGGTTGTATTGATTCCATCGGTCTGGTCCTAGCATGGATAGTCTGGTGCTCCTTGAAAAAAGAAGTTTCCTAGCTCCCTGAAGGAGGCGGTGGTAACACCCCTCTTGAAGAAAGCTTCTTTGGACCCCGACTGTCATGTGAACTACAGACCAATCTCTAACCTCCCCTTTTTGGGGAAGGTGATTGAGAAAGTAGTGGCCATACAGCTGGAGAACCATTTGACCATCCATGACATCAATGAACCCCTCCAGTCCGGTGTTCGAAAGAGGCATAGTACTGAGACAGCACTGGCTCGGATGCTCAATGATCTCATGGCTAGAGATTGTAAAAAATGTTCCATCTTGGTTCTTCTAGATCTATCTTCAGCATTTGACACTGTGGACCATGGGATCTTACTTGATTGCCTGAGGTTCATCTGTGGACTGTCAGGTACAGTCCTCAGGTGGTTTACATCTTTTCTCACTGGAAGAACTCAGAGAGTGGTGTCTGGAGTTCATTCTTTGGACCCAGTTTCTCTGTCATGTGGGATTCCTCAGGGTTCAGTATTGTCCCCCATGTTGTTTGCGGTGTACATGCTGCCCCTCAGAGACATTGTAAGAAGGTATGGGCTGAGGTTTCACCGCTATACTAATGATACCCAGCTCTACCTCACTTTTGCACCTGACCAGGATGGAGCTTTCTTGGTCTTTAACAACTGCCTCACAGAAATCCAGGACTGGATAGACTTGAGTTGGCTGAAGTTGAACTCGGAAACGATTGAGGTGCTGGTTGTGGATCCGGCGTGCCGGATAGGGGGGTCAGGGGGTTGGTTTACCCTCTGTGCTTTTCCTCGGGGGCTTACTACTCCTGACCTCTGAACGGGTGCAAAACCTGGGGTAATTTTTGGTGAAGGGCTGACTCTGCGTTCCCAATTGTCAGCTGTTGTCCAGTCCTCTTTTTACCATCTGAGGAATATCTCCAGGATTAAACACCTTGTTCTGTCCGGTGATCTTCCTACACTAGTCCATGCCTTTGTGATCTCGTGCTTGGTCTATTGCAACTCCCTTTACCTAGGGCTTCCTAGGTTGGAAATCCCTCTCCTGCAGCTAGTGCAGAACACTGCGGCCCAGCTTTTGATGGGGACTTTCCGGTCCCGTCATATCTCGCCGGTGCTTCACGCACTGCACTGGCTGACAGTACAGTGGCGGATCACCTTTAAAGTCAGTCTACTGACTTTAAAAGCCAGACACGGACTGGGTCCGGACTACCTGAAAGAGATCCTGGTTCCTTACTGCCCTGAGTGATCGCTCCACTCAGCCGATGAAGGGTTGCTAGAGATTCCTAGGGTGTGCTTGAAATCTTCTGGGGCCCGTGCATTTATGCATGCAGCCCCAGCCCTTTGGAATTCTCTACCCCATCGGTTACGGGAGTGCACGACCGTGGACGGATTTAAGCAGGCATTACAGACGTACTTGTGGTACCAGGCATTTGTTGACTGATTTCTTTTTCAACTGTATTACTTGTTTTATGTTTTTAAATGTTTGGACAGTCTGATATGTTATTTTATATTTGTTAGGTGCCTTGGTTTTTGAAAGGCACCATAAAAATAAAGAATATTATTATTATTATTATCTGTAACAATTCTGTTCTATACTTCTGTTGTATAACCAATTGTTCTGTTTGTTTCTATGTCTGAGGTTTAATCCAAACTCTGTACAGTAATCCATTAAATTTTTTAAACATTGGTCCACCCTGTTTTGGTTTCACCCCCAGCTGCTTGAAATAACCCTAGAGAGAAACAGCGTTAGCTTGCTCTGAAAGAAAATCATAATCAGTTATCAATCTAGTTTCAGCAGTTTCATATTTTAACCCTTCATGTCCATCAGTCATTCGTTGCCACAGTTTCTTCAGGCTTTGTTTTTTTTTTTCCTGGATTTCCGGATCTTGGAGCTGTGCTCAAACAAGTCCGAATCAAAATCACTGAAAGGAAAAGTGTCCCCACCATCTGAAATTTTCTTTGCTTGAGTTCTTGTCACCACAGATGCTGAAACATCAGGATTTATTCCCTCTTTGATCAATTCAGTAAATCCTGGAAAGTCATTTCCAATAATCACAGGTACAGGTAACTTTGGTACTACCCCCACTTGCATTTGGTGCGACACACCCTTAATGGTCAGAGTCATTTGGGTGGTGAGATAGTATCAAGTGTCCCTGTGGATGCAGATGACACCAGTACTTGGTCCCTTTGCACAATGTTTTCCCAACATTTTAACATGCACTAGGGTCTGTCTGCTCCCTGAATCAATGAGTCCCTTTACAGTCTTATTCCTTACCTTCACATCTGCTAGGTACTTGCCCTAGTTTGCCAAGGACAAATCTGCTCCAGTGCTACTCTCTTTATTATGGCAGTTTCTTGCAAAATGGCCTGGCTTATTACAGTTATAGTAGATAATGTCTTTTGGCACAGATTTGTTACCCAATCACAGTTCTTAGCAGGCTTGGAATTTAAATGGGAAAAATAGGTTCTTACTAGTGCTTGGCTGTTACCTCGCTGCTGTGGCGTCTGTCTGGCCATTTGATTGTCCTCAGCCAAAGGAACAGCTTTTTCCCCATTCTCTGGTCGGTGTTCCTTTACCCACAGCTGCACATCTGTAGGCAAGATGTTGATGAATTGCTCCATGGCAAATGTGGCAATGATCTGTGGGACTGTTTTGCTCTCTGGTTGGATCCACTTCATCAGGAGTTCTCGGAGTCGGGTGAAGGCTTCTCGAGGATTGTCAACCGAGTTATACTCCAGAGATCGAAATCTCTGCCTGTAGGTCTCTCTGGAGATGTCGTACCTTTTCAGGATTTCGCTTTTCACCAGGTCATAGTTTTCTGACTGTGCACTGTCCATACTGCTGTAGGCAAGCTGGGATTTCCCTGTCAGGTAGGGTACCAGTCTGATTGCCCATTGCTGTATTGGCCACTGTCAGACTGTGGTAACTCTTTCAAAGGTTGTCAGGTATGCCTTAATATCATCTGAGGGATACAAATTTGTAAGTTTAATGGCCTTTAGGTTGCTTGCATTTTGTTGCTTGTCTGGATCTGTGCCGAATTCTGTGCCTTTGATAGCTTGTAAGGCATCCAGCCATCGCTGCTCCTGTTGCTGCATCTCTTCTCTCATCATATCTGTAACAATTCTGTTCTATACTTCTGTGGTATAACCAATTGTTCTGTCTGTTTCTATGTCTGTGGTTTAACCCAATTGCCCTTGGCTAACCCCCTCCCCTTTTCTTTTATTCTCCCAAACAGCCCCTCCCACTCTGTGCTCTGCCTCTCCTCTCCCTTCGTCTTCCAGCAATGACCCTCCCACCAATGAACTGCTTCCATACCCCCCCTGCTCACTGGAATCCTATAACACCCTGTGTTTTCTCTCTCTTCCTCCGAAGGGCCCCCTTCCCAGAAGCAGCGCACCACAGCACAAGGTGGCATCTCCGGCCATATCCACAACCACTGCCCGATCACTCTTCACCCTCTCAGGCCACCCCTGCAGATCTCCAGATCGGACTCACTCCCCAGGTATTGCCGATGGCTGGTCCAATGGAGTCGATACTTCCGAATGGTGAAAAAACTTTCAGGTGATTCCTGATCGGCTGGCCTCCTCTCAGTGTCGCCACCAATAGGAGCTCCTTTTCCATTGACTTTCTATAGGACGTTTTGGGCTCCTCAGCCTGCTCTGTGTACCGATAATTGTGCTAAATTTTTTTCCCGCCCCACCACCCCCTCCCAGGCCTCCTTTAAATACGCTCTTGCTCCTCCCACTCTGTTCTTGACCACTCCCCTCCACTGATCTCCTGCGTATCTTAACCCTTCCATAGCTGGCACTGCCCCTTAAAGTCCAACAATCTCTTGTCTCACTAGGTGTACTGTCCACCGATTTGCCCACTCACACAGGGGGGCTTTGTACCAGCTACTTATCTACCAATTGTGTACCCTCACCACCCAGTAATGCCTGACGCAAAAAAGCCGGTAATGCCACCTCGTATAAGCTGGCTCATAAAATCTCTCACTACCTTCCTACTACTTCCTACTGCCTTGCAGTATTCCTGGGGTAGAACACCTCTGGGGCCTCTACCTACTTATAGGGATGGGATTCCGAACACTACTACAGGGCCACATATACCAATGGATGCAGCCCTCCTGGTGTTAGGGCCTCTGGGTCATCATATCGCTGCCTACCACTACCCTATCCTGCCACCTATCTCACCTACTTGCCTCTTTACCTACAACACTAGTAACACACATCAATCCCATTGACTGCCACCCCGCTCATTCAAGCAACTCAAACTACTTGCGATCTGAGTATCCTGGCTTCTTCTAATGCTCTCAGGCAACATTCATCCTAACCCTGGCCCGGGCTTTTCTGCCTCTGGTCAACCCAGGAAAAGTAGCTTGATTACCATAGCCTCCATCAACATTTGCAGTCTGCTGCCTAAACTCGACCTTCTACAAGCTTGGGTTTTGCAACACGACCCAGATATATTGGCCTTAACCGAAACCTGACTTACCCCCAGAACCAAGGACAGCAAAGTCCAACTCCAAGGGTACACCCCCTTCCGCCATGATCAGCTAGGGAAGAGAGATAGGGGCTGTATAATCTCTATAAAAGATCACCTGCAGGGGGTTGCTCTACCACATTTAAGTATGGGCAAAAATGCTCAGATACTCTCTGTGCACCAACACTTGGTTCCCAGGGCAAGGGCCTCACTGTAATCGCAGCCTACCTACCCCTAAGGAAGTAACTGAGGGTTTTAGTGTCTTACATGAGCATCTGGCAGAAATCCGCTCTAGCCATAAAGTCATAGTACTGGGGAACTTCAACATCAATTGGCTGTCTCAGGACTCCGCCACCTACAAGGATGCAGCTTCCTCTATCAACTTCCTCCAGCTTGTGGAACTACCTACCCGTACAAACTACAGGACAGGTACCAGTACCTTGTTGGACTGGGTTCTAACTAACCACCCAGATCGCATCTCTGGGCTGAAAGTGTTCCCTGACTCCCTAAGTGACCATTCACCCATCATTCTAGCCCGATCCAACAAGGCCAAAAAACCACGTCCAAAGCTGATAACCTCCCACCTATTAAAAAAGGGCATGCTAGGACCCTTCAAGCAGTACCTCCTGCAACTGAACTGGGCACCTATCCTAATGGCTAAAGATGTTAACACTACACTGAGCAAATTCATAGAAATTTTCAGCTCTGCCTGTGATCTATTTGCCCCCTTAACCAAAAGGAAAATTAATGGCTCGCACAAAACTTGGATAACCCCTCTCCTCCTAGCCCAGATGCTTTCCAGGGACAACCTATGGCACAAGTACAAACATACTTTCTCTGGCCAGGACCTGCAAAACTACAAGGCTGCACGGAATAAATGCACAGTGGCAATCCACCTGGCTAAAGCTAATTACCACAGATGCAAACTTAATTCCTCTTGGGGTGACAGCCGCCATTTCTGGGATAACATTAATGCTATCATCGGGAAAAGTGACACCACTGCACCCACTCTGCTGAGCCACAATGGATCTCTCATACAAGACCCCAGATCCATCACAGGCATCTTTAACAAAGCCTTCACTGACCTCAGTCCAGTGCTCCCCCCCGTTTCCGAGACCAAGTCGGATCCACCCAGCCCACCCCATATTCCCCCAAAACACACCAAGCCCCCCTTTTCCTCAGAGTCTTATCTAAAATAGAAGTAAAAATACCTCACAAAGTCCTTGGGAAATCCAGCCACAGCTCTGAAGGTCTCGACCTAAAATTAGTCTCTCTTACCCTTGATGAATTGCTAACCCCACTAACCTCAACCGTGAATCTTTTCCTCTCCACCAGTACCTTCCCAAGCTCTGGAAAGCTGCCATAGTAACCCCTGTCCACAAAACTGGTAGTAAGTCAGACCACGCCAACTACTGCCCAGTTTCAATCCTCCCACCTATCTCAAAAGAGCGAATAGTCTATGACCAACTGAAAGCTCACCTCGATAAATACCAACTTCAATGCCAGCAGCAGCATGGCTTCTGGCAATGCCACAGTACAACCACTGCACTTCTTGAGTTCACGGGCTACATTCATAGTGCCTTCAATCAGGGGCACTTGGTGGGAACAACTTTCATCGACCTCACCAAGGCCTTCGATACAGTCAACCATGACCTCCTCCTGGCACAACTAGAGGCTATAGGACTGTCCTCAGACTCCCTGTGCTGGTTCCGGAGCTACCTCTCAGGGCATGTTCAGCAGGTAAAAACAAGCAATGTACTGTCTGACCCCCTTCAAGTGTCCCTTGGAGTCCCCCAAGGCTCCAACCTTGGCCCTCTCCTCTTTAGCCTCTTTCTAAATAACCTACCACTAGCCTGCCGACAACAAATCCTTCTCTACGCTGACAATGCAGTGATCTACTCCAGTCATCCTGACCCCACCATTCTGGAACAACGTCTCCAACAAGACTTCAACAACATTGAAGACTGGTTTAACAAAGCTAAACTCATAGTCAACCACAAAAAGACGAAGACCATGCTCTTTGCCTCAGCGCACAGCCACCATAAGGCCGCAACCCTCAACATTTTGAATCTACATAAGAACACCATTGAAATGGTCTCCAATTTCAAATACCTGATCCTCACCCTTGACAGCTCCCTCTCATATGCCGCCCACATCGACCAGGCCACTGCAGCTAACAGGAAGCTTGGCGCTCATATAAGCAACTGAGCTGCCTCACTCCCAAAGCCCTCCAGCTCTCCATAACTAATTTGGTCTTCTCAGCCTTTGATTATGGCCTTGCAATCTACTGTGCAGCCTTGGACAGCACGCTGAGGTGACTCACCACTATGCTCAACAAAGCCTGCCGATTCGCACTGGGTGCCCCTCGACTGACTCATACCTGCCACCTCTACCAGGAAACTGGTTGGCTAAATCTGTCTGATAGGGCCCACTATCAAACTTGCATCCTTGCCAAAAAAGCAAGCCTGGGCCTACTGCCCCCTGGGCCCAGCTCCCTCATCCACCAGGCTGCTCCAACTAGGACCACAAGGACATCCAATAAAATCTCAATCAAGATCCCCTACCGTCGCACAACCCAAGGTCAGTGTTCCTTCAAATACCGGGTCCCGCTATGGCTCTCCTCTCTTCCAGTAGAACTAGCCACAATTAGCAGAATTGACCAGTTCAGATCTGCACTTAGGTCACACCTTTCCTCGCATGGGAAATGCACCTGTCCTAACTACTAACCCTCCAGCTTAAATATACTGACTACCCCAGCTACTCACACTTCATGAGATCCTAACTTGCTTCCCCTCTCCCTCCATCCACCTCCCTCCCTCCCCCTGGCCATCAGACCCCTGCCCTTCCCGGAACTTGCCTCCTGTCCCCCGGGCTCCACTCCTCTCCACGCTTGCAGCCCTCCCCTTCCCCCTACCCCTCTCCCAGACACGGTGTCCCCCTATCCTGGGATACTCCTTGTCGTCTCATCGCCCTCTCCACCTTCTCACACTTTAATCCTTCCCACCCTCCCCCACTGTCCCTGCAACTGCTCCTGCTGATCTATCCTTGTCTTTTACTAAGTCTTTACCCCTTCCCAATGATCTTTACTGTGTTTTGCCATTGTTGAAAGTATTATTATTTGCTTTTCTGTGACAACTACTGTATGTCTGCCATTTTTCATGACATGGAACCTTTGTAAATGAGCTTGTAGCTCAAAGGTTGTAATCCGAGAATTCAATAAATAAATAAATCTGTTGCTTCTGTCACTGCATCTTTTCTCTCCTTAATGCTTCGAACCGTTGAATTTCTTTTTCTCTCTGCATCTCAGTCTCTTTTTGTTATATAGCCCATCATTTCAAAAAGTCCATCAGGCTTTCAGGTTCTGTCACTGCTTGTTCTTTTTCCATGACTAGTGCTGGCTGTACAATCTCAGACTGGACTTCAGCTGCAGAATCCATACCTTCCTCTGTGCTTCCCTGGTACTAGGTCCAGTACCCACACACAAATCTCCTGTTTTAGGGTATGCACGGCTTAAATCCCACTTTGGCTGACACCATCTGTCGTTGAGGCACAGGTCAGGAAGCATAGCGAAAACCCAGGAACAGTTGTAAAATTCCACAAAACTGTTTATTTGTAGTTGCAGTAACATAAAATGAAATAAATCTGTTCAGAATAACTATATACAGAAGCATGTAGGCGTGTGGGTTCAATAACAGACACCAGTCACAAAAATGAAGTGCATAAAGAACGCTGGCATAGCGTTTATCATTTTTTTTTTTTCTGGAAATAAAATGATAAACGCTATGCCAGCGTTTTTTATGCACTTCATTTTTGTGACTGGTGTCTGTTATTGAACCCACACGTTTACATTGGTGGAGGCCTTATATAGTACTCAAAAGGGGCGGAGTTTGAAATTGGCTCCACCTACTCTCTGACATCACCTCCATTTGGTTGTTATAAAGGCAGCCATTTTGTGGGCTACCAACCCTATGAGAAGGGCTTCCCAGATGACTTTACCCAGGTAAGTAAACCATAGTAGAGAAAAGAGAAGTAACCTAAATATTAAATATAAAGAATCTAGAATCTTTAACCAAGAGCAACAGATGAGGGGCGCGCTCCCTATCTTGTTTCCTTGTAAGGTTCTAGATTCTTTAATAAATAGCCAGTTTGATGTTCTAGTGCAAAACCCAAAGAAAATAAAACTGTTTTTATTTATAAAACACATTGATCTCCTATTTACATACTGTAACTCTAGCTAACAGAGTTTTTACTGTGTTTAGTTAACACATATTGGGATTCCCCAATGGCTGCAATTCTCAGCCAACAGCTGTTCATTTTTCAGCCTTTTAACAGAAAGGCAGCACCTTCTTTAAAGGGACACTGTCAACCCCCCTTAGGTCTCAAAGTGTCCCTAGTTTAAAAACATATTTTATGATTGCCAAAATTCTGTAAAGGGTGTTGATGTAGCTGGTAGTTTGATTCTGACTCTTATTTTATTTAAAAAGGTCAAAATCAGACTGCCCAAAATACTAGTGTTATAACACCAAAACAGGTTTGTTTACATTCCTTGATCTACTACAAATGCAACTTTCCTGGACTTGGAAACGCCCAAAAAACAGTTTAGCCCCTCATGATGCAGTGGGAGTTTAGGAGACTACTGCCTTATGAATGATTGCATGTTTGGGTGTGTTTCTAATGCTCAGGAAGCATGCAGTAAGAACAGAACCAGGATTGTAAAAAAAAAAAAAAAAGAAAAAAGTTGTTTATAATTGTACGTTACCATGCATTTCAGTTCTACTAAGCAAGGAGGCATACAAAACAAACAGCAACATCAGTGAGTTTTAGAGAGGGTAAGCAATCATAAAATGTGGGGTTTGAAATAGAAATAATATGATGAAAAACAGGTTGACAGTGTCCCTTTAAACAATTACAGCCCCTCTTGAATGAATATAGACAGTGCAGGGCTTACTTCTTTATGCCCTCAGTGTCCTTGCATAAATTCAGCTCCTTTTTATTTCATTGGAGTGAGCACCAGAACAGGACTTCAAAGTCACTTGCTAGGGAGTGTAGCACTGCTCCTTAGCAACCTTTCCTTTACTGGTGTAAACCCTCTGCATAGAAAGCGGGGGAGGGGGCGCTCCTTTAGCAACATACTTTTGCTTTGTCTGAATTTTCTAACAAATGCTTTTAAGGGCAATTACTCTTTATATTAAAGCCCATTACCATAACTACTACCAAGATGTACAAACTAGAATTGGATAACAAGGATAGTAAAGCTTTAAGAATTGCCAGGTTGGCCACCCTGACAAGAAAATTAGTATAGATAGGAAGTTAGAGGACTAGATAGGAGAGAGTGAAAATTAAAACAAAAAAGGGAGGGGGGACATTTTGAATTTCTCTTCTTTTTGAAACTTTATTTTCTGCATAACAGGACCCTGTTACAAAGCAAAATACAATTTCTTGTAAAAAAATCTCCCTTGCAGCTCAGCTTAGCTGTTTTTATAACTCTTTTCAATCCCCATCCTTTGCAAGCATCCTGTCCTTTGTAAATTTCAGGAGCTGCTAGAACATTGAGAACTTCCTGAGGTCCCCACAGCAACTGCAAAAGGCTCAGGCATTTGCACCCAAGTAACCTCTAGCTTTTTACAGTTATCTCAAATTATAAATATATACATTTCAACAGTAACGCAGTTTTCTAAACACAAGTGATCCCAATATCAGCTACATTTCCATACATTGATTCTCATATATTTTATATTAGCAGATATAGATATGCAAGGAAGAAAGACAGCATGAGAAAACAGAGGGACAGTGAGAGGCAGAGGACTGAGAGACTGGTCGGGTTGATCAAGTCCAAGGTCTCACAGGAAATTTTTTTTGCACAACCAGACAGAAGAGATAGAAAAGAAAAGAATACAGATCCGTGCACTTAAACACTTTCTCCAAAACAAATGGGACAGGGTCCTATTCTACCCTGTCACACAAGGGCCCACCGGTCTTTAATTTTATGTTTGCTTTGTATACTGAGATTTCTTAGCAAAACACGATCTCCCACTTGCAACACTTGGTGTCTTACCCTTTTGTCACCTCTCTGTTTATTGCCTTGACTACACTTATCTGCTGTCTCTGCTGCCAGTTGGTAAGCTTTCCACAACTGTTCTCTCAGCTTTCATGTGTATTCCAGATGAGTCTTCAGATATGCCATCAGGGGAAATGCTGGCTTCACGGCCGATCATAAGGTAAAAGGGAGATCTCTGTGTGGTGCCGTTCTTGGTACAAAGAAGTGACACCACGGCACCCACTCTGCGGAGCCACAATGGATCTCCTATACAAGGTCCCAGATCCATCACAGACATCTTTAACAAAGCCTTTGTAGGCATGTATGAGATAACTGACTTTTTGACTCCAGTTTGCTTTGTAGACTGGAGCCAGGGTACCCAACATATCAAGCAAAGTTCTATTAAAGAATTCAGGCTGAGGGTCCCCCTTGGGGAGGTACAGTGTCATGCATGATTTCTTTATACCGTAAGCTGCCAGGAGCTCTTTAACCAACCGACTTTCAAAATCTTGCCCCTGATCTGGGTGGATTCTCTGTGGAATGCTGTAATGGTTCAAAAACTGTTGCAGGACGTTTACTACCATGCTTGCTTTTTAGTCTTTAGCAGGATAGGCCTGAGCATACCAGGTGTAGTGGTCAGTGATGATGAGAATGTTTGCTTTATTCATTCAGTCAGGCTGTAGTGACAGTCCAGGCATACAAGTTCAAGTGGGACACTGGTCTGTATATTGACCAGGGGGCAGATCTTTTGGGGAGTGTCTTTCTTTTCATACAATGCAAGCAGTTTCTTTCAATGTCCCTTTTCATTCTGGGCCTGTAGAATTGTGCTCTTGCCAGGTCTAATGTCTGTTCATAGCCCAGGTGACCCATTTTATCATGAAAGGATGTCAGGATTGCCTTGTGGTAATTCCAAGGCAGGACCGGCCTGGTCTTTGAGCATGCAGGGTCATGATGACTATATTGCACCTTACGAATTAGCAGTCTGTCCTTTAGAGCCAGCTTACTCTATTCTCTTAGCATTAGTTCAGTGTCAGGATTAAAGCTGTGGCACATGGTCTGCTTCAGTCCTTTCTCTAGAGCTTGAATTACATCATAGAAGGCATGGTCCTCCCTCTGGGCCTGTTGAAGCTCTGGTTTGCTTGGTTGGGGGAGAGAGGATAGGTCCAGTCTAGTAAAGTTTAGATAAGCCTCAGGAATAGCATCTGGTGAAGCCCTCAGCCTTTTAATTGCTCTATCTGGGTTGGCTTCCTTGCACAGTAAACTTAGAACACAGAACTTTAACAGTTGCACTTCAAAGCTGTACACTGGAGTCAGGCTGATTGGTATGTGGGTGCCTTGACAGGGCATTGGCATCTATGTTATTCTTGCCGCTTCTGTACTCCAAAGTATAGTCATACGTGGACTGCACGGGTAACCATCTGTGTCCAGTAACATCCAGCTTGGCTGTGGTGTTCACATATGTCAAGGGGTTGCTAACTGTAGTGAAGGGAACACTATACAAGTAATCATGGAATTTCTCTGTCACTGCCCACTTCAAAGCCAGAAATTCGAGTTTATGTACAGGGTAGTGCTTTTCTGATGCTCACAGGCTGCAGCTCGCAAAAGCTACTGGCCAGAGTCCTTCTGTGTGTTCTTGGTAAAACACCACTCCTAACCCATTCAAGCTGGCATTGGCAGGGAGGATGTATGGCTTGTTGGGGTCTGCAAATGCCAAGACAGGTGCGTCACACAATCTCGTGATGATTTCCTTGAAACCAGCCTCACACTCCGGTGTGCACCTGTCACTGCAGGGTTCATTTGCTTAGAGATACTCTTTCTATGGACTTTCTCTTTTGGACTGGTTTTACTTGTTCATGTTGGTGGCAGATAACCTTAAGTCAAATCACTCAGTGGCCACACTACCAAAGAATAGTCCTTCATAAACCGCAGGTAATACCCACAAAAACCAAGGAAGGATTGGAGAGCACTTAAGTTGTGTGGCCTGGGCCAGGTGGTGAGGGCCTCGATCTTGGCTTGATCAGTCTGCACTACATTTGCAGAGACAATGTGCAACACATATTTTACTGAAGGCTGGCAAAACTGACACTAGTCAATGAAGGCATTTAATCTGAATTCCTCCAGCCTGTCTAATACCTTCATCAAATGGGTGTCATGCTCTTCCAGAGTTCAGCCAAAAATGATCAGGTCATCCAGGTAGACAATAACCTATAGAAGAGTCATGTTCTCCACTGCCTTTTCCTTTAACCTCTGGAATGTGGCAGGTGCTCCAGAGATCCCTTGCGGCATATGTTCAGACTGATAGAACCCAAGAGGGAAGATAAAGGCAGTATTCTCCTTGTCTTCCTCTGCCCATGGGGCTCTGATATTACCCTCTCCAGAGATCTAGCATTGAGAACCATTTACTCCCTGACAGGCTGGCCAGAGCATCTTCAGTCTGAGGCACTATGTATTGGTCTGGGATGGTCTTTTTGTTTAAAGTTTGATAATCATTGCAAATCCTCACTGCACCATTCTTCTTGAGTGCTACAACAATGTGGGATGTGTAGGGGCTCCAGGACTCCTTGATTATACCTGCTGCCAATAGCTTCTGCAGGTGCCACCGGACATTTTCAATGTCTCCTGATGCCAGTCTTTGAGATCTTTCTCTGAAGGGGAGGTCATCTCAGAGGTAGATATGATGTTCTCCTCAGATGCACCCTACATCTCATTTGTGGAGTGGAAATACTTTGTACCTGTTTGCTAGCTTCTCACTCAGGCTTCATCTATAGCTGTCAGGCATGAGTAAGCCCCCAAAATCGAAAAAAGATGCTGCCTCTATCTCTATGTCTGTGGCTATCTGTGGGTCCATCCCAGTAACACTATCTGCATTGAAGATATGTGCCAGCACTCAGCCTTTTGAATGGTTATTATAGGCTTCTCTGACTCTCTTGAGATAGCAGTATCCCTTGCTGCACCATTAATCCTTCTAACAAACCATCCTCTGGTGAGGCATCAGGCTGCTTGGCAAATTCTGCAATGCCCATCACTCTACACTCAGAAGTAGGAGGCAGGACCAGTTCTTTTCTATCCACCCTCCGAACCACACCAATGGGCTCATCTGGCAATTCAGGTCTGGCTCTGTAGCATCTAAGAACAGGCTGACTCTCTTCACCACAGCTTTGATGGATGAGTTTTGCAGGTTATCCACTCCACTCCACCTTTCTCTTGACTAAGTTTGGCCAGCCTGCCAAATATATTTGCATTTGTCCCATTTAATACATGCATATTGGTAATTCCCTTGGGCTCTGGGCAGATCAGTGCCATGGTCTCAATCTTAGATGGTTTATCTGGGCCTTCAAGATTAATGCAATCTGTACAATGCAATAGCCATCATAGGGGCATCTTGAGTCTCCAATCCCCCATACCGACAAGCCTGACAAAGGTAGGAGCAGCAGGTGCTTCAAGTGGCAGTTGTAAGAAATGGTATACTGTTGTAACAGCGACTCTCTTACAGCGACACCAACCTGTCAACACCCTCAGTGTCGACCGGGTTGCCGGAGCGATGACTGAGTCATCGACTCTGGAGTTTGGCCGCTCTCGCCCAACATCCACCCCCCCCCACCGGAGTTGGAACCCTTAAGTCTTGGGGGCGGTGTGCGGGTGCAGCCCCCCCCCACATGAACACCTACCAGGTGTTGGTGCATTTACTGGTCGTGGACCAAAGTCAATGGCATCAGGGATGTCAGCGACCATGTGTCACTGTAGGGGAGGTCGCCAACATTCCTGTCACCGTGGCATAATGAAACTGTAAGAAGTCCTGTGAATTATAGTGACTTGCAACCCACTCTCCAGCAAGGCAAAGCACAGCACTCCCCCAATTAAAATGTTCATGTTAACACAAGGTCCAATCAGACTGGGTTGCACTTTGCTCTCAGACGGGATTTTCAGTTCTTTCCATCTGGTGGAGCTGTCTAATTTTGGAGACCCAAGTCGTTCCCTCACTGGGCTCTCCTGTCATTTCCCTGGTTCCTTGGTCTCTTTTTCTCTTCTACTAGCTGTGGGTTCTCCGCACTGACACATCCACAGACAAAGTGCCCATCTTGCCCACATTTATAGGAAAATAGTCCTTCCTGATTCACAGCAGGCAGAGGGGGCTGATCCTCGTAGTAGCAGCAGGGGTCACCTGCCATCTTTGTTCAAACATCATGTTGCTTGGGGGTGACTGTGACTCTTGAGCCTTCTGAAGAGCCCACACATACTCTTTTATCTCTTTCAACTCAGCACTCAAGTCAGGAGAGGGAGTGGCCAGTTGACTGTTCTCTACTTGTATCTGTCAAGGTGCAGTTGTCACAGCAGGGGCCGTAAAGGAATCAATGATATCCTCTTGTGCCTCCTCTTCTCTCACCTCGTCTAGTAATTGCTTGAACATGGGGGGGGGGTGGCCTGTCTGTCCTTCAGTCGCAGGGATAACAAGGCCCACCTGGAGAACACTGCCCCCCTTGAAACTTAGTCAAATATCATCTGTGAGAGCTGAGCCAGGTGACTTCTCTGGCCTCAGCTATCTTCCTGATAACTGTTTGCACTCCAGTGAAATACTGAGACAATTTCTCCCCCCTCACTGGGTAGTGGCTCTTAATTGTGTAAGCCCCCTCTCATTTGAGAGGGGTGTATGCTTCCTTTAGGAACCTCCTTACATCTTAGTTGCCCCCAGAGTTTAGGGATTTTCAGTGCTCTGGGGGCACAATTTCTGTTAGCCGCCATTTGCTGGCAGCAGAGAGCAGGGTTTTCAGGGATATAAATAGGCTGGACAGGAAGTTGTTTTTTTTTTAATTTAGAAAGCTTTATTAAGTATATCCACATATACCACAACATAGAAGGAATGAAGTGTTGTCAGTGTCCAGATCCCCTCACCCCAAGGCATGCAAGCCTCCCTCCCTCACCCCAAAGCAATACCCATATCTTGCAGAACATAAAGTTGTGGGTGATAGAATGTCATGTGACTACAAAACAGAAAATATATTGCAATACAGGCCACATAGTTCTTTCCTTGCTCTACGCTAACCTCCTCAAGCAGTATACAAAGTGTGCAGTTTACCCCATTTCTTCACATAACCCTTAAGGTTGTACCGCAGGCAAGCAATGAAATGCTCTATCAATAAATTAGATAGCAGCTCTTGCATCCATTCATTATAAGAGATTACAGATTCATCTAGCCAGTGTCTGAGGACCACTTTTTTTAATGATAGGGAAATCATAGCCATGAAGTATCTGTGCTCTAGTACCGGAATCAAAGCCAGATCCCCCAATATACAAATTTCTGGTTGGAATAAACCCTGTAACCCCAATAGAGGGTCAGTTTTACTCTCTATTGCACTCCATAGTGGAGCTATCTTTGGGCAAAACCAGAAAATATGCACGAGGGAACTCTCTTCTTTACCATACCTAATACAAGTGGATGACTGTAACAGCCCCATTCATACCATCGTTTGTGGGGTATAGTACAGATTATTTAATATGTTTACCTGCATAAGCCGTAGTCTATCTTGCCCCACATAGTGATAATTACCTTTCCAAATATCCAACCAGCGTTGTAGGGAAAGGGAAACAATTGGTCCCAGTAAGGGCAGGAACCATCAACTTCAGGAGCATACCGAGAAAACAATACATTATACAGCGAGGATACAGCATGCTTCTGAGAGATTTGGGAGAAAATTACAGAGAAAAAAGCAGAGAAATCAGTGGTCCAAGACCTCTGGCCAAACCATTGAATTAAAGCATGCCTCAATTGAAACACCTTAAATATATACTGCTGACCTAGACCTAAATACCTGATTATTGTGTCTGAGGACTTTAACACACCATTATCCAGCAGGTCTTTATCCACCTGGGGTTCCAAATGAGGGAGCCAGTCCCCCTTAATGGGCCGCCCACCTATTTTAAGATTTGGGTTATAAAAAATGGGCTAGGAATTTTTTTATGGGAGAGAGTGCTGAAGGAAGAGACTGATGGGCACTGCAGGGTTGGGGTCCCCCCCCCCACTTTAGGCAGGCCAGCTTTGACAGCGATGGTGCGTTGGGTCCCCCTGGGTGAACATCTGTGGGAAGGCACAGAAACAGGCAGCTGCAGCCATTATTTGTGGGGTCCTGGGCTCTGGGAGGTGGAAGGGAGAGTAGTGGAGATGCAGCATAGGTAGGCCCCAGGGTCTGGATTAGGCCCCGGTAAGTTGGTAGAGGGGCCTGGGTAATCGGGTTTGCAGTAGGTGGTGGCAGGGCCTATGCAGCCTGGTGTGGCAAGGTGAACTAGGGTCTCACTGGTGAGGGGTCCTGAGGAACCTCTACCTACTATAGGGCCTGTTTTGGAGGGACAGGCCTGGGGGCTGCCAGTCTTTAGCCGAGTGGGCCATGGAGTGCCCTGCAGGTATTTTTCTCCCCTAGTGCTGGTTGCACGTATCGGGCAGCAAAACAGGTGAAGAAAGTGTACGGCTATGCAGGGCTTAGACCATGAACCCTGTCTTATGCCTTGATCCAGGATCAAGAAGGGAGCTAGTAGTGGTCTGGCGAGACAGTGCAGACCAGGAAAGTGACTTGGCAGGAGAGAAGGGAGTACGGTGCAGGGGGTTTGGCTGGTACCACACCATCTGTGTCCCTGGAAGGCCAGAACAGAGAGTCAGGGAACAGGGTGGGGAGAAGCTGTATGCTTCCCTGTTTTAGAGGAAAAATGAGAACCCCCATGTAAATAAGCAGGTTAGGTACTTACCAGTGCCGGTGGAATTAGTGGAGCTTCATGTTCCAGGTAGATGGTTGCTATGTCCTTGGAAAATATCAGGTCTGCTATTTTATGAGCCATGTAAAAATCTTGTTCTGCCAAAAGAACTGCTATATTTTCCTGGTTGTACAAAGTTTAGCTCCACGTAGCTGAGATTTGAATTTAAGTCACATATGAACCCCTGTAGCCCATTTGAATCATTTGGGTATAGTAGAAATAAAATGATTGGATTCTAAAAGAATAAACTGGAGTTGATTCCGTTTGTAAATAGGGAATGCATGAACTTTATATCCTCAAGGTTTTAATCTCCTAATAAGTAATTTTTTCTAGTTGGACTTTATTCTAAATCCTGCATCTCTGGCCCTGGAGTCAGTGGGGTTCCTTTGACAGAAGAATGAAGATATCTAGAGGCTGAGGATCTTCATTGGAGTTGGGATGCCCTGTGTGTTTGTGGCCATAAGTCCTGGAGTTTTCCTGCCACCTTGAAGTCGTCTCCAGATAGGCCCCCTTTTTTTTGTCTTTCCATGCTTTGAACCTGTGGGATATTTCTAGTGAGATTCTGTGCTTTGCATCCCCTCCCCAGACCATCAGTTTGCCCCTAGACATTGGGGAATGGGTGGGCCACAATTGGAAGACAAAGTCCTTTTTCTTTTCACTAGCCTCAAAGGTACTCCTGATTGTGGCCAAGTGGTCTCTTGTGCTGCAGTTTGGCTGGCTGACATGCAGTGATCTAATGACATCTAAAGTTGTTCTCCTCAGACTCTCTATGATTCGCTTGCATTTTGTGCTATCAGAGCACCTCCACACATCTATCATTTGAGTGGCTTAGCTTATCCAGCTGTTGTAATTGTCCTCCCCTGCAGGAGTTGGCATGGCTCCTGAGAAGGTGTGCAGCCTTTTATACTTTTTGTATGGGGCCACCACATAGGGGGTCACACCACTGGGTAGGACTATAGGGGTTGGCTCAACTTCTTGGAACAGGGCTTGTATGTCTTTTACAGTCTTGCCTTCATTAGTCAATACTGCTTTAATCTTCTTTAATAAATCTGACTCAGCTGGTGGTGGGGGAAGGGTGTCTGGTTGCAGACTGCTACACTTACCAGCTTCCACTCACTATCAGTACCTTCTATGCTGAGGGTTGCCGGTAGTTTACTAGCATCAACCTGTGTGGCACTCTTAATTAAGGAATAGGTGCTTTGACTGGCACGGTCATAAGTCATCCTGCATACTTTTACTTTGCCTAACTCTTTTACAGTCTGTAATGCATCTATAATATCCTCTTTGCTTGTTCCCTCTGGGATCCCTATAACCAAAATACCTTTTTTTGGATCCAGGCATTCCCTGCAGCACCAGTCAAGCAATTCCTGTTGCTCCATATTGACTTTCTAGAACTTTGATTTCCTTGGGGGTGAGGTACAAAAGTTTTTGGAATTGCACTTTTGGGGTGGTGGTTACCAGGGGCAGCAAATCCCATCAGTGCCTTCACTTTGCAACAGCCCTTTGACTCATCTTGGCTGTTCTGGGGCCCTCAGGTTCCACACTGCATACACCTCCGAGGGGGCTGGTCTGAGTTCTGGAGTGGAGAGAAGAAATGGCGCTTCCCAGGTTATAACCTATTTAGAAAGGAAAAAGGGAGGGGTAGCTATTTACATAAGGGAGGATATAAATGCCACAGAGATACAGGGGGCACAAAGGGAAGCAGAGGCCCTGTGGCTCACAACTGAGGTCAGTAACAAGGCAACCATCCAGGTAGAAGTGGTCTACAGACCCCCTTCTCAGTAAGAGGCAAAAGATAAGGAGATCCTAGAGTCCTTTCAAAGGCTATCAGACAAAGGAGACATACTGTAGTGCTGGTAGGGGATTTCAGTCTACCAGACATTAATTGGGGAACACGACAATTTGCTCCTGACAATTCACCCCCAAAAAAAAATATGCTCCCGTCATTTCACTCTGGCAATGATTCACTGCTCTGATCACTCACCCCGGTGACAATTCGCTCTCGTAAGCAGCATTTCATTTGGTAAGACAGTAAAGCAGCATTTAATATACAAGCCACAAACATTTTTCATTAGGAAATGTAATGTAAGCAGCAGCAGCATTCAGCATTTCATTTGGCAAGACAGTAAAGACAGTTTGAATTTTACAATATATACATTATTTGAAATTAAAAAAAACAGCCTGTGTAGAGCTTTCTCAACAGCACGTGGATCAGGCACATGAGTGTGTTGTGAGAAACAATTAATTATTGTCGGATACAGCTTGATAGCCAATCAAAATTTCTTTCCACTAAACCAATCATTTATCGAATGGTCTGCTAGTAATTTGTCAGTGATGAAAAATAATGCTGAACACCAACACCGACAGTTCGTTTTCTATTTGTTTTCTGCTTGTATAAAATTTCTTTCCACTAAACCAATAACTTACTGAATGGTCTGCTAGTAATTTGTCAGTGATGAAAAATAATGCTGATCACAAACACTAACAGTTCGTTTTATATTCGTTTTCTGCATGTACAGTGGCCCGGGAGTCAATTGAAAAATAATACTGAACACCAACACTGACAGTTCGTTTTCTGTTCATTTTCCACTTGTACTGTGGTCTGGGAGCAAATTGAAAAATAATACTGAACTTACAGTTCCTTTCAGGTTTGTTTTCTGCATGTGCTGTGGTCCAGGAGTCAACTGACTTGGGGGCGAGTTGGTGTGGGTGCGAGTGGTTACCGGACCGTACTTTCGGGAGTGAATCTTCGAGGAGAGAAATACCGGGAGCAAATTGACATGTACCCCATTAATTGGAGCTCTCACTCAGCTGCATCTGAAAGAAGCAAGGAGTTCCTAGTTGCACTCCAGGGGGCAGGACTTCATCAGCTAATGAAATCTCCCACAAAAGAGGAAGCAATCCTAGACCCAGTATTTGCTAGTAATAACAGTGTGATACACGTCGACGTTGGGAACCATCTATGAACAAGTGACTATTGCACTGAATGGTATAGGGTAAACACATTAGAGGATACTAGGCTCTCAAAACTGAAAGTCCTTGAGTTAAGGAGAGCAGATTTCAATAAGATAAGAACCTGTGTAACAGAAAATTTAGGCGGCATAGCTGAAGGGGATGTGGCAGAATACTGGGTCAGACTAAAGAGGACATTAACATTAGTCACATCACAATACACCAGATAAGTTAGTAAGTCAAAGAAGAGAAAAAATCCACTTTGGTTCTCCTAGAAAGTGGTGACCAAAGTGTGGGAAAAGAGAAGAACCTTCAAAAATTACAAGGAGTCAAAAAACGACAGTGATAAAATACAGTACAAGGAAAACCTGAAAGAAGCAGGGAGTGCAATAAGGATTGCAAAAGCTGAAACAGAAGAAGAGATAGCAAAGGGGATAAACAAGGGAAACAAAACCTTCTACAGATAAATAAGGGGGAAAAAAAGAACAGATAAGATATCATCAGAATTGCAAAAAGGGATGGCCAGCTTATGGAGAAGGATGGAGAAAAGGCTGTGGTACTAAACAAGCACTTCAACTCAGACTTCTCAAAGGAAGAAAATGCAACGGATTTTCACTAGGCAAAAAAAAAAAATAGCCTTACAGATGGGGTGGACATGAGTCCCTTCATGGAGGAAAGAGTTCTGGAAGGACTCAGCAAGTTGAAGGTAGAAAAAACAATGGGGCCCGATGAGATACATCCAACATTTCTGAGCTTGGGAAAGAATTCGAAGCATCTCTAGCAAAACTCTTTAACATGTCATTGGAAACTGGAGATATTCCAGAGGACTGGAAAAGTGCTATGGTGGTGCTACTGCACAAGAGTGGAAGCAAAGAGGAACTGGGGAACAACTGCCCAGTTAACTTCACTTCGGTGATGGGAAAGCTGATGGAATCCCTGTTAAAGGAGAGGATATTAGCATTTTTAGAAGCAAGCAATCAATTGGACCCAAAGCAACATGGCTTCACAGCAGGAAGGTCCTGTCAAACAAACCTGGCTGATTTTTTCAACTGGGTCACTAGGGCGATGGATCGGGGGGAGCCATTGATGTTGTCTACCTGGACTTCAGTAAGGCCTTTGACTCCGTGCCACACAAGAGGTTGGTCAGTAAATTGGGGTACATTGGAGTGGGGCATAAAATAACTTGCTGGGTGCAAAATTGGCTATGTGGGAGGATTCAGAGGGTACTAGTGAATGGTAATGTCAAAAGAGGGCATGGTAGCCAGTGGCGTGCCACAGGGATCGGTGCTGGGATCGATCCTCTTCAATGTATTCATCAGCAACCTTGCAGATGGTCTGGAGGTCAAGGTGTGCCTGTTTCTGAATGACAAGAAGATCTGCAACAGAGTAGATACATCTGATGGGGCACGGAGGACAGAGTCCGACCTCAGGAAACTAGAGGAGTGGTTGAGACACTGGCAGTTGAAATGCAATGCAAAACAAAATGCAAGGTCAAGCACCTGGGAAAATGTAACCCAGGGAGAGTATACTTAATTGGAGGGGAACAGCTAATGTCTACGAAAAATGAGTGTGATTTAGGGGTGATCATTTTAGACAACATGAAGGTAAGCAAACAATGTGAAAAGGCATCACTAAAGGCCTGTGGAATCCTGGGTTGCATAGGGAGGGGAATCACTAATAGGAGAAGGGAGGAGATCATGTTGCTTTATAGATCACTCATGATGAGGCCTCATCTGGAGTATTGCATCCAGTTCTGGAGACCACACCTCAGGAAAGACAAAGATCAATTGTAGATGATGCAGAGAAGGGCAACGAAGATGGTGCAGGGTATGCGTCAAGAATAATATGAGGCAAACCTACAAAATCTCAACATGTACTCCCTGGAGCAGTGAAGGGATCGGGGGAACATGATAGAGACATTCAAATACCTGAAGGGTATCAACAAGGTTCAGACACAGAACCTTTTTCAGGCAAGCAGCTGTGCCAGGAATAGTGAACCCCACATGTATCTCAAGGGAGGTAGGTTCTGTCAGGCAGATTACAATCCATCAAGATTGCCTCCTTCCTCTCCCCTCCTCTACCCATCACTACTGGTGTCCCACAGGACTCAGTACTGGGCTATATACTATTTTCTATCTTCCTCAATGCTCTGCTTTCAACCTGCTCCATTTCCCAAAAATCCACATGTATGCAGACGACACTGTCCTCTACATGTCTAGCACCTCACTCACTGATGCTGAGGCTAGACTGCACAGTTTCAACAAGGTCCAGCAATAGTTTCAATCAAACCAGTCGTTCCTTAATGCCAAAGACAGTCTTCATGTCCTTTGGCACAAGACAGAGACTTGCTAAACGTAAATTCCCCTTCCCACCTTCCATACCTTGGACGGCACCCCAATCAAAAATATATTCACCTTTAGATACCTTTGGGTCTGGTTAGATCACCATTTGGACTTCTTGGGACACATGAATGCAATTCAAAAGAACTTACACCCCAAGCTTGGTGCCTTACATAGAAACAAGGATTGCATTCCTCATTCTGCCCAGCATGCCCTTGTGCAGAAAATGATCCTACTCACCTTTGACTATGCAGACGTAGTCTACAGTGCCACCCCCAAAATTACCCTGGCCAGACTAGACACCCTCTTTGACTCTTTCTGTCGATTTTGTGCTTTCCTGTCCCCCTCAAACTCACCACTGCGACCTTTATAAAGCCTTGTTCCTTCCATCCTTGGAGTCCAGATGTTTGTATCACACTTACACTTTCATGGCCAAGTTCCGGTCTGGTAATCTCCCCTCCTATCCATTTTCCTCTGTTCATGCTTCTTCCCAGTGCACTTACTCCCTCTGTAACTCCGACCTTCGTTCTTTCACAATCCCACACAGTTCTACCCCACTGGCCAATCAGCTTTTTCTTTCTACTGTCCTAAACTGTGGAACACTCTCTCCTCCTCCATCCTCAGTGCCACCTCATACTAGTCCATCTCCTCCTTCCTATGGGATTTCACAACACCCACCTGCTCTTTTCAAAACCCATCATCTCCTCACCCTCTTGGTGTCCCCGCTCCTCCCTCTAATACCTAAGTCTTTTGACTAGGCTTCCCATGCCTAGGCTTACCTAGGCACAGTCCTATTTAGATGCCCCAATTCAGCTTGCTCCCTTATGCAACCCTCTTTATCTATATTTCTCTTATGTTATGCTAACTATTATTGAAATGTGAATTATATACACATGTTGCAAGCTGTTTAATTATTGCCTGTACCCAGTTCAAAGCACTGTACATCTACTGTTGGAGAGCTCTGCTATGAATTACTGTCTAGTTTATTACTCTCACCCAAGCTGTGATGCTGCCCTTATTGATGAATGTCCACGTCTCATTGTACTTTATTGCACTGCTTCTAATATTGTTTCTACTATGTTAACTGTCCATTTCATTATGTACTAAATGTGTTTTTGTATATCTATTTTGTTGTATTCCCCTTCCCCATGCCCCCAGGATGCATCTGGAAATGAGTTGTACTGCTCAGTATGCCTTCCTGGTGAATCTCTTGAATAAATATAAATAATTAAATAAGATTCAGAAGCAATGGGAGAAAGTACTTCCTCACAGAGCAGGTGGTGTACGCATGGAACGGCCTACCCCAGGAGGTCATGGGAGCGAAGACAGTAAGGGAATTTAAACTAGCATGGGACAGGCATTAGGGTATCCTCAAAATTAAAACAAACTAAGGGAGAGGTGTAGAAAGTAAGGGTAGACTAGATGGATCTTGCGGTCCTCATCTGCTGACACATTCTTTGTTTCTATGTTTCAGTGCTTCCACCTGGGCAATAGCAGAGAATACCTGTGAACAAATTGCAGGTTACCACCGTCAGGAAAATACATAAGCTTCCCCCCAAGACACTTCCCCTCACAACAACAATCCCTACTTTTTGCAATGATCCACAGTACCAGAATATAACGTGAACAATTAACAGCATTTATTTGGGGGGAAAGGGAGAAAAGGAAGGAAAATAATGCAACAATATATATAACTGGCTCAAACAATGTTACCCCAAACAGTATCCCCTCCTCTCACCTGTGGGTGCACCTGACTTCCCACTGGCAGCTAAGTGTCCTTAGTCCCCTTCTGTGGGTACCACACTGAGGTGCAATTTCAACCCTGGTGATCTTTTGTTGGGACCCAAAATACTTTAAACAATAGAAACACTGAAACTTCAGGTCTGGGCTTAGCTTGTTTGCACAGCCCTGCCAGGACCTAACCCCCTAATCCTATCTAGCTAGCTAATAAAGTTCTCCTCTGAGACACAGCCCAGAGGTACTTACAGTTCTGATGATCAAAAGGGGGTTTCAGCAGGTTGGATTTGGCACGGTACCATGGCGGATTCTCATTGGTGGTGCACCACAGCAACAGCAGAGCTAGCTGAAGAACTGAAGAATGCTGGTCTTCACCTGCCTGGCCTTGCTAACTTCATCTCTGAGGCCTTTGTAGACAGTGTTCACCAGGCAGGCCTCTTGCCACCTTCGTTGCTGGGTCTTCTCCTCCTCCGTTGGCCTGGGGACAGGGCAGGCTTGGTTCTCCAGACTTGCAGCTTGGCACACTTCCTTGAACAGCACTGTGGCTAGGCTTTGGCTCATCTCTAGCCCTGGCACTCCCACTTCATCTTCTCCAGGCACTTCTGTGGCTGGGTTCAGGCTCAATCTCTAGCCTCAGCACACACACACACACACACACACACACACACACACACACACACACACACACACACAGTCTCTCAGGCTTGCAGCAATTGGTAGTCCCAAATAACACTTACCCCACAGAAAGGGAAACACCAAGAGCACAATCTCTCTGTGCTCAGCTGCAACACCCCCCCTTTTTTGCTGCAACAAAACTCTTTCCCCTTTAAGGCTGCAAACTTCTTCCCCTTGCAGTCAACCCTCCCCCCAACCCCCTTGGCTGCAATTCGATTTCTCACTTTTAAGCTGCAGTCTCCCAGATGCTCTCTCTGCAGCAAACTTTCAAATTCTGCCTTCTGGAGATGACTCCTTAAGGCACTCTGCCTGTTTGTGTTTTGTTGGGGCTGGACAGGACGTAGGGTCAACAGTGCAGGCTTTGGGCTAGATAGCCCACTCCAGTCTCTCCTGCACTGCTCTCCCTTCCAAAATCTCAGGCTGATCTTCCCTTTTGGCAGGCTTGCAGTCCTTCTTATAGATTTTACACAGCTCTCTTCTGATTCACTGCAGTTCTCCTGGGCAAATTTGGTGCCCTACAGCCTTTTCCAGCAACCCCCTTGCATGCTGAAGACCCTGGGGGCTGCCATGTTTGTTTATATTTCATTCAAACACAATCTCCTTTTTATATTTATTATGGTTCACGGCAAAGATGGTGGTCGTGCTAGACTAGCCTCAATACCTCGTAGCTCATAGTTCACATTCTGTTTTAACTGTTTTATTTATTTGATTTGTTTGGCCGTGAGTTTAAATCGTTCTATTTAGTTAATTCGTTTGTTTGTGAGTTTTAGTTTTGTGCCGCCCGGTTTTTGCGGTCTTTTTGCTGCTTCCGGTAGTTTGTTTTGATGCTCCGGTAGCTGTCTCGATGCTCTGCCTGTCCTGGTGTTTGCGGTCAAAGGGAGCTTTTTGCTTGGAGTCGCAGTCTTCATTTTTTCAGCTGTTCATCGCCTGCTGCCGATTGCTGTCCCGGTGTTTCCCCAAGTGTGGGGAAGTAAGTCTTGCAGCTTACAGTAGTTCTCCCTGACGCCTGACGCCCTTTTGTGGGGGAAGCAAGCGATTTTTGCTGGGAGCAGGATCCTATGGTTGCCTACCATTTGTTGCTGTTGCTTCCTTGGCATATCCTTTAATGTGGGGGAGTTTATTTTCGGCTCATTTGGATGTTCGTTGGCCTTGGTCCCAGGGATTTACTGGCTGCTATTTGATGTTTGGCCCTTACAGCTGGAAGTACTGTGAAGGATTCTTACAATGATCTATCGAGGAAGAACTGGACTAGTTGGTGTGATTTCTGCATGAACTTGGGCTGGAAAGGACAGTTGCTAGTGTTTTAATGTATCGTGAGTAATGGGACCCGACTCATTGATCAATGTCCTTTATTTGCCTGGGATTTCAAATTTTATTCTAAGCCATGTTTAATGTTCCTTGGGGAAGTAGTACCGTATTAATGGTCTTGGTTCTGGGAGGTTCTTACCCCCCCCTTTTTGTGCCTGGGTGATCTTGGGTTGTGCTGCCTGGGACCAAGCAGGAGCTGCTCTCGTTTCCCCTAAGGAGTTGGGGGTTATTAGGGTGGCTCCTAAGCTACTCCAGGGTCAGCCTTAATAGTCTGGCCTTGGGATATCTGAAGCTGTGGGTCCTGGTAGTATAATAGAGCCTGATTAGGCAGTTTGGGGGTGTGTGGGGGGGAGCATCCCGATCCTTGCAACTTAGTCTGTGGATATCCCCGACCTCATTTGAGATATTTCTTCTCCACTTATGGACTCACACTGAGATTGTATGTTGTTATTCTCTGAACGTACATTTGCAATAGTCTGGATTTTGACTTGGGTCATCGTAATGCCATTTGACTTTTCACTGGATCCTGTTTTCATCATATGAAGGACAGTGTGTGTAGTGAGAGGGCCTCACTATCCTTACATATCTGGATTCTGTAATATTAACTATCATCGGCAGTGAGAGTGCCTAAAAACTGCAAATGGACTACCTGCATCTGTGTTTTTGAATTCTTTGTCCTATTGGTAGTGAGATGACCTTTGGGACGAAAATTAGTTTTGAATTGCATTATTTTAGTTTTTAATTTTGTTGTTCTTCCCTCCCCAGAGCCGTGAGAGGGTTCATTGGGTGGGGAAGTTTTATATAGTTTAATTAGTTTGTTTTTATTTGTTTTTTGAATTATGTTATTGGGTGGGTTTTAATTGTGGGTAATTTATTTATGAGGTAATTAGGATTTTTATTTAGCTGTCTAGCAGTGAGTTTGTTTCCCGCTTGTGGTATGTGTTGTTTAGTTACCCCAGTCGTGCATTATTCGTCCTCCGGTCTCTGTGCCCTTTGCCCTTTTCCCCCTCTCCCCTCCCATTTTCCATCTATCAGTGCTGTCGGGCGCTTGATATTGTACGTAGGAGGGCTTGGGGTGGGTGTGGCGGGGGACGTGGACACGTAAGGGTGAATGAACGGACCTTTCATACAGGGCTGATCAGGTCCAGAAGATGCCCTGGGGTGAAATGGAGCCTGGAACATGGAGATTCATGTCTAGTCCCCATACCCAAGGGCACCACCTGTTTGGATGGGCAAGTAGTCGGGATGGCTCCGGAGCCTTGTCCAACTCCGGTGGTGTTATGCAATGCCAGATCTATTAAAAACAAGTCCGCTGTTATCGCTGACTTTGTTGGGACAGTGGATCTGGCTTGCATCACCGAGACCTGGCTGGATGGAAATGCTGGCCCGATTTTGGAGGTGGCCGTTCCAGCCGGGTACTTGGTGATTCACCACCCGAGATTGGATCGCGGGGGGGAGGGGAGTAGTGGTCTGTTTTAAGACCAGGTTGGGGCTCACGGGTGTACCAGTTGAGGAAGCTGAATCCTTTGAGTCTACCGTAGTAGCTGGCGTGGGTTGCAGGATAGCCCTCGTCTACTGTCCACCAGGAGACGAGAGGCGATTCCTACAGGAAGTGTGAATTGCGTCGCCGATGGCATTGGAGTCACCCAGATTGATGGTTCTGGGTGACTTCAATGCCTGGTCGCATTACAACTCTCAGCTTTTGGTCAACACTTCCTCCAGTTGATGACATCACTGGGCCTTACACAGATTGTTTCTTCAGCGACTCATAATTACGGTCACTCTTTGGATTTAGTTTTTCTCCTGGGGATTGAGGCTTCTGATTTGGTGGTGGAGCCTGTCAGTTGGTCTGATCACTACACCATGGGCTTCAATTTTTGTGCTCCCTTCGAAGGTCTGCCCCTGTGGAGATGGTTCAATACCACCCTTTACGGGACGTGTGCCCTGAAGACCTGACGGCGGTACTGAACCTCTCAGAGTTTCCTGTTGCCAGCTTGGGTCCAGAGTCCATGGTTTTGGCTTATAATCAGGCCATTTCCTTGGCCCTTGACTCAATTGCTCCTGCCCGTGTTTGTCCCCTCTCCCTCCGCCCTCGGGTCCCATGGTTTGATGGGTCCTTGAGGGAGTTGCGACGTGTGGGACGACGGTTAGAGCGTTGTTGGCGGAAATCTGCTCTAGAAGTCGACCGCCTTAGTTTGGAGGAGCATTGTCGGCTCTACCAATCAGAAATCTCCTGTAAGAAGGCAGAATTCCTGTCCAGGGAGATCACTGTTGCTCAGAATCGACCGGCTCAGCTCTTCAGAACTGTGGACAGGCTGTGCAACACAGCCTGTCTCCAGCTCCGTCGAGATTTTCACAAAAGGAGTGTGATGAGATAGCTCAATTCTTTGCAAATAAGGTTGCCGACATCAGATCAGAGATCCACCTGACACACTCTAAGTGGGAAGCTGTTGGTCGGCGTCTTGCCATGGTACCCCTAACCTCCTGGAGTTCCTTTGACCTGCCGATGTTCGAGGATATTATGTGGATCATCCAGGGGATGCACCCTACGTGCTGTAGTTTAGATCTGGGTCCAACCTCCCTGATTTTGGGTTGTGTTGAGATTGTGGGCCAGTTTCTGGCTCAAATAATCTGATGCTCCTTAGAATTGGGTGAGTTTCATAGCTCCCTCAAGGAAGTGGTGGTGACTCCCCTTTTGAAGAAGGCTTCTCTGGACCCAGATATTTTTGCCAACTACAGACCTATCTCTAACCTTCCCTTTATTGGGAAGGTTATTGAGAAGGTAGTGGCAAACCAGCTGGAGGACCATTTGACCATCCATAGTATCTACGAACCTCTCCAGTCTGGTTTTCTTAAGAGGCATAATACCGAGACTGCTCTGGTTCGGGTGCTCAATGATCTCTTGATGGCGAGAGATCGGAGAAACCGTTCTATCTTGGATCTCCTTGATCTCTCTTCATCTTTTGACACTGTAGACCATGGGGTTTTGCTCGAGCGCCTGAGGTCTATCTGTGGACTGTCTAGTACAGTGCTCAGATGGTTTTCATCTTTTCTATCTGGGAGAACACAGAGAATTGTGTCGGGGATTTTTTCCTCTGACCCTTTCTTGCTGCAGTGTGGTGTTCCCCAGGGCTCGGTGCTTTCTCCCATGTTGTTTGCACTGTATATGCTGCCCCTTGGAGACATTGTAAGATGGTATGGGCTGAGGTTTCACTGTTATGCTGATGATACCCAGCTCTACCTGTCTTTTGCCCCCGACCAGGTTAGTGCTTTCTCAGTATTTAATAGCTGCCTTGCTGAAATCCATGACTGGATGAATTCGAGCTGGTTAAAGTTGAATGCCGGCAAGACCGAGGTTATTGTTGTGGACCCGGGTCATGGGATAGAGGGGTTGGGGTCTGACCAACCCTCTGGTTTATTTCTGGGGGGGATCAGATCCTTACCTCTGAATGGGTGTGTAACCTGGAGTGGTACTCAATGACAGGCTGACCCTTTGTCATCAGGTGTCAGCAGTCATTAAGTCTGCATTTTACCATCTTAGCAACATTGCCAGGGTGAAGCACCTTGTTCCATCCAGCGATTTAGCTGTGTTGGTCCACGCCTTTGTGACCTCACACCTTGACTACTGCAACTCCCTGTACCTGGGGCTTCCTGTGGTTGATATCCGCCGCTAGCAGCTAGTGCAGAATGCTGCTGCGAGGTTGTTGACAGGGGCATCTAGAAGGACACACATTACCCCTGTGCTGCGCGATCTGCACTGGCTGCCTATACAGTGGTGGATCACCTTTAAAGTACGTCTTTTAACCTTCAAAGTCCTGCATGGACTTGGCCCTGACTACCTGAAAGAGCTTCTGATTCCTTACAGCCCTGTACGACAGCTCCGTTCGGCTGACGAGGGGTTGCTGGAGGTTCCGAGGGTTATTTTAAAATCCTCTGGGGCTTGAGCTTTTGTGTTTATAGCCCCAACCCTCTGGAATTCTCTGCCTCGCTGGCTTCTGGAATGCACGACCGTGGAGTCTTTTAAGCGGGAACTCAAGACCCATTTGTGGAGCCAGTCTTTTATGGCTTGAGGTTGTTGTGATTACTTTGATTTTATATGTGTATTTTTTGATTTTATCATTTATCTGTACTGTGCCTTGGTGCTTGAAAGGTGCTTAATAAATAAAGTTTTATTATTATTATTTATTATTGTTATTATTAGTATGTCCTCGCAGGGAAGAAACCACTCCCCCCCCCCATGCCTGGTGGCATTTTTGTACTGATCCCCAGCTCCGCTGCCTGCTCTGGAGCCAAGGATATAATTAAACAATAGCCAAAGCCGAATTATGCCCAGTGAAGTCATGTCTTCTTTAAATTTCTTCTCCTGGCAGCCGCACAGGTACAGAAGAGTGTGGACTGCTATTTTGTTTCTTTACCTTTAGCTGTTCCCCTTGCAGCAGCTCCTCGGACCAGCAAAACCATTTCTTTTTGTCTTTTTTTATGCTTGGAGGCATGGAACCAGGATTGAAGCTCAACCCTCATCAGAACATGGGTCCAAGTCACCAGGATCAATGGCCACAGCCACGGAGGCACCAATGGGGTGCCAGGGTTCAATTCCCAACCAGGGACTACTGATAGGGACATAACGGGGCAATGCTGGGGCCATAGCCCATCAGATAAGTCCAAATGGGGGGCCTACATTATGATCAGGGAAATACATTTTTATTTTAGGACCAGGTAGAAGGTTTTTAGTGAGTAAAAGTTGTAGCCATCGTTGTGATGGCAGGCCTGTTCTAGATGCATGGGGAATTAATTTCTAAGTGCTCCCTCTGGGGCTTTCACAAATCAGCCTCCTCCTGCCACTGCACTTAATGAATCTCCCCCGACCACCCCACTCAGTCTGGCTGAGTCTTTACCTTACTCCTTTGCCTAATGTGGCGGGTCCCTGTATCTTATACAAGAGTGAAGCATGCTGCCACTAGCTGGAATGACTGTGATGGGTCCACTTTGGCCCTACTGCTCACTGATCGTGTATATGCTACTGTTCTATCTACTGTTCTACCTTAGGGCGTTGTTGCCCTAGTGTGTTGTTTACTGCCTTTACCTGCTGCTGTAGCCCTCCAGCCTGCAATGTAAATTCCTTTGATGTTCTTGTATTGACCTTGCCTTTTCTGTTGCTCTTGATTATACCTTGTACCTGTCTTTGCCTGATGTGCTTGAATGTACTTTTGTAATCTCCTGGGTCACACCTGAAAATAAGCATTTGGCTGTCTAGTGTGCTTACCTGGTAAACAAAAGCAAATAATAAATAACTGCATAATGTGGCAATTAACAAATTTAAAAGTGTGCAGTTATGGTGATCTAATTGTACACCTTGGAGAGCCTGTTACTCAATCAGGTGGCTTTATTTTTCTTACCAATATTTTAAACAAGCTTAATAAATGATATATGATTTATAAATTAAACCTCAATATAAGTTTGTTTCTCATGCTGAGTTCTGATACAGTTTTCTGATTGCATTTATGACATACAAATCTGCAGAAGTAAGTAATTATGATAGATTCATACTTCACCTCTAAAACTTGAGTATTTGGTGCTTTTGCTGTGTTCATTGTTGTCAAAAAGTCATTGCATACTTCTTGGTACTCTGGAGTCTCAGAGAGTAGTGGAACATCTCTGTATTTGCCTACAATGTCTGCATCATCCCATGTATCAGGAATTTCATCTGCCGGTAGGTAAAATTCAGTAATAAAACATTTGCTTATTTATCACATGAGCTGCTTTATTTATTTTATTTATTTAGCTTTTGTTGACCGGGTAAGTGCACTAGACAAATCCTGCCTATTTTCAGGCACTACCCGGGGGAGGGGGGGATACAGATGCATGCCAACTGACCTTGAACCAGATTAAGCTGCTGGTAGTATTTTTAGTGAATGAGGGAAATTTGGCCGGGACACCGGGGAAATTCCCCTGCTCTTTTCGATAAGTGCCATGGGATCTTTAACATCCACCTGAACTACCACTAATCCAGGCAGATGGGACCTAGGTTTAACGTCTCATCCGAAAGACAGCACCTCAGAAATGCAGCACCCCTCTCATGCTGCATTACAGTGTCAGTACTGGGATATTAACCCAAGTGCCAGATGTGGGAACTGAACCCACAGCCCTCTGATCTCCCGGCCTCAGAGGCGAGTGTGCTACCTACTGAGCCACTGACACTGCGAACAAAGGAATTTAGGAATTACTGTACCTTCACACTGGTGTTATCCTGCATGCAATCTCACTAAATATAAGGTCTAGAATAACTAACTGCTTTACTTGAAGATTTTTTATAATTATTGTAATTTCAATACTGTAACATGAAGTTAATATATTGTAGTATATTTAGCATCAGCACTAATAGTAATGCATGTGTCCTCCACTGATAACTGATAAACTCTGTATTTAACACAACTCAAACACTGCACTTCAATGTCCAGAATCTACACATATAATACCTGTAATGCAGATAATACATCCACCTGTAGAGAAACAAAGGAGAGAAAGAAAGAAAAAGGGGAAGTGATATAGTGTACATAGAATCAGTAGCCAGACAATGCAGAGTGGTATCTGTTAGTGAAATTGCAACATGCAAAGAATAAGTCCGTCTAACAGCCTGGCTAACTAATCATTTCGTTCAGCTGAATGTTCACAGCCACTGCGTCTGAGATCAAGGATGCAAGGATCAAACCCAGGGACTGGCATCTGATGTACTTTTTTAAGACTGTAATTTAGTTTACAGAAGATGCCCCCCCCCCCCCCATCGCAAGCTAAGGAATGGACATTGCATTGGCAATGCCACTGGGATACCTGCCTGTAGAGAAATAAACAAAGACAAAAAAATTGGAAGTGATGTAGCGTATACAGAATCAACACTGATATCAATGTACGTACTTCATCTTCCTCTGATAAATGAACAAATAAGCACAGGATTTGGCACAATCAATGTGCCCCTGTCACAAACTGGTTCTCTCCCCCAGAACTTAGCCTAGGACTGTTACCAGTTTTCTCAACCCTTCAGATGCCTGCAAGAGTACCTGGATATGCTGCCACCACTCAGTCTGATCAACAGTTGAGGTATCTCTAGGTCTGAATCCCACACCACAGCCACTGCCTGCACAGTACGGTGCTCCTTACCAAAATGCAAACAGCCCACCACTTTTGTCACAGCTGAGAACAACTCACTTTAAATATATGGTAACTTTAGCCATCCTCTTCAAACACAGTGCACAACTGTTGTCAATTACCCCAGTTATCTGTACCAGAAATAACTCAGTTGCAGAATGCCTGAAGTTTTTAAAAAGAGTATTTAATACTCCCAATATATTTACATTTGTTACAGCATAATACACGCTAAGACTATGGGAAATACAATATATCTACAAAGATAAAAAGTAAAATTTTTGGAAACAGGCAGAAAACACACAGAATAACCTAATTGACCTTTATCTAAATACTAAGCTGAGTAGACTCTTACCCAACTGGGAACTCAGTGAGTTAAGCAGATCTGAACCCTTGATTATGCTCACTTAGAGCCTCAAGCCAAATTCCCTTATCAGGGCCAACTGCAGACCACAAATGCCTTTGGCTGGCCAGCTCACCATGCCACATCATCATGCATGTCACAGGTTCGGTTATCTCTTTTCTTACTGGGGTGCCACCCCTCTGGAAAAAACTATCCAAACCTAATTTGACATTTCCCAGCCTTATTATGTTGATTGTAATGTCCATCCTTTGTTCTAACCCCCAGTCTGTTCATCAGGTAATGTCTGGTCCTATCATTACCTACAATGGCTCCTTTGATGTGAAGGAGCTCATCTCCTTTGAAGATTTCCCAATATAGTCACCCATTACTAGAGAGAGAGTGGCCCTGCTATAATACAGAACAAAAGACATTTAGATGACAGGAATTCTTACTGTCTACACCCAACCACTGTGAGAACCCAGAACTGTATTTTCAAAGTTACACCTCTTCCCCCTCTGCTGAATTACCTATTGTAATTCTCAGCCTGTACCTGATTGTACCTTGTTGATTGCTGTACCTTGACTCTGAGCTATTATTACCTGTACCTTGAAACCTGTACCTGATTGATTGCTGTACCTTGACTCTAAATTGTTATTGCCTGTACCTTGTAATTCTCCCAGGTTGCACCCAAAAATAAGCACTTGACTGTCTAGCGTGCTTACCCGGTAAACAAAAGCTAAATAAATAAATAAACTGTTCTAAAGAAAATGAAAACAAGCAACAAAAAATTCATACAGTAAAAAAATACATTGAAAATTGCTACAGCCTCAATGTCTAGAAGCTACAAATTATAGGTACATATATGGAAATAAATAGTATACCCTAAAACAGAATACTGAATTTTTTTTCCATTTCAAATAATTTAGTTTCATGTACTTTATTTTTATTTTTCTTTTATGAGGTAGGAAATGTTCTGCTTGACAGTATGAGGTATAACATTACTTTACATGGAAGATAATATTAGAACTCTCAATGACCTCACTGTCTGCAACATCATATAAGGTTAATTAGACAGTAGGAAGTGACCCATCATGTTTAGTTGTGATGTCACAGTTAATGAGTTAAAGCTTTCGAGATAATAAGGCAGCCATACTTATTATAAGGGACATCGGCCACATGGTAATAACTTACAGCTTGGTTCTATCAAATGGTAATTTATTAAAAAGTTAAGAGTCCCTAAATATAGGTTACTCACCTGTAACTGTAGTTCTAGGAGTGGATTACAGTTCACATCCACACTATGGCAGTTCTACAGGAATACATAACAGTTACATACTTAGTGTAAATGTAGATCTTTGAGAGAATCTCTTCCATTAGGCCACAACTTTGGAACTATATCCACATCAGTGCTAGGACTACATGGAAACCTTTGCTAGCTGGGGACCGCCCAAGATGACGTCACATGTCTGCATCTACATAAATGTGGGCAGCCCCATCTCTTTTCAGTTCTCTGCTGGAGATTGTGCCTGGAGGACCTCTCTTCTTAAGGAACCAGGAGATCATACCATGCCTTTTATAGCAGGTGAGCGAAGGTGTTGGATGTAACAGCCATAGAAATTTCCAAGGCAGAAAGTGGATGCCATATTTTTCTACATATTATGTAAAAGGGGAAGCAGGGAGGTCTGGCATGGCCTAATGCAAGAGATTCTCTTGAAGTTCTGCTTTACTTAAGTACATAACTTTTCTATCTTCTTTGAGGATATCTCTTCCAGTAAACCACACCTTTGGAATGAGTCCCAAGCAGTCTCAAAAGCTAACTTTAAGGTTGGTGTAGTCTGGTTCAGGACAGCATGCCCTGTAAAACAATAAGGACAAACCCTGATCATCTATGAGAAACAATTTCCAGACTGTAATGCTTAGTAAAGGTGTAGACAGCACTCCATGTGGCTGCAGCACAAATGTCAGCCAAAGAGATGTTTCTGAAATAAGCAACAGAAGTAGCCATACCCCTGGTGGAATGACCAAGAACCACACCAGGAAGTTTCTTACCGTTCTTCCTACAACAGAACGTAATACAATATGCTAGCCATTTGGACAAGCACTGTTTCGACACAGGGATACCCTCTTTCCCAGAGGCAAACTAAAAAAGCTGAGAAGACTTGTTGCAGTCCTTGGTGCAATTTGCATAACACCTTAGTATTCTATGTATGTAAAAAGCATAGAGCAATGCTTCACTCTCATTTGCATGCTCAGGATAATAAACAGGAAAGTGGATGGTTTTATTTAATGTAAACTCAGACACCTCCCCTGAAAAAAAACTTGGGATTTATATGCAAAGAAACTCTCTTTCTTTATGGAAAATCAGTTTAACAGGTTCACAAATTACAGCCTATAGTTCCTAGATCTGAGCAGAAGTGATTACAACTAAAAATAATGCTTTCCATGATAAGAAGCTTAAACCACAGCTCACAGCTGCCGGCTGGCTCATGTCCTGGTAATGTTATCAAGACTGTATTCTTCTCTATTTAATTCTGACCTAGCTGCTATATCTATCTGAGGTTTCTGGTTCTCATTTGACCTGTAATGTTGTTACTGTATACTCCTGCTGAATTTTGTTTGCACTACTGCCTGTAACTACAGTTTTTGTATTCTTGTATGTACCACAGTTTTTGTATTATTCAGTTTGTACTCCTGCTCCCTCACTCCCCCAGGTTGCACCTGGAAATGAGCCCCAGTTCACTGTGCCTATCCTGGTCAACAAATGTATAAATAAATAAATACATAAATAAATACATTCATAAATAAATACATACATACATAAATACATACATACATAAATAAATACTTCCATAAATACAAAAATAAATACATAAATACATACATACATAAATAAATACATGCATACATAAATAAATACTTCCATAAATAAACAAATACATACATACATACATACATAAATAAATACATAAATACATACATAAATACATACATACATACATAAATACTTCCATAAATAAATAAATACATACATACATAAATAAATACATACATGCATAAATACATAAATAAATACATAAATACTTTCATAAATAAATAAATACATACATTAATAAATACATAAATACATAAATAAATAAATAAATGCATAAATAAATAAAAAAGGAGCCAAAGTGAACTTTTCAAGAACATAATTTAGATCCCAAGGCAGGACTTGGTTTCTGTGCAGAATACCTGTCAAAAAGGTATGGGAGACCTCCAGCTGGGCAACAGCTTGCCCATCAGTAGGGGCATGGAAAGCTGATACAGTGGCCAAATGCACCTTAAGTGATCAATATTGGAGACTAAAGTCTGACAGTGACAGCAAGTAGCTCAACACCACAGTTACTGGACAGATAAATGGGTCCATACTGTATGTCTGAAAGCAGTCCACAAAGTGAAATGCTTTCACTTCAAAAAATATGTATGTTTGGTGGAAGGCTTTCTGGCCACAATTAACACATCAGAAACATTAGGTGACACACCAAACCATGCAGTGGCTATGTCTTCAGGAGTCAGGCATCCAGATGCAGGGACTTCAGGTCCAGATAGATCTGAGCCCCCTTGCCCTTTGACAACAGAGCTCTGCACATAAGCAGAGTTACTGGAGGCACCACTGGTAGTTGCTGGATCAATGGATACCATATTTGCCAAGGCCATAGAGGTACAATGAGGATGAGGGTTGCTCTATTCTTCTGCAGGTTCAGTAATACTCTCTGAATTAATGTAATGGGAGGGAATGCATACAGAAACCTCCCTTTCCAAGAGAGGGACGATGTGTCTTGGCAAAACATTTTTTGCCCTAGAGTGAGCAAGCAAAAACAAGGCAGTTTTGCATTATATGGGGATACAAAAAGGTCCAACTCTGGATGATCCCACCTTTCAAAGAGGTCATTTACCACTGAGGTCAGCAGCTCCCATTCATGTGTCCTGGACTATGACCTGCTTAGCCTGTCTGCCAAGACATGTTGGACATCTGGGAGATGCAAGGCTGATAGCTCTAGGTCATGTTCCAGCACCTAGTACCACACTCTCACTGTTTCCCAACACAGGGGATAGGAATGAGTCCCCTACCCCATTTGTTTATGTAATATATGACACTGATGTTGTCCATCTGTATTAACATAGGACCTGGAGTTAGATGCTCCTGAAAAATCTGGAGACAGTATAAGACAGCTCTTATCTCCAAGACATTTATGTGTAATTTGTTTCCATCTGGGTCCAAGAAACTTTTTTTCATAAGGGCCCAGGTGTGGTTCCCACCCAGATCCCAATGCACATCCACATCACCTTTGCTACTGGATTTCCAGAAAGGCTGAATCAGAGAACAGCCCTTCAGACAAAGGGTGATTGGAGAACCCTGAAAGGAACCCTTTTAAGGGCTCCATACTTGTGGACTATACAGATGGAGGTTGCCAGACAGGTTGCTGGAGTCTCTCAAAGCTCCAGGGCTGGTCCAAAAATAGTCTCAGTCATGGCATAGGCAACCCCTGGGGCAGCATCCCTGTCCAGGATGTCATTGAAGGGGCATTTAGTCATTTTCTGAACTGGCTCCAAGGGTACACTCATGGACTTTGACATGAGGTGGAATAAAGCCCCAAATGACACTGGCCCATTGTCAGTGGAGACTTCCTCAACTGAGCCACAGTCAAAAGTGTGGGTCCTTGTGGAAAGCAAGGATGACCCCTTAGAGTCATCTGAGGACTCCTAAAAATGTCCCTCAATCATTTAGCACCACAAACCACCCTGGTGTCCTCAAATTGGGTGATCTCCACCAACAACTGGCCTAGCAAGCTGGCAGCAATACAGAAATCCTTTGTGGTAGTACCCACCAAAGGCTGAGTGGTGGCAGATCCACCCTTAGTGGGGGAGAAACATATGCTGGAGACATTTACCTTGGATGGATCAGCATAGGAATGACTGGTGGTTGCAAAGTGACCAAAGGTCTGAAGGATAAAGACCTGCCCTGCTCTGCAATGGCCCATTGCTGTGAGAGGTGCTCCTCATTGTGCAACTGCATCTTGTGGTGGTGCCTCTCCTCGCCTAAGAATGAGGAGGTCAAGAAGCTTCGATGGCGGTGCCTAAACTTGGACCATCGACTAACATGTCAACATCGAGATGGGTCCTCCAGAGGGTTGTTGTAGACCACATGTCAAGCTGTGTTCAGTAGAATTAGCTTCAGGGACATGATCACCAGCTGTGGCTGTCCCACAGTGACTCAGTAGGGAACACCGAATGAGCCACATGCTCCTAAATAAGGACTGGGAGAACCAAGGTCTGGGAAATCAGCTCATCGTTGAGCTCCTCTGATAGTCTGTCAATAGACTTGAAAAGGATCTTGACTGCTTGGTTGACTGTCAAGTCAAGTCAAGTTTATTTGTTCGACTTTTAAAGCCATTACAAGCATATTAAAAACAGCAAATACAAAAAAGGAAAAATAATAATAAAATATGCCAATCAGACACACAATAAATACAGTAGAGTGTATGTAAACATCACTCTTACATAATGATCAGTCTTATATGTACATTTACATATTTCCTATTAGTATTGAAAATAAACATTTTTCTTCTGTTATGACCAATACAATCATCACAATACCAATTATAATTTGCAGAATGATACATTGTATCACTATAAAAACATGGTTGAATAAAAAACCAAATGTGCAATTAGTGCTCAGTACATTTAACATACACTTATGAAGTTTTATAACTCAATATTAAAGTTCGCAAATGCTTAGGCAATTAGATGATACCCTCTTTGATCAATTATTCTGAGGAGGGAGACTACGGGGCCCAACACCTTACAGTCACTTGATTTTAATAAGTAGGTCAATAATTGTTAGGGCTGGTATTGTTATTGACTCAAGATGCTACTTAATGTAGAACGCCTGTATGTCTCATACAGTGTGCATAATAGAAGCAAATGTACTAAATTGTTTTTTCCTAGACTGCATTTGCAACTAAAAACCTTGGCCTTTCCTCCTTCGCATTGTTCCCTTTTATGATTAGTTATAAAGATCTCAAATCTAAATCTAGTCAAAAGAGTTCTCTGTCTTAGATTATCCAGGACAGAGAGATATTTTTCAAACTTGTGCTCTCTTTTGTTTTTAGCAAGCCAAGCACAGGCCTTCGATAGTCTGCAGGCCTCCAAATCCCTTTGGATAAAGATGTATGTCACTCTATTGATCACTATTATTTTGAAGTCAGTTAAGGAGTATCTAAGGCTATCTGAAATTATAGCTAAAAGGCCAAAAGGTTTAATGAGATCCTCTACAATACTCATACAGGGGAAAGTTATATTCGATTACATGTAAATAGTGGCCTCCTCCAAACATAGGTGGGGGAACTTGTCTGAGGGCATCTTAAAGACCCTAACCCAATAATTAATTTGCCTATGAACACAGCATTATTCAACCGAAAGTTGTCCTAACTCAGCTCTCACTGCTGCTGAAGGAGCACTATATGGTAGACCCATTATCTTTTTATAAAATTTGTTTAAACTGATATTCAATGTTCCACTGTGGTTAACACCCCATACCTCTGTGCCATACAAAAGTTGGCTTTTAATTTTAGCACGGACCGTCAGTAGGTTCCCCTTTACTGATTTTCCTCCATATTTATGGAAAAAAGACAACATTATTGGAAGAAAACTGTCAGCTTTAGATGTTGCGGTTTTCAAATGTGCACCCCATGTACCCATATGACTAAAAGTATGCTCTAAATAGCAGAATTCTCTCACAACCTCTAACTTGTGTTTGTTCATATAATATCGGTGTGCCTTTTTATTGCCACCAAAAACCACAACCTTAGTTTTATTATAGTTAATTTGTAGATCAGCTTTCTGGCATTCTAAATGAAACTTTTCTATACTCCTACTCATGCCCAAATAATTAACTGAAAGTAGTGCAACATCAGCTTCATAAGCCAGATATGCTGTTGGCTTAGAGCCAGTTTTTGGTAAATGAAATTCAAGATTGTACATCTCTCTCAATACCATAGAAAAGTAGAGATTAAAGAGCAAAGGAGCTAATGTACATCCTTGCTTGACCCCAATATTATTTTGAAACCATTCACTCAATCCTTCAGTATCGCTGTATCTTACACTGGTGTAATTTTCTTGGTGCATGAGTCTGATCATCTCTAACAATGTGGGATCAATCCCTAATTGTTCTAATCTGCCCCATAAAAATATTCTGTTAACCTTGTCAAAAGTGACCTTGAGATCTACAAAGGTAAAAAACAGCTTTTGATTTTTAACTGTTCTATATTTATAGATTAAACGTGCCAGGGTAAAACACTGATCAATTGTTGAATGATCTTTCCTAAATCCCGCCTGCTCCTCATCAATTATATTGTTATCTTCTACCCAGCTTGATAATCTATTATTTAGAATTCTTGTGAAACCTTTCCCAAAGTATCCAACAGACTGATCTTTCCTGTCACCTTTCTTAAATATTGGGACAATTATGTTCAATTTCCAACTTTTGGGTATTTCTCCTGATTTCCAAATATAATTGTAAAGCTTGTGTAAAAAAGGATCCAAAAATGTTTAGTTCTAATGATTATGTACAGTGGGACCCTATCAGAGCCTGGTGCCTTTCTCCTATTAAAGGATTCTAGAGCCTCTGCTAATTTAAAAAGCGTGATTTCTGTATCTGGGTCATATTTCCTCCCTGAAGTATGAAATTCAGTCTGACTGGAGAGATTGTCCGGATCATTTCTGTAAAATAATTGCCTGAAATGATTAATCCAAGTTCCTGGCTCAATATATATCTCTATTCGGTTATAATATTTTGTCCCAAAGTTTACAATACTCCAAAACATTTTTATGTTTATTGACAAGACTGCATTTTTTAAGTCTGTCCATAGTTGCCAAGCAAACTTTTGCTTGTTCTTAATTAAAACCTCCCTATACTCCTTCCTTGCCTTGTTCATTAATGCTTGGTTGACTGAAGTTGAGGTTGACAAGCCCGACGAGGAGAACCAAGAAGCTATCAACCTTACCCTTGACCAAAAGGAGCTTAACCAAAGCCTACTGGTTGGGGGAGTTGAGGGAGCAGAAGGAATGTGTTTGTGTTTGCAAGCACATGACCTGCACCAGTGGCACTTGTGCTTCTCACTCCGGTGAGAAGGGCTGTCCCCAAACATCTGAATGGCCGAACACATTTCTCAAAAATCCTCCAAGAAGGACCCCCCAACACAGGCACCAGCCAGGAGTAGTGCTGATATTGACCAGGAACTCACTGCAGTAGCATGTGGGGGTTAGTGGCTGAAATGTTTCTTCTGGCACTGAATGCAGAATTTGAAACCTGGCTGCTTCTGTTCATCCATTGTCAGTCTTCAGTTGTCGAGAGGTAGAGATGGAGCTGAAGATTTCTAACAGTAGATTATCAAGTAAGTTGAAAAGTTTGCTGAAAGCACTTATACAAATGGATAGCCCTAAGACACTACGAGAGCTGTGAAGGAGGTGACCAGTTCCTTCCAGCAAAAAAGAAAGAGTTCACGTCATGGGTGGAGCCAGAGAATGTACTACCTGAGTGGTGGGAGGAGCCTAAATTTGAAGACATCAGACAAATCAGCCTGTTCATGTGAAACTGCTATAGCATGGATAGAGAACTGTATCCACACCATAGAAAAAGAAAAGATACAAAGCTAAAGTAAAGTGGTCTGACACTAGGGGAGTATATACATTACAAAAGGATACCCTACAGATTGAGGATTTTGATCAAACCTATTTAGGGACTACAAAAAACTCTGTGAAGGGTGGTGAGTATCCGCAACAAATAGAAGAACCAGTAATAGAACAAGTAGTAGACTATAACCCCTGCACAGAATGTGAATGGCTCTTATTAGGCTTGATTCTGGATGGGTGTTGTAAGTTTAAATTGTGCACAGTCTATAACCCTCCTAAATCTGGAATGAAAGGACTTCCTTCAATTTATTGGGGATTCAAAATACATTTTCCCTTCAAAAAACTAGATGGGTAAGGAGGGGAGGAGGGACAGAGAGGCAAGATGGCCGCGCTGCTGCTCCACTCCTCACCATGTCAAATTAATGCTTCTTTATTTGCAGTCTTTTTTAACTTTTTAAAGTTATATTCTGCAATTTCTTGAATTAAACATTATTTTTAACACATGAACTTAATAGCTGTTCTTTTGCAAATGAGCAGTATTTTTGGTAAAGTTTGTTTCATGACTTCTAGCTCTGTCTGGGCATTCACCATAGTTCTAACTGTTAATGTTGCAATACTTTTTCTAATGAGCTATAGCTAAAGTTAGAGGTTTCTGCGTTTTGTAAGTGGGCATCTATAAGTGTCTGTGGAGCCTTGACTGAGTTAATAGTTTGCCCCGCATGCACTGTTTAATTCTTGTGGCACTGCAAAATGCTGGAACTTGAGAATTTTAGTGGTGTTCAAGGTTTACAAAGACAGAGCTGCACCTGAGTCTGAAGTGGATCTCGGCAGTGAGATTAACCCATGCCAGGAGTACAACATGAAATAAGGTGCCCTCGTACAATAAGGAGGACACTGAAAATCATGGTGATACTGTATTGTACAGTATGTGCTTGACAGGTTTGTCTAAGCCTCCTAAAGATATGCCACTGTTGTCTAAGGGCTGGGGTTTTCTTTGTATATTTTAGATTCATATTTACTGTGCTTAATGGAGCACTCTTCCAATTTGTTTTAATAGGTGTGTGGTACAGCCAGAACCAGTATCTGAGAATGACAAAAGGAAATGATTAGAGGAGCATTTAGGATAGTGAAGGAGAGCTGGAAGGTTTACCATGGATTGCCTCTTTGGTTGGGAAGGCTGGATAATCTCCCAGAGAAGGTCATGGAGGATTAAATTGCCGGCAAAACATATTTTGGATATTATCAGCCATGGGCAACTTGCGGCGAGATCAAAAGAAACACCTGTTTGTAGGATCTGATCCCAAGACTCTTTATACAGAGGTACTGCTTTGACTTTATTCTATTGTGCCCACATTGAGTTTGAGTGTTGGATTTCTTGTGTGCCTGTTCTGACTGATGTTTCTTACTGAAGTTAAAAACTCATTTTAAATGGACTCACAGAACAGGATAACGGAGCACTTAGGTAAGAGCCACAAGCCTCATTGGTAAACTTATACAGTACATGTATTTTCATGTTTATTGAGAAGCTGCACTATATTATACTAGCTTTCAACAGTCCAGAGGTTTGTGGAGGATTTATTACTGTACATTCTAAGCCATTGGACTCCTAGACTTGGAACCTAACATTAATTTGAATGGCTTGGAATCTAGGCCTGCAGGAGGCAAACCAGCAATAATAATTGTCAGTGGCAGCTGGTGTTATGCCACTGGACTGAATTGCCAATTTATACCTAATTAATCCACTTGACTTTGTGTTGAAATGTTTTGAGACATTTGGGGACTATAAAAGTATAACGGGAGCCTCTCACTCTTTGTTTAGTTTCAGCCCACCCTAATAATTAAGAAATATGGACTCCTGATAATAAATGGAGCTATTTAAATCTTGTCTGTGGTCTGATGAATGCTGTGGTGTTAATGGAGCTTCTTACCATCTGCAAACTAATGAACTTCAAGCACAAATGGAGTCATTTATATTTTGTTTTATTATTGACATGCTGAGGTTTGAGCTTCTTATACACATCAGCAAACTTTACATCTTTGAAGTTTTATGATAAAGTGGCTAATTCCCTGAAAACATTTGGGGGTGCTTGTTTTGCAGATTTGATCTAGTTCATGATGATTACTTAACTAATTAGTCTTTCTCTTCTAAAACGTTTAAACATCAGGACTCCCATTAAGGAACGATGTTGCTCTTTATATTCTCAAAGTTTATTAGAACACTATTTTGAAGTAAAAAGATGTTTTTATAGTGTGTTTACTGCCTGGTCTTTAATAATTTATTAATTATTTTATTAATTTATTAATTGGATTTATTTACATTAAAGTGGTGTTGCTACCATCTTATATCCTGGATATATAAAGTTAATATATGTAGCAATCTGTTTTAATGTGTAGTTTGAGGATTTAACATATCTTCAATAATTGTGCCCTCTGAATGTGAATGCACTTTATTTGCACTTTGAAGTGGGATTCTTATCAAAGAACAATGCTGGATCTAAACTAGTGCAATGCCAAAATAATTTTAAATAGATCTTATTATATTTTATTGACTTAATTTTTTATTTGCTGCTGCTTGATGACATGCATTTTTATTGCTTGAACATTTATATGCCTGAGTAACATATTGTGTAAGGATTTTGGAGACTTTATCCTACTTTTAGATGTTGTAATGTTTTTTTACCAATCAACAGTAAACTAAACTTGAACTAATGTAGATGGATAAGGGGGCTGTTAATAATTGGATTACCCCTGAGTTTTCACTAATGAAACAGAGACATAATAGCTGGGTATCCTTTAAAGTCTCAAATAGTTTAGCAGAATGGAACAAATATAGACAGTGATAGACTATTTATTAACTTGTGATTTACTGCACATTTGGTTATACTGTATAGTGTTTGAGGTAGATAAAATGTGGTTACTTTCATAAGTCCTATCATATCTATATGTATTATGTCACAGAGCACTTTGAACTTTTTTCATATAATAATGTAATGCACTGTCACTTTAAGAAATGTGCTTTATATGTGAGGATGTGTAGATTGTTAAGCCATCCCCTGATGATGTACCGAGTTATGAAACAGATCAGGGTACAGCTTGTTTGTTTTGCACGAATGTTGTGGAGGCCCTTTTAAATCTTGAATACAGCTTTCATTGTACAGCCGAGGTGTGCTGAGTTTTTGCTGAGCTTTTTACACAAAAATGTTGAAAACCCCTGCTGTACAGAGATCACTGGTTCCCAGGGAAAATCCCACTGTGATGTGACTATGCACTATTACAGCCTCCTGTAGGACAGGGATTCACCCATATTATCATAATTGGGGCATCTGAATGGCGATGTTGGGTGGGGGGGGCACTAGACACCAGGGATAATTTTACTATAATAATTGGGGCTATTCAAACTGCAATCATGGCTGGGGAACCCTTAGATGCCAGGATTTATTTTATTATACTACTTGGGGGCATCAGAATTGTAACCAGGGGTGGGGTGACAATGCGCACCACTGTATTCTCAAATGAGGGCAGGGTTTTTGGAAGTAATAAACAGCATTGCAATTTCAGCTGTTAAGCACTTTTCAAAACCTTTTCTATAGCACTGTGCTCTATATGCAAGAGGGGATCCCTCATTTGCATGGCCGCAGTTGTATATATGCACATGCATGTGATCAGGTTAGCATCAGGGGCTGATGAATATGGCACCCATCCAACCATGCTATTCTCACATAGTGTGATGCTAGATGTTTAGCGCTGCGTTAACCTTCTGAAAGTTGGGCCCTAACTGACTTAAAAGCCTGGCCAATGCCTCTTAAGATGCAGAAAAGTAAACAAAAAGGGGTTATCTCGTTCTGTCTCTTTATGTATTTTTTATGTTATTTTGCTTGCATAACTTTTATCCAATTTCAAAACACTGTGATATGACTTAAAATGTTTATAACAATTGTAGTTAAAATACAGCTTATTCTTCTTTCATCTGAGTGCTGTCTTTATTTATTTATAAAAATACAATCTGGTGAGGTGGCCTAGCAACTTGGTGGTAGCTGTACTGCCTCCCATGCCAGTGGCCCAGTTTTGGGGGTGGACTTGAGTCGCATGGGGGTCAGCTGGGGGGGGGGAGAGATGATTGAGCATCTCTGGGACTACTTTACTCTCAGGGAGGGGGAGTCTGACCACCCCTCTCTTGAACAGCCACCAAGCTGAGGAGGGCTGGCAGAGCAGTGGAGTTGCACAATGGGGAGGACTCAGGCAGGCACAAAGCAAGTGCATGCCTTTACATGCACTGGCATCATCGCATGATTGGCTACCCAGGGGATGAAACCAAAGGTAGAAAACCCCCAATGACAGAATAATCCACCAACCTGCCACAAGCTCTGCTCTACTAACTAGGCTCTGCTCCAGTCTGAATATGTGTCACCTTGTGAATGGCCTTCCCCCTTCTGGCCCCACCACCGGGGTGGTGAGTGACATGGGGTTTGTGGAGGATCTCAAAGCAGGTAAGTGCTGGGGATGGTGGGTAATGGTGCTAGACAGGACAGTGGGCAAGGCAAGGGGGTCACAGGGTGACTAAAGAGATAAAAATCTCTATGGAAAAAGAAAGAAATAAAACAAAGTCTGGGAATCTCAAACCCAATAACAGTCATACCATATAAGCAGGTAACCATGCACTATGCGGCTAGATCAGGGCAGGTGTATTAGTGGAGATCCAGTGCCTGGCAAAGCTCTGTCCACCTTGCAGTACTCCACAGGTATGTAATGGGAAGGCTAAAGACTGTGAATGCCACCAGAGAGGCATCACAATGAAGTTATTCAGAACAGAAATGTGCAAATCATGCATATGCCAGCTGAGCTCCTGATGAGAATTGGACCTGAGCAATTGCTGCAAAAAATATATATTTTTGTTTCTTAGCCAAGAACCTTTATTAAACAAAGCATTAAAATAAAAACAAAAACTAAATCAAAATACACCCCCACTGGAGGACTTGTGTCTCACACTAGGGCCCCAGTGTTTAGAGTTGTGAACTTTGGGGATGTAAATTCCTGTTGCCGCCATTTGAGCGCCAGCAGTTTGGGTGACTATATATATATACAGGGAGCTAGAGAGAGAGTTTGAGGGAAGAGATCGGTGGGTTTGCTTCAGGGCAGATCGGGGGGGGGGTTCCTCACCCCTCCTCTTAGGCAGGATGGCAGTTTCCGTGGCATTGTGCCATGTTCCTGGGTTTTAGGGTCTCCAGGGGAGGTGAGCAAAAAGGCAGTTGCGGTCGTTTGGGTCCTGGGTCCCCTTGGGACAGGGTGGTGAGAGCATCCAGGGAGTCAGCAAAACATCAGAGGGCAGGTAGTGTAGGACCCTGGGGGCACTGGGCCCAACTGTGGATTGGATTTCCTGAGCCGTTGGGGGCTGCCAAGGTGGTGGCAGGGCTTTGGCAGGGGGTGTGGAGGATGGTAGCAGCTTTTCGACCCTGTTTCCCTACTCGCACTTTGGCTAATTTGAGGTGGAAGATGGGAGAGGGTGTGGCCTGGACTCGATGGGCCTGTCATTTTCTGTGTGCTGGGGCAGATCCTGGGGCCTACAGATGTGGTAGGCCTTTATGCCAATATAGGTCATGGCTCAGCTCAAGAAACAGGATTCTGGAAGAGGAGAGCCAATGTATCTGTCAGGAGGCTCCAGCAATGACAGAGAGAGAGAGAGAGAGGGAGAGAGAGACAGAATGAGACAGAGAGAGACCAGGTCAGTCAAGGACTAAGTTTGAGGGACAGTTAAGTGGGCAGTTGTGTAGGTAGCAGGGCTGCTAAAATTTCTCCCCGAGTATGAACTAACTTGGCAGCGGCAGAGGAGCACATTGCTCCCCTGATGAGGATGAGGAAAAAGAAGAAGAAAATGTTTGGTAGAAGGCCTATTTGGAATGGGGCAGTAACTGGAAGATCTATGGGGGAGAAGCTCAGTGTGTGGAAATTGGTAACAGTAAAAGGTGTTTACCAGTGGGTCAGTGGGAGCTTCACACTTCTGGGAGTAGTCCAGAGATTTGATTTGGTCCTGAGGTTAATATTTGCTGCTGATTCTGTTTGTACAGAAGTGCTGAGCCTAAGTATGCCTATATCTCTCTCTTGGGAAATCAGCCTGTGTAAAAAGTTAGCCCCATGAAGCTGTAAAAATTGTAAGCTTTAAGTACCTGGGACCCTGAGCTCTTGCAATCATGAGAAGTTCAGGAGAATAAACTTGATTATACAATGGTGTGTGAAAATCCTGTAACCTCATTGGTCAAAACATGTCACATGACCATGGGTAAATCCTGCATAACCCACAGCTGAGGAATGGTATTTATAAAAAACATAATTAAACACATTTTAAATTTATTTTACACATGGTTCCATTGTATAATCGCAATAAGGCACTCCAGGGTGTGGGTTATTGGGTGGTTTACCTACGTCTTGTGTGGTTAAGTCACTCGGCTGTGCCTCGTGATACACCACACAAGGCGTAGGTAAATCCCCAATAATCCACACCCTGTTGTGCCTTATTACTTAATTCATTTTGGAGAGAAACTGGAGTTCATGTCTGATAATTGTTAATGAAGAATTTTAATGAAATAATAAGTACTTTAGTTTTTAAGGATTTCCACAGTTTTCCTGTGGTCTTGAAGCATTCATTTCCCTGTGACCTCCTACTCCGGGTCCTGTGGGTGGAAGAAGCCTGAAGATGAATTGTTCAGTCTGCCTGCTGGTTTGCCTGTTGGGGAAAAAAGGGACACCTTTGGGGCATGGTGCTGTGGGTGAGAAGACATCATAAGGTAAGACACCCATGTTGTGATTTAAATTTTTACTGCTATTGATTCCGTGAAGAACATGGGGAGATTCTTGAGTTTGGGCCCCCGTTTTCATGGTACACCTAACCCCTAGACAATGGGAAGGGGGCCACCGATTGTGGGGCTCATCCAGGATTCTTTCTCAGTCCCAGCAGCTGAATTTGCCCCATTCTTGGAGTTGGGAGGAGCTGGCGGGATCAGCTGCCTTGGGCCAAGACTTGTGGTGCAGTTTCGGTGGGGTGGCATGGGGTAGGCCATTTTGGATGGTTAGGCCTAAATCCTCACTTTCAGTCTCCAGTGCTTATGCACATGACTAAGAAGTCACATGGCATTCTCTGGCCTCACTGATTAGCTGGTGGTGTGGGGAGAGGAAAAAATGACTGTTAACTAGGTGCCATATTGTAGAGGAGACTGGAGAATTAGCTGCTCTTATTGAAAACTCCTGAACAGTGCTGTCAAGCGAGGAAAGGCTTTTATCTGAATAACTTCTGTTCCTGCCTTCAATGGAGTCAGAGAAAAGAAGAATAAAATGGAGAGGAGGTATTGAAGAGTGATTTGGCTATCAGTATTTAACAGATGACTGTCAGAGGACAAAAAGCAGTTAAAGAGTTTGCTCCCCCAGAAGAACCACAGGCAACAGTTCCTACATCCCTCTTGACACGTTATGGAATACTGCAGAGAGAGGGCAAGTGGATGAAAGATGCATCAGATGTGGATTTAGGTGAGAAGGAGTAGTCCAGCTGCCCATGTGCTCGATTTGCTCCAGCTCTGCCCCTGGAGATATCTTTGACCGTGCACCACCTGTTTACCATTGGGGATACCCCTCCAGTGCTTCGGGGGGGAGGGGCTGCCATCCGTATAGTTTCAAGGAAATGTGGAGGCCAGGGACCTTGAAAAGCTTGAAATCCAGGACAGAGGAGATGAAGGGGAAAAGCCAAGAGAACCATCCCTTAAAATTGTGGTAGAAGCAGTGGAAGAGGATGTAAAAGGGGGGGGGGTGGCGAGGAGCACCAACATCTGCCTAGCTCCTTGGCACTGGCTGCTCACTATTCCCATAGCAGAGGGAGGAGCAGGTTCCTGCAAAGTCCATTTTGTGACCCCTCTGGGGTCCAGCATCCCTGCCTGGTAACACACCATCGGCCCCTTCGGCCAAGTTAAAGGCATCTCCTGCTGTAAAGACCCTCCCTGTCATAAGGTTGGGAGCTTCTGGAGTGTCCATCGAGAGAGAGAAAAGCTACTAGAGGAGACTGAGTTTGATGAGGAAAAGCTGCTCTTCAAAAGATTTCAATTCACTTATTATGATGTTCAGCGTAGCGGCTATTCAACAGGCTTTCCATCACCCTGTAATCACCACAGAAGACAAAACCCCATGCCTGCCAGTGCATTCTAAAGCTCTGAGGGTCAGGATTGGTGGACTAAATAGAAGTGACCCTCTTAACATTGTCTACCGAAATGGAACATGGCTGGAGCAATGACTGGCCAGGAGGACCAGTGTAAGGGTGCTACCCAATGGTCTCAGGTGGAAAGGTGGATCAGGAGGAGGAGCATCATAGAATATCCTTCTGCAGATTATCCATATGTGTCAGAGAGAATGTGGGATGTGATTGAAGAAATGCGTGAGGTTTGGGTTTACAAGGAACAGTTACAGAAACTGTGGTCCAACCCTGGAAGTTGTGGTCAACCATCCCAGCAATTATTCCAGAAAGCATGTGCCATGTGTCATACTGCGCCTTGGTCTGGCTTGACTTTGTTCAAGCATTTTGCTCTTGTACAGGGCTTGACAGGATGCTGAATGAAATATATTATTGCTAAAGAATCATTTGGGGACCTAACCAGGAAACCGGATCCTGATTTCTATTTTCCACAAGGTGGAAGTCCTGTCATTTAAGCCCCTGCAAACTGTGAACTGAGCCAGGAAGAATGCTCCCTGGAGCAGGAATAAGTTCAGACTGTTTGGACTTTTAGGTTAATCTTCTGATCTAATGACTTTAAAAATCTGGGACCGAGCTAATCATAATTTTGTCTAGAAGAAAAAAAAAATAAATACAATGATGATTTTAATTTTATAAAATAATTTTTTTATGTTGTCTTGCGCACGCAGTGCAGACAACATATTGTGGTCGCTTCAGTTGAGAAGCGGGTTTTGGAGGTGCAGTCCTGCTGCAGCCAATGATACCGCTGCTTTTTGTGGCCAGGTTCTGTGGTGCCAACAGCATAGCACGCTGTCTATGACAGCAGTTAAGAAAACGTGCCACCACCTTGAAAGAATTTAGCCACTGCAGTCAGGGAGCACAATGAAGCAGCCCCTGATTGCAGCAGCCAATTACTATTGGTGTCCCCTTTAAGCAATATGATGGCAGCAGTGACGAGGAAGCCGAGGGATAGCCGCCACCTCACACAGTCATTCATAAAGCAGACAGGGGTGCCCAATCCCCCTGTTGGCATTCCCCCTCTTAACTTAATTCACCAACGGTGGTGCCCAATCCCCGTCGGCATGTCCCCCCCCATGTCTTGTGTGCCGAGGGGGCACCCAATCCCCCTTGGCTCACGCGACCTCCCCAGTATGTGCCAATGGGGGTGCTCAATCCCCGTCGGTGTCAGTTCCCCCCACCCCAAAACATGCAGGAGGCACTCTGGGAGCCCATCCCAGCGTGCCAAAAGTACCTGTTAAATGGAAAAACCGCCCCAAGATGTCGGTGACTCTTTTTTTTAACTCTGTAAAGAAGAAAACAGTCTCTTGCTGTCTGCAGTTCCCTCCACCAACCCTCACCCACTGCGTACCCCACCTCCCCACACCCCCTCATACCATACATACCTCCGGAGTCCGCACGATGATTTTCAGTGGCCTGGAACACGCCTGCACTCTTCAAACCTGACCGCAAACTGAAGAAGTGCTGGTAAACTGTATAATGGCATAAATAGGGTTTTTCAACTTTGGTGCATATCTCGGGTATTTTTGGGAATTTTAGCACCAAATTTTCAACATGGGGTTTTTGGGACTCCGCCTCATGAATTCAGTCACTGTCATGGCATTATCCAGTCCTGAAAGGGGATTTTGCGGTCACTGTATGGAATCACCTTTCGGGACCGATTAATGAAATGACAGTGCCACTGTTCATGAGGTGGGCTCTTAAAAAGCCTATGTTGCAAATCTGGTGAAAAAAATCAAAAAAATGACTGTTTTACGAGCGTGCGTTGCACAGTTTCCATGCATGCTCATAACTTCACAAATCTGTAATATTTTCACTCCAGATTTTCAACATTGCTGTTTTTTCCACCCCTCATTTATTTTTTTTAATTTTCTTATTTATTTAGGGATTCGGATCATACCTTTGAGCTCAGAGCTCTTTTACAAAGGTTCCACATCAAACAGTGACAATGACAGCAATAACAAACAGTTTACATACAATACTCGAATAGCAGGTAGCTAGTATACAGTAAGGATACAATGTCATTCATAGTACCAATGGTGATAGTACAGCGTCAAGAGCATTCAACTAGGGTAAAGGACAGTGTTTATATGTAGCGAAGGAGATAAACAGGTGTGACACCTAGTGTGAGAGTCCGAGGAGGAGTCAAGGTGAGGGGGAAGGGAGATGGGGAGGAGTGGGCAGCCAGAAGAAGTGGCTTTGTCTAGGAGGTGAACAGTACAGCTGTCGTTTTACACATCCTGTCCTAAATGTGTTTTCGCACTACCGGTGCAGAATAGTGCGGTCGCTGTGGGAAATCAGTGTTCGGGACAGATTAAGAAAATCACAGTGATAGTGTTCATGAGTCGAGGTCCTAAAATGCCTATATTGAAAATTTGATGACAAAAGACCACAAAATGAGTATGTTACAAGCGTGCATTGCGCAGTTTCCATGTGCACTCATAACTTCGAGATTTTGTAATATTTTCAGTCAACATTTTCAACATTGTCAGCTTTGCACACTGTCTTATAAACAGTACAGCTGACATTTTTCACATCCAGCCCGAAATGTGTTTTCACACAACTGGCACATAATGGCACGGTCGCTGTGGGAAATCAACGATCAGGACAGAAGAAGAAAATCATAGTAACAGTGTTCATGAGCAGAGGTCCCAAAATGCCTATGTTGAAAATTTGGTGAAATAATTCCACTAAATGACTATGTTATGAGTGTGCATTGTGTAGTTTGTACGTATGCTCATACATTTGAGCATTTTTAATATTTTCACTCAAGATTTTCAACACTGCCATCTCGTCACACCTACCTATGAATGGTACAGCTGTCATTTTTCATATCCTGCCCTAATGGTGTTTTCCCACATCTGGTGCAGAATGGCACGGTCACTGTGAGAAATCAATGTTCGGGACAGATTAACAAAATCACAGTGCCGCTATTCATGAGCAGAGGTCCCAAACACTTTCATGAAGTGGGGATCACAAATATGCTGTGTTGCAAATTTGTAGTGCAAATACCAACAAATGGCCATGGCATTAGGGTTTCTAACCATAACATCCCACCCTGTACAGACCTGACAGATGTCAGGGGTGTGCCTTTGCATTGCCAGCTGTCATGCTCATGCCATACCATCCCCCCAACCTCAAGCCACTGACAGGCATTGAGGTGTTCCTTGGACTCTTCAGCCCCACAGTTCACCCCATTCTCCTATGCTGCACCTATCTCAATGTATGTCCTAATGAAATGGGGTGACTGTAATGCTGAACACCCCAAGGCACACCTCAGCACTTGTCAGTGTCTGCAGGATAAGGTGAGGTAAAATGCCATGAGCATTATGGCCGAATGGGGTGAGCGTAAGGCCCGAGGACCCCACGGTACAACATGATATTTGTTGCACTGCAGGGCAGGGTGAGCTGAAATGCCATGAACGTTATGTCCGATGCTCAAAGGCACACCTCAGTGCCTGTCAGTCTCTGTAGGGTAATGTGGGGTTGACGTCACTTTCATACTTCACTGCCATTCCTATTATGCATCTGTTCAACTCCTGCACTACTGATGCCAATGTCAGCAAGACAACATTCTGCATTGACAAATGCTTGTTATTTATACTCTTCCCAGGTGCCCATGACAGGGCGGCTGCCAGATCTGCCATGGTGGCACTGGCTGGAGAAGCCAGCAAACCGCTCATCTCCCCTGCCCACTGCCAGCACCTCCTCTCTCAGTGCCCATGACAGGGCAGACTGCCAGATCTGCCACGGTGGCACTGGCTGGAGAAGCCAGCCAACCACTCCTCTCCCCTCCCCTGCCCACTGCCAGCGCTTCCTCTCTTGGTGCCTGTAACAGGGCGGACTGCCAGATCTGCCATGGCGGCACTGGCTGGAGAAGCCAGCCGGCCACTCCTCTCCCCTGCCCGCTGCCAGTGTCTCCTCTCTTGGTAAGCCTGCTCGTAAGAACCGAAAACACTGCAGAGTCCTGATTGGATTTTGGACCTGTGCTAATGCCGCTATTGGTCGCCGTCCCCTACGGCTACTAATCTGATTGGACTGGGGGGGTTTGCTTTTGAAATCCTTGGCGCTCTCCTTCTCAGAGGTGTGCTGTAGCTCAGAGAATGCTGTTCCCTCTGTAATTTTGTCTTAAACTACTGGTACAGCATTATTTTGTGTAAACAATAATTTATAACGGGTAAATACTATTTACTGTACTGGTGGGGAGATCCTGACCTCATGTTTCGTGTAACAAGCTAAGAAATGAGGACTTAAATAGTAGTGGGAGGAATCTACTTTTTTTTTCTGTACTAGTAGATAGGCTAAATTATGAATGTTACTTGGGGATAGCAAATGTATATTTGTTAACTGCTTTTACTGCAAATGGAGATATGATAAATTTAGAGCATTGTCTGGGGAGTCTCCCATGTGCATTTTAAAGCGCTTGCCCTGTTGAACTTGTCTCCTGCTTCTATTCTTCACCTTAACTCTCATTACCTTCCTGTTTGTCTTCTAGTGGCACCTGAGCTAATCTGCATCTGTACCTCAGCTGCCTAGGCTGCTCCCCCAGTTCCCTTCGATTCACTGTGCCCTATTGTCTGTGAACCTGCCCCCCAATTTCAGCCTCCCTCAGGCCTTGTAACAGCAGTGTCTAACTGTGCTCCTCTACTCTTCCCAGGTGCCCGTGACAGGGTGGACTGCCAGATCTGCTGCGGCAGCACTGGCTGGAGAAGCCAGCCAACCGCTCCTCTCCCCTGCCTGATGCCAGCGCCTCCTCTCTCTCGGTAAGTCTGCTCGTAAGAAACGAAAACACTGCGGAGTCCTGATTGGATTTTGGACCTGTGCTAATGCCGCTATTGGTCGTTGTCCCCTACGGCCACTAATCTGATTGGACTGGGGGGTTTGCTTTTGAAATCCTTGGCGCTGTCCTTCTCGGAGGTGTGCTGTAGCTCAGAGAATGCTGTTCCCTCTGTAATTTTGTCCCACACCACCCGCCATGACCCCGGCCTCTATTAAATACTGTTAAGCCCCGCCCTATTCTCCCATCTCTAGTTCCATTGGCCTCTGTAGGTAGCTTTTTCTTTTCTCTGTATCGCATAGCTCTGGGTCGCCCGTTCTGAGTTGGCTACTCCGGTTTCCTGGTCCTTACAGTCTGCTGTTGTATAGACTCCTTGCATTTTTATTCCATTGCTCCCAGGATTGATTCAGTCACAGCTGTAAAATGGGTTATCTAAACTGGCTAGTGGCACTGGCCCTCCTTCTTCCCTACTTTTGGGCTGATCAATTCTGTGCTGCATCTTTATGTTATCCCCCACCTAACAACAAAGCAGCCCCACCCTGTCTGACAGTTCCAGAATCACCTTTAGCATTATTGTACATTCTATGTGTGCCAAAAGTGACACTGTTATGCTTGGACATTGTCTTCATAAACACCTACGAGCATCCTTTGCTGCGGCTACCCTTGACACTTTCTCAGCCTATATCTCGCTTGGGGTTCATTTCTCTGTTCTCCTACTCCTGGCCCATGCTGAGGACATTGAGTCCAGTACTGGGCCCCACTGCTCTCCGTCTGCTCCTGCTGACTCCCCTCTTAGCCATCAACTTCCAAAGGGCCTTAAGGTGGGCTCATATAAATATGCACAGCCTCCGTCCTTAAATGGCTGAACTTGAGGGATGGGCCGAGCAAATTTCTTCTGATATACTGTGTATAACTGAAACTTGGCTCAAACCATCAATTAATCAGCATGAGGTGGCACTCCCGGGCTATGCTTGCTTCAGAAAAGATAGGATTGGAAAAAGGGGTGGAGGAGTTCTAATATACACCCAAACCACTCTGGATGCCGTTGAACTCCCTAAACCTACCTCTGGTCTATCTTCTGTGGAGTCCCTATTCCTTATCATTACTCTAGGTAAAGTCAAGAAACTTCTCATTGGCTGTGCCTATCTTCCCCCTGATAAGGCTACCCCTGGTTTCCAATCCCTTCTTAACTGCATCGCTAATCTACCTTGTCATGACCTTATACTAGCAAGTGACTTTAACTTTGACTGGCTCCACCATGACACTAGCCAAGTGCGTGCCTCACTTGCCGACTCTAACTTTGAGCAAGTTATTTAGGAACCAACTCGACTTAATGTTAAATCTGGCAAGCACACTCTTCTGGACTGGATGGTCACTAACTGCCCCCGAAAGATTAGAGCTGCGGCTGTCCTATCAGACTGCTTAAGTGACCATTCTCCAACTTACTGTGTCTGTAGAAATAACTGTCCCAACCCCCCCCTTCTAAGATATCTCTGGTTCGGGACATGTCAAAATTTGATGTAGACAAGTATCTTACATCCTTCCTTAACTCCGATTGAAGTCCAATTAGACTCTTACCCGACATAAATCAAGCCTTGGACTTCTTTATCACCGCCCTCTCCAAAATTATTGATCACCATGCCCCTATGAAAAAATGCAGGTCCAAGGGTATTAAAGCTCCTTGGCTAACTAAGGAAATAAGGTCACTCATGTCTCTCCGTGACAAGGCCTAGAGCACATTTAAAAATAGTGGTCAGCAATCTGATTGGCAGATATATAGACATCTTAGAAATAAATGCAAGAGTTCTCTGTATAAGGCCAAATGCATTCACTTTAAAACACTGCAGACAGAACACTTATCTAACCCTAAGGAATTCTGGTGTTGGATCAATTCCCTAGTAAAAGGAAAAGTTATGGCAGTCCCTAGCTTTATCTTCTCTGAAGGCTCTGCTCTAACGGATCCCTTGTCCATTGCCACAGGGTTTAACAACTTCTTTACAGACCTCTACAAATACACCTCATCATTCAGCAATTCTAACACTCCCCCCCTTGACTCTTCCTCTCTGTCAATCCCTGGGGCTAGACCTGAGTTTCACTTGAAACTTCCCTCTCTCAAAGAAGTCCAGAAGCTCCTCACTAATTTGCAAGCACAAAGCTCTCCTGGTCACGACTCCCTTGAGCCGAAATTTCTCAAGCTGGGAGCCCCTGCCCTTGCTCGCCCTGTCCGGGATCTAATCAACCGTTCTTTCCTCACTGGTATTGTCCTGGACAAATGGAAGGTGGCAGTAATCGTACCTGTACCTAAAGGTGGACCCAATACTAATATTGAAAATTTCCATCCTATCTCCATTCTCTGTCCCCTGGTGAAAATCCAAGAGCGAATTGTATACAACCACCTCCAGGACTACCTGGAGCTTCATGCTCTGTTATCCCCTTATCAGCACGGTTTCAGGAGGAACCACAGTACCCTCACTGCATTGATAAAGGTTACCTCTGACTTCTTCCAGGCTATGGACCAAGGGTCCACAACTGGAGCCATCTTTGTTGACCTTACAAAAGCTTTCGATCTGGTGAACCATGGCCTGCTACTTCATCAGCTCCATGTCCTTGGTCTTGACAATAGTGCATTAACCTGGATAAAAAGTTACCTATCCTGCCACACCCAAAGTGTCAAATGGTCTGGCTCCGTCTCTAACTCTAAGCCCATAACCCATGGTGTTCCTCAAGGCTCCATCCTGGGTCCAATGCTTTTTTCTCTATTTATTAATGACCTACCAAACTTCTGTGGTGGAGCAATGGTACACTTATATGCAGACGATGCAGTAATTTATCGCTCCTCTCCTGATACTGGCTGGCTTAACTGTACACTGGCTTCTGACTTCTCCTCACTTGAGGACTGGTTCCACAAAAAGCGCCTTGTCCTGAACTCAAAAAAGACAAAATGTATGCTGTTTTCTCACCTACCACCATCCCAGCGCACTGACTCACTCCTTAATATCACCTCCCTCAGTGGCGACACCCTTGAATGCATCCACTCCTTTAAGTAACTGGGCATGACTCTGGGCTCATCTCACTCCCTGAAGTTGCATGCCTCCAATGTATCGAGACCTCTAAACCAGCATCTAGGCCTCCTTTACAGGATTCGTCCTTTCCTATCCTCTGCCTCCTGTCGCAAGATTGCAACTTCCTCCCTTATACCTCTCCTAACGTATGGTGCCCCTGTGCTTGCATCTGCAAACTCTATGACCCTCTCTTTACTGTCCCAGGCCTACCATAAGGTGGGTAGATTCACTCTGGGGGCCGATTCCCGTTCTCACCACTGTAATGTCCTCTCCTTTCTTGGTTGGCTACACTATGTGTCTAAATTAAGGCACTACTCCCTCAGCCTCTTATTTAAGCTGGTGCATAAATATACCCCACCTTGCCTAAGTGGGTTAATATGTCTGAGACAAGCCTCACATTCCCTAAGATCTGACTCTCTCCCCCTTCTTATTATACGTAAGATGCATCTTGTTACCACCCGCAAGTCCTTTGCCTTCGCTGCACCTTCTGTTTGGAACTCCCTCCCTCCCACTGTACTGTCCTGCTCATCTCTCCCCACGTTCCAATCCACTTTGTACGCCTCACTTGCTTCCCCTGTTGCTTGTTCCTGCTTTGGCTAAAGTCTCAGTAATCTGACTCCTTTACTCTTAACTGGTGTCTCCATCTGTCTGTCAGTAGTGTAATATTTTACAGTATGTCTGCTTTACATAGTGTACATGCATATATTGATGTGCCTGTGCTTTGTAGCAAAAAGTTACTGCCTACTTCCTTTGTACAGTCTTCCCTTCATGGTTGTTACTTTATTCTGTACATAATGTTTATATATCATATATACCTTTGATAAAGGATTTAGATAATCCAAAACGAGCTGGTGTTTTTTTGCAATAAAGTTGCTTTTTTTGCTCAAATCTCCGGTATCCGTATTATTTGAGGTGGTGAGTGCTCAGCTTTTGTGTTCATTATATCATATATCATATTTACCTACTCTTGCTGTATGTAAGATATCATGTGACTCTGAATGTAAATCTAGCTGCTACATTGTTTTCGAACTATATTTAATTGCTCTCTGTAAGAATTGTTTCACCCCCGGGTCAACCCTGAAAAAGGGACTGTACTTGTCTCGGTGGACTTACCCGGTCACCAAAACTCAAATAAATAAATAAATAAATTGCATTGTTATGCTAAGGTTGAGTGCTTGAGCTCTGCCTTATGTGTGTGTGGGTGAGTATGAGAGTGAATGTGTGTGTCTGTATATTGAAAGATTTATTGTTGTTAAAGTTGTTGAAATTTTCCTATTTAATTAGGTGTAAAGTCCATGGCACACGTAATGGATGGTTCACTGGGAGCCTAATGGAGATGTTGCGTGAAAGAGACAACCTGTGCCATAAGGCCAAAGCCTCAGGCATAGCTCATGACCTGCAACAGTAACATGCAGCTAGGAACAAGTGTTCCCATGCTATCAGGGTGGCCAAAGCCAACTATTACAGAGAGCAATTTGATAAAACTTGGGGCACTGACAAAGGTTTCAGGACAACATTAAAGAGTTGCTAGGTAAAGCTGATAAGAAGGTACCCTCCATGCTCAACCTCTGTGGTAGCACAACCCAGGACCCACTATCTGTAGTCAACTCCTTCAATGCTGCCTTCACAGATTTGAGCTCTGTCCTCCCTCCTGATTACCTGGCTGGCTCCATGGCACCACGAGATAACAATGCTTCACTTATTAACCACCCCAAATTCTATTTCAGGTGCATTTCATTAAAAGACACTAAGAAATACATAAAAAGAATGCTAGGGAAAACAAGAATAGGTAGCAGTTCAATTGAAATGAAGATGGTAGGGCTCACCCTTGATCTGGTAATCATCCCGCTCACAAAAATCTTAAACAAGTCCCTCTCCTTGGGAAAATCTCTCGCCCTGTGGAAGCAGGCATTAGTTACACCTGTGTACAAAAATGGAGACTGAGCTTTCACTGCCAAACACAGGCCCATATCCATTCTGTCCCCCCTCTCTAAAGTACTTGAGAGAACTGTGTCGGACCAGTGTACCAACTATTTGAATAAATACAACCTTCAGTGCCCACAGCAACACAGCTTCAGAAAAGGCCACAGCACTACCACAGCCCTGGTTGAATTCACAGACTATATTCACCAAGCCATGGACGATGGAAGCCTTGTAGGGTCTATATTTATTGATCTCACAAAGGCATTTGATATGGTAAACCATAAGATTCTTCTACAACAGCTGTCAGATCTGGGCTTGTCAAAAGATTCTGTGGGCTAGTTTAATTACTATCTTGCTGCCAGGAACCAAAGTGTAAAGATCAGAGCAATGATATCTACTGCCAGAGAGGTTTTCCTAGGAGTCCCTCAAGGATCTATCCTAGGCCCTCTAATGTTTAGCCTCTTCATAAACAGGCTTCCCGAATCTTGCCCTAGTAGTCATCCTCTGTGTGGATGATGCTGTAATTCTGAGCCATAGCCCAAATTTAAGTGAACTTGCACGTGAACTGCAAACTACCTTCAACTTGCTGGAGGATTGGTTTACTACCTACAAACTTCTCCTCAACTACAAAAAAAAACCAAAAAAACAACAATGCCCCATTTGAGCAGGTACAAGTATTCAAATACTGTACCTGGGTATTCACACTGATGAATTCCTCTCCTTCTCCCAACACATCAATCATGTGGTAAAAACCATCAATGCCAAGCTTGGAATCCTGTATAGGCATAGGAAATACCTCATGTCCTCTGCTCTGTGATTATCGGTCTTGGGTTCTGTACTATCAGTGATTGATTACAGCCTAGTGGTCTACAGCACAGCCACAGACATTGCATTGAAAAGGATCTCCACTATGTTAAATAAGGCCTGTAGGCTTGCCCTAGGGGCTGGCAACCAAATGTACACATGCCTGCTTTATAAGCATACAAATTAGCACAACCTTAGGGACAGGATAACATTTCAGACCTGCATTCTAGGCAAAAAAGCACTGCTAGCTCTTGTACCACCCTGCACCTAATAAATGTCCTGGACAACTAGTCCCCAGCACAATATCTAGGGGACCTTAAGTAGCTCACTTAAGGTACCTTTCAGAAGAGCATACCGAGGGCAACGCTCCTTCTCTTATAAGGCTCCACAATGGTTGAATGATCTTCCAGTTCACCTAGCTGGCTTTGAGAGCTTGAAGATCTTTAAAACACAATTGACACAGCACCTTGTCATTTTATCTACCTGCAACTGCTTTGCATAATACTTACTTCCCTATGATAGACCCATTCCCTCACTTATGAGCAGCATTTAGCCTCACACCTCTGTTACTCCTATCTCTATAAATAACCTTCAGTCATAGCACTTGCCATCCTTACTTTTATCTGAGGACCCACTCTCATTCTAGTCAAGGGCCTCACTAAATATGCTTGTTAGGCTGTTCTTCACACTACCTCCTCCCTCCAAAAACCCCCTCACATTTCCCATGACTTTTCCCCTCACAACCCACCACAGACACCCATCTCCCCTCCTGCTCCCACCTAGCTACTGTATAATCCTATTAAGTTCTGACAAAGCCTACCTCTGGCAGCACATGGCTCTCTTTCCAGCTCTAATTCTTTCACATTCTCCTTAGTTAGTACTAATAGTAGTCTAAGCTCTAACCCTTTAATGTCTTTGCTCATTATACTAGATGTGTAAAACAATTTCAAATTCTGTAACCGTGTGAAATTATTGTACGCAATAGAACCTTGCTAAGTGACCTTGCTATTTAATTTACTGTGACCTTGATATGTGCTGTATTGTATTCTATACTCTGACGTGAAACCTTCATAAACAAACTTCTAGCTCAAAGGTTGTTTTCAAATCAATAATCTAAAGTAAACTAAACTTGGTGGGTGGTATTGGGAAACAAGGGGAACTGCAACGTTATCTACCTCAATAAGTATAAATATGATGATCAAAAGTGTTTACAAAATGTAAATGCTGTTTGCAATGTTTTCCAAATGGTAGTCTAAAAGAAGTAGGACCTCCTGGCACAGGTAAAGTAGAAAATATTTTTGGGTTATCTTGGGTGATAGCGATGGCTGGGAAGATTTTTCTCCCATTAGGTCAATTTTTATGGGTCCCCCCTCTGGCAATCTGGGGAGTGTGCATTATCCAGGGTGTCTGGTTGGGACGCCTGCTTGGCCCTCTGCCTCCATTCCCAGGAGGGAATGGGTTCTTAGGCAGGGGGAGAACGTAAGCTTGCTGGGAAAAAACATACACCTTTGGGACATGGTGCTGTGGGTGCAAAGACATCATAAGGTAAGGCACCCATGTTGTGATTTAAACTTTTGTTGCTATTGATTCTGTGAAGAACTTGGTGAGATTCTGGAGTTTAGACCCCCCTTTCCTGGTACACCTAACCCCTAGACAATGGGAAGTGGGGGCTACAAAAACAGACTCCATAGAGTGCAAACTAGGAAAGTTTTTGGCTCACAATATTACAGTCCCTGCAGTGCTTCCCAAGCATTCAGGTCAGATAAGTTGCTGGACTAACACAGAAATTAATTACACATAAATCTGATCCAAATTTAACTTAGAAAAATGCATGCAGTCCCCTCTGTTTATATGGTATGGGAGTGATAAGTCAGGAATATCCTAAGTATTAGCTTCTCATACAAATATGTTTTTAACAGTAAATGAAGGCAGCACTCAATTAAAACTACTGCAAATTTTATTTTGTTCTAAAAGTTTCTTATCACATCACAATATTCTGAAATTTAATTAAAGGTGTGCAAGCAAAACAAGATGGAAAGCCCCATAAAGAAGTAGAAACAGAAACAGCCCTGTTTTATTTACATTCTGCTCTACAGCTTTAGATATTCTCTCACCAGGCCAGCAGTTCCCTGAATGCAAAAGGAAATGAGTGCAGGGGCAGGCCATTCCAGGGGTGGGGCTAATTTCATTATGTAGTGTATTTGCTTCACTACATAGTTTATTTGTTTCAGTATATGGTGTATGTAGAATGTTTCAATATACAGTGTATGTGTCTTACTAAGTAGTGTATTTGTTTCAGTAAATAGTGTATGTGAATTTTTTAATCTATAGTGTATGTATTTCAATATGTAATGCATTTCTTTCAGTATATAGAGTATTCAGATTTTTTCAATAGATAGTGTGTTTTAATAGTGTATTTGTTTCAGTGTCTAGTGTATTTATTTCAATAGATAGTGTATGTATTTCAATATATAGTGTATTTGTTTCAATGTATAGTGTATTTGTTTCAGTAGATGGTCTATATGGATTTTTCAATGTGTAGTGCATGTATTTCAATAGATAGTGTATGTATTTCAGTATATAGTGTATTTGTTTCAGTATAAAGTGTATGCGTGTTTTTTCAATATATAATGTATGTGTTACAATATATAACATTATTTGTTTCAGTAGATAGTTTATGTGGATGTTTCAGTCCATAGTGTATGTATATCAATAGGTAGCATATATGTTTTTGTTTAAGTTTATAGTGTATGTGGACTTTCAGTACTCAGTATGTGCATTTCAGTAGACAGTGTATGTACAGTACTTCACTATATAATGTAAACATTTGACTATATAATGTATGTGTTTCACTATATGACATACTGTATGCATTTTGGTATACAGCATATGTACAGTATTTCACTGTATGATGTATTTATTTCAGTGGATAGTGTATGTGGTTCACTACATTGTGTAAGTGTTTCATTATATAATGCATATTTTTCACTATATGATGTATGTATTTCACTATATAGTGTATGTGTTTTACTATATAGCCAGAGGTTCTGAATTATGTCTGTAACGGCTTGCCATATAGCACCTTTTGTACTCTGATTAATAGTAGAGCACGAATTGTAAAATAAGCAACATAGAATTTTACTCCAAGATATGGAGGTGCTACTTTACAGGCTGTAAGCATTTCTTCTTTACTTGCCAGCAGCAGAAAGATGCCATACAATTACAAAAACATGACATAAATAAGTAACACAGGCCAGAGACCCCTAAGATATGCATTGACTACTGCCTGCAAGTCCCATCTTGCATCGCACCCCCATAGTCATTTACCGGCCTACAAAAGACTGTCTGTTCTTGCCTAGACTCCACCTTCTTCTTTGCTGCTAGCAGCACGTAGCATGTCTCCTCTTTCGGGATGTTGTACAGGGAGCCTCTACACTAGGTCACAGATCTAGGATAATGATCACTGTCAAACTGGCATTGTTTATTGAATAAGCAGTGAATTGTCACTTCCATTTGGATTTCCTGGTGCCCTATCGGGATGAGGATCGGCCTGTCTGCAGTGCGCAGGAGGTGTTTGTGGCCCATGATTACATGGACCACGAGGCGATAAGTTCATCCTGCTCCTAGAGACACCAAGGACCATTTGGGGATTCAGTTCAGGAAGTATACAGTAAGAGAAGAGTAAGGACTTAAGCAAGTTTTGAAGCAGTTACACCAACAGCATTATTTTTCAGTGTTAATAAGTAAAAGAAAGCACATACAAAAGCCTTTGAAATGCAACTCCCCTCCCAATGTGTGGGAAGCTCTGAAGCCCTAGCCATTTCCTAGTGTTTTATTTCTCTTGGTCCCTTCTCAAAGGACTCAGATTCTGTGGAATGTGACCAGGAAGAGAGTGAGGAGAAATGTTACTGTTTGCACCTTCTATGTCATTACAAAGTGGCTCTGCTCCCACCTACACAAAGGACTGATGTTTCCGATAAGCTTCATAATCCTAGTGTTGCCATCCCAAGTGACCAGACTTTGAAGCACATTCACACTAAGATATTTAAGGAAAACATAACTGGTTTAAGGGCAGGAGCTCTTTAGAATTGACGACTCTGGGGCTGGTTCTCCAAGACTACAAAACCTGTAGCCATGCTGAGCCACCTCTTACCACAATCAACACAGTAACATGATCAGGGTGTGGCAGCAGGGCAAATCAAGCTTAGGAGTAAGAACCAGAGCCACAGAGGACTTCTTTGGACTTTGGAAGACTTCATTATTCACTCAGACATATAGATCTAGAATTGTGACTGATAGGGACTAAGATAAGTTATGAGAGCTGCAGGGATTTAATACTTTGGCAGAGTTTCGACTGAGAGTGGTAAAGACAATTAATATTGATGTCCCCCAGGATGAGAAGTTTGCTGGAGGAGGCATAGAAACATAGAAACATAGAAGTTGACGGCAGATAAGGACCGCAAGGCCCATCCAGTCTGCCCATTTCTTTTTCTACCTTATAAATGTGCCATCGGCCTTTGCTCTGTCAGTGGCCTATCTATTCACAGTCATTTGTATTGCTCCCTTATGCCTATCCCATGCCTGTTTGAAGCCCTGCACTGTATTCATAGCCACCACTTCTTGTGGTAAGCCATTCCATGCATCCACCACCCTTTCTGTGAAAAAGAATTTCCTCACATTCCCCCTTAATCGGCCTCCCTCTAATCTCATGCTGTGTCCTCTTGTCCTGCTATTTTTCTTATATTTAAACATGTTAGACTCTTTCACCTTGTTTATGCCCTTAAGGTGTTTGAATGCCTCGATCATATCACCTCTCTCCCTCCTTTGCTCAAGGGTATACATATTGAGCTCTGTTAATCTGTCCTCATATGTCTTCTGATACAGTCCCTGCACCATTTTGGTTGCCCTTCTCTGGACTGCCTCAATTTGGTTAATGTCCTTGTGAAGGTGTGGCCTCCAATACTGCACGCAGTACTCCAGATGGGGTCTAACCAGTGTCTTGTACAGAGGGATTATTACCTCCCTCTTACGACTTGTGATACTCCTACTAATACACCCTAACACCCCCCTAGCCTTACCTACTGCTTTAGAGGTCTGCTTGGATGATTTTAGGTCATCAGTGATGATGATGCCCAAGTCTCTTTCTTCCTTTGTGACTGCTAGCAACTTCCCTCCCAGCCTATAGGTGGCTTCAGGGTTTCTCTTCCCTATGTGCATGATTTTGCACTTCTTTGCATTAAATCCCAGTTGCCACTCTTCTGACCATTCTGCTAGTTTATCTAGATCTCTTCTCATTCTGCCCACCCCATCTGGATCATCTACTCTGTTGCAGATCTCGGTGTCATCTGCAAACAGACAAGCCTTACCCTCTAGTCCATCTGCAAGGTCACTAATGAAGATGTTGAAGAGGACTGGCCCCAGGACTGATCCCTGAGGTACCCCACTTGTGACTTGCATCTCTTCTGACTGTATACCATTTACCACCAATCTCTGTTTTCTGTCCATCAACCAGTTTGCCACCCAGTTGACCAACTTCTGACCCACCCTGAGCCTACCCAGCTTATTTATCAATCTTCATGTGGAACAGTGTCAAAGCTTTGCTGAAGTCAAGGTAGGCACATCAACTGCTCCCCTTGGTCCACCACTCTGGTTACCCAGTCAAAGAAATCTATGAGATTAGTTTGACAGGACCTTCCTTTGTAAACCCATGCTGTCTTGGATCCTGTGCCCTATGGATTCCAGGTGTTGCACTATCCTTTCCTTAAGGAGTGCCTCCATAATCTTGCCCACTACTGAGGTAAGACTGACGGTCTGTAGTTCCCGCCTCCTCCCTGCTACCACTCTTGTGGAGGCGGGATCACATGAGCCCTTCTCCAGTCTTCTGGACCTCTCCTGTGCTCAGAGACTCACTAAATAATTCTGCTAATGGCTCTGCTAGTTCCTCCTTTAGCTCCTTAAGTACCCTGGGATGTATGCCATCAGGTCCCATTGCCTTATCCACCCTGAGCTTAGCAAGCTCTTGTAGGACCCTTTCTTTGTGAAGGGAGTAGTGCTCACCTCCCTCCCCTGTGTCCATGATGCTGAGCTGTGGGCCCTGCCCTACCTTCTCTTCAGTAAATACTGAGCAAAAGTATCTATTTAGGATAGATGCCTTTACAGGGTCCTCCTCCTCACATGCTCCCTTTTCTCCATTAAGCTTAGCAATACCCCCTCTGGACTTTCTCCTTTCACTAATGTATCTATAGAAAGTCTTGTCACCTTCTTTTACTGTTCATGCTAGTGTTTCCTCAGTTTGGGACTTTGCCTGCCTTACTGCCTTCCCTGCTTCCTTTAGGGCAGTTTGGTATGCCTCTCTATCGTCATCCCACTGTGTTCCCTTATATTTCCTGAAGGCCAGCCTTTTGGCTCTGACCTTTTCTGCTACTGTTTTTGAGAACCAAAGTGGTTTCCTTCTTCTTTGCACTTCCTTTTCTGTCTAACACAATGGGATGTTGCTTCAAGTATTGCATCCTTAATGCTTGCCCACTTTGCCTGTACCCCCTCACCTGTGTTTCTTTTTGCCAGGGCTAGCTTAACTCTGTTGGCCATCTTATCAAAGTCAGCTCCTCTGAAGTCCCATATTTTTGCCTTGGAATGGGATGATTTAGATGTAGTAGCCAAATTGAACCATACCATGTGATGGTCACTGGCCCCAGGTGACCTTCTACCTGGAGATCTGTGATCCCTTCTTTGTTAGTCAGTACTAGATCTAGGATAGCCCTGTCTCTTGTGGGTTGCTGTACCAGTTGTTTGAGGCCCTCCTGCAGGGAATCCACTATGAGTCTAGTTCTGGCAGATGTTCCTGCTGGTATTGACCAATCTGTATCCGGCATGTTGAAGTCTCCCATTATCAGAACCTCCCCTTTAGCTGTCATGTTTTGTATATCTTCTAACAGTAATGTGTCTATGTCCTCCCTCTGGTCTGGGGCCTGTAGACAACCCCAGTTCTTATGGCTGTCCCATTTCCTGTTTCCAGGGTGACCCACAGTTCTTCTGGCTCCTTATGTGTATTCTGAATTTCTGTAGCTTTGATATTTTCTATTAACATACAGGCCACCTCCCCTTTTTGCACCTCGGTCTCTTCTGAACAATACATAGCCAGGTACTGAAGTCTCCCAAGTGTGGTTACTGGTAAACCACATCTCACTAATTGCTACTATGTCCAGTTTAGCCTCTGACATTATTGCCTGCAGGTCTGGGATCTTATTTCCCAGGCTGTGAGCATTTGTGTACATGATTTTCCATTGGCCAGATTTTGGTGTGTTAGTTGTTGGGTGAAGTTTGGCATTACCCCTGTGCATCGTATGGGGAGACAAACCTTTTTTCTTACCTGGTGATGCAAATGAACGGCAAACATGCTGAATTCCTGTTTGACCACTAGCTGAGGGAGGAGGGGTGTTCTTCCCATTCGACGTATGGGGTGCTGCACCCCTCTCCCCATTTGCTAGTTTAAATATTCTGCAAAGACATCAAACTTCTGCCCCAATGCACTGACTCCCTCTTTAGTCAGATGCAGTCTGTCAAATTTAAAGAACTTTCGCTCCCAGAACTATTGCCAGTTCCCTACAAATCTGTGTCCTTTTTCCTGGCACCAGCCCTTGAGCCACATATTTAGCTCCCCTATCTCCCCTTCTCTGACCTTCCGTCCATCTGCTCCCCTCTCCCAGACTGGCAGGATCTCAGAGAAGGAGATGCCGGACGAAATAGATGATAGTTTGCCACCCAGCCTAGTCAGGTGTTCCTTGGTCTCCACAACTGACCGGCTGGCGAGATCATTAGTCCCTATGTGTACTAGGACATCAATGTTTTCTCCTGCTTTGTGAACAATTTTAGCAATGCGGTCAGTGTCTCTCCATGCTGACGTACCTGGGAGACATCTGACCATCACCCTTGGCTGGAGATGGGTATCAACTCCCCGAATCATGGGCAGTGATAGTGGTTTGAAGTTCGGTAACGGAAGATGGAGACATCCCTGGGCAGCAGTAGATGCTGGCCACAAAGATGGGAACAGAGAAAGTGAGGGAGAGTTTGAGAATGAGGAGCTCGTATGCAGCTGGGGAGGTGATAGAGTGCACTTGAGAAGACTGAATGGAGGAAGAGAGGTGAATGGCAATTACACCTCCCTTCATAACACAGTCTTGTCAAGTTAAGGTGTAGCCAGGGACAGTAAGAGCAGAGTCAGAAATCTTGGGGGAAAGCCAAGATTCTGAAACTATCAGGAGATCAGGGCAAAAGGGAAGCCAAGAGAGGTTGTAGTAAATCAACTTTACACAGGAGACTATGGATACTATGGATATTTATGTAGGACACCCGAAGACCTTTGAGGAGGTTGGAGGGAAAGGCATGTGCAGGGCCAGGGTTAGGCTCAATGTCACCAGCTATAAGGAGTAACAGAGCTATGATGAGCCTGACATGGACAGAAATTTGTCTGCAAAGCAGAGGGGAAGAGGGGAGAGGAGGACAGGAGGATGGGGAGAGAGGGACGTTCTAATGGACACCAGGTAGAGTCAAGGAGAAATGGAGGGGAAGAGGGAGCAACCTGGAAGCCTGGGGATGTGGGAAGGGGGAAGGGGGACAGTAGGGGAGTTTGCAGAGGAGAGGGTGCGGGAAAGGGGGAGAGCAGGAAAGCTGGTAGGAAGGAAGGAGGTTATGAGAAAGAAAAAAGGAGGAGGGAATGGGTGAAGAGAATCGTGCAATATGGTGGTGTAAGATGAAGGGGGTGTAAGGGGGGTGGCTAAGAGCAGAGCAGGGGAGGGAGTAAGAGAGATTGTGGAAGCCTGAAGGAGCCTAGAATGGGAGTTGTGGAGCATCAGCAATAGAAGGGAGGGAGGGAGAGCGAGAGCAGAAAGATGGGAAGATAAGGAGCTGTGGAGAGCTGAAGGATGAAAGATGAGAGAGATTGAGGAGCGGCGAGAGAGAAAGAGAGAGAGAGACCTTAAGTAGGGGAAGGGAAAAGTAGAACTAGGAATAAAGGTATAAAAAAATTAATGAAGCAACAGTGCTAATTATTATAAGTATACAAGGGACTGGAACAGGAACAAGCTGAAGCAGACTAGAATAGGTTGCAAGTATTATACTGAATGGCAGGAGACAACCAGTTCATCTATGGCAGCAGCAAAACAAACAGTACAGCATTACATTAAAATGAATGAAAGCAGCTAGCAAGTAAACTGTGACAGCAAAGAAAGACCATTTAGATGAGTGAGCAGTTAGCAAAAGAAAGACATTAAGACTAATGAGCAATTAATGAAAATACTGTAGCATCAAAAAGTCAGGCAGCACTGCAATGACATAGAGTGTATAAAAGAACAAACTCTGGTCAGATCCAATATGCTGTGGAAAGCTTTTAGGAGAGGCAAGAGCATGGAAAAGAATATGTGGTACTTTCACTACAACGGAGTCAGCCATAAGTAATACTGCAGCAATTACAGTACTGCACATGGGTGATACTCGAGGACATGTGAAGTTTGCCCAATAGTCAGCCCTGCACAACATGGCGATGCTGACATAACTATGTTTGCACAACAGTCATGCATGCACAGTTTAAGTCAATATCACCATGTTGCACATGGTGGCCATCAGTACTGCAGCTGCAGAATAGAAAAGTAGTGCGCCAGGAAGTGGGTATGTTTATGCGGCCAGAGGAGGGGATGGGCTGCATAAACAGAATCATTGGAAGCTATGTCAGAGCATTCTGGCAGCATATCAGACAGTGGTCCAGTTACATGCTTCCACAGTGCTGTTATACAAATCTGACGATAACATAACATCTGTGGAGCTTGGCCCAAGCAGCCATATAAATCAGACTCAGGAAGGGTCTATTAACAAACTAGAGATCTGGTCTGGGACTTGCGCGCCATCACTGCCACTTTCTCATTCTTTTCTTTTTTTTCTTTTCCAGTTGCTTCTGGCAAATGTGCCTTAACCATATTGATTTCAGTGCTGGCAGACTACTTCTGGTTTTCCACTGATTGTATTAGGTGGGGGTAGTAGCAGTCTTGAAGTGGGAGCTGCCGGTGGTGGCATGCTCTGGAAAAAAGTGGTCTCCATGCTTGTCTGCACATTTTAGAAATGATGCCTTTCCTTGTTTTTGCTGTAAAGAAACTGACCCCTTTAACACAAAAACAAGGAGTCAGTTATGGCCTCCACCCCCACTTTTTGCTTCAAGTGAAGAACGTCATTATAGATTTGTATCAGATGTACAGTGGCAGCCATAGATGCAAAATATTATTAAACAGTAATCAACTGTATGTAAAAGCTCTTTTTTTTGAATGTGTGCTTTCTTAATGTTGTCAATACCACTCCACCCATCTGTACTCTGCCCCTGGATTTCTGCACCCCAAATGCATTATTTTACATTTTTGTGTTCAGGACAAAAATGCCTTTCAAATGAGAGTAGTCACTAATCTAAATTCTTTATAGTTTTTTATGTTTCCTTGCACGTGTGCAAGAAACATCTTGTGGTAGAACAACATTGCAGAGGTGTGTCAGGGACGGGTCCAATGTACAGCAATCTACAGTGGACTTGTCCCTGGCAGACCAATGAGCATGCAACCAGACTGTGACACTAGTCACAATTTCACATCTGGAGTCCGCTATCTCGTTGGAAGAAATAAAGTGCTCGAATGAGAATGCTTCATTCTGTTCATTCATGCCCGTACTGATCTTATTGCTTGTCTTCCCACCCATCCTGCAGATGCCTAGGTACCCAGCCATACACTGCATCCCCCACTCTGTGTGCCATAAGGCAGTAAACAGTCCTAGCAGTAAAGAACAAATAAATATTATTTATCCTTCCCCAGACGGACGTCCGCGCTGAACTTGTTTGTGTCTCTGTGTGAATGACAGTGCCTGTTCTTGTCCCTGAGCTCCTCTTTCTCCAGTGGTTCATGTGTGCCACAATCCCCAGCCTGAGCATTGCTCTCTGTGATGGTACCCATTGACCAGCCCCATGGATCTCCCAGTGTCCATGCTGCCTTAGTGTGCCCCCTACCCTGCCGCACAATACAAGGAGCAAGAGTGCTGAGAAGTGAGGCAGCATTGCCTGCAGAGCTGCAGCTTAACCCTGGACAGAGGGGAGAGAGAGACATGGGCTGCTGGGACAGACACCAAGAAGGAGAGGAAGCAGTGCCCCCCAAAACAGAGTGCTGGATCGAAAGAGGTGGTGAGTGGCACCAGTGTCAGTGACAGAGTGGAGAGAGAGCCCCCAAACAGTGACAGCAACATGCTGAGATGTAGCGAGTAAGTGGAATGACAGTGATCACCAGGTGACAGGCTATCACTATTGCAGCATCACCATGGCAGTGTGAAATTGGGAGCAGTGCAATGTAGTGACCATAACCACGATGACTGGTGGCTCCCTGACCTGCACCTGAACAAACATTCATTTAAATGGGTGCCTGTCCCCTAGCAGTGTTTACTCCTTCTCCACCACCCCCCAAAAGAGACACAGCAACAGGGAAACTGGCTTCCAGTGTGGCATATATGTGCAGGTCCAATCTTTTCCAGTCAGAGATGGTGTCAACCCCACCCTCACCCCAACAGAGAAGTGGAGTACAGTGTGTGACCGAGCTCGGTTGCCATCCATTTTATTTCCACTCACTCTTCCGGCACCTTTTCATCAGTCTGACTCTCTGTTTGTCTTTCTTTTTTATCACAACATAATTTTACCACCTCTGTGGACCTGGCAGGAGCTACGACCCCCGCCCCCCCCAAGGAGGGGTATGTCCTCTGACCCATCAGGGCCATCATGTGCCCTGCTGGGTCCTGGTATTTTCCTCCATTTCTTTTCTCCCCCATGCCTGTGCAATGGACGCAGCAGCTGTCTCTACCTCCACGGAGGCAGTCAAGCACCCTGGGCATAGACCAAACCCTTTCTTGCTGTGCTGACATGTGTAGCACAAACCCCCCCTCCCCGAGGAAGGAGATCAGTCCTGTGGATGCTCAATCCTTACCTTCCCCAGTCAACCCCTGAACAATCTAATTCTATTCCCTAACCCAGGTCACCAGTGTGGCGCAAGGTGTGGCATCCAGTGCCTCAACCCTGAGCACCACCGGGCCAGCTCTGTTTGTCTTTCTGAAGCTCAGTGGAAGCAGACAGCACGTACAGAGAGGCAGAGAAAGTGACAGCAAGAGTGCAGTGGCTGGGACAGAGAGTAGTGTTGCAGAGTTTTTCCTTCACCTTGGGGGGAGCAGACGTTAGACAGAGAGAGAGACAGAGACAGAGAGAGAGAGACAGAGAGAGAGAGAGAGGGAGAGATAGAGAGGGAGAGACCAGGAGAGACATAGTGTAAAACAAACTTGGTGCATCTATTCCACCACTGCACAAAAGGAGCACCCAGAGACAAAGACAAATATGTGGGTAACATATCTGCCCCTTTACACTGACTAACACAGTATAGGGTGGGCAATGGATGGGCACAGCTGGGTAGTTGCTGCCCCCTACACCTCCAGCTCACATCAGCTCATATGGAACAATCTGTAGTAGCCACAGACTGATGTAGGTTACTCATCTTCCCCTCCACATCCATCCCACTCCATACAGGTTGGCACACTGACAAGGTGACTTCCAGGTGGGCAGCCCAAGGTAAATAATGGACTGTGGCCTGGCAGAAGCTGGTGATTGGTGCCCACTCCACAACTGTCCCACCACTGCACATTAACTGCCCCAGCCAGAGACAGAAATGTGAGTTGCATATTTGCCATGCCACACTTGTTTCTTTCTAGCCTGGTGGGCACTAGGTGGGTGGAAATGGGGTTGCAGCCCATATTCACTGGGTGGCCCGAGGCCATTGGCACCCAACACATCTTTCTGCATTTCTGCACATATGAAGCATTTTCTCCTTCCATTCTGTCTCCTGCATGTTAGGAGCACTCTACAGGAACCATTGACAGATGTGGTTCACATATCTGTCCATCTTAACCAATCCAAGTTCCATGAAAGCTGGCACTGGCATTGGGTGGGCTTCAGGCAGGTGGCTCTGGGAGAATGATGCCCCATTCCCCCATCTCACCTCCACACAAGGGTAGCACCCTGCCGCAGCCAGGGATAGAGATGCAAGTTGCACATTTGCCCCTTCATACTTGTCCCTGCTCCACCAGAGCTAGCATGAAGGTTGGAGTGGGCTTTGGGTGACTGGCACTTCTTCAACCTATGCCACACCTCTACACCTGCAGAACACTTGCTTCAGCCAGAGGATCTCCCACCTAACATGTTCTGGTGGACATAGTGTCTTATGTAATCATATTTGGTCTCAATCCTTGCTGAATGCAACATTGTACATATTGTATATACTAATGTAAAGAAAATTGCTTTATTTGAATTTATATTATGTGTTCTCACTTTTTGTATCTCACACCATGTATTGTCTTTATCATTGCTTGTACAGGGGAGCACCTTGCAAATGAGCTTGCTCAATGGATTTTATCCCTTCACAATAAACTTGAACTTGAACATGGAAAGCACTCCATTCCATCTCCACAGATACAAGTGGGTATCATTGCTCCACCTCCATTCCACTTCCATACATTGTGAGCACTCATCTGCTGACCCCTCCAGTGCTTCTCCCACTACATTTCACCTCCCCCACATGGAGAGTACTTCTCCCACTGCATTCCACCTCTTGTACATAGGGAGCACGCCTCCCCCTCCATTCAACCGCCACACATGGGGAGCTGTCCTCCCATTTCATATCAGCTCTGTACATGGGGAGCACTCCACCCCTTCATTCCACTGCCCCTACATGGGGAGCACTCCACCCCTACATCCCACTGCCCCTACATGGGGAGCACTCCACCCCTTCATTCCACTGCTCCTACATGGGGAGCATTGCTCCCCATCCATCCCACTCCTACACATGGGGACATCTCCACACGTTTGCATCACTCCTCCTCTACCACCATCCCACTTCTTTTTTTTTTTTATTCAATATACTTTATTGAAATTTTAACAGTACATCAGAGAATACACAGCTGAGATAACTGATCGGGGTCCCCAAACATTCCCCCCACCCCACCCCAACCAAGTCTGCGCTCATATACAATTGAAGTTAACAGATCCAGAATATATATCTGGCACTGTAAAACAGAGAAAATAACCATACCTCACCAGATCAATAAAAAAAAATTATAATTTCACTAGCATCAGGAGGGACAAAAGAGGCTCCCAAATCTTTTTAAAATTATGATACACATGCCGCTGGTTTGCTATGTGTCTCTCTACTTGGATTGCCAATAACATTTCACGGTACCATTCAACAATAGTAGGAAGGGGCTCATTCTTCCAATGCCGTAGCATGACTAATTTTGCCACAGCTGATATTAAGGTTATATGCGCTTTACGTATCTGGGGTGTCCCAGATGGGAAAGTCACCAGCAAACAACACTCAGGGGTAAAAAGAGGATCCAGTCCCAAAATAGGGTCCAGGGCTCGACGCATCGCTCTCCAAAACTTCTGAGTGTGCGGACACAGCCACAACATATGATACAGCGACCCAGAGACTGAACAGCCTCGAGGACACAAAGGGGAGGAAGTATAACCTATATTATACAGTTTATCTGGAGTGTAGTAAATATTATGTAAGATATTAAACTGAATTAACCAGAGTTTATCCTGTTTAATATTTTTATAGATCCCACCCCAAACTTTCTCCCAATAAACGGTGTCTACAGGCAGAGACAATTCCTGCACCCAATAATAACATACCCCCTTAGGGAGAGATGTATCTAAACCTTGAAGGTGCTTATAAATATTAGAGACTGCATAGGGTTGCTCTACGTCTTGGAGGGCCTTAAAGAGACCATCCGTTGATTGTGTTGTCCATTCTTGGTTACCTTTAAATGCACATATAGTCGCTTTGATTTGCAAGTATTTAAAAGATTCCTGGGGTTTTAGTTGAAAGAGATTCCACAATGCCTGAAAAGAAACTAACTCTGTACCCTGGAGAAAATCCTCCAGTTTACAATGCTTCAGTTGCGGACAAAAGGAGGGTAGTATAGGACCATGTCCAATCTGAAACTGCCAATTATTAAAACGTGGTTGGGCCCGAGAAGTATACCAGTTTTCTGAAAAATGCAGTTGCATTTGTTGAAGAGCTTTAAGAGACTAGGCTATTGGGGTTGCTTTAAGCAGGCCGGGAAGACGGGAGGGCTTAGAGAATACCAGGGCATACGATGTACTTGCTGCACCTCGAGCTAGTCTGAGTTCAATATTAAGCCAGACTGGTACATATGAATACTCCTCTCGGGATTCCTCCACCTTTATCCAATGAGCTATCTTACTTAGGTGTAGGGCCCTGTAATACAAAAAAAGAGAAGGGAAGGCAAGGCCACCCTTAAATTTTGGTGCAGTTAGCTTCAGATATGCCCTTCTCACTGCCTTACCCCTCCATAAGAATTTATTAAACACTCTTTGTAATTGCAAAAACCAAGATTTGGGCAGGACAATGCCCATCATACCCAATGGGTATAACAGTCTCGGTAAGACATTCATTTTAAGAATATTTACCCGACCCCAAAGCGATAGTGGGAGGACACTCCATCTCTCCAGATCAGACTGCACCAGACGCACGAGACTGGTCAGATTAAGGTTAATCATAGAAACATAGAATTTGACGGCAGATAAGGACCGCTTGGCCCACCCAGTCTGCCCATTTCCCTACCTACTGGATAAGCTGCAGATCCTAGTTAACCAGCAGCCTACTTCTTCCTACCCCCACCCCCCAGAATTGCCTTATGACTATCCCATCATCAAGGAAATACTCCTGGCTATTTTGATCCCCAGGTATGTCAGAGCCTTGGGCTCCCATGACAGTCCCATGGAAGTACACATATCTTTAGCACAGAGATGGTTTAACGGAAATACCTTTGTTTTAGAGAGGTTCAATTTATAGGAGGATACCACTGAGAACTTATTTAACTCCTCCAGTAGAGCTGGTAACAAATTCTCAGGGTCCTCAACATGCAATAGAAGATCATCAGCATATGCCGAGATCACGTACCTTTCCCCTTGAATTGGAATACCCTTCAGCAAGGAAGAAGATGCTAACTTATGTACCGAGGGCTCCAAATAACAGTTAAAAAGAAGTGGGGAGAGCGGGCAACTTTGACGGGTGCCCCTCTCAAGAATGAATGGGTCAGACAGGCAACCATTACACCATACCCTAGCCCTTGGGGAGGAGTATAGCACTTTAACCCATTGTACAAAACCATCAGGCACTCCAAATTGCTGGAGAGTCACAAACAGGAAACGCCAAGAAATCCAGTCAAAGGTTTTTTCTGCATCGAGGGATACCAGGGCTGCAGGGGACTCAGCATCCCTCGATGCTGCCATTATATACATTAACTTCCTCATATGATCTGCTGAGGCACGCCCTTACATAAAGCCGACTTGTTCTTTACCAATAATCCCTCCAATTACTGGGGCTAACCGATTAGCCCAAATTTTAGCCAAAATCTTAACATCTGAATTAATAAGCGATATTGGACGGTAGCTTCCAGGACATAATAAGTCCTTGTCCGGCTTCAGAATTAGGGTGATCCAGGTCATCAAAAAGCAAGAATCTCTTATTCCCTTTTGAAACCAAAAATTAAAAACATCCCTCAACAGGGCGGCTAACTGAGGAAGACAACTCTTAAAAAAATTATTAGGTAGCCCATCCGGCCCAGGGGCTTTATCCAGCGGCAACTGCCTGATGGCCTGCTCTACTTCAGTTAGGGTAATTGGAGCCCCTAATTTCTCAGCCTCTCGAGGGAGTAGCGTAGGAAGGCCGACTGAGCACAAGTAACCTGTGATCTCCTGATCTGTCACCCCTATCGAGTCTGCCGAGGAATAGAGGGTCTCATGATACTCACCAAAGATGCTAGCAATGTCTTGGGGTTGAGACACTATGTTATTACTTACAGGGGACCTCAACCCAGGAATGAATTTGGACATTTCCGTCTGTCTTAATCTTAAGGCAAGGAGTTTCCCTGCTTTCTCCCCTGCCTCTAAGTACTTTAATTTAGTGCGATGAATGGGCAGCTCTGCTTTTGCCATTAAATCATAGTAATTTGACTGCAGTTGCTGGAGCCTTGCCCATTCCTGCATGGGGGATATATGACTTAATCGGTTTTCCAGTTGCTGAATATCACTGATTAACTGATCCAGCGCACATCTATCCCTCCGGCTCGGGTAGCCGAAATGCTTATAAACTCTCCCCGTATAGCACATTTGAGGGTGGCCCATACTGAATCGACCCTGTCAACTGTCCCTAAATTAATATTGATAAAGTTGACTATAAAATCCTGAATATATTTCAGTGTTTTGGTACATTTGAGTAACCGAGTATTAAGGCACCATCTTTTCCCCTCCCTGCACTTGGGATCCAGCATATAGGTTACCCCCACCGGAGAGTGATCTGACAGCACCCTCGGAAAAATAGATGCATCTATCACTCCCGGAAGGCCAAAAGCACTCACTAACCAAAAATCAATCCAGGAAAGAGTGGCATGCGGTGGGAAGTAGTAGGTATACTGCTGCTCCAAGGGGTTAAGAGTCCGCCACACATCAACAACACCTACCCCAGAAATAAGTTCACCAAGGGCCCTCTGTGCAGGCGATAGCCCAACTCTTCTGCTATCTGAGCAATCAATCTCTGAGTTAGGGACTAGGTTCCAGTCTCCACCAAGGAACGTCAAGAGGGGGGGATTAGAGACTAGTAAAGGTATTAACCGGGTTAAAAACAGAGGGGAGTCTGAGTTAGGGCCATATATTGACGCCAACATTATTTGAGAGGACTCTAACCTACCCTGTACTATGATATAACGCCCTTCTGGATCCTACCATTCCCTGCACATAACAAAAGGCACAGTTTTAGCAACCAATATGATGGTACCACTGTGTTTAGTAGAGTTACCAGCGCCGAAAACCTGACCCACCCAACTTCTTTTAAATAGGGAAATATTATTCCTCAATAGGTGTGTCTCCTGCAAACAGGCAATCCCCGTACAGAGCTGGGAAAGGTGCTTTAAAATCATAATCCGTTTCCTTTTACTTTGGGCCCCTTTAATATTCCAACTAATAAAGTTATAAGAACCACTCATTCTTTAGTCATAAACTCCAAAAATAATGAGTGAGAGAAGGAAATACTAGGACCACTACAAAATTTCTCATATTGTCCTCTGATGCATACGATTAAAGAAAACCCCCACAATGAGCGCAGACTTGACCCAACCCCAAAACCCCACAAAAAAACAACTTTAGAATTGGAATTGAAGAGATCCCCCCCAAAAAAAACCCTGCTCGCCAAAGACTCCACCCCCTTCCCCTCTTTACCCCAATACACACCAAACAACGTTATAAACTTCAATACAACTATTTACAATTCTACCTTACCCGGTTCTAATAACCGACCTCCCACTATATTTAAAGGCACGTGAAAATCCCTCTCACTGCCATACCAAGGCCCACCCTCCCCTGTCCCCAACAAAGAAATATCTTGCATATCAATAAAGCAATCGCAACCGTGATAAAACATTTAAAGTCACCATAAAATACAATGCTAACTCTATAATAATGACTGGGAAGAAGAAAAATGGCAAACAAGTCCAAACCGCAGTATATATATGGTGGAATATTGCCCCCTTGTGGCCTCCACAAGAATGTCTCCATCAAATAAACATATTGGCCTGTATAGCAATTTAACAGGAAACTATTTGCATCTTTCACTTAAAACTTAAACGAGAGAGAGAAATGAATCCCAAGAAAATCACCCTCAGCCCCACAATACCGGATTATACAACCAACAAAATAAATAGTAATGCAAGAGAGCTGTGATGGGGCTAAAAGTGAGTCCATTCAAAGTTCTCAAAAGTTCAGGACCACGAGTGGGTAAAGCAGGCTCCAGGACACACGTTGGAAGTGCAGTTCAGGCATATACTGACGACAAGAGTCTCTTAATAGATTAATCGTAGAGCTCTCTCAATCTCACCAATACCACATTCAAAAGCTAAACACCTACATATTTCGAGAAGAGGACTTCTTCAGAAACTATAAATATTATATTACATGACTCTATTCCTTCCCGGATATAGTGAATGGCTCTCACATATAGTCCCCACTTCACTTGAAAAGATCAGGATAAAGGCTTCGAAGTTCATCTGAAGCTTTTGCAGGGGACTCCAGACTGATCCACTTCTCATCATGTTTCACCTGCAAAATCGCAGGATAGCGCATTTGAAATGTTTTTCCAGCAGCAGTAAGCTTTGACACCATGGGATGAAATTCCTGCCTCGTCGAGAGGACCGACTGGGGCAGATCCTGTGATATTCTCAATTTTCAGCCCTCCCATTGTATTTCCAGGACTTCTTTGACCCTGGCTAATATATGTTGCTTGTCTAGATAGTTAAGTAGCTTGAATATCAAAAGTCGGGGAAGGGAGCCCGGCAAAGGGGGGGGGGGCACAGTGAGCGATGTGATCTTTCCACCACATAACTTGAGCAGTTGGGCGATGGACCAGCTATTCGCTCACATAGCTTTTGTACAAAGGCAACAGGATTGTTGCCTTCCTCCTTCTCTGGTAGCCCAAAAAATATTAAATTATTACGCCAACTGTGCCCCTCTAAGTCCACCAGTTTATCCTCAGTCTTCCGAATCCTTTGCCTCAGGACTGAATTATCAAGATCTGTCTTGTCTCTCCATTTATCCAGAGACGTAAGTCGGATTTCAACATCACCAACCTAAAGATTAAGTGAATCCATATTCTTCCTGATAGATTGGACGTCTTCCGAGATTGCTGAGATGGAGTCTTGAAGGAGCTTCATAAATTCAAGAAAATGCTCCTCAGTGAGTGCTGCCATGGGTGAGGGAAATGTACTTGACTCCGTTGTTTGCGACTTAGGCCTCTTAGGGGCCTTCTCTTTCTCCGGAGTCAGCGGGGGTGTATGGCACGGCGGCACTTTCCACATTTCTACCTCCATTTCACACCGCAATTGCGTTCTCTAAAACGACCGAGATCTGAGGTGTTGAGATACTGCCCTGAAATTCGTTGGCAAATTCCATTATAGGTTAAAAATCACCAGATTTGCCGGGGAGCAAGGGAGGGCAGCAGCTCTCGCTTAGGCAGCCATCATGTGACCCCCTCCCACCATCCCACTTCTGTGTATAGAGAGTACTTCTAACACCATTCCACCTTTGCACATGGGAGCACTCTGCAACCACCAGAGAAAAAGATGTCAGTCAGGCATCTGCCTTTCAACACCTATTCTCACTCCACATGATAAGCTCCAAGTTGAGCAGAACATCAGTGGGATTGAGATGTAAAGAGTGAGTTGCCCTGGGAGATGGTGCCAGTACCGCTCACCACCTCTCTGAAACCGAGAAGTCTCCCCCGGCCCAAATCAATCTTTATTCTTTTCTGTACTCACCACTTTTCTACTGATTATCCTCCTGTTTGCTTGCCTTGCCAGTCACTCCCCTCCCAAGACAGAACTACAGGCCACTAGGCCAGGGCAGAGTTTTCCTTGACCTCTCCTGTCTTCTCTTTGGACCACACCACCAGTCCAGCCAGCATCCAACAAAGTCAAGAAGATGCGCCGCATGTTACTCACAGCTTGGCACTGGATGGGTCAGTTCTTTCTCTATTAGACCATACTTCAAGTTCTCCTACAGTTCAACTGAGGCTAAAGAAGAGCAGTGCACAGTCCCACTCTACCACCATGATAGTTGACAGGACACCACAACTTGCTCATTACTGTACAGATGATACAACACAGCAGCATGCTCAGTAGTCTGTCTCACCAGGCTTTCTCTGTTGATGATGTCTCCATCTCCCCTAGCCATCAACGGTCCCGTGCATGCACATTGTGTTGCAGCTAGCTCCAGCTGCTATGGAGATTGCTAAGACACTGAGTTATTTAGAAGCTGAGTCTGAGCCAACCCGAAAAACTAAAATACAGGAATTTGAAATTTTCTGAGGTTATTTTGGAGGAGGGGGTTTGAATACCCTGAACACCCCCCCTGCCTACACCCATGCAATCCACAACAGTTCAGACACATACAATGCTTGCATCTAAAAGCACTCCTATCAGCCCAGCCAGCCCCCTTGCCTACCCTGGCACACAAATGACCATCAACTGGGACTCCTCTCACTTCCTCTGCAAGCAGCACAGATCCCTCACTCTCAAGTGGTCAGTCCTGTACAAGTAGCAGAGTTGGGGGTCTGGAGCTCCAGTCAGACCTGCAGCTGTAATGGAGCTCAAGCCTGCCTGAATACAACAGGACAGCTAAACTGAGTCCCCTTAATCCCTACAGAGGGAGGGCTACTGCACAGATGATTGCTATAGCCACTCAGGCACCACTGGGGATTTAAAACAAGAACTGAATTATGGCAGGCATACTGTCATCTGCTGCCTCCTCCTCCTCCTCCTCCTCCTACACTGACCACTTGCAGCACTTACCCAGCTTCTCCTCTGCTACCATTGCCCACCAACGGTCAGTTGTGTCACTGGGTGGCCCCCGTTGGAGTGGTCAAGTGAGCTCTTCAACTTGTTACTAGCCCCCGCAACTGATACTCCTGTTTGACTTCCTTCTGTGTCTGTTGCATTTACCTGTTTTCAAGCACCCAATAAACTGTTTTTCTAGTGTCTACTTAGACACAGAATATTAAATATATCAAAATAAAATATAATTGCTTTGAAGAAGATAGAAGCGTTTATTATGGCTTGGCTTCAATGTATGGTTGGAGAACGTTGAAATCTCATCTTAATTGTTTTACTTCCTTATTGCTATTTTGTATTTTCAGGTTAATTCAAATATAATAAAATATAGTTGTCTTTTTTTAGATTATAGAAACTTTTATTATGGCTGTTTTTGGTTTGATCCATGCACACTGAAGTGCTGAAGCAGTGAAATCACCATGATTTTGGTAGCCTTGCACCAGTTGTCTGATCCTAAAAATATGTAGCACAATGGTCGTATAATTGTAGGCCTATATTCAAAAGGCTTTAATTCATTATAATTACACATTAAAAAGGATGGTCTTAATGAGTTCATTTAAGGTTTCATAATTTGACCTTTTGCAATTTTAATGACCTCCCAATCCTAGAGTCTTCAATTTGTTTTATCTAAAGATTTCTTTGTTCAGTTCATCAATAGTCTAATAAGGCTTAGAATAAAATTACTTTAGAACAAAAACTGTATACACTTTTGGTTTGATTTTGTGCAAATACAGTACACACCACTTTATCGGGACATGGTTAAAGGGGATGAACGCTTAATTGGAATGATCCCCCAGGTGCCGATTTAATCTCACTGTTTATCAATGGCAGCTCTTTCCCCTTAATTGGGATGTCTCTTCCATTTAACTGGGATGTTCTGGCTGTGACTGAGGTGTTAGTAGCCCATTCGCTAACCAATTTGCGCCTCATTAACTGCATATTATTGAGAGCAGTACAAAAGCAATTATCATTCTGAGCTTCTCAGTGCTACTTTTCTGAATGCGTTTGTCTGGATGGCAACAAGTAAAAGAATAGACCTCCCACTGTGTGACAGAGTTCAGGTAATTGAAGCTTTACAGCTGCCAAACTCCTCTCTTTAATCGGTTACTGATGCACATGCCCCCAAGCATGTCTGTAATGCAGAAGGGATGGCTCATACCAGTTCTTTATGTGACAGGTGTCATGGAAAACATGGAGAGTTTATTTGAGATACACTAGATTCAGGATTCATTTTTTAAATCTTATGTCAGAGGCAAGACAGAAACAGATTTCTGACTTCTTTACCACGGGGGACAGCAGAGCTGAAAACACTTAAGTTGGACACTTAGATGCTGTTGGAGCTTCTATTGATGGATATAAGTGATTTTTTCCATTTTAAAGCTCTACTTTTGATTACACAGAATAAAGCTGGCATGGACTTGCTGTTTCAGTACCTCCTGTGCTGTGCTGTATGGCAACTCTGGCGACACATCAATGTCGGGACACCACCAGAGTGAATCTTTAACTATCGCCCGACCTGACTGGAATGCTGGTAAATAAAGATGCCACAATACAAATACAAATATTTCAAAAAAGATCTGAAATCACTATGGTCCTAGTCTCTGCATGTGTTTTGTTTAGTTATTTGGTTGTTTGAGTGTTTGCCTATGAGCATCAGCGTTACTGATGACCAGTAACTGTAAATAAAAAATCACTTCTCTTAATTGGGATGGACGCTTAAAGGAGATGAAAAGTGTCCAAGGAGCCGTCCTCTTTAAACGGCTTTTACAGTATTAACTTCTCTATGAGTTGGAAATGCATAGGAGATAAGATGAACATACTTTTGTATTTCTCCACACTTTTACTTCGGAAATTTGTGAAACAATATGAGAAAATAACAGTCACCAGTCCAATAAAATTTAGAATAAAATAACTTTTGAACAAAATTGTAAAAACTTTTGGGTTTGACTTTGCATAAATATTAACTTCTCTCTGAGTTAAAAATGCATGGGAGATTAGTTGTACATGTTTTTGTATTTCTACATACTTTGTGGAAATTTGTAAATAAAAATATATGAAAAATAACACTTGACCTTTTGCACAGGTCTTGACCTCCTGTAAAGGGAATGGCTTAACACTTATTTAGGAGTCATTCAAGAGTTATCCCAAGGTCAAGATTTAGTAAACTATGTATTTAATGCATTTTAATAATAGAAGTTGTCAAAGAGGACATAATAAATGAAAAAAATCAGTGTTGCAGCATAGATGCCTAAAAGTTTTACAAACAGCCATTGTATTTCTTCTCTGTCTTCTTTCTTCCTCCTGTCTGGTCAGTGTCAGTTTCACATGTAGATCTCATAGGATATTGCTGGCTAATAATTACCAAAATTAATATATTGCTTTTGTTCTGAAAAGATTTAACATGATCCCATCCTGAAAAGATCTATTGTGACCCCAATATGCAGATCATTTTGTTTCAAGCTGGTAAGCACTAAAGAATTCCATTGAAGTACGAATAAGTCAGGATTTACTGTTAAATTAGGCATGACAAGATGGTCTGGTCTCATTTCCCTTAAAGTGGCGTAGTGCTTTGGAGAAATGAGGCTGTTATAAGTGCAATAGGAGTTATGCTAAACAAATGTAAATATCTCTAAAAGAATACGAATTACGTATAATCCATCAGTATGAAAGTTGTTCAGGACAAAACGAACTTTCGAATAAGCCTATTCATTAAGCTACACTAATTATATTTTGCAAACTATGGCCATCTGATTGCCTGATTTTTAATTTCTCTTCACAATTCTCACCTTTCGGATGGCTATATTTAAACAAAATATAATGAATTCAGATTAGTGACTACCCTCATTTGAAAGGTCATTTTGTCCTGAAAAACTTTCATGTTGGTTGTATATTGGTAACTTTTATACTTTCCGAGATATTTACATTTGTTTGGCATGACTCCTACTGTGTTCACTTAGAGAAAAAAATTAGATTGTTTGGAAGATCATATTTTACAAAATATAACAAATTCAGATTAGTGACTACCCTTATCTGAAAGGTCTTTTTGCCCCAAACAATTTTAACGCTGGTTGTTTTTGTGCACCTTGAATATTAAAGATATTTAGATTTGTTTGGAAGGTGTGCACATTTGCTCTCAAAGAAAAGCAGCTTTGAGTTCTGTGTCCATCATTTTAAACAGAAAGAAGGGAGTATTTTTTAACTGTCATAGGGATTTGCAGAGTTATGGAAGAATACACTGAAAACTCCTAAAAGAAGACTTCCACAGAAACACCTTTTTTCAAGCGAAAGCAGGGTGGCTGTAGGCTCCGCCCACAGCCACAAAAATGAATCTAGCAGAAAGGCTGTGAACATCAGTAAGTAGAATAAATACAAGTACTGACAAGTGTATTCAATTTTGGATCAACAAGATAGACTATTTAACACTTTGAAAATAATCACTGTAGCTTGGGTGCCATGTACCAACAAGCTACTACCCCTCCCCTGTGGGCTCAAACAAGATTGAGGTGCCTGGGTTCTGGTTCTGATGGAAAAAGTGGGGTGGGTTCTTTCCCAAAAGTAAAATAAATTACTGTGGTGCCTCCACCTAGAGTAAAATATAAAGTGGGTCAGATTTCTGTGTAGTACAATACCCTGGGATGGTGTACCTCCCCACCTCCCCTCACAGTCAACCCACACATGGACTTCCTGAAACAAAAACCCTCTGTTAATACAAATGCAATTATTAACTGTGGATAATAATATACTCACTAATAACATGCTCACGAGACTGTTGTAAAATGGTCAAACAGCAATTTATTTACAAGGGGAGGGTTAGGAAAAAGGAAAACAGGACCTAGATGTTAAACAACATTTTGCATTTTAAAACATCAATGACCATAGTAAGGGCAGCGTCCCCCCCTCAACAGCAATACACCCATATAGCCCACCTCTCCAATGGTATTAGTTACTCCAGTGTTCCCTGGGTACCCAGGTGTTGAATCAGTGTTGGCCGGGCTGGTGCACTTTTAACATAAACAAGACTGCTTGAGAAACTATGTACAATTCCCAGATGTAGGGCAGCCCCTGCGTTTACTCACGGTTCTGGAGCACAGTTACACAAAGCCTAGGAAACAACAGCAAGGCAGGCTGAAGGACTAAAGCACTGAGCAGTGGATCTGGTTGGCAGCAGGCTTGCTGGCTGAGGCAGTATGGTCTAGTAGCTTGTCACCTTCTGGTTTGACTGAAAAATCTAGCAGCTTGCCACCTTCAGGATTACGCACTGGATACAGGAGCACTTTGCAGTGGCTTTCCAGTTCACAAACAGCCCAGACCCCAGGAGCGACCCCATGGTCCCACTCCCCCCAAAGGGATCGAGAGTGCCCTAGCACTAGGGCCCATGCCCGTGGCTCCCTGTTTCCCAATCCATCTCACTTACTAAGAGATAACTGGTCCTTTACCATGCTCCAGAACAGCCTGAACAAATTGTAGTCTCTGTTTCCACTGGGTTCAGCTCAGCACTTGGGTAAACAACAAGGAGTTCAGCACTGTTCTCTTGCTCCTCAGGCTACAGATTTCTTCAGCCACACTGCAGACTGGCAGCTGTGGCACAAGAATTCACAGGAACATAGCTGTTTCTTCCTTCTGCAGGCTAGTAGATGAAAATGCCTTCTGAAACTGATCTGGATCACCTCTCAGGGATAGGGTGGCAAATCAGTCACTCAGGTATTTTTTTTTTTAAACTGCAGGTTCCAAACACAAAGCAGCTTTCTCACTTCAAACCACCCTTTCAGATACTGGAAAACTAATCAGGCTTTCCCTGGGCTATTTGGCCAGGCAGTCACCAAGTAGGCCTCTGAACTTCTCAGGCATCCTGTGCAGCTTCCTTTCCCTCAGGAAACTCCCAGCCGATGTCCTTCACACTGGTTAGCAATGACATCTTCATTCTGGCATCAAATCCTTCCAGGCATTGGAAGGCAACACAGGTGCCTCCTGGGCTAGTGGCTGTGCAAGCTCCCAGGCAGGCCTTCTTCTTCACTTGAAGAACACAAAGAGGGTTCCTTTCCCTCTGGATAACTCTCAGGCAATGTCCTTGCCTCTGCCAGTAAATCATACTTTAAACTGAAGCATCTCCTTCTAGGTGTTGGAAGGCAACACATGTGCCTCCTGGCCTGGTGGCTGTGAAAACTCACAGGCAGGTTTTCTTCATTTCTTCACACACCATCATGGAGCAAGGGCCAGGAGCCCCCCTTCCTCAGGAGGTGCTCCAGTCAAACTGAACTGATTGACTCTGTCCTCAGAGTTTCAAGAGTTCAGGGCAGCTCCTGATTGGCCAGAACAGGCTTTCAGAGGAACATGGCAGCCTCTGATTGGCTGACATCTCTATACATTTGAAAAACTAATATTCATGAGGCTGTCTTGCCTAATCGAAGAGTCACAAAGGAATAATCACACTTGGCATTCACACATCAGCACAATTTATTGCAAGCAAAAGATAATTACACTTCATTTAGCAGCAATGTCACTATCAGCATTAATGATTACACTTTAGCATTCATTCATTAGCAATATTACTATCAGCATTAATATATACTTCAATTAAGCAATCATGACATCACCGATTCTATGCTACATCCAAGCCTTTTCCCAGTAGCTGGGGAAGCCCCTAATCTCACAGCCTGGCCAGGAGTCTTGAACCGGGAGAAAGTTCTACAGCTGCGTCCACCCTGCAGAGATGAGGCTCCAACCAGGCATTGAGAAAGCTACATTTATATCTTATTCTATGCTGTAATAACTGCAGCCTTCATAGTGTTGTTTTGCCACATTCTAGAAGCTGGCTGGCTCCCAGATGCTGCAAATTACACCATAAGGACTGCTCAGAATTCCCACACCTGCTAGGTCACTGTGCTCCAAACACTGGCCGGTGCCTAGAACACTATGAGCTAAGCAGAAGTTTAAACAAAACTACAAAAACAGGTTGCCTGATAATATGCACCTTCAAGTCAGCAAAATACACTGTCTGAAGCAAAACATAATAATGAGGCTATCTAAAGAGCAAAACACCAGTTAAATGAAGCAGCATGTAAAATGGAGTCACAATACAAAATGGAGTATAAAATGACATACATTACATGAAATAGCATACAAAATGGAGTGACAATAATCAACATATTATACTATCACTACATTCGGTCCTTTGATTATTGTGAATACGATTTGTATGGATATTGGTACCATAGCAAAATTACTATTTAATATAACATGATAAGTAACAAGTCCAAATGAGCAAGATAATTGTCACTACAGCAATGATTATGATAGGATGTATCAGAATATTTAACACTTTTGTAGCTGATGGAGACCATCCTGTAAAAATATCCCACCAATAATGAGTAGTCTCTTGTTGAATCTTGGAACTTAAATCAATCATTTTATTTTTAACTATCGTAGTTTGCACCTGACTTTGCACTAATGATTTATTTCTTATTGCCAAATGAGCCGCATTACATCTGTTTCCTGAATTATCTGTTTAATTTTATTTAATGAGATACTCAATCTTGATTGATCTAAAATATTGGCTACAATACAAAATAAGCTTCTGCTCATTATCAGGGACAAAGGTGTAAGTAGTATTTTCCCACACAAATGAGTCACATTTCTTAAACAACCTGAAAAGGACGAGTTAAGTTATACATCCTAACAGTATTCTCCTGATTAGTTACTATACAAACATACTGGGGTCCTATTTCTGTAAACATGGTAAAGGTTATGGGTAAAATTGTCCATTGACACAAATTTATCGAATGCTCCAGTAAACAAGGTTCATAAAGTCTGGAATGCTGTCCACATAGTATTCCATCAGCTGTTTTTGAACACAGACTTAAGTCATGGGTGGTGTTCTGACTATCTATATAATCTCCATTAAAATGTGGTAACCAAAACTCAGGATCAAATAATGGGGGACCAAAAATTAAAGGTAATATTACATATTTACACATTATTTCAGGGTCACTAACATTGTAATGTACCAATTGCCCTGAACAATAGGTATCTGTGCATTTTACTGTGGTGGATGACATTACAATCCAATGATTACTAGGAATCCATGATTTGAACACGGTCCTCCACACATATTCATTATTACTCATTAAATCACTTGGGCCTTATTTCTTTGCATTATAGAATACATATGTCGATTGTGCATTCTGTCCAATCAATAAATCACAAATATTTTCTGCTACTCCTATTCCCCATACCTGTGAAGCATTAAATAACTGCAAGAACTCAAAATCATAATTCAAAGTTAATCTTTGGGGTAAGAAAACAGTTGGCATCCATTGAGCTTGTAAGTTAATTAAGCTAAACACATCAATTCCTACTGCCTGAAGCCTGTTAGTCAGTGTTTCTATATCAACACTATTTAAAATTCCCATGCCTGCCCCTGCTCCACATAATAGCGTATCATACCAAGCTCTTTTATATTTGCATTTTCTACTAAACATAAACGTTATGTTAAAATGGATTACATTTTTCTGATACCACTGCGCTACTGATGTACATGTGGATGGAACCTTAACTATACTATCATTGTTAATTACAGGATGATTTTTCAACACTGTAATGTGATCTGCCCAAGTAGTTCTATTAGTTATTGCAGTAGCATTCATGCAGAATAACGTGTCTATGTCAATCAAAGTAATACTTGCATTGAAAATGTCTGTTTGATTCATACAGCAATCAAGTCTATGTTGTACAGTCACCATGCAACTATTCGGTAAGTTGCAGCATCTAATAGCAGTCTGGTTCTGTAATTTAATCCAATTTGTGTCCTGCATAGGTTGGACATATAATCGTCCTGCCATTGTCTCAACTGGTTTCCAAATGTTCACATCTGGTGAAAAGTAATGTTCACTATAGGACATCCTTGGTTTTCAGGGCAAGTAAAGTTGTCTTGCACCAGTAGCTGGTGGAAGATTTCCAACCCCATTGTACAAGTGGTCGTCAAGCTCAATATTCTTCCACCTGGGGTAATAGGCTTTACCGAATGGACCGTGAGAGAGAGTGTTATTCCTTTTAGAATCCATTGAAGAACCTAGAAAATACACAGACTGATTATTCTCGAAGATAACATGTGTTCGCTGGTACATATTCCCATCTGTCTTTCCCTGACCTGATAATTAACACTGTGTTGTCTCGTCCGGTGGCTATCACCTCAGCTGGTTCAGGAGGGCCATTTGGGTTTGTAACCCATATTTTGGCACCATTGTTAAAACCTCCTGTAGATCTAAAACCGTTATCCCCTTGCTGTTAAGAGTGTGGGGCTTGTCCCTTTATAGGGTCACTTTGTTAACTGGAATAATTAACAATTGAGCCACTCTGTCATACTGTTGAATTAACAGATTTTGTTCTCTACTATTCAACAAAATTACTTTCACTTCTCCTTGGTAATCACAATCAATCACTCCTCCCAAAATTTGTATTCCTTGAGGGCTAGCTCTGATTTAGGTGCTATCCAACCAAAATGTCTCGGTGGAATTTGTATTCCAATACCAGTTTCTATCACTTGAATGTTTCTGCTGTTTATTCTGTATTCTTGAAGGGCATGTAAATCAAGTCCAGCAGCTTCTGGGTTGCCCTGCAAGGAGACAGAGCTCCTGGTGTAATTTCCCAATATAACACTGTTTCTGTAGTTGAGTAAGCCTGCACTTGCAAATTAGGAGTTATCATTTGCATTAAGGGGGTCTCAGATTCTCCAATTGGTCTATTATTTAAAATCTGTAATGCTTCATGCAAATTCTCTTTCCATTTTCGTAGGCTCTCCCTCCAATTTCCTAAACTGTTCTTTCAGCAATCCATTCATTCTCTCAATTAACCCTGCTGCCTGCGGGTAATAAGGGATGTGAAATACCCACTGTATGTTATGGGCTTGAGCATAAGCTTGTACCATTTTCCCCCTAAAATGGGAACCATTGTCACTTTGTATCTGCAAGGGTATTCCATAGTACAACATAATTAAGTCAATTGCCTTGATGGTGTTTTTCTGTGTAGCTTGTTTACAAGGGTATGCCAATAAATACCCTGAATATGTATTCACAACTGTGCAAGCATATCGACATCCTCCACTAAGGGGTAGAGGTCCAATGTAATCAATCTGCCAAATTTGTCCTGTAATTTTCCCTCCCCAATTGTCCTTTCACAATATGAGGAATTGGTCTTTGTTGCCCATGTTGGCATATAGGACACTGAGCAACAACAGTTTTAACCAAATCCAATGTTAGGGTACACCTACTATATGCCCACCTGTAAGTGGCTTTTCTCCCAAATGTCCACATTTTGATGTGCCCATTTTGTCAGCCCTGATAACTGCTGACTTTGAGTTTTCCAATATCCACTGGAAGAATCTTGCGCTTTCATCTGCAATAGAATTATACCATCGTTCTAGTGTATCTGAAGCACAATGAGCATCAACATGAAATACAGTGGTCTGAGTATTTTGCACCATAGTCCATATTTCCTGCCACAGTTCTTTTCCCCATATTTCTTTCGAATAAATTTTCCTCTCATCCTTAGCCCAAGTGGGCAGCCAGGTTGTTAAACCATTGGCTACAGACCATGAATCAGTATAAATATGACATGTACCTGGGTTTTCTTGTCTCAAAGCCTGATATACTGCATACAACTCAGCATATTGACTGCTTTTCCCTTCTCCTGATGTTACCAAAACTTTTCAGTGTGTGGACAATAAGCTACTGCTTTCCAGTATCTCCTATTTCCCACATATTTGGCTGAGCTGCTGTAAACCATACATGTGCTCGGTCAGAAACGGGCAGCTCATCAAAGGCTTGCCCATTTCACAGGTGATTCTTGAATTTCAGGTATTTTTCCTCAACCTGTTCTCCTCTAGAGGAATTTCAGCTACCTTCTCATGGAGGGCTGCTATTCCCCAATTCCTACCTTTGCTCGATCCTGAATATACCATTTCCATTTGATAATGCTAGCTTCCTGAGCATGTCCTATTTTGTGAGTTCTAGGGAGCTTTTTACCCATTGCATAATGGGTATCTCTGGTCTCAATGCTACCTCATGACCCACTGTCATTTGTTCTGTCTCTATCAGAGCCCAGTAGCATGCTAGTAGTTGTCTCTCTCAAAAGGTGAGTATCTGCTACCTACCTCTGGGAGCTTCTTTCCAAAACCTAGTGGCACTTTCTGTCTCCTTGCTTCTGCCACAAACTCCAGTTTGCATACTGCCCAGTTATGGACACACTTAATTCTACCTCCTCCTGCAGGGGCCAAAGGTCTAAGGCTTGCTGCACTGCTTCCTTAGCCTTATCAAATGCTTTTGTTGCTCATCCCCCATTCAAACTCGTATTTCTTTCTGGTCACTTTAATAAGGGAGCTAGTATTTGCCCTAAATGGGTATATGTGTCGCCAAAATCCAAACAAACCCACAAATCTTTGTGTTTCAGTTTTGTCTTGTGGAGTCGAAAAGTCCAGTATTTTCTGTCGTGCCTTGGGCAATATTTCTTATGCCCCTGTTCCATTGAATTCCCCAAAATTTTACTGTTTGGAAAGGACCCTGTACCTTGTCTGGATTAATTTCCATCCTTCTTCCTCATATGATAAATGGTCTCATCTAGTAACTGTTGTACTTTATCTTGATCAGCCCCTGGATCAAGATATCATCAATGTAATGAGAAATCTGCATGCCATCCGGCAGCTTCAACTCATCCAGTGTTCTGCCACCATCCGTGGCAGATGGTGGGCTATCATATCCCTGAGGTAATCTAGTGAAAGCATATTGCCTTCCCTGCCATGTGAAGGCAAACTGGTCCCAAAACTTTTCCTCAATTGGAATAGTAAAGAATGCATTAGCTAAATCAATAACTGCATACCATACCCTTGTGCCTTTGTATTTGTTTCATCAGGGTGACGGTGTCTGGAACGGCAGCCACAATGAAGGGGTGTACTTGTTCAATTCCTATAATCTACTGTCATCCGCCATGACCTGCCACTTTTCTTGACCGCCACACAGGATTGTTCCAAGCTGTTGTTGTGGGTTTAAGCACTCCTGCCTCTAATAGATCTTTAATAGTGGCAGTTATCTCCTCATGCCCTCCTGGTATTCTATACTGTTTCATACAGATAATTTTGTAGCAGGTGGAATGGCTACTGGAGGCATCTGCACCTTCCCCACTACTACTGGTCTTGCTGAAATGTGTTTTACTCCAAATTGATATTGTCCATCAGACAATTGCAACGTCATCCCCTTTAGTATGTCTATTCCTATAATGTATTCCGAATCGGAACAATCATTACACAATATTTTCTCCGGGCAGCTGACCTATTTTCAGTTCCAAAATGGTCTGTACTGCCTCAATTTGTTTACCTCCTAATCCTGTAATTACCACTCGCTGACCTTTGTGTTTTGCTGGTTCCCATAAATTAATGAGGCCTCCGCCCAGTGTCAATTAAAGCTCTGACTTTTTGGGGTGAGCCACTTTTCAATTAATTTCCAATTTCATGAGGTCTAAAATCCTCCTAGCCCACCCTTCTACTGGGGCTTGGCCTTCATTTCAGTCATATTTTAGGTTTTTCAGTTGCTGCAACTCCCTAACTGGGTACAAATCACTAGGATACAGATCTGCATATTCCCGCTCCGGTCGGGTGACTCAATGGATCCCTGAGTGGGAGCCCCCCACCCCGGGACATACTTTCATCATCAAACCTCGGGGAGCAGTTGGACTACAGACTCCTGAAGAGACATGTACATCTGTCTTTAACTTTGAATTGATCTGCTTATTTACCGCTTCTAGTGTTCAATCCCTCTTTTGTACATTTCCCACATATCAGGGTACTGATCCCATCAATGTTTTCCCTGCCACCCCATCCTTTAAGAGAGCCAGGAACATATCTCCTAGAAACTCGACACCTCAGGATTGACCGCTGTTTATCCTGTCCTGAAGAATCATATAAACTAGACCCTTTGGCCCCAATCTCCAGTTCCCCTAACTGCTGTATTGCCTCTAGCACTACACCTACTGTTTTCCCGTCTGATTAATCAACAAAGTCATCATTACTGCCTTATATGCAGGTGGTGCAGTTTGATAATCTTATTACATACAGACACTGGCACAACAACACTATTAAATCAGCATGGTCTTCTGTGGAGACCGCAACTTTCATCATTTCCATTTTAATGTTTTGTATACAGTCCTTTAAGGTAAACCATGGTTTACTATCCTCCGGCCAGTCACTCACCGTCGGATACTTGTGTTTGCAAGCCATAGCCACCACGTCCAGCATCGTGGCATAGCCCTGCCCCTGTATTCGGAGGGTCCGAAACACCTCCTTCACCACAGGGTCATAGCTTAGTGACAGAAACCTAGGGGCATCAGTTTCATCTAAGCTTACTCCATCCACCTCTGTGTCATACAACCTCACCAGCCATCTCAACAAACTCTCCCCCCCCGGGTGTACCGCTCCAGGAGGTCTGATACCTCCTGTTGAGAAAAATCCTCCACTACATCTCGATTCCTAGGATTTCCCTGATCCAACACTTCAGTACGTCTTCTAGACACTGGCTGTGCATGCAATATTGGAACCTACGTCCTCAGCCTTTTCTTCTTTATCTGAGGCTGACCTTTCCTCATCTGTAGAAAACCAAATATCTCCATCCCATGTTTCAGGATCCCAGTGGGCTCCTGCCCTAGCTATTGCTAGGCTTACCTTTTCCTACTAACTCTGCCCTCCTCTTTTATACTTGTATTGTGTTACTCGACAGCTGCATTTCTGGCAACTGTCCGATAGGTATCCAATTTATCACTCAGCAAATGATTTTGACATTGTAACATCACAGCTTTACTTTCCAAATCACAAACCTTCGCTCCAACTCTGCCTTTTCACTAAGAAGTCCCACTACCTTTTCATGCATCTTCCTATAGGCAGACAATAAATCCACCCCCTGTGCCCCAAGGCAGCACATTCTTTCCCTTTGCCACAGGCACTCTTTTTCATACATGTAACAACATCTGCAGGCTCAGAATCCTTTAAACAGGATTCCAGTGTTCACTCAACCCTGCACAACATGACCACTCAGTGGCTAAATCAGCATAAGGTTGGTTTTCCCAACCAGGAATTTCCACTTGTGCACATGCAACATTAGACTCTTTCCTTTAAACATTTTCACTTCACCTTAGTGTGTACTTTCCTTTATGAATCCTGCCGACTACGCCAAAATTGTCTTGCCTAATCGAAGAGTCACAAAGGAATAATCACACTTGGCATTCACACATCAGCACAATTTATTGCAAGCAAAAGATAATTACACTTCATTTAGCAGCAATGTCACTATCAGCATTAATGATTACACTTTAGCATTCATTCATTAGCAATATTACTATCAGCATTAATATATACTTCAATTAAGCAAAACATGATACATCACCGATTCTATGCTACATCCAAGCCTTTTCCCAGTAGCTGGGGAAGCCCCTAATCTCACAGCCTGGCCAGGAGTCTTGAACCGGGAGAAAGTTCTACAGCGATGCGTCCACCCTGCAGATGAGGCTTCCAACCAGGCATTGAGAAAGCTACATTTATATCTTATTCTATGCTAATAACTGCAGCAGCCTTCATAGTGTTGTTTTGCCACATTCTAGAAGCTGGCCGGGCTCCCAGATGCTGCAAATTCACACCATAAGGACTGCTCAGAATTCCCTACACCTGCTAGGTCACTGTGCTCCAAACACTGGCCGGGTGCCTAGAACACTATGAGCTAAGCAGAAGTTTAAACAAAACTACAAAAACAGGTTGCCTGATAATATGTGACCTTCAAGTCAGCAAAATACACTGTCTGAAGCAAAACAGAATAATGAGGCTATCTAAAGAGCAAAACACCAATTAAATGAAGCAGCGTGTAAAATGGAGTCACACAATACAAAATGGAGTATAAAATGACATACATTACATGAAATAGCATACAAAATGGAGTGACAATAATCAACATATTATACTATCACTACAGAGGCTTACTAAATGCCCTATTGGCTGGCTATTTGGGTGACAAAATCTCACACCACCTTTTTCCCAGAAGCCATCTCTGCAGCTCCAAGGGCTCCTGGACTCCTCATTGGCTGTTGGCAGTGTCAAAGGTGGCAAATTAGGCCACCAACAAACAGTTTATTCACAGTCCCAATTTTAACATTATCTTGCAGGCAAAGTATTGTTTTATATTTATTTGCTCTCATAGATTTGTAGCTTCCCCTTTGCTCAGCTGTCTGCTGAAAGAGAGGGGCTTAACAAGGGCTTCTTTTGCCTGTTGCTGCTGCCGTAACACTACCCCCCCAAGAGAAGAAGCAGTGCTTATTAATATTCATAATGCAGCCTCTGCTGCTCTTAATACAACATGCACCCCTTTTTAAAATGCAGCACCTAAAAGTGCTTTTAAACATATTATTTTTCATTCTTCCCAAATGCCTCTGTGCCCCCTCCTTGTCTTCTATGCCCACAAGGGGCCTGGGCACACACAGATAAATGCTGGAGATGCATAGAGCAGCTTTTAAACATTTAAGTGCTACAGCGTTATCTTCAATGTGAGCCGACTCACTGCTCACATGTTCATGCAAGAGCCAGCATGAACATGCACACACTGAGTGGTGCGGACTTCGCTGACAGCCAAATGGGTAATTTCACTTTTGTTTTACTCCTTCAGTCCCCACAGCATAAAGGGAAACAACAGGGTGAGCAGGAGCAAACGGAGCCATAACGGGGCAGGGATGGCAGGACTAATGGGTTGGGAGAAGCAAGCAAACGTGAGGCGGTACGGTAAGCCCCACTTCTGGGGGGGTGGGGGGTTATGTCAGTACTTTGTCAAGTGAATGCTACCAGAATAGCACCGCACTATATGGCACTAGTCTGGTAAGCATTCACATGGACAGCGAGCGGGGATTTACAGCACTTGCTGTAAGAGCTCCCCTGGTCACTGTTCAGGGTGCTGAAAGGGGATAAGAGCACCAGGAGCCAGAAGGCCAACTGAGCTGCTTCTGTGGTGTGGAGGGCTTGGGCATCGAGCAGCTTGGTCAGCAGCAGTAGAAACAAGGGTTCTAATCTTGGGCTCCAATCTTTTAGAATACATTGGGACTTTTTTTTTTTTTTTGCATGGGGCTGTAACTGCCCCACAAATTTTAATTTTCCCTGGGATATGCTCCCACTTGGAGTGAGAATCCTATAGAAAGGGGGTGTGGGGCAGAACCCCCTTTGTCAGGGGGTGCAGAGGTGAACCCCCCTGCAAAAAAAAAAGGTGACATTTTTGCTGTATGCACCAAGCTAGTGCTATTCTTGTCGGCACTCTTTGGACCCAGTGCCATCATGTTGCAATGCTACTTAGGTTAAGAATCCATTATGCATCTTTATGAAATGAGTTGAAAAAATCCATCATCCTGATTGGCAACTACATCATCTGAGCTGTCTCCTTATCAGATGATATAGTAGCCAACCGGCACTGCCCTCCAGTTCCCAGCCCTACAACACCACGGAATCAGTGAGCTGTGCCAGCTGAAAACAGAAACATAGCCTGGCACAGCTCACAGTGCGACATCCCATCCCTGTGACCCAGCTCCGGTCTCTGTGCCCCTCCTTCACAGAAAGCAACCTCTATATAAAAAAAAACAACAGCAAAACATTTTTTTAAAGTTTTTCCCACATTTCTCATAGACACTCTCACCTCTCCTCCACAAAACGATCCCCAAAGTCATCAGCACGGCGCGTGTGGGCATGACGCAATTTCAAACAAATCCCCAATGTAAATAAAAATTCACTCCCCACAGACACATAAAAAGACTCCATTTCATACCATTTTGTACACATGATGCCACTGTCACATAGCCATGAAACATCACACTAAGTCCCCACCTGGCAGGTACTTTCCCCATACTGTAAACCCTGTTTTTCTCCCCAAATCCCACTTTGGTCATAACGAGCGTGTCCCTTAATAACTGCCATACAGAGCACTTTCCTTCTTCCTGTTTTAAAATATAATGTGCTCTGTGAGAGTGTGGCTTCAGAGAATGCGTAATTTTTTTTAAACTTTAATTAGTACAGCATAGTGATAGTGGGAATATCCTGGACATCAGACACTGCAAGCAAAGCAAATCACAGACTGCAGTTTAAAACAGCGGACACAAGACATGTACATCTACGTGGAAAAACTGGCACCAAGAAAATAATTACAGGTGGAAAAAAAGTTAATTTACTTTTCTTCTTGGGCATCAGGGAGTGGGGGGGGGACTTGGATGTATTAAGTACTGTGGGTCTTTTTGCTGTACTGCAAACCAAGCCAAATAAAATGTACTGTACAGCACATTACATAGAAGGACTACTTTATCCCTCCAACTAAATAAAAAGGTTTCTTAATTTTTTTTTTTCAATTTTAACAGTTTTTTTCTCTTTTTAATTCTCAATCTGTACTTGGGGCCCATTTTATAAGCACAATAACACACTCTGAGGTGTGGGTCGCACGCTGATAAGAGCACGCCTGCGGCATAAGGCACTTGGCGCAAGCACCTTGTGCCTTAGTACACCCATGGGCATGCTCTTATCAGGCGATAACCCACACCTCATCATGTGTTATTGCTTGCTTAAACCACTTAGTATAGATACACTGACCTCCATCAAGAGATTTGAATTGGTTTCAAATAGCTTGCATGATTAGGTAGTGAAACAAGGACAAGTTGTGACAGAAAGCATCAGGCAATTGCAGGTTACAAGAAGGCCAGAGCTATTGCTTTGGTATAATCACTGTAGTGATAAGAAGCAGGTGCAGGCCCTAGTGGGGAAGACATGCAGGAAATCAGGAGAGTGTTTAAGGACTTATAGACCATGTGCCAGAAGGAGGGGGCTATGTGGGAAGGACATTACTATGGCACCACACCAAAACAAGTGCCTATGCTGCTGCTGGGCTTCCATGTATGGTGGGGGGGGGACTTCAGCGGATGTGCAGGGAGAGAGCAGGGTACTCTGGTGTGAGCCCTTGTGACCCTCAGGCAGGCTGGACTGTAATGGCTTGAACTGATCCTAGCTTTCTGGAGAGAGATATAAAGGGAGAGATACAGAATTAGACCCTGGCTGATCTCCTCATCACTAACACCATACTAGCATGACTATTCCCAGAGAACGTCCACACTGTGTCCTGTTTAATGCCTTCATTAGTGACATTGCAGAAGGGCTGGAGGGAGAGGGCTGCCTGTTTGTGGATGAAATCAAGATTTGCAACAGGGTGGATAATCCATACAGGGTGGAGAAGATGAGAAGAAACCTGTGTAAGCTTGAAAAATGGTTCTAGGTGTGGCAACTGAGGTTCAATTCAAAGAAGTGCAAAATAATGCACCTGGGGCAAGAGAACTCTGGGAAGAGCGGTTCTATGTCATAACAGTGATTGCAAAACAGCGATCGCTATTATGGCGAATGTATATCGCTGAAAAGCAAATCAGCGATATACACATGCCGACGACCAAACACCTGGCAACTAGACTTAGTGTTTATGCGGGTGGGGGTCCCATGCACCCCCCCGCTAAAGGGTTACTAACGCCACAGGGGTGCATGCTGGAGAGGGGCAACACTCCGGATAGGGTTAGTAACTTCATGGGGGTGCATGTTGGAGAGGGGGCAACACTCTGGATTAGAAAAAGAAAACAGGAGCAGCAGCCAGCAGTAAATGCCCCCCCCAGTCCCCAGTCCCCAGTCCCCAACCCCAAACCCAGTACCTGCTATGGTGGAGCTAGCCACCTTCACCATCACACCACGCCACACCACATGGCTAGTTCAACTGTAGCATAGTGGAGGATAGCACTGAATATGACTCGCCATTTTGACGGTCGCTCATATTCAGTTGCTAACCTCACAGAATACCAGGACAGCTTCAGGATGGGGGGGTTGCTGATTATCACCAAGGAAGAAAGGGATCTGGGGTTATAATTTTAGATGACCTCAAGGTGTCAAAGCAGAGTAGAAAGGCTACAGGGAGGGCCAGTGGCATGCTGAGTTGCATAGGCAGAGGTATCATTAGCAGAAGACGGGAGGTGGTGATTTCATTGTATAAAACACTGTTGAGGACACACCTAAAGTACTGTGTGCAGTTCTGGAGGCTGCACCTTCATAAGGACATTAATAGGGTGGAGGTGGTCCAGAAAAGGGCACCGAAGATGGTACAGTAGAAGCCACTTAATTGGAATGTGGTTAATCAAGATGTCCATTTTATTGGGATGTCCTGCTGGAAACTAAGTGAACATTAATTTAGATGGCATACCCCTCCATTTAATAGGGATGGGGATGCCGGATAATTGGGAAAATTCTGTCCCACTCACTGCCATCAGCCTGTGATTCCTAGCTAGTTAATTGGTGCAGATGAGCCACTAAACATGCCACTAAATATGTATGAATACGCTGTGAATAGTGCTGTCAGCCTCTACCACACAAGCATCTCCAATTCACTTCCTGGTCCAGAGCCCCCAGTTTTCCCCGATCCTCCTATTACCCCTGGCTGAAATTAGAATTATCTTCTCTGTCTCCATTTTGCTGTTCTTTAGATCTTTACCTTTTTATTGTGGGCTGCAGACATCCTTGGTAATCCATGCTTCAGGCTGGTAACATGTACCTGTTTAACTTCTTTCCGTGGTACTAAAAACATTTAAGCTGTCTGACTTTCTAACTTATGGCATTTACGAGCATTTAGAGCAGATCGTGATTCCCTCCCCACCTCTGAGCTCTGGTGCCAGCAGCACAAGTGTTAACTTTATTTATTTATTTATTTAGTGATTCAGAAAAGACCTTTGAGTGCAAGCTCTTTTACAAAGGTTCCACGTCATAGACTGCAAAACAAAGTACAATAGGAGAAAGCAAAGGTACATCACAATGAACGATACAGCTTGGATTCAGAACTTACAGAATAACTCAAAACATAGGTACAAGTTAAAATAACAAGAAAAAAAACTTTATGGGGGGGGGGATAAGCAACCACAAAGTGCCTTGTCAGTAGTTCAGAGGGATGGGGATAGCTGGTAGTCGGGTGAAGAAAGGAGGTACAAGAGAGAGGTAGGTACTGTGGTGGAGGTGAAGGGTGAGGGAGAAAGGGTGATAAGGTTAGGGAGAAATGGGGGGTGAGGGGAGGCTGAGCAGAGAGGACATGCTAGAGTAAATGATGGGTGTGAGGCGGCATGGTCTGCAGCTTGCATTAGTAGTGAGTGTTAGGAAACTCATGGGACTGGGAGTTGGGAGGTGGGGTGGCGAGTGCCAAAGGAGCATGAAGCGAACTGATTGCTGAGGCAAGTCATGAGAAGGGACAGAGGGAGGGGGGGTACCTGAGGCCTGCCTAGTGCTTGCTGGGGGCAGAAAGAGCAGATGTGGCTGGACTTAGGGGCAGGTGCACTTAGAGAGTGTTATTAGGTGCTGTTTGAGGTCAAGTTTTGAATTGGGTCAGACAACTGGTGGCCAAGAGGTGCCTGGGGAGTTCATTCATCTGCAGGGGGGCCTGGTGGGCAAATGCACGTTACCCAAGTGAGGTGCAACAGAAGGGGATAACCAAGGCCCCTCTAGTCCTCCCCCTGATGACCTGTAATGAGTTGGATGCCTTGATCAAATTGCCTAAACAAGGTGGTGTTTTACCCAATAGAGCCTTCTTCCCTAGGATGCAAGTCTGAAATTTGACCCTGTTTCTTAATGACAACCAATTTGCACATTCATACAGAGTACAGGTGTGTGTGCCATGCTCAACATCCAGGGTGAGTCTGCAGGCTTTATTGAGCGCAGTCTGAACCCTCTTGAGTGCTGTATCCATTGCCACCCCATAGACCAATAGTCCATAGTCAATAGTAGATATGATGGAGCCATGGACTGAGAGGCAGAGGCCCCCTTGAGAGAGGTATTGCCTGTGCTTGTACAGGACACCAATCTTGGTATTGACTGTCTTGACCAGAGAGTCAATATGGTACACAAACGTGAGGGTATCATCTATTATGACCCCCAGATACTTCAACAAATGGACTTGTTCCAGTGGTTCACTGCATGTGTTGGAGAGGATGGGGGGTGGTACTTATTTTTGTTGTGGGGACTGGATAAAAGCACGGCATTTCTTTTCTTGTAGTTTAGTAGCAGCTTATGACTACAGAACCAGTCCTCGAGTTTGGAGAAGGAGTTCTGCAGCTCAGATTCTAGGGCAGCCTGAGATGTGCTGCTGCTCAGGAGCACTGCATCGTCTGCATGTAGTATGAGTTTGGTGTTGCAGGCTGTGGGAAGGTCATTTAAGAAGACGCTGAAGAGTAGGGGCCCCAGTATTGATCCCTGGGGTACCCCTAATGATACCTCTCTTGCGCTGGATACTGTTTGCCCAATTTTGACACATTGATTTCTCTGTATCAGGTAGTCTTGGAACCAGCAAAGGGCATTCGGTGCCACACCCATGTTTTGCAATTGGGTCAGTAACGGGGTGGTTGACTGTATCAAAGGCTTTGGTGAGGTCAATAAAGACAGACTCCACCAGTTTGCCTTCATCCAGGGCCTTATGTGCATAGTCTGTTTAGTCCAGCAGGGCAGTGGTGGTACTGTGATTTTGTCTGAAGGCATGCTGGTTGGAGCATAGTAGATTATACTTATTAAGGTAGTCGATGAGTTGACCCACCACAATCTTTTCTAGTGCCTTGGACGGGGGGGGGGAAGAGGATCGAGATGGGTCTGTAGTTGGCTACCAGAGACTTGTCGCCTCCTTTATGCACTGGTGTAAATACGGCCTGCTTCCAAACCACAGGGAATTGGGCAAGGGCCAGGGACTTATTGTACAGCATGGTAATGGGCACTATAAGAATGTACAGGGTGAGGGATAGAAGTTTCATGTCTATCCCATCACTGCCCAGTCTGGTCTTACCTAGTACTTTCTTGACCATAGTTAGGGCCTCCTTCACTATCTCCCTTTTAAAGTAGAAGGTCGGGTGAGAACTCTCAGAAGATATGTTGTTGGAATGGTTCAAACCAGGTTTAAAATAGGCAGGTGGTAGCACTGGGGTAAGATCGGTGAAGGCCTTATTGAAGGCTTCTGCAATAGCTAGAGGGTCTGTAGTGGGGGTGTTACTGATACTGAGCAGCTGAGGGTGCTTCTTTTCCTCCTTTCCAAGGATGCTTTTGATGTTATCCCAGCATCTTTTCCCATCACCCCAAAAATTGCTAAGCTGGGCCTTATGATAGCTGGTTTTGGCAATTAGCTTGGTGCAGGTGTTCCTGGCCATTCTGTAACACTGGTAGTCATGCTTGCTACCTGTGTTTCTGGCCTTCTCCCAGAGTATGTCCCTTTCTTTCAGGTGGGAGAGGAGCTCCCCATCAGTCAAGGCATTTGCCTGCCTCCGAATTTTTCTTTTCGTGAGCGGGGCATAGATGTCACAGATGGAGCTAAAGCCCTTAATGAAGTAACTGAGGGCCTGATCAAGGGTAAGTGCCAGATCGATAGGAGTCCAGTCATGTAGGGCAAGGGCTGATTTGAGGGCTTCAAGTTTACCCTTCCTCAAGACCCTGCTTTCAATGAGAATGGGTGGGCTTTTAGTAAATTTATTAGACCACAGGAAGGTGATTGGGGAGTGGTCACTTAGCATGTCTGAGAGAACCTTGATCTCAGAGATCCAGGATGGTGAGCTTACTAGGATCCAATCTAGGAGGGTACTGTTTCCTGTCTTATAGTTCTGCCTGGTGGGGCAGGTGACAAGTTGTGTCAGGTTGGAGGTGGCTATCAGATCCCTGAAAGGGGCAGCCTCCTTTCCATCCCAATTTATGTTAAAGTCCCTGGTAAGAATGAGCTCCATCCCCTTTGGAAAGGTGCTGATAACTTCAATAATTGTGGGAAGGCCTGCTGTGGCTTTCTTGGGAAGTAGGTAGATCGTGGCAAGGATGAGAGTTTCACCATTCTGACCGATCTGTGCCTTTATCACTATTAACTCATGGTCCTCAACCACCCTGGTTCCAGGGAGGACAGATCACTGCAGAGAATCCCTGGCATAGATGATGCATTCCCTGCCTCTCTTGCCCATTCTGTCAATCCTGTATGCTTGGAAGCCTTTGAGGGCAACTTCGCTATTTTTAATCCTACTGGTCAACCAGTTCTCCGTTAGGCAGAGGATGTCAGGGGTATGGAGGGCCATACATGCCTGTAGTTGGTCACATTTTGTGGTTAAACTGCAGATGTTCAGCGAGGCTATTTTTAGGCCTTTAACCTTATGAACACCGGGGACCATTGAAGTGAGCGGGCCTGGATTCGAGTGAATGTTGCCAGAGAGGAGCAGGACCATAAAGATGACCTTTCTGGCAGAAAGATTTATGCTAAATTCGGCTCATACCTTCCGCCGCCGAGGCTACAGGTGATTCAGGTGGTTGGACACTGGTTTAATTAGTAGGGTATAGCTAACCGTGACTACCCCTATACTAGGGGAGGGCATATGGCCACCCGTGTTTGTAGAGTAAGGCCGAGTGAGTCGCTGCCCACTGCCAAGTGAGGCAGTTTCCGAACATGCGTTTGCCAGCCATGCACTACCCAGTAGTGGTTCGGGGGGGGGTAGCAGTGGCCCAGCTAGGCATCTGTTGCTAGCTGTACCCAGCCAGGTAGTAAGGAGCAGAATGAGATAGCACCCCTTGATAGGGGACGTGTGAGCTTGATTCAGTCATCAAGCCTGACGCACTGGTGCCAAAGTGAAGCTGTACAGTTAACTACTATACTTGGTGGGTAATGAACAGTCAGTACAGCTTTAATAGGCCATTGGCAGTTTGTGTCTGAAGTGGGTGGAATTAGCAAGCATGGGCACGGCTACTGTGTATTTAATAGAGACCAGGGTCAGGGCAGGCGGTGTGGGACAAAATTCTGTTTAGCTATAAAATTGAAATAACAGGCTCTGGTTCCCAAGAAAAAAAGCTGTGAGAGAGAATGCGCCAGGGAGAACAAGGCAGTCTATATTTGACATACGGCAAGCTGATCTGCCCGATTACTCCATTTTACCACTGCTTGACAAAACATTACATCAATGAAAAGTCTAATTTAAAAACATTTTCCCCACCATTCACTACACTGCTTAGCTCATTTTTCTCCATTGATGTATAAACGAACAGAAAGTGTACAGGATAAACTCATTTCTCACCTACACTGCTGCTCTAAATGCTGTAATGACACACAGCAAGCTGATCCACCCCATTACTCCATTAGACCACAGCAAGTCAGAGTCAGTGACAATAAATTTATTTCAGCATTTAAATTAGAGGGAGCTTGGAGAATCTGGAGCAGCTGCTGATTCTCTCCCACCTCTGAGCTCTGGCTGTACTCATGAAGTAGTGATACTGACTGCATCCTGACTGCACAGGTGGAGAACAAACTACAAAATATATATTTTATTGTAAATCTGATGTACTGCACTGTTAAAAATTGTTTAAATTAGACTTTTCATTGATATAATGTTTTGGCAAGCAGTGGTAAAATGGAGCAATTGGGCAGATCAGCTTGCCATGTGTCAAATATAGATTTCTGATAAATGGGACTGCTGCTTAATTGGGACAAATAGCCTACCACCGGCGTGTCCCAATTAAGTGGCTTCTACTGTACAGAACTTGTACCACAGAACATATGAGGAGAGATTAAAGGACCTCAATATTTACTCGCTGGAGAGGAAAGGAAGGAGTGGGGGAGACATGATAGAAACCTTCAAGTACCTTAAGGGCAAAAACAAGGTGCAAGGGGGAGACATCTTTCAATATAGGGGGAGTACAAGAACAAGGGGGCGTGATGTGAAATTGGAAGGTAGCAGATTAAGGGGAAATGTGAGGAAGTTTTTCTTCACAGAGAGTCTGGTGGACAAATGGAATAATCTGCCATGGGTGGTGCTGGGAGCAAGCACAGTGGAAGGATTTAAGCATGCCTGGGACAGGCAAAAGGGAACTTTAGATGGGTGAAAGGAGTGGTGAACAGCCACTGAACAGATAGGGTCAGTGGCCAAAAACAAGCGTAGGGCTTGAGGGCAGACTAGATGGACCTGGAGGTCCTTATCTGCCAACAATTTCTATGTTTCTAGAGGAGAAGTTTATGCAAAAACCCAACACAGAATTTGTAACATCACATCAGATTAGGAAAGCACACTACATAAATTGGAAAGATGCTAAATATAAATTCACAGAATTCGGAGAACCCTCCCCCCTTCCTCCTCTCCTCTCCCCTTCCACCTCTCACCACCCTCGCCCCCCTGGCATCTCATCCACTATCCCTACCCCCACCACTTTCCTATACTCCACTCCTTCTTCTCACCCTCCTTCTCGCCCCTCTCATCTCACCACTAACGGCCTCCCTTCCTCTCACCCCCTCCTTTCCTACTCCCACTTAGTGCACTCCTTCCTCAACCTCTCCCACCGTTACCTTGCCCCTACCAGTTCCTGATACTGACCCTAACTCCTCTACCCCCAACCTCTATGGTGTTGTTTACTGGTTCCTTTCCACAACTTACCTCACCCCCTCTCCCCTCCTACCCACCTTCCAACAATGCCTAATTCAAGCTGTTACTGTCTCTGTGCTGTTCAGGTAAATTACCCTCCTGGTATAGTACAAATTAACTTGACTTGTCTTCACTACTGTTATTCTCAGAATGAATTGATGTGACTGCATCAGATCTGACTTAATTGCACTTATTGTCCTGGTTTAATCTATGCTTCCCTCAATATTTGTACACACTACTGTTATTTTCTGTATGTATTGATTGACTGACACTAATCTCTAATTGTACTTATTGTTTGTATTAAATGCATGCCCAGTTTGGGTTTTTCTGCCCTTGTTATCAACCCTTCTGACGTGGAACCTTTGTAAAAGAGCCTCTGGCTCAAAGGTATTGTAATCCGAGATTCAAATAAATAAACAGAAAAATAAACATATGCTATAACCTTTTTTATGTGTACATTTGCACATAGAACAGAGAGTCGTTCCGCAAAATGAGGTCAGAAATCAAAACATACATCTATTATATTAATCAGTGTAGAGCCATAACAACATTTTCACATTCAATTGATACTGCAGTATGTTCCAGTGGCATTTCTCCCATTTTCCTTGTTTTTGTCACTTAAAAACATTTTTTCAATATTCATAGTTGACTGGATGAGGATGGCTGGGGCATGTGAAGCCGTAGCTAGAGCACGGTTCAGTGTTCACAGGAATGTGTCTTTCACTATACTGTGCCATTTCATTGCTGTGCAAGTCCATGTCAGAAAATACATCAACTTCTCAGTGTGTTGTCATCATAACCTTTTTTTCTTAAATAAGCATTTTCCATTGCTGTTAGTCACTTTCCAGTAGCTGTTAGCACTCTTCATTCTGTTTTACTATCAGCGCTTTTGGTGGAAAAGGGGGCAACAGCTCCCATGATGGATTACTTCATATATTTTAATTTAAAGCATTGGTACAAAAAAATCAACCTTTGTACTTCTACAGTATTGCAGTGAAATGGATTGAATGTCAGCATCCTCGTAAACTGAGTTTTTAGCCAAAATTCAGATAGTTAGTGTGATCTAGGTAGGAGTTTTTAGGAACTGGAAGGTCTGATAGCTTGACATTTATTCTGATTAGGCACGCTAATAATGCTGATTGTTTTTTAATCAGTCTTTCAGCTCTGAAATCAGCCAGCCGTCTAGCACGAGTGATGAAAATAATGGGTTTAGTTGCTATGTAATTTCTGACATAAATGCATGCAAATAGGTAAACAGAGTTGAATTCATTTATTTATATTTGATTGGAAACAGTGAGAAGTCAGAATTAATGTAAACTGATCTGAATTTATTAATCCTTTTATGGCTGATCACAGTGAGAAATCTGAATCATTCTAATCTCACAGCAGTGTTTGTACACTCTCTTCATCCATCCTTCTCAATATTAGTTTTCACCGCCATGACCCTGAACACTGTGACACTAGCATTCAGGTGTTATGAATATTGCCTCTGAGGCAGGGCTGCCTCAGAGGCAGATGACTTAATCCCACCCTCTGCTGTGTCTCATTGGTTAATAACTTCTGAATGACAGCAACTGAGGTTGCCCACCTCTTGTTGCAGATTGGTTACACATTCCGCTGCCTTGGAGGCAGACCACTTAATCCCGCCCTCTACTGTGTTTCATTGGTTAATACCTTCTGAAGGCAGTAACTGAGGTTGCTGACTATTGCTGCTGATTGGTTATTCATCTGGTCTCTAAATGGCCCTCCCACATGTTTTTTCTTGCTCTGATTGGGTGGTTCTAGCCTGCCTCTGATTGGCTGACATACCAAAAGTGCCTTTTTTAAAGACACTTTTTTTTAAATGAAAGTTGTTTCTAAGGCAGATCTGCCTGCAAGGCAGCTTTGAGGCAGGTGTGGGTATGGTTGCCTCCCAGGCAGGGCTTTAACCTCTATAACTAAAGACCTGAGCTTTACTACTGTGCCAGCTTGGTGGTGTAGCGGAAAGGTCTACAGCCTGATAAATAAGAGGTTAAGAGTCTGAATCTACGCAAGGTCCCTCAGTTCTCTTTTGTCAGAATTTCACTTGGTTGGTGACCCATGGCGGCATGGTGTTAGAATAGTAAGTATATAAGAAAAAGGACTTACAGTAGTTGTGAGAAAAAATAATTGCAACAAAAAAGTTTTGCATTGGAGGCAGATCTACGACACTTTTCTTAAATGAATATTGCCTCTGATGCACAGCTAAGTCCCTTTTCTTATATACTTACTATTCTAACACCATGCTGCCATGGATCACCACTCAAGTGAAATTCTGACAAAAGAGAATTGAGGCAGACCTTATGTGGATTCAAACTCTCAACCTCTTGTTTATCAGACTGCACACCTTTCCACTACACCACCAAGCTGGCACAGCAGTGAAGTGCAGGCCTTTAGTTATAGAGATTAATGCCCTGCCTGGGAGGCAGCCCTATCCATACCTGCCTCAAAGGCAGGGCTGCCTCGGAGGCAGATCTGTCTTGGAGACACCTTTCATTTAAAAAAAGTGTCTTTAAAAAAGGCACTTTCTGTATGTCAACAAATCAGGGGCAGGCTAGAACCACCCTGTCAGAGCAAGAAAAAGCATATGGGAGGGTCATTAAGAGACCAGATGAATAACCAGTCAGCAGCAACAGGCAGCAACCTGAGTTACTGCCTTCAGAAGGTACTGTATAAACCAGTGAGACACAATGGAGGGCGGGATTACGTTATCTGCCTCAGAGGCAGCGGCATGTATAACTAGTCAGTAGCAACAGGTAGCAACCTGAGTTACTGTCCTTCATAAGGTATTAACCAATGAGACACAGCAGAGGGTGGGATTAAGTAGTCTGCCTCTGAGGCAGCGACATGTGTACCCATGGCCAGATTAATGGAAGTGGGGGCCTTACTCCAAGTCATATTTTGTGGCCTGGGAGCCCCTAAATGTCAACATCCCACTCTTCTACGGTGCCGGGCTGGCAAGGCAGCAATGACCAGGGTACTCAAGCATGATGTGGTTTATAATGCTGTGTTATGCCACATGACTTGACAGGTCACATGCCCTTGATTATAAACAACACAATTCAGAATGACCAATAACTGCATAAAGAAATATTTTATCGGTACAGTATTAACATTTTGTAAATTTTCACTTTTTAGTTACCTATAACTTGTCTTGTTTTTCCCTTGTCACTACTGTATGTACCTTGTAACTATTTTGTTATTATTAATTATGGATTAATTATTAATTATGGATCCTTTTTTCTTCCTCTTTTTATCCCTCCTCTGAGACACACCTGGACATTAGACTTCGATTAGTGTGCCCTGCCTTCCCAGATATCAAATTCAAATTCCACATAAATAATTTAATAAAAATGGGGATTGTAGCTGCCACAATCTCCCTGCTCATGCCTCCTTAAATACCTTTTCTCTCTGCCAAAACCAAAAAACTGAAGCGTGTATCGAAGCACTTAATGGGGCTCACAGCTCCCTCGCATCATTTCCCTGCTCAAGACTCCTTCGAGCTCCAAACCTGAGACATGCTCAAGCTCCTTGCCTCCGCAATGCATCTGCCACAATCACCCTCTGTGCAGCTATCCTTGTCCTCAGTTCTGTCTGTTCTCCCACCGTCTCCTCTCCTCCATCTCCATTGTCATTTATAGTTTTGTTGTCAACTTAAAAGTTGCTTTGCTGCCAATGCTGAGTTGCTACATCTTTGTCCCCACTCCAAGTCATTGATGCCAAAGCAGCTAAAGAGAGTTGTGTCAAGAAGACTGAGCATTAAGAACCTTGCAGGACCTGCAGGTGTTGACTGCAGTCACTTCAGAGATTAAGTTTCCTAGAGCAACCTACTGCAACTTCCCATTAATGTATATGATTCAAATCAAACCAAGACAAATCTGTGCCAGCAAGAGCAAGTCCCACAAGTTAGTTCCCCTCAGGTGACTTATTAGCACCCCATGGTCCACTCAGTGCCAAACTCAAATCTTATTAAAGACTCATCAGTACACTACTCAGGTTACTGAACACTCACAGACAGACCATGACCAGGGGCAACCACAACTTAGTTTGTTTCTCCAATGCAATAAAACTAGTTATTTCTGCAGCACAAATGACTTGGACACTGCAGAACACAGACGACTAGTCAACACAACATACCTGGTGTGGTCTGACTGATGTGAATGTGAATGTGATGAGTCCAGTCTGTCCTCTTGATTGTTTCCTCAAGATCACGCAGGCGGTGGTGACACGACTCGGCCCTGCAGTGCGGCCCGGCATGGGAGGACTCCTCACAGTCACAGCATGACCAAAGGCCCAACTCACAGCAGCACTAACTGATCCTGGCAAGTGGCTACACGGAAAACACCAGCAGCATGCGACGCTGCACTGAAGCCGAATCCAACTCCAGGTGGCCCCCTGCAGCCTGCTCAGACTCTCTCTCTCTATTTCTGTCTCTTTAGGCAGAGACTCTTCTTCTTTAATAGATGAGACCAGCCACCGGCACCAACAACTGACCACCACAGCTCTCTCTCGTTCTCCTCCTCTACTCCTCATCACTGCCCGGCCACACACTCTGATGCCATGCACATGAATGCACTGATTTCAGCTCCCCAGTAGCCACACCTCCAGAGGACCTCTAATGGACATGATTGGTTGAGTGTTGTGGGATCAGGGTGGATCAGAGGTGAAGTCGGAACGGCCCGTCAGAGAGACTAACAGGCTCGCTTGCTCAGAGTGGCTGCAGGGGGAGGGGGTAACCACTCACCAGGCTGACTCACTGGGGCAGGGGGGGCTGACTGACTCCAAGAAGGGGGGGGTGCTTTGGGCAGTTCGCCTGTCGGTGGTCACCCAGTACAGCCAGGATTAAAGAAAGCAACTGTAAATAGGTTAACAGTGGGGGCCCTCCTGAACCTCGGGGCCCTACGCCATGGCGTAATTTGCATACAGGTTAATCCTGCCATGTGTGTAACCAATCAGCAGCAAGAGGCAGGCAACCACACTTACTGTCCTTCAGAAGGTATTAACCAATGAGATACAGCAGAGGGTGGGATTAAATTGGCTGCCTTCGAGGCAATGCTGCCTCAGAGGCAATATTCATTTAGGAAAAGTGTCTCTTGCCACTGTATTCAGCACCTCCCTCTTTGTATGGACATCACTACATGTGATGTCATCAACAGAGGGCCATGGTGGTGAATATAAAAGGACTGAAATGGCCCGGGCCAGTCCCTCTGCTAATACACACGTCAGGAGTTTATTCTGCTAATGTAAGTATACATTTGGGATTTTTAAGCAGTTTAAAATAGAACATGCTGGAGGCTTCTAGATGTTTTTTTTTTTTCACATTTAACAGAGAAAGCCAGTTCGGCAGCAGGTGAGATTCACATTCAATAAAAAGTTTGTTGACAGTAAGGTAAAAATATAGCTCTAATTGCAATTTCAAATATTTAAGGACTTCAGTCTGTTTCAATATTTGGGATGTTTTGGTGTTGAGTGCATTGCAGAGGAGAGTATTTTCAGTTTGGGAAAAGCCATTAATTGCAGCAATACATTTGTACTAAATATAAACTTAAAGAAAAAATTACTCACCTTAGTAATGTTGTTTCTTCTAATGGAGTCTTGCTGTATTCTGACTATTGCAGTTAGGTCCTGTCTTTCAACTGCCCCGGAGAACAAAGCATGGCCAGCATGGAACGTTCAGCGCGAGCTCGGTTGAAGCCCCTGTCTGCTGTTGTTTAAACTCCAACCGTCAGATTCTTTACTCCACCTCACTGAACAGTCGCTCCAGAGATTTCTTCTTTGCTCGGTTCAAAAAAGTCGGTTAAAGTGTCGTTTTTTCGCTCGGTTTCTACCGAATTTCTGCTACCGAATCTGTCGGTTTAAGTCTCTGTCTGTGGTACCGTGAGTACTAGATAAGTTTTACATTTAGTTTCTGTGTGGAACTTGTAAATTTGGGATTGGTTCGGTTTGAACCGATCAGATAGGTCTTAAGAAGTTTTGAATTTATTAGAGTGTGGTAACCGGTCCGTAACGGTTCTAAAAAAAACGGATTTAATTACCTTTTTTTCCAAGACCTGTAACATGGTCAGGAACCGATAGGGGTGTCTTGCCTGGCAGATTGCCAAAAAAAAGGGTAAGTTTTGGAAAGGATTGGCCATGTCTGAGAAACCCAAGAAAAAAACCGGGCCCACTGGGTTTCAACACTGTAGTGTGTGTGGGGAAGCCTTTGCTAAGGGTGATCCCCACACCACCTGTGTTTATTGTCTGGGGTTTGACCACCTCGATTCAGACTGCCAAATTTGTAAAAGTGTTCCCAAAGCTACCCTGGATAAGAGAGTAGGTAGACTGAGGGAAAGGGAGGCCGAGAAGTCTGCTGACCTGGATGGCCAGCCCGGTTCGGTTCCGACTGAACCAGAAGGAGTGCCCTCTGACCAGGGCAAAACTTCTTCGGGCAAAAGGAGAGCCGATTCTGAGGAGTCGGTTCCGGTTAAAAGAAAGAGAAGAGAAAAATCATCTGGTTCAGATCCACAAATTCTTTCTCCGACCGCTGATGAAATAGCCAAAGCGATAAGGATAGTTCAATCACTAACTTCCGTTCCGGCCAAACCGGCACCATGTGGCAGGGGCTCGTTCGTTGGTCCCCGGTTCCAGATTATACTTTAGAAGAATTTTATGAACCGGAGGAGGAGGAGGAGGAGGGAGAGTATGAGGATAATGATGATGATGGTGATTATGAAAGTCTGGATGTGCCTATTGACCCGGACATCTTCCCAGACAGACCTTCAGGTGTTTCTCCTCCTAGGCTTTCTGAGTCCCCTTCCCACTTTATGTTTTACAAGAAAGTGGCTGAAACCCTCCACCTTTCTATGAAGAAGCAGTAGAGGATCAGGAGGAGCCTGATTTTGTTGAAATGATGGATATCCCAGAGTCCAAGAGACTGTCTATTCCCCTCCATAAATCTTTTGGGAAACAGACATTTAAAATTCTAAAGACTCCTAACTCCATACCTCCTGTGGACAGACGAATGGACAAGAGGTATACCCTTTCTGGCTCGGACACAGAATTCCTTTCTCAGCAATGCAGCCATGTTGGGGTAGTGCAGGCTGCTGCCTATGATAAGGCAAATATTCCCTTGGCATCACACTCCCCCCCCCCAGATAAGGACTCCAGAAGGATTGATGCCCTGGCAAAGAAGCAGTACATGGCAGCATCTTTGGGACTCAGGCAGGCTAACTATATGGCCTACACAGCTAGATACCAGAAGTCCAGGTGGGACACTGTGTTGGCTCTGGCTAAACAGGCCTCTGACCAGCTTGCCAAGGAGCTGGAGCAGGTGGCTGCGGATGGGATTAAGGCATCCAAGGTGCAATTTCATGCTGCTGTGGTCTCCAATAATGTTTCATCTAGAGTCATGGCTACATCTGTGGCCCTTCAGAGGATGGCTTGGCTCAGATGTACTAGCCTATCACAGGATACCCAGGCTAAGGCCATGGATTTCCCTGTCATTGGTAATTCTCTGTTTGGGGAGCAGACAGAGAATTACATGAAAAAGATGGACGAGTACAGGACCACTTACAGGAGTGCTCAGGCCAAAGAAAGGCAAGCCACCCCTCAGAGACAGCATTCCAGGGGCAGGGGCAGGCCCTTTCAAAGGCCTTTTACAAGCTCAGGCCTCCTCTGCTTATGCTCAGAGGGGTTCTTCAAAGGAGAGGCAGATGGGGAATGAGCAGGCCTGCTTCCACCCCTCAGCCTAAAGCCCCTGCCAAGCAGACACCCTGATGGGTCTGCCGGGCCGATTCTCCAATACCTGTAGGGGCAGGCTGGCTTACTTTGTCCAGGACTGGAAGTCTCTGACATCAGACAAGTGGGTCCTGGAAGTAGTAAGCCAGGGACTGGTTCTCAGCTTCAAAAAATTTCCCAAGATGAGAACCAGATCCTTTCCACCTGCAAATCCATCAGAGACCCTTGCCCTAGAGGCAGAGGTTTCTTCCCTCCTGGCTCTCAGAGCCATAGAAAGGGTTCCTACCCTACACAAGGACAAATGATTGTACTCCAGGTACTTCCTAACCCCCCAAAAAACAGGAGAATGGCGGCCCATCCTGGATCTAAGATATCTGAACAAGCACCTTTTAAAACCAAAGTTCAAAATGGTGACTCTGGGAATAATTCTGCCCTCTCTAAGGCCAGGGACTGGCTAGCCTCCCTGGACCTCAAAGATGCCTATTTTCACATCCCCATCAGGTGCTCCCACAGAAAGTACCTCAGGTTTGAGTTGCCCTCAGGCCACTATCAATTCAGAGCAATGCCCTTTGGCCTAACATCAGCCCCAAGGGTGTTCACAAAGTGCCTGGCAGTAGTGGTTGCTTTTTCTAAGGAGAAAAAAGATCTCCATCTTTCCATACTTGGACGACTGGCTCATAGTGGGTCAGTCTCCAGACCAAGTCAAGTCACATCTGCAAATAACTCAGCAAGTGCTCACTTCCTTAGGATTCCTCCTCAACCTTCCAAAGTCAGTTCTCAAACCAGTACAGCTCCTCACCTTCATAGGGGAGGAGCTGGATACAATAAGGGCAAGAGCCTTCCTTCCCTGGATAGGGCAAGGACCCTTATGGAACTGGCCTCTTCATTCACCCTTCAGGTGTCTCGACCAGCAAGGCATTTCCTGCAGCTCCTGGGCCACATGGCAGCCTCTACAGCAGTGGTCCAGGGAGCAAGATTTCAGATGAGGGACATTCAGTTCCACTTAAGAGCCTTCTGGTCCCAAAGAAAGGATTCCCTTACCAAACTATTCCCAGTGACTCAAACCCTGATCCAGGCTTTGCAATGGTGACAGGATCAGAACAACTTGAGACAAGGAGTTCCTTTTGTCACTCAGTCTCATTCAGTGATACTCACCACAGATGCCTCCCTGCTGGGCTGGGGAGCCCACCTGGGGGATCTTACCACCCACAGGCTGTGGTCACCTCAAGAATCTCTGCTTCACATCAATCTCTTGGAACTCAGAGCAGTGTTTCTAGCACTGCAAGCCTTTTCCAAATCTGTACAGAACAAGGTGGTCCAGAACAGAACAGACAATACCACCACAATGTGGTACATCAACAAGCAAGGAGGCACTCGGTTTACGGCCTTGTGCACAGAAGCAATGAAGGTGTGGTCCCTGGCCTATTCCCTGCAAACCTCTCTGATAGCAGTTCACCTCCCAGGGAAGGACAATGTCCTAGCAGATGCTCTCAGCAGGATATCCAAGGGCCATCACGAATGGACCCTAGATCCCCTAGTTTTGAAAGTGATTTTCTCGAGATGGGGCACTCCACAGATAGATATTTTTGCAGCCCCAGACAATCACCAACTTCCTCTCTATTGTTGCAGACCCCCAGTCTTGGGCTCAGTCCCCCTGGATGCTTTGATTCTGAATTGGGAAGGGAAATTTCTGTATGCTTCCCCCCTTCCCTCTCCTGTTCAAAGTGTTAGTCAAGATCAGGTCTCAACCATGCAAAGTGATTCTGATTGCTCCAGACTGGGCCAGACAGCCCTGGTGCCCACTGTTGCTGTCCTTAGCAGTCTACCTTCCCCTGTCTCTTCCCAGGAATTACAACCTGTTGACATCCTCTCAGGGGGAGGATTTGGTATCCGAACCTCAAATCTCTCAATCTCAAGGCATGGCTCTTGAAGAGTTAGAGTATGCTGATCTGCACCTTTCTCAAGGGGTTCTGGATATCCTTAAGGCTTCTCAAAAGCCTTCTACCAGAAAGACTTACAACTCCAAATGGAAAAGGTTCACTATTTGGTGCTCTAATAAGCATATTTCTCCAGAATCTGCTGGGTTGCCTACAGTCCTGGACTATATGGTTCATCTTAATGGCTTGGGACTTAGGCCAGCTACACTTAAAGTGCATCTGGCAGCTGTTTCTGCCTTCTTGTCAGTAGGCAAGCCCTCTCCTCTGTCAGCCCATCCTGTGTTTTGTAAGTTCTTCAAGGGATTGCTGCACACCACTCCCCTTTAGGGACCCTGCTCCTGCTTGGGACCTTAATGTTTGCATTGCTCAGCTTATGCAACCACCCTTTGAGCCTTTGTCCTCTGCAGAGCTTAAGTACTTGACTTGGAAAACTGTGTTTTTGGTAGCCATTACCTCTGCCAGGCGTATCAGTGAACTGCAAGCCCTGTCAGTGGAGCCTGATTTCATCTCTTTCCGTAGAGATAAAGTGGTCCTAAGAACTAACAGGAAGTTTTTGCCTAAGGTGGTTTCAGTTTTGCACCTTAATCAGTCTATGTCTCGCCCTGTTTTCTTCACTGACCATTCCTCCTCTGGAGAGAGGAGGCTGCACAGCTTGGATGTTAAGAGGGCCCTCAGCTACTACATAGAGCACGCCAAGGGTCACAGGTTTGAGTCCCTCCAGTTGTTCCTCACATATGGAGAGGTCGGTAAGGGCAAACCTGCTAGTAAGAGATCTATTGCCAGGTGGATTGTCTCTTGTATACAATTCTGCTATGAAAAGCTGGGTAGAACCCCACCCTCAGGCCTGAGAGCTCACTCTAGTAGAGGTACAGCTGCTTCCCTAGCTGCTGCCAGGGATATTCCTATCTTAGAAATTTGTCAAGCAGCCACCTGGAAAACAGTCCATACATTCACCAAGCATTACTCTCTGGATATCCAGGCTAGGAGTGATGCTCGGTTTGGCACAGCTGTGCTTCAGAGCCTATTCCCAAAGTAGGTTCTGTCCCTCCTCCATGGAGGTACTGCTTGGTAGTCTGCTATAGTCAGAATACAGCAAGACTTCATGTTGTTTGAAGAAAAAATTACTCACCTTAGTAATGTTGTTTCTTCTAATGGAGTCTTGCTGTATTCTGACCTCCGTCCGCCTCCCCTCTCAGAACCTGGTTTTTGGGATGTGGGTGGGCAGAAGCAGTGTTGGCACCCTAGAGGTGCCCCTTTTTCACCCTCCTTTACTTTGGGTGTGTGTTGTGTTTTGTTTTTTGGGTTTCCTGACTTGAGTCTTTGCTTTGAAACCAAAAAACCCTTTTTTAATAAATTTAGTTGCCAGTTGGCTAGTGTGAGTTTTACAGTTTCTACACAGAACTTCTAGTGAGTATTGCTCATAAAGATCTGACAGTTGGAGTTTAAACAGCAGCAGACATGCTGGCCATGGAAAGTCAACTCTTTGTTCCCCGGGGCAGTTGAAAGGCAGGACCTAACTGCAATAGTCAGAATACAGCAAGACTTCATGTTGTTTGAATATAGTTTTTAAGCAACTTGTTAAAGGATTTTGGAAAGCTTACTGACGGAAACTTAAATGAATGTTTAAGTGTTATTCTAACTGTGAGTAGCACACACAGTTATAATATTTAAAATTTAAAAATATTAAATGCGGCTGGGTAGCTATCATTTTATATTTATTATTAAGACTATGGCCAACCTCCTGAAGAAGACTTCTATTTATATAGGAGAAATGTGCAATAAAAATCATTAAAACAACCACAGTTTTGAAGTGACCACTGTCTTATTGAATTTTCAGTGCACCCCCACTCCCCCCAGCTATTTAATTGATTGTGCAAGCATCGGGGTGGCTGCAAATCAACTATTGCATCATTTCCCATGGACTTTCCTTTTATTTAACAGGGACTCTTATCAATTAATGTCTGACAGTAGCAAATCCCATTCTGGCAATCAAAAGAGTTTTCAGAGAAGTAATATAACCAGAAGAAATCCTTACACCATTCAAAATTAGTCAGTTGTGACAAAATGTCCATTGAGTTCTTGATGTGACCTGTTAAACCAGGTACCAGTTTTTGAAGGAAATGGCCAAGAAATGTTGACATATGAGCACTGAGGGACCCCTGCCTAGATATTGTAGGGAAGCCTAGAGGGTTCAGTTTGTCCTTATGGACCTTGAGTAGAATGTAAATTGTTGGTACAAGAAGATGCTGTGTCAACTTGGCACTAATTAAACTACATACTGTACATGCTACAGTCTAACATCTCTGTGGTCCCTTTGATTTTTTTTTTATACTACACACCACTGAGAACTGCGAGTGAAACTGAAATGAAATCATACTCTTTCTTTCACTCACGCTCTTCAGTGGCAGCTCTGGACTGGCAAGGAATTAAGATGCAATTATCGAAATTTCAGTACAGCCTTTCTATACACTCCTTTTCTTTTTTTTTTTTAGATCAGAATAAATGTCAAGCTATCAGACCTCCACATTCCTAGAAACTCCTACCATATCATACTAGTGATTAGAATTGCAATTAAAAAAACTCCATTTATAAGGGTTTCTAGCATTCAGTTCATTTCACTGCAATACTGTAGCAGCACAGAGGTTTATGATCAGGTGTGCTACTGAACACATAGTCATTGTATTGCTCAGGTCACCCCACCCACTGTGAATGGGACTTTGTTAGTCTGACCACTAGTCACTAGTTACCTACTACAGCTTTTGCTAACAGAGTGATGTGTTTGTGTTCAAACTACTGCAAGCTCTATTAATGTAGAAAGTGGTGGAGTTAAATTATTAAAGTCGAACCAGATTTATGGGCCAACATGGCTGCTATGCATTAAGCTCACACAAAGTCAGCTATCGAATTTTACAGAAGTCCTTTAAAAATACAGTGCTTTAAGCAATATAGTCTACTTCGGTTGTTTTTGTTGAAGTGTGATATGATAGATTTTATGGGTGCAACTGCAGAGCTATTGTTCCAGTATGTATAGGTTTAGGTGCAACACCATCTGGTTAACAATATTTTGTAGGGCTTGGCCTCTGATGGTAAATATGGGGTGGTGAGTGGTCTAAACTTTATGTACTGTATGCTTTAATTTGGTTTATAGAAGCACCACCTTCCCTGTGTGCACTCCGTTTGAACTGCATTATTCCGTTGAGTGTTACACATGGGTTACTGCTTGGGAAGGGAGCAAATGTGGCTATAGTACTCAGTTTAAAAACTGGACTTGTTAAAGAATTCTTCCCAGCAGTGTAAAACCCTGAGGGTACATGCATTTAAGAGAGAAGACAACAGTATCACAGACCTGTCATAAAAATGTCTTTGGAGAGCACACCAAATGTGGTATTCCCAAGTTCCAGCTCTAATACCAACACCAATGCAACTGCAACAAACTTGGAAAACCCACTGGAATATGTAAATCGTTTGCTGTCAGACGCTGTAGCTGCAAACCCATTCTTTATAGAAGATGGGGGTGGTAACCACATTGTACCAGAGGCCCAATCCTTACTAGATTGACTGACCGACTGGCTTAGCTGAAGAAGCTAGCCAGCCGCACCTCTTCTCCTGCCCGCACTGAAGCGCTTCCAGCCAGGATTGCCCCCTGACTAGGGCAAAAGTGGCCCCCACTGACTGAGCGACTTGCTGGAGAACCCAGCCAGCCACGCCTCTTCTCTTGCCTGTGCAGAAGCACTTCCAGCCAGGATTGCTCCTGACTAGGGCAAAAGCAACTCCCACTGACCAAGCAGCTTGGCTGGAGAAGCCAGCCAGCCATGCTGCTTCTCCTGCCTGTGCCAAAGCACTTCCAGCCAGGATTGCCCTGACTAGGGCAAAAGTGACTCTTGCTGACCGAGCGGCATGGCTAGTGAAGCCAGCTGGCAGTGCCTTTTCCCCTGCCCAAGCCGAAAGCTTCCATCCAGGATTTCCCCCTGACTAGGGCAAAGGTGTCTCTCACTGACTGAGCAGCTTGGCTGGAGAAGCCAGCCAGCCATGCCTCTTCTCCTGCCCATGCCAAAGTGCTTCCAGCCAGTATTGCCCCTGACTAGGGCAAACGTGGCTCCCACTGACCGAGTGGCTTGACCGGAGAAGCCAGTCTGCTGTGCCTCTTCTCCTGCCCATGCCAAAGCACTTCCAGCCAGGTACAAACTCTGACTTTGCCGGGACTGAAGCCTGGACCTCTGATTGGCTGCTGCTGGTGGTGCCAGCTCGTGATTGGCTGACACAGCTACGGCTTGCCCATGGATTGGTCCAGCTTTCCACTGCCTATTTCAATGGTGGTGGTGCTTTCTTTTTTTTATTTACTATACTTTTTGCCACCAACCGCCTGCCATCAGTTCAGACCCTCCTGCCTTGCATCCCCAATAGCCATGCCCCCACTGATACCCCCTAATTTACCCCTCAGGGTGGGGCCACCTCTTCGATCCAGGCCCTCTATGCTTGGGGAAGGTGTCAGTGAAAACTGACATTGCCTCCCTGGATTCCCCCCAATGTGGGATTCAGGTCTGGTTGTCGTGATGGAGCTGGGAATAGGTCAGCGAGGAGGTGAGGATCAATGAAGGCCAAGCAGATGAGCTTCATGATGGCAGTCTGCAAGATTTTACCTGGTTAGCAGGGGTGGTGACATGCAATGATGCCAGCGTCTGCCCCGCCCCTTAAGCATGATGGCGCCGAATGCGTATGGATCCCCCAGCCTCCGCCAGGAGTCCCTAGAGTGCCGGCACTCAACCTCCCCCTTCCCCTGGAGAAGGAGAACAGTCCATAGAATGCTCAATCCTCCTCCCCCTGGCTGGCCCTCCAGTTCCCCGGGTCCATTCCTGAACCTGGGTCACCAGCGTCGCAGATGGAGAACCAACCGCTGCTCCGGCAGGCCGGCCATCGGTGGCACTTTCTACAAGCTCTCTGCTACTCAATCTTCTTTATTTTATTATCTATATTTTAACTGTGGGAACTGTGTAAATCTTTTGTGCAACAGAGCATTTCAACTGTGGGAACTGTGGAAATTATTTTGTGGGGACTGCTGTTAAAGAGCAGCAAATCTAACTGAAGGGCATAGTATTGTACAGTGAATTTTTTGCTACTCATCTGTTCTGGGGGACTGTGCTTGTATTAGATTTTTCCACCACAGTACTGCTCTGGGATAAAGTAAATTAGTGTTGCTTTCCTACATACTTTCTGATGCTCCCACTGTTCCTGCCCTAAGTCTCAGCCCCTAAGTTGCCTTTGAACCTGTTTCTTTTGTCCCTGGCCTCCTGCTCCTGCTATAGCTAACCCACTTCAGAGTTGGCACCAGTCTAATGACCCCCACATGCCCTCTCCAAGCTAGTAATTGCTCTGTCTCACTTTTGTCCCAGTAGTCCCAACCCCTCGATTTAACCTGCTACCCCCCTTCTCCTACCCCGTCTAAAATTTTACCCACCCCCTGTCTGCAGCCTTTATCTAATGCCCTTCCATGTTTCTTTCCCTTACAGAATTGCCCCTGGCTAGGACAAAAGTGGCTCCCACTGACCGAGCGGCTTGGCTGGAGAAGCCAGCCAGCCATGCCTCTTCTGCCCATGCCGAAGCACTTCCAGCCAGGTACAACCTCTGACTTTGCCTGGACTGAAGCCTTGATCTCTTATTGGCTGCCACCAGTGGTGCCAGCTCTTGACTGGCTGACACAGCTGCGACTTGCCCGTGGATTGGTCGGACTTTCCACTGCCTGTTTCAATGGTGGTGGCACTTTCTACAAGCTCCCTGCTACTCAATCTTCTTTATTTTATTATCTATGTTTTGTCCTGCCCACCCACCCTGGACCCGACCTCTGTTAAATGCTCTAACTATAGGAGCACACCCCACCTCATTTACTCTATTTGTCCTTCCTGCTGACCTCCTCCACATTTGTAGGGGAGTTCCTGATTTCCTCCCTCCCACCAATCCCACTTTCTTCAGCAACTTATTTGCTACCAATTCCCACATTCTCAGCAAAGTCACAGCTCCCAAAGGAAGTCTGGCAGCAAATTTATAGCTGCCAGTCCCACTCTCCCAGCAATTTCATAGCAGCCCAAAGGTCATCGAGCTGCACTAACCTACACACCATCGTCTAAGCATGCTAGCTTCACAGTACTAGGGCTCTAATTTGCACTAGTGACTTAACTATCATACTGTGCAACTCAAGTAGTCCTCTTGTTTTTGAACCCCTCTCTTATTAGAGGTTTCCTACCTATAATTGGTAGCCCTCTCCTTTGCTATATAAATTTACCCAGCAAGTCCCTCCTGGTAAATGCCTGTTTTGCTTCCATCATGTCCCCTGTGAGGGTCCTTGTACTGAGAGATGCACTACTGATCACCCTCTTAACCTTCTTGGGCCTGCTAACACAGACTTCCTTTTCATCAGCCTTGTCAGCACTACAGGACAATGCCACGCCTTTCCCCAAGTATGGTTGGCTTACATACACAGCGTATGGATGGTGCAAACAACCAATATGGCTGCCTTTCTGGTCCTCTTTACCTGGGATTTTCAACTTACAGGAAAAATACCCCACCTACAGTACTGCAACCTGACGAGGCAAACTAAACACTACAGCAAACAACTAAAAGAATACCTATGTCGCTTAGAATTTCTGCTATTACTGCTCTCGGGTATTATTCACCCTAACCCAAGCCTACCCTTATCATCATCTGTCCACCAGAAATAGGCAGGACAACTAACTTTCATCTCTAGTAACATATGCAGCCTCCTCCCTAAAATGGACATCCTGAACACATGGGTTCTGCAGGACAATCTGGATATACTTTCAATAGTTGAGACCTGGCTCTCCCCAAACGTAGCCGACATTGCAGTCTCAATCCCTGGATACAACGTGTACAGACAGGATCGACTAACCAAACATGGGGGCGGCTGTGCTCTATACCACAGGGACAATATACAGGTCCTAGTCCTGCCACTGTCCAGCACTAGGACCCACATGCAGGCTATTGCAGTAAATATGCTCCTTGGAGCACATAATAAAACCCTGATTATTCTTACAGTCTACATCCCACCTGGACTCTGTAATGGAGTGCCTAAGTAGCTTAAATCTCAACCCGGAAACCATACTGTTGGGGGATTTCAATGTCAATTGGCTCTCCCCGGCTACTCTCTCATACAAGGATGCAATCTCAGCTGTCCACCTTTCACTGCTAGTTGATGAACCCACCAGGACAAACTGCAAGACTGGGACATCTACATTACTGAATTGGATACTATCTAAGTGCCCTGAACATATTTCTAATACAGCTGTACTACCTGATGTCTGTAGTGACCACTCTCCTGTCCTTTTCCAATTGTCTAATCATTACTCCAAACCCCCAGCTAGAACTGTTATCAACAGGGTCCTTAGACGTGGCCACCTAGACCTGCTAAAAGCAGAACTCCACCACCAGGACTGGTCCTTGGTTTACTCCTCCTGCATGGTTGACTCAGCTCTCGACTAGTTTATTCACCAATTCAACACTATGTGTGATAGAAATGCGCCGATCAACAAGCATAAAATCAAAGGATACAGTAACCCGTGGTTCTCCCTCAAACTCCATGAGAGTCTGAAGTCAAGGGACCACCTGTGGCATGAAGCCTGAGCCTCAGGCAAGCAGGCTGACTTTCAGGCTTATAAAACAGCCTGAAATGGCTACACTAGGGCCATTCGTGATGCAAAAAAAAAAATAGTATTATAAGGATGCCCTTATAAGAGCTTGGAGTGACAGATGTAAATTCTGGTCCAACCTGAAAAATGTCATGGGAAAAGATAATAAAGCAGCACCCACAATGCTCAGCATCGATGGTGAACCCACACTGGATCCTTACACCAGAACAAACATGTTTAACAAAGCCTTCTCAGAAGTGAGTGGTGTCCTACCCCCTGACTTTTTCCTCCACACCAACCAAGGGAGTGAAGCCTGGTCAGATGACCTGCCGCTCAAACATGCTCCATTCCATTTTAGAGCCATCACAATGTGTGAAACAAGGAAATACCTCCTAAAGGTTCTTGGGAAGTCCAGACACAGTGGCGACTCCCTTGATCTCAAATTTGTGGCGTTAACCCTGAATGAGATACTACCGCCCCTAACTCACATCATCAATACCTCTATGAGACTGTCACAATTCCCACTTAGGTGGAAATCCACATTAGTCACTCTGATATTTAAGAGTGAGGATTGTTCCTCACAAGGTAATTATAGACCTATCTATAAAACAACTCGAAAGAATAGTGGCAGATCAACTGGTTGAGTACTTAGAAAAATATCAAATTCAATGGTCGCAGTAACATGGCTTCTGCAAAGGTCATAGCACCACCACTGCACTACTGGAGTTTACTGGGTACATCTACAAGGCTCTAGACCAGGGTACCCTTGTTGGTGCTGCCTTCATTGATTTATTGAAAGCATTCAATACAGTTAATCATGTCCATCTTGTCGAACAACTCGCAACCATAGGCCTCTCAAATGATACTGTTACCTGGTTCAACAGTTATCTTTCCAGCCAGTCACAGCAAGTGAAGATTAACAATGTCATTTCTGAAAGCAGACCTGTATGCTCTGGGGTTCCCCAAGGCTCAATTCTGGGCCCATTATTATTCAACATTTTCCTTAACCAGCTCCCACACTCTTGTCAGTGTCAAATTCTGCTCTATGCCGATGATGCAGTCCTGTTCAAGAGTGACCTTGACCCCAAGCAACTGGAAAGGAAGCTACAAGAAAGCTTTTTGGATGCAGAACGTCGGTTCGGTGAGCAAAAACTCATCTTGAACAACAAGAAAACTAAAACTGTGTTGTTCTCTCGCACCCAGAACAGGCATTGTACTTTCCCCTCAACATTAAAAATGTGTCTGATACCCCATTGGAACTAGTCAAACATTTTAAATACCTAGGGATATTGTTGGAAAGCACCTTGCCTTATTCTCAACACATTGATACTACTGCTAAGGCAGTTAACAGGTGCATTGGTATACTCCATAGACACAAGAAATGTCTGGCCATCCATAGCTCAGTGATTTAATTAATCGACTATGGGCTAGTAATCTATGGTTCAGCAACAACCACGGCCCTCCACCATATCATCATAGCATTAAATAAGGCATGGCGCCTGGCTGCCAGCTTTCCAATGTTAACTCACATCTGTACTCTGTATGAACAGGCAAACTGGCTCCAGTTTGAAGGCAGATTAAGGTACCAAACCTGTCTATTGGCCAAAAAGATCATGCAAGATCTAGCTTCTGCTGGTGTTCAGAAGCTCCTCACCCCCATCTACATAATCACTGCACCAGAAGCACTGACAGCAAAGTTTTCAAAGTTCTGCGCTGTCATACCTCTCTAGGTCAAAGGGCTTTTGAAGACCGTGCCCCTAACTGGCTGAACTCTCTACCTCAAGACAACTCCTCTGTAGCCTCAATAAGCTCCTTTAAACAAAAGCTTAGGAATCACTTTTTTTCCATGGACAGCAGTGGTTGCTTCCAATAACAAAGTAGGTTTGCGCCAGTGGTCTCCCACCTACTCCACCCCCTGGGGCATCCATTACTCAGCCCACTTCCTATCAAATCCTGCCTGTCTCCTTGGAGATAGTCTGAACTTGCCAATACTCTTATCTCTCCCTCCTTTCCCACCCTCCCAAATCAACAGTTACTGTGACAATTTCACCGACAGCCCACCCCCTCAACCCTCCGACGAGGGCCCCTTGGGCTGAAGTACCTCTCTCTCTCTTCGCTCTTCCCTGACCCTGTAGTGATGAGGCCCCTTGGGCCAATGTATCTCACACCCTGCACACTTATCTCTTACTCATCACCTTGTACCTTCCTGGAAAACTTTGGTACTTGATGTAGATCGACTGCTTTGTTGCTTTCTATTGTTATGTAGTTCTATAATGTACTGCATTGTATGCACTTGTCCTTTAATTACTTGTTTACTTGACTCATTTATTTATTTATTGGTTTATTTTCTTTTTTTAAAAAGAAAAGTATCTGAGGATCAGTGGCAGGATTTTTAGGACAGTAAATTAATAAAAAGGGAACTAGGAGAGCTTCAGTAGCAGACAAGTAGTGGAATAGCAGTATAATTGCAGTATAATGTGGGGAGTGGTGCAATGCAGTGGCTGTGGGGCAGCCATATTCAGGCAGACCTTCTGGACACTGAGGTGCTGCCCTATCTGCATGCATCTCTCTGGACTGCGGGATGAGGTAGCCAGACTCAGAGCGGAAGTAAATTGGGTCAGGAGTACCATCACCCCTATCCAGAGACCACCCAGTCCAATGCAACTGCCTCAAAGGATGCCGAGAACGAGGAGCACTTGGATGACAGTGGGCTCAGGAAGGGTCAGAGCGGTCAGGCAGAGGCACATCCCAGATCCTATTCCACTCAAGAACTCATATGCCACACTGGCAAACGGGGACAACCAAATAGAGGTACCCAGAGAAGTGGAAGGAAAGGATGTGGAGGTTAGCCAAGGAGGTGACCTCAGCAGGGAAAGCAGTGTACCCCAGAGGAGGAGGAAGTGAATCCTGGTGGGGGACTCCATCATAAGAGGGATCCAGCTAGGAACTCAGGAGGGGGAGGACAGGGAGGTGAGGTGCCTACCAGGTGCCATGGCATGGAGGAAATGGAAGGAAGATCCTGGGGATCACTGGGAAGGCAAGATGGGAGGGTGAGCTGGATGTCATTATCCACCTAGGTACTAATGACCTGGCAAATGGGGAGCCAAAGGAAGTTCAGGAAGAGTTTAGGAAATTGGGGAGGGGTCTCAAGCAAGTAGCTACTTCTGTCACTTTCTCAGAAGTACTACCTGCGAGAGGCAAGGGAGAGCATGGGGTGCATGCACCAGGAACTTTAACTCATGGTTGAAGAACTGGTGCTGTGAGGAAGGGTTTGGATTCATTGGTGACTGGGGACCCACCTGGAGGGATGGAGGTTTGTTCAAGCCTGACGGCCTGCATCCATCCTGGAGGGAAATCCAAGCACTCATTGATAAGTTTAAATACTACATTGACAAGCATTTAAACTAGCAAAGGGGGGTGGCAGGCCAGCAAGGAGGGTACCTACTTGCTCACCCCCCACAGCTATCAGTGGAACCAGTGAACCAGAGGAGTGGCTATCTCTACAAAGCAGTGTGCAAAAGATGGAGATTAGCACCCAAGAGGTGGATAGGCAGAAAAGGGGCAAAATTCAGCAGAAGGGCAGACAGCAAGGAAAACCAGGGATAAAGGACAACCAAGGAAGGGGCTGGAGTAGAACAGTGAAACAGTCTAGGCAGGTCAAATCATGGAAAGCCATGTGTGCAAATGCCAGGAGCCTTACCAACAAGATGGAAGATCTGGAGGCTGTCATGGTGCAGTCAGACCTGGACATTGTGGCCATCACTGAAACCTGGTGTAATGATAACCACGACTGGGAGATGACCATACCTGGCTACAACATATTCAGAAGAGACAGGGCAGGCAGGAAGGGAGGAGGAGTGGCACTATATGTGAAAAATGACATAAGGGCCACAGAGATCCAGGAGGAACAAAATGGAGGAGAGATACTGTGGGTTAAGCTGGAAAGGAAAATGGGGCCAGCCTTCTGCACAGGTGTGGTCTATAGACCACCAGCCCAGGAGGAAGAAACAGATAGGGAGCTGATGCTAGCCATCCAAAGGATGGCAGACAAGGGGGAGGTAGTACTGGTTGGAGACTTCAGTATTCCTGATGTGGACTGGAACATCCCAGGAGCAGCATCAACTAGGAGCAGATTTATCCTGGACTCCCTTCAGGGTGCCTTCCTCAAGCAACTGGTCATGGAACCAACTCGGCAGAAGGCAATACTGGACCTTGTGCTCACAAACAGGGACAGTGTGATGGGGTAACAGTGGGGGAGCACCTGGGGAACAGTGATCACCAGTCATTGTGGTTTGAAATCACAGAAAGAGCAGAACCAAACAACACAAAAACACGTATCCTGGATTTTAGGGGGCAGACTTTGGGAAACTGGGGAGATACTTGAAAGAGGCATTAAGGGGAATGGGCAGGAATCAGGGGTTGAGGAACAGTGGGCAGTATTTAAAATGGGGATTACAAGAACAACAGAATTATGCATTAAGCAGGTTAGCAAGAGGAAAAGGAAGAGGAGACCATTATGGTTTTCCAAAGAGGTAGCAAAGAAAGTGAAAGCCAAAAAGATTATGCTCAGGCAATACAAAAGACACAGGCAGAAGGGGATAGGAGAAGTACCAGGAGAAGCAAAGGGAGGCAGGGAGGTCAGTAAGGGAAGCCAAAGCTCAGACAGAAGAACACATTGCAAAATCAGTGGGTAGAGGGGACAAAACCTTTTACAGGTACATAAGTGAAAAAAGAAAGGCAAAGGGAGGGATAGTGAGACTGAAGGGGGAGGATGGGGGCCACGTGGAGGATGACAACAGTAAAGCTTGACATATTGAACAGATATTTCTGCTCAGTCTTTACTGAGGAAGAGGAGGGTAATGGGTCTGAAGGGAGTACAAGGGGTGAGAATGGTGCAGAAATGGACACAAGTCCCTTTACACGAGAAAGGGTCCTGAAGGAACTGGAAGTAATAAGAGTTAATAAAGCAATGGGGCCAGATGGGGTGCACCCCAGGGTCCTTAAAGAACTAAGAGAGGTGGTGGCTGAACCTCTGGCTATCCTGTTTAGCCGATCACTGGAAACAGGAGGTACCCAAAGACCGGAGGACAGCAGATGTAGTCCCTTATACAAAAGTGGGAACAAAGAGGACGGGAACTACAGACCAGTTAGCCTCACCTCAGTAGTGGGGAAGATCATGGAAGCACTACTGAAGGAGAGATTGGTGGAACATTTGGTTGTCAATGGACCACAGGACCCAAGGCAGCATGGTTTCACCAGGGGGAGGTCATGTCAGACCAACCTCGTTGAATTTTTTGACTGGATGACTAGGGAGGTGGATCAGGGGAGGGCAGTGGACATGGCCTCTCTGGACTTCAGCAAGGCCTTTGACACTGTGCCACATAGAAGACTATTACACAAACTGGGGAATATGGGTGTGGGCAGGACAGTAGTGTGGTGGGTAGGTAACTGACTGGGCAGCAGGACACAGAGGGTGGTGGTAAATGGCTGTCACTCCACAGAGGGAAGAGTGACCAGTGGGGTACCACAGGGATCAGTGCTGGGACCAGTCCTATTCAACATCTTCATCAGTGACATTGCGCAGGACCTAGAAGGCAGAATTTCACTGTTCGCTGATGACACAAAGCTCTGTAACAGAGTAGACACACCAGAGGGTGTAGACAGAATGAGAAGGGACCTGCAGAAACTTGAAGAATGGTCAGGATTTGGTTGTTGAAATTCAATCATGAAGAAGTGCAAGATAATGCATATGGGGCACAAAACCCCGGCACAATATATCAGTTGGGGGGTGAGGATATAGCATGCACCAAGCAGGAAAGGGATCTTGGGGTTATCATCTCTGATGACCTCAAGGTAGGGAAACAGTGTGACAAGGCAGCAGGTAAAGCAAATAGGATGCTGGGATGCATAGGCAGGGGCATCACCAGCAGGAAAAGGGAGGTCATAATTCCACTATACAAGACACTAGTGAGGCCCCACCTGGAGTACAGTGTACAGTTCTGGAGACCTTACCACGTGAGGACATAGACAGGGTAGAGAAGGTTCAGAGGAGGCAACAAAGATGGTGCATGGATTGCATCACAAGTCCTATGAGGACAGGATGAAGGAACTGAACATGTACTCCCTGGAGGAGAGGAGGGAGAAAGGGGATATGATAGAGACATACAAGTATCTTACAGGGAGCAACAGGGTGCAGGAATACACTATTTTTAAGTGAAAAAGATGTTCCAGGACTAGAGGGCATGGGATGAAGTTGGAGGAGGACGATTCAGAGGAAACGTGAGGAAGAATTTCTTCACAGAACGGGTGGTGGACAAGTGGAACACCCCTGCCAGAGGAAGTGGTGGGGCTGAAACAATCACGGATTTAAGAATGCATGGGATAGACATAAAGGAATTCTGGAGGTCAGGGGTAAGGGGCAACAGACTTCTAGGAAAACATAAACTGAACTTATAAGCTCAAATGGGCAGGCTGGGTGGGCCATAGGCCCTTATCTGCCGACACTGTCTATGTATCTATGTAATACCAACTGGTGTCAATGTATTTGTTTTACCTGTCATTGAACCTATTTAATTACCTTAATTAACTGTTTACTTGTAATACCAACTGTTATTACGGTATTTGTTTTACCTGATGTGGAACCTATGCAATGAGCTTGTTCTCAAAGTTATTAATCCAAGATCACAATAAATAAATAAATAAACAGATGCTTTTAGAGGACTTGAAAAATTAACATTGCAGCTAAGATGCATTTATTGGAATAATACAAGTCTTGAGGCATACTTACAAGTGAACCGCATATCAAGAGGTTTAAAATCAATAAAAAATCCAGCGTTTGGAACAGAGAATGAGAATTTTATGCAGGAATGGGAGGCTATTTTAACTGAAGTGAGTTTTAAGATTATGAAATTAATAATTAAGTACAGTAAAGAAAAGGGAAATGAAGCTGAGAAAAGACTTAAAAATCCATGAGGTAGATGTTTTGAAATATAAAAGTCACACAGAGTTTGATAAATTTTAAAAAAACTACAGGAAGCTATACAAAAACTTGATAATGAATTGCAGACAGTGTAACAAACAATGTTTATGAGATAAAGGGGACTATGAGAGAGGGACCATTTATACATGGAAAAAAGTACACCTCACAGCATTTTAAAACATAATAGAAATGTGTCATTTGACTTCAATACAGACTCCAGTGAACTGGAGAATAAAGATGGTGATAAAAGTCCTTTTTGCAGGGATACACACAATTCAGACCCACCTACAACCTCAGGCAATGCATAGCAATAACTGATCCCACAGCAACCCCCTCCCCCCCACAGGAGTCCAAGACTTCAACAGTATCCACGGGATTACCCCACAGGAGAATGAGACTGGGGAGAAGGAAATGAGTACAGACACCAAGGTAGACATTACTACCACAACAACAATTACAGTAAAGCAAAATTCTGGCAGAGGAGGTCACACAGGGGATGGGGACAGAGGAGGTAAGACCTGAGAACTTACAAATAATTAATTTGTCATCACATGATTTAACGGTAGCAGAAGAGAAGTTGCTCAAAAAGAGTTTGAATTTTGCTCCAACAAATAACACTGACAGAGTGCAGACTTTAATTGATTTGAACTTAAGCTGCAGGAAACTGAATTTACTAGCTTTCTTCTATAAGAGGAACAGCACTGAAAGTGGAATGAATAATACAAATAGAAACCAGAGAACTGATATATTTAGAAACCCGTCCACTTTCTGAGCACCATCATGCACAGCTGTCAATGTTTTCAAAAAGCTAGTTGAAAGGGATTTGGAAATTTTGTTTGAGAATTTACCAACAGACCACTTTAACAACTTCTGCAGTAGGGAAAGGGAGGCTATAAAAACTTTGCAAACGGACCAAAACCTGGAAATTAAGCAAGCTGATAAAGGCAGGGTGGTACTAATAATGGACAAAGAAAATCATGTCAAAGAAGTGATATGACAATTAAATGACACTGATTTTACAAGAAATTGATAGAGGATCCCACAATACACTCTAAGTACCGAATTGATGAAGTGATAGAGGAGCTTTCAGGAAGGGAGACCTAGAAAAAGTGTGCAAGAATTTTTAACTGTTTGTGATCCAGTCCGGGCTACATTCTATGTTCTCCTAAAGGTATATAAGATACTGAGTAATCCAACAAGCCGACCTATAGTGAGTGGCATAGGATCACTCACACAGCCGCTTTCCCAGTACTATGATTGTTTTCTAAGGCCCCTGGTAGAGACCTTACCCTTGTATTTGAAGGACACTAAAGCAGTGTTAAACATTATTTCAGCTGTACAGCTAGACTCTGACAGTCACCTTATTACAATAGACATCGAGGCTCTTTATACAAGCATACCTCTTCAAGGGGCACTGGATGCAGCAGCATTTTTTTTAAATGGGACACAAGATACCAGTGCCCCTTCAACAGACTTTCTACCCTTACAGAAATAATTGTATGAAATGTTTTCATGCTGCACACATAAAACTACCCAAGTGACATGCATGCTGCAAGTATAATTTAAATGTTAAATTGGAACCGATTGCATGCATATGGCATCTGCGCAGCAAGCAAGTGTGAAAACCATGATTTTTATATTAAATTTGTAAAGACTGCATGCATGTGGCATGCGTGCAAAAAAGCAAGTGGTCACCGATAACTGCACACGTAAAAGTTAAATGACTTATGCAGGATCACACCATACACAAGTGGGAGTTGACAAGATTCAAAGCCAGGTCTTCATGAACCCAAGTCTCCTGGCCTGTAGTTCATTGCCTTTAACCACTAAGCCATACTGTCTGCTCACATTTGCCTCACTTGTACTTCAATACATACCCTTACAGAAATATAGGTGTGCTGTGTACATGCAGAATGCATGCCACATGCTTAATTGTGCAATGTTTGCATGCGGTTCGCATGCACTAAGTGAACATATGCGAACCAGGTCTAAAAGGCAAATCAGGTTTGCAGCTGCAAGTTTGACATGTTTGCAGCAGGTAAGCTGGTGTGAACATCTTCTAAAAACTGCGTCAGGTTTGCGTGTTGCATGCTTGACATGAGTGCAGCAGTTAAGCTAGTGTGAATATCATTTAAGCATCACATCAGGTTCATATGCCACATGCTTGCCATGTGTGCAGCAACTAAGCTGGTGCAAATCGCATCTAAAAAACACATCAGTTTCTATTTTTTTTATTTTATTTATATTTATTATTTCTTTTTTGTTTATTGAAATGCTTCACCAGGAGGGCACACTGAACAACAAGTTACTCGTCTTACGTTGCAACCTGGGGGGAAGGGGTTACATAGAGTTGTGAAGGATGATCAGTTACAATAGTATGTGGGTAGTACAAACAATACAACATTGTAAGATTATGCATCAGTTAGAACACAAGGTATTGTACAATAAACAGTAGTGGAACATTGGGTAAATTACAACACATGTCCAAAATCATACAAAAGAACATATAAACGTACAAAATAATAATGCAACAGAACCATTATAGTGCATGAGTGCACCAGGAGCAGGCTTGAGATAGTACGCAAGTGCTGTTGGAGTAAAAAAGACAGGGTAGGTTGTGCACACGGGTGACCCAGAAGGGCAGGTGGAGAAGAGAGGAGGAGAGGGAAGAACTGAATATGAGGAGAAGGGGTAGCCATTTCCTGATTCCCCCTTCAGGATGTTGAGAACCCTGCCTGGCGGGGGTCAGGGCAGGAAGGCAGAAGCTGGGGATAGGTATTAAGCAGGGTTAAAGCAGGAACAGCTGAGGGAGAGGTAATTGTGTAGGGCAGAGATAAAGGAGTAGCTGGAGGAGGAGTGTCATATTTCGGGGGGAAGGAATTCCAGATTTTAGGGAAATGATGGGTGAAACCAATCTGACCAATGAGGGTGGAGCGGCGAGGGACCATCAAGGTGCGGGTGTCATTAGATCAGAGAGAGTAGGTCGGGGGAGGTGGAGTGAAGTGAGAGGATGACAGATAGGAGGGGAGCACTTCGAACCAGAATTTGGAGGTTAGTTTGGCACAGTGTGAGATGTATCTGTGAGATAGTGGAAGGAAGGTTAGAGAGCGATAGAGTTCACAGTGGTGGGAGCGGGAAGGGGAGTCTAGAGCAAAGTGGCAGAAGGAGTTAAAGAGAGTGTCTAACTTGGTCAGGGAAGATTTGGGAGCAGCACCATAGACTACGTCACAGTAGTCAAAGATGGGGAGTATCATCTTCTGGATAATTTCACGCCTCGCAGTCAGCAGGATGCAACTATGATTCCTGTACAGAGCACCAAGTTTGGGGCACAGTTTCTTCAGGATAGCATCAATATGCACAGAGAAGTTGAGGTGCTGGTCCAGCCAAACCCCTGGATATCTAAATGAGGAAGTGTCCTCCAGGATGGTCCCATCAACTGTGTGGAAGGTGGGTAGGGCCAGGAGCCTAGAGAGTCTCTCCCTGCAGCCAAAGGTCATTGATACTGTCTTCTTGGCATTTAGAAAAAGCTGGTGAGAAGCAAACCAGAGCTGAACTTGGTTGAAGTCATGCTGTAAGCTGGTTTCCACAGCAGCAGGGTTTTTGCCGGAACTGTATAAGACCGTTTCCCCAGCGTACATGTGGATACATGAGGAAGAGCTGGCTGTGGAAAGCTCATTAAGGAAAATGGAGAAGAATAAGAGACCAAGCACTGAGCCCTGATGGACACCAGTGTTGATGGGGAGTGGAGGGGAGATGGAATCAAGGACTCTCACTGATTGGGTCCTGCCAATGAGGTAGGATTTAAACCAGTTGGTGGCTGACAGAGCAAGGCCAGCCAAGGAGAGGGAATCAAGAAGCAGGGGATGGAAAGCAGTGTCAAAAGCTTTGGCTAGGTTGACAAAGATGGCTGAGATGATCAGGCCATCGTCCATCCCTGAAAGGATGGAGTCAGTAAGCCTGAGGAGGGCTGGTATTTCTTATACTACTGGTAGCAATTAGTAATTAAAATACATTTTTATTTGAATTACCATAAAAATTAGGTAAACTCATTAATTCTGATCCTTCTGCAAGTTGTTTAATGGCTTTTGATTTTTGTCATTAAATCACCATTAATCTGTAAAGTATTGTTTGCTTACTGCATTAAATGCCTAGGATATAGCCAGTCAACATCCCTCATTCCAGATGAATGAAGAGGGGCCTCTGTGTTGTGAAGCCTCTCCTTTTTGTTTTGGACCATGCAAATCCCTTATGCATATTTAGTGCTACAAACGTGTTTCTCCATGACTGTTTTATCTCACTTACTTTCCATTTGTCATTCTGTACTGAGCATATACACTATGGCCATGCTCAGCACTCTTTGTGCTGAGTAGCGTCCTGGAAGCATGCACCATATCTCACATTTTGTTACTGAAATGAGGGACATGGACACTCAAAATGAGGGGCACTAACCCACATGATGATCAGGACACATCATAAAATATGGAGATATGGCACCTCAGAACACAGTGGAAACCACTGTATTAACACCTGAGAATGAATTTCTACCATTAAGCAGGGGTGCCATTTTGATAGGGCAGAGGGGCACAGTTGCCCCCCCCAGGTTGTTCTTATGGTGTGGCATTAATGGCTTTAAGTTTGGATTTAATATTTTGCACAATAAGTGCTCACCTGACTTGTGTGTGCTCATGCTGCAGGTACTCTACAGACTTGACTGTGTCTGTACTGTGTTGTCCACTCTCTCCACCTATAAGTTGTGGCACAATCACATGTGATGTAGATGAGCTCCAGCCAAGAAACAGCGCATGAGCCTTAAAAGTGCGACACTGTCTTTCCAACCACAGAGTAGGCAGGCTAAATACTACAGCTTGGAGGAGTCAGTGAGCACTGAACTCCCAATAGCAGTGTTGTGGCAGATGAATCTTATACATTTGAATTTTTCCTGATTTGCATATCATGTTTCAGTCAAACCAAATACGTTGTATCTTTTAGAGACATTACAGACATTCTAGAGCTGTCTCTTGCATTCACGGACAGTTAAGCAGTATGGTATGCACATACTATTGCAGCCCCACTATTGTCAGGATTATGCCCCCTTCCCCATGAAACTGACCTCCACATCCCCACACTCAGGCACATTATGACAAAGGGCAAAGGAGACTGCAGGGGTGTGCACCATTGAAATGAATGGGGGTATTTTTTAAATTCTATTTTATACATTATTGATGGAGAGTTGGCGATTAATGAAGGACACTGCTCGACTAACAAGGACCTTGTTAATAGAACAGTGACTTTCATTATTCTCCAACTCACCATCATAATATATAAAATGGTAATGGAAAATAACTCCATTCATTACAAGGGGGTATGCCCCAGCACTCTGACCCATGGATATCATCTCTTAAAGACTCCTACCTATGGCTCCCTAGTACTCAAGTAAGAGACTTTTTACTTATATCTGTACTTGGTGCATTGTCTGTAGCAGAATGGCCATACCCGCTACAGTATGTGTGCATGGGGGGGGGGGACTGGCCATCTGAGTGGGTGTGTGGGGTTCAAGTTATTGCTACGTTTGTGTTTGCACCATAAAGTCTGTTTGCATGCAAGCATTCAAAACTATGGAGAAAAAATAGTAGGAGTACAGGCCAGACAGAAGTAATTAAGTGGTTTTGTGTATATGTTTGTGTATTGGGGGTAGGAAAAACATGTGTTTCCATTGGTATGTGTGCTACAATTTAACTGTGACAATGAGATGAGGGAGAGAAGAAAACTGAAAAGCATACACTGGCTACAAGCATACTACAAGTTGCGGTTGACATAAATCCCCCAGGAGACTAGGTCCTTTTCTATCAGGGGGCTTTGCCCCCGAACCCCAATGTGGGGGGTTCTGCACCCTGCACCCCCCGAACTTAAGGATTATCAACTCTAAGTTGGAGTTGATTTGGGGAGGGGGTGCAGGACCGTGGAAAAGAGTGCCGGGGTCCTATGCAGACTATTAGAGTGAACTGTCGATGTTGTCAGCATCCATGTGTTCACTGTAACAGTGTCGCTGAATGGAGGGCATGCAGCGCAACACTATTTTGTTGGCAAGTAGTTGCAATCCACCCCATGTGCAAAAAATATACCCAAAGGACGATTCTTGAGGAATAGAAGACACTGCTCTACCCAAGGGACATTTGGAAAAGATGCATTTGAACTAAGAGAAAGGTTAATAGAGCGGGGTATAGTAAACATAGAATTGAGACAGCATGTAATGAAGCCAGAATATTGAATAGAGAGAGTCTTTTAGAAAATAGAGTACAAGAGGAAATACAGGAAGAAAGATTTAATTTTGTGACAAAATTTTCAGTCCACGCTAAAGAGGTAGAAAAAACGATTAACAAACATTAGCATGTACTTTCGCTTCAACCACCACAACGTTGTTTTAAATGTAAGAACTGTGTGAATTGTGAATTTGTTGTACAATATAAAGAGTTCACTTGTGAAAATGCGAGGAAAATGTATACCATCAGGCAATGTATTACTCACAACAAAGAAGGTGTCATCTTTATGGCTACCTGCACATGTTCAGCTTTTTACATAAACAAAACCACCCATAGTTTCAAAACAAGTGTAGGTGAGCAGGTACGTGCAATAGCAAGAGGTGATGAGACATATGCAACTGCAGCGCACGTAAAACATCACGCTGATGATGGTTCCAACCTATCTGAATTCATGGCAATTGATAAAGTAAATAGGAACCCAAGAGGTGGAGACTTTGGTCATTTGATGCTGATCCATGAAAATATTTGGATTTTGACCTTTCATGCTAATAAAAAGCCAGGGTTAAACTCACATTTAGATATTTATCCCTATCTGAAGAAAAAGAAAAGATGAGCTGGAGATTCTGTACCTTCGCTTATTTTCTTTTACGCTGACTGTTAGGCATTTAGTTGGATTTAGAAGTTTATTCAGTAGTTTTTAATGGTTCTTTAACCACACTATAGGATTACTAGAAGTACTAAGGAAATGTAAAATGTTTATTTTGACTACCGTAGATAAACATTCGGGCCCAGATATTCAAACTGCGCCAGTCTGAGGCGCAAGCCCCTGCGCTGCTCAAAATAGTTGCGCAGGGGTGTGGCGGTGATATTCAAAGGAGTTGCGCTGTTGAGCAACTCGCTGAATATCACGGGGTGGAGGGGCTCAGGTGGGGGGGACACTAGACACCAGGAGATGTGTGGGGGAGTTGTGCTGTGACATTCTGCCCGCGATCAAGCTTTACGGTCCACTGACCAACAGGAGGTATCTCGGTTGGGGGGAGTTACATCGCCCGCGATCGGGCACTGGGGGTTCGATATAGGTTCTGCCCACGATCGGGCTGTGGAGATGTGGGGGACATGACGTGTTCTGCCCACGATCGGGCTGTGGGAGATGTGTGGGGTTCATGTACTGTACTGCCCGCCACCGGGCTGGTGGGGGCACAGGGACCGAGTTGGGGCCAGCCAGGATGGCAGCTGCTGTGTTGCGCCTCGCAATGCAGCAGCTCACCTCTGGGTGGCCCTCAACTTAAGCCTTTTTTTGGCTCAAGCTTGTGCGGCACAGGTTGGTTATGATGCACAACTCTGCTAACCTGATTGGAATATCGGGTCATGCAGGTTATGCATGTGATCCTCCCTCCTGTTGAGCATGCATTCATTTGCATTGCTCTCTTGGCGCAACCTGTTGCCAGTGGCGTAACTGCCTCCTGCTGAATATCGCAGAATGGCGATTTTGGACTTGCGACAGCAAGAACCTGTTGCGCATGGCGCAACCCTTTTGAATATCTGGGCCTCAGAGTTTTAAACAGATTATCCTGTTTACAAGCTTCTTTTTTCTTTTCTCCCTCCTCTCACCCACATTTCACTCTATTAGTATTTTGAAATTTTAAAATAGTGTTTTATTGTGATACACTTTACTTGAATATGTAGGTGGAATTGCACAGGGTGGTTTATATATGTTTTAATAGATAAGCAATTAAAACGTTTTTTAACAAATGGGGTTATACTAAAGGTATGATGTCATCAAGTCACATGTTCTATGGTTTGGGTATTTAAGCTGTGTTGCTAACTTGATGTCTTTTAGCCTTTGATAAAGGAAGGATAGTCTGAAACATGTCATGCAAAGACATGTGTCTGTGGATGTTGCAATAAATTGATTTTGTTGGGAAAATCTTCAGTCTCTGCATCCCTCTTGTGGGGGTGGTGAGTGCTCTAAATTTTATGTACTGTATGCTTTAATTTGGTTTATAGAAGCACCACCTTCCTGTGTGCACTCAGTTTGAACTACACCTCTGATGATAAATTGTCCATACACCAATGAGTGACTATTGTTATATTGTATATGGGAATTGAGGGAGGCAGACTTGCAAATGTGTCTGAGGAGGTTTGGGTTGCTGCTGCTGTACAGCTGTGTATATCCCCATATATAATATAACACTAGTCACACACTGATGTATGCATGATTTACCATCAGAGGTCAAGCTCTGCAAAATGATAACCAGGTGTTTTTGCACCTAAACCTATGCATACTTGACAAAACAGCTCTGCAGTTGCACCCTTAAAATGTTTCACATCACACACTTCAACAACAAAACAGCCAAAGTAGACTATACAAATTAAAGCATTACATTTTTGAAGGACTTCTGTAAAACAAACAAAAACAAGCAAACAACAACAAAAACTGATTTTGTGTCAGTTTAATGCATAGCAGCCGTGTTGGCTGTGACCAGAGTTTGTTATATGCCTACTGTGGCTTGGATAGCAGGTCCATAATCTGTTTGGCTGAAGTGTTACAAGCTCCCTAAGCTCAATATATTAAGTCCTAACTACCTCTAGTGCTTTTGAAGTCTCAGCCTTCCATTGCTTAACCCTGATAAAGAAATGACTGCCAAGGCAAAACTGAACTGTTAATCATGTTTCTGATAAAACCGCTGTAGACCTGGTATAAAGTATGTGGTAAGTTGACCTTAATTAGCAGTGCTTAATTTGTAATGAAAGAGATGCCAGCACTCTGAGTCCAAACACCGAGCAATGGGGTCTGTAATTGCATTTTCCCAGAAGCTGTGGGTTTTAGATGCTCTGTGGTGAGTTTTGGGGTTATATTGCATATAAAATACATTTCTGTGTCAGGTTCCCTACCCCTGAATCCAGGGAAGTTTTTTTTTTTTTGGGTGGAGTCAGGGTATTGGAATCTGGTGGACCGGGCACTGGTAAAGGATCATGGGCATGTATAATGCAATGGCAAGATGCTGTGAATTGGACCAAAGGTCAGGGGCTCAGTAGGCCCCAGAAGTTCTTTGGTTTTAGATGCTCTGTGCCAATTTTGGCAGGGGTTATAATGCAGATAAAACACATTTCTGTGTCAAGTTCCCTACCCCTGAATCTAGGGACAATTTTTTTTGGGGAGTTATGGTACTGGAGACTCTGGCTAACCTTACTAAGCAACAAAATGTTACATAGCATCTAGCATGGTACAAGTAGTAGAATAACTAATTAAAACTGAAGCATGAAAAGGTTTTTCGAGGTGAAGGATCATGAGCATGTAGAAGCAATGACAAGGTACTGTGATGACCTAAAGGCCAGGAGTGGGGGTCAGTAGTCCCCAGAAGGTCTTGGGTTTTAGATGCTCTGTGGTGAGTTGTGGGGCTTTATTGAAGATAAAACACACTTCTGTTACATGTTGTTTATTGAAGATAAAGCATTTCTGTTACAGGTTCTCTATTAAGGAACCTATAACAGAAGTGTGCTTTATCTTCAATAAATGCCCTGAAACTCACCACAGAATATCCAAACCCAACAGCTTCTAGCCTACCTATACCATTATAACTATGCTCCTGCAATTAATTTGTTACAATGGGAGGTTAGCTGCTCAAGTAAGAACAACATTTCATCATATGACAGGGTCTAAGACTTATCTAACCCCAGGCCACCCGTGCACCATACAATACCAGGTAAAGTTGTACCCTGCTAGATGCTATGTGGTACAAATTGTTGTTTCTTAATAAGGTGGTGACAATCTCAATATCCTGACTAGATCAAGGTGAAAAACATTTCCTAGGAGTCAGGGAGGTACTAGGGAACCTGTACCAGAAGTGTGTTTATCTTCAATAAAAGCTGCAATACTCAAATAGACTATCTAGGCCAGGAGATCAGAGGGCTGTGGGTTCAGTTCCCACATCTGGCACTTGGTTAATATCCCAGTACTGTCACTGTAGTGCAGCATGAGAGGGTGCTGCACTTCTGAGGTACCATCTTTTTGGGAGCGTTAAGCCGAGATTCCATCTGCCTGGATTGGTGGTAGTTCAGCTGGATGTTAAAGATCCCATGGCACTTATCGAAAAGAGTAGGGAGTTTTATTGAAATAATAACATAGAAACAACACAGTAAATCCAGTCAATTCACAAAGGAAAAGAAAAGAAAATGCCAGTAATAAAACAGTAACCAACAGAAAAGAAAAAAAGGAAAAACATGCCTAAATTACTTAAACTTTATGAAGAGAAGGAATCCTTTCCACCACTTTTGCAACTGAGAAAGTGCAAGTTTCCATGCATCCTGATAATATATTCTAGTAAGCTCATTTGAAACTAGAATACTAAAACAATAGTATGGCATTTTCCTTTGATAAATAACCCATTGGCACCTAGCTTGCCACAAATAATATCTTAAACAACAAAAAATAATAATAAAGTCTCATCATGAAAATGGGAAAAAGTTGCAGGATATATTCCAAGGATCAGTATATCATAAGAGATGAAATTAAGCCATTTAAAACCCTATAGGGTTGCCAAATAGGCCCACAACCCCTTCAATAGGAGCACTGGAAAAAAATGCTCCATTTTCTCTTCAACATTAATACAATCCAGGTAAGGACAATTCCTTTCTTCCACAGCTTTGTTTCTGGCATTACCCCTAACATTCAGTCTACCATAAACAATCAACCATTGGACTTCCCATTGAAACTGAGGCAATCTATTATTATTATTCAATTGAGCCAAGACCTTAGAATTCAGGGTAGATGGGCAATTTTAAGCATGGATCCTGTGGATATAACTGCCCCATTATTAGTGAGTAAAATCCTTAACCTTTTTATTCAGTATAGTTTCTTTAGTAATATTCCATTTATATAATTTTTGGACAGCCAGCCGAAAATGTTGTGGGATATACACATGAGGATTTAATTTAGGAGCTAAGTTATGCCAGTTCTTAGGTATTTGCCCAAAACCCTAACAACCCATCTTGTCCCAATATCTTCAGATGGAGCCAAACCACACTTAATGGAACTCATAATGAACAAGGAATGTAAAAACACAACTGGAGCCACCATCCCTAGTCCTCCTGATTTTGTGCTTAAATAAGTATAACATCGTTTTACTGGTTTAGACGGTTGCTCTATAACATTTGAAAAACAAACTATACACTCTGGTTTCCAAATGAACTGAAGGGTAAAAATCATAGCTACGTACTGTAAACCGGTAACAAAATTGTTTAATAATATGAATACATTTCAATTTTGAAAATTTCCAGTGCTTCCATCGATTAACTTTAGTCTCCTCAACCTGAAGAACCGATTCCTATTTCTTTTGGCAGATTCTGGGGCCCAAACAGGATACCCAAAATCTTAAGAGGGATCGAGAAAATAGATACCCTCCTGTGTCATATTGCTGGGCCTATTGCTCCAAGAAACAACCTTTAGTTTTATGAATATTCAATTTGGCATTAGAAACTGTTGCATAAGTGTCAAAGCTTCCAAAAATTTGTGAACATCAGACTGGCTAGAAGAATAAAGTAACAGGTCATCCGCATAAGCCTGTAATAACAGATGTTGATCCCCAGATAAACTATCTGGAATTCCAACCCAGCACTGGAAGGTGATTAAATATTCCAACAAGGGATTCAATGAAAAATATAAAGAAGGGGACTCAGGGGCAACCCTGGACGTACTCCCAGTCATTAAATGAAAACTTTGAGCCATACATCCTTTTAAGAAGGAAAACACATTATGTTCGTAAATCATCTTAATTAATTTGACAAAATGACTGAACTCCATACTGTTCTAGTGCTAAGAACAAAAGGGTAAATGCACCCTATCGAAAGCTTTCTTGAAATCAGCCACAACCATACAACCTGAAGTACTGGATAAAGATAGGTGTTCAATGACATCACGATGACCATCAAAGCAGATTGAATTATTTTCTCTGGGATCTCACAAATTGGTAAGGAGAAATCACCAGTCTAGCATAGTTTTCAATCGGGTATTCAGAATACTTGTAAAATTATATAGTCGAATTTAACAGGGTAATAGGCCACCAATTCTTAATATTTTGTCTATCCCCTGATTTAAATAAATGGATCAATAAGCCCTCTGAAAAGGAAGGAAAAATGGTGGAGCTTTTACTGAAATATTGAAACAAAAAAAAAACATTGACTCAACTCCACAGAAAAGGTTTTATATAGGTTATTTGAAAGACCATCTGTTCCTGGGAAATATTTGGTTTAATTTCTGAATTACAGCCAGAATTTCCAGCTAAGAAATGTGCTCCAGTAATGATAAGGTTTCTGTTGCCCCAGAAGAAAAATTAATGAATTTTAAATATGAAAGCATGCCTCTGAATTGGAAGGAGGGTTCTAATGATTGATAATGACCTATAATTAAGTACCTTAGTTGCATGCTTGAAGTAGCTATAGACCCATCTGATTGTTTTAAAGAATCCATAGTGGAGGACTCTTTCAAAGTCTTGCAAACTTCGAAAGGATGCCCAGTAGGAGATTTTTGTCCCATTAGTGAGTATGGCTTGCAGTGTCTTAGCCTATCACACTGAAAGTCTTTCATATTACATTTAAGGTTATTAATTTGCAGAATAATCATACCGAGAAGAATATGCAAGTGCCATGAGTCTCTGAAGCTGTTGTCTAAGAGATAAATACTTCAAAAATTTATGTTTTTGTCTTACTTCCTTGTTTTTAAACCAGGTGCGTAAGTCAGATTTAGTCTTCCTCCACCAATCCCCAACATCAGAATAAAGAAAAACCACCGATAATCTGGCCTTTAATATAAATTTAACTCCTGACTGTATGTAGGAAGATCCAAACTGGAAGTATTTAACTCCATCGAGCCTGCAAAACCTGGGAAACCAGATGAATGAAGAAAACATAACAAAGGGAGGGGTCAGAGAACTCACTAGGAACCATCCTAAAGGAACTCACCTGTACGGAAGGGAAACTAACATATAATCAATTAAGGAATGACATTTCCTCTCACAAAAGAATAATGAGCCCATGATCTGCATAAGACCTGCAATTACAAAGGTCAGCCACTTTAATAATATTTGCTAGTGCATGGGAATCACAATAAATTTTTATTATTCTGTTTAGGTGAGTCAATAATCAAGCAGTTAAAGTCTCCACCCCAAGCACCCTGACTGATGTCACTAAAAGGGTTGAACTGCCTTCAAACAGGCCACTCTATCTGCCTTCGTCTGGGGATTATATATATTAATAAAACGATAACACACATCATGCCATTTCCCATCTACTATTAAACTCTACCCGGTATTAGTTCAATCAAATTATGCATGAGAAAGCAAAGGAATTAAACAAAATTCCTACCCCATCTGCCTTATCCATACCAAAGGACCAATAAGATGGCCCCAAACCCAGTCCCGCTTAAAAGAGGTTAGTTGTTCAACAGAGTGTAACCAAGTTTCCTGTAAATAACAAACTGAAATACACTGATTGTGAATATAGTGGAACAGAGCTTGCCTTTTGACCATGTTCAGCAAGCTGTGAACATTTAAAGAACCCCAACACAACTGCATTACAAATCAGAAACTGCAAACCCAACTATCATTTCTTTTTTTTTCTCCTTATAATTGCCTACTGATTGTGAGAGTGTAGACAAAGAAGATTTCTGAGAGTCTGAATCTCCAACTCCATTTCTGTATCTCCCCATGGGGTGAATAATGCTGCATAAAATTACTAGTCTCCAAAACAGGAACAGAAGGTGGAGATTTAGCGTGCAAATTCCTGGCAGATCTGCATCGTGGTAGGGGTGACCCGGGACCAGAGCTTTGGTGCTTGTCTCCGGAATAACAGGAACAGCATAAGTGTAGCACACAGGAGGGAGTTCCAAGGGTCAGGGGACCCTTACAGGGCTTTTTATCCTTAAGAGGGCCTGGAACCAGTAGATTGTGCTACTTAGCAGGTTCAGAAGGAGAAAATCTGACAGAAGGTTCCGGCGAGTGATATCTATCTTTCTTTGGTGATGGTAGGCAATGAGGCAGAAGAAGGGAAGAATGGGAGGGAGGGAGGAGGCGGGAGCTGGCAGCATTCTGTGCCTTCTGAATCAAGAGGTCCGGCTTATACAGGATGCTTTATTTTGGCAGCACAAGGACACTCTGAAAACGTGACCATACTCCCTCACAAAGATCACACCTGGAATGATTTGTACATTGCATTGTTACGTGCCCCACCTCCCCACAATTATCAATGGGGCTGATCACAAACACTAGAAAGATGTGTCCTAGAATCGCACTTATAGCAGGCCCTTGGTTGCCCTCCATAAAAACAGACCCCCTATCCCTACCTAACAAAAGGAATTAGGGATATGTTCTACCCCTGAATCATATTGCCTCAGTTTCACTTTATACTTCCATCCCCAGTCCAAAATTGCTCAGAATCCAAGATGGGATCAGAGCACTCAAACCTCACACTTCTGAGATAGCCAAAAGGTAATATCTTCTACATGGACCCCCCATTCCTAAACATTACCGTAACAAATTTAATTAGTGGTTTAGTTAGAGGTATTACCAAAAAGGGTGTCCATATAGGAGAAAACTTCATCTGCCCATACCGATCCCAGAACAAATCCAAAGCATGAGATGTCCGAAAGCTGATGTCAAAGTTGTCCTCTCCAGAAATGTTAATGAAAGCAAATACAACATTAGGGATAAAACAGAGTGAATCTTTCAATAAAGTTTTCCCCATAATATCTGTCCGCCTGTTCTCTAAACCCCTTTGTAGCGGATGCGAACTCATGCCCTATGAGGTGCTGCTTCCTCTTGCAGTAGAAAATAAGTCAGACATCAGAGGCTTCTGAAGTGGGGTTTCACCAAGGAAGGATTCTGTAGGGATGCAATATTGTCCACTAGTGGGGATCAGGAATTGATTTTTGGGAAGCAGGCGGGGAGTCTGTTCCTAGGAGCCATAGTGAGAGGTAAGGATGGTAATGCTGAAGCCGAATCAATTTCCCTGCAGAGCCTCCAGGAGGAACTCGGAGCTGTAAGTCAGGTTTCCACATTGAGGAATGTTGAGATAAAGAAAAATCTGTGTCCCAGGCTGGATCAGGCGTCCACATGCCTGTTGGGGCCTGCTTCCATCCTGCCCTGTAAGGGCTTTGCCTGGTGACCAATTTTCAGGAGTGTCCCTAAATTAGGGAGCGAGACCCTGGATGCCCCAATAATTCCTGGTGTAACAGATTGAGCCTGGGAAAGTTTGCCAGAAAGAAATTGGTCATCCCAGCTTGGGAGACTGCAGTGGACTGGTAAACCACACTAGGCTGAGTATGAGACTCAGGATGTTTAAAAACAAATCCTGCTATCTTACTGAGTGGTGGTGACTCATTGGAAAAGGCTGACCAAGAGGCCCTCCATGTCGCTGTGGTAAAAGTGTAGCGGAAGCAACTTTCAAAGGCAAAGTCAGTGGTATTGTAGGCTGTGGGCACTCGCTAAAACTAGCGCTAAGACTGCCAGCCTGAGATGCGTAGACAAATCGCTGTACCAGTGCAATGGAAGGTTACTGTTCTGTACCTTACCGTGCCCTTCAGAGCTTCTAAGCGGCCCAGTAACCATGGCAATTTAAACTGAGGAGTCTTTGCAGCTGTCGGAGGAGAGTCTGCACTTGAACTGTCCTCCTGATACTACATACACCTTCTGTTCTGATTGCAGCAGAAGGGCAGATACAAGCTCTGTCTTTGCGCTACAACACTGGAAGTTTAGGAGGGTAGCAACTCACTCAAGGCTTTCGGCACTTGCAAGGATTGCATTGATACTGCCAGCCTGGGTAACTATAGAGGAGTCATGCAACAACAAGCATTCATTGTAGAGGTAAGAAGCAACTCACCACTCTCCGTGGGCCTCCCAATACTGTAGTCCCAGCTGTAGAATTGACAGCAGCCGCTAAGCTGACAGGGGAAGTGTGAGGAGGCGAGGAGTGTGTAGCGACATTTCTTGCCACTACTGCACACGGTAATACATCCTCGGTAAATCAGGGCCACTAATTATAGTAGCATTCTATTCCTCTGTTGTCACTCATAAGGTGCCCAAATCTTCCAAAAAACTGACGATCATGAAACTCTCGATGTCAGAATCTACGCCCACCAACTGTGGAAAGGGAGCCTCCGTGGTTGCAGACGGTGGGAGCAGAGGCAAGCCTCCCACCAGACAGACGCTCCTCTCCTGCGGCGTCTTCGACTCAGAGTGGCCATCCTGACAATGGCCTGTCCCCTACTGGAAGCAACACAGTAGGGAATTTCCCCGTGTTCTGGCCAAATTTCCTCATTCACTAAAAATACCACCAACAGCTTAATCTGGTTCAAGGTCAGTTGGCATTCATCTGTATCCCTCCTCCAGGTAGTGCCTGAAAATAGGAAGGATTTGTCTAGTGAACTTACCGCCAACAAAACTAAATAAAATTAAATAAATAAATAAAATCCAAGAGTTTCTGGGGGCTGTCAGAACAGGTTACTAAAATGTCTAACATTGCACCATCTGTCTTTTTTTTTTTTTTTTTATATATTTTCTAGAAGATTTTATTTAGGTACTTCTCATTTATTTTACAGGTCTCTCACATGTCATACAATTGCCTCTATCAAATAAGTATACACATTTTTTAATTTTCTGATTTACATGCAGTTTAAATCCAACCGTTGTTCCTTTGTGTCCTGTTTAAATTTATTGTTTTCCTTTTCAGGCATTCCTCAGGAACCATTTTGAATCCCCAACTTGGATTGTCCAGGTAAGAGACACTACCATTCCTTAACAAGTTACCATAACATTTTGTGTAAGTAGCCATCATGATGTCATGATGATGATGCATTACATCATGATGATGCATGCTGGTGGTAGGCCACCAGTACTTTATAATGGATGCTTGCACAAAATGCTACAGTAATTTGTGTGTGTGTGGTTAATGTATGAATATGATGGAAGTATAGCTGAAGAGCCCAGTAATCAGCAGTGCAGTGTTAGATTGTAGGATTCAAACCTTGGCAGTCTCCACTCTCCTGGATGTACTATACCAGTCTCACACAGCTCCTCAGCCTTTTATATAGCCTAGGAGTTTATTTTCTTTTTTTTTTTTCGGCTGCTGGAGTGGGGAACTGGTCTGCTGTATGTAACAAGCTCACACACTGCTGCTCCTTCTTTCTTATGTAGCCTTTTTGTAAACTTATTTATACCCAGTCTATCCACGTATGTACCAAACTCACACATCTTAAGGGCATTAACAAGGTGAAAGAGTTCCAACATGTTAATATAAGAAAATAGCAGGACAAGAGGACACAGCATGAGATTAGAGGGAGGCCAATTAAGGGTAATGTGGAGGAAGTTCTTTTCACAGAAAGGATGGTGGATGCATGGAATGGCCTATCTCAGGAAGTGGTGGATATGAATACAGTGCAGGGCTTTAAACAGGCATGGGATAGGCGTGAGGAGCAATAAATATGAGTATAGAATAGATAGGCCATTGGCAGAGTACAGGCCTATGGCACATTCATAAGGTAAAAAAAATGGGAGACTGGATGGACCTTATGTCCTTATCTGCCATTAACTTCTATGTTTCTACACAGAGATACACAGCTCCTCTTACACTAGTGAGTTTTTTTTCGGTGGGGACAGTCTCCTGGTTATCAGCAGCAGAGAGCCCTGTTTAATCACAAATATTGGTAGGAATAAGGATTCAAACACTAGGCTGTCTGTCAGTCCATCTACTGGATATAGTCTCACATTGCTCCTCAGCCTTTGGGTTTGATTTTTAGTTCAACTTGTGGAGAAAATAATTAATTAAACACAGGCAGACTGCTGGCTGAATTTACCAAGCTCATACACAAGCTCTCAGCTTCAGTGTCTCAAGTCCTGGCCTCAAGCACAGAAGCAAGGTTCTTCTATTGCTGCACTTCACCACTACCTTGCCTTCTTCTGCCAATTGTTTCACCACTTCTTCAGAGGAGCACCCTGAATCAAATGTCTCTGGCTCCCTAGCTTCCTTAATCTCCCTGCAGCTACAGGTATGTATTATCTACTCCCAGTCCCCACTGACTGTCCCCAGTCCCTACCAGCCCCAGCTACTTTCCCACCTCCTGTGAGTTCTTCTGTTTCCCAATCCTTGATCGCCTACTCTCTCCTTGCCTTACCCACCCGATGACTGTCGGACTTTCCTTGTTTTTCTTTTTTAGCAACCCCACAGACTCCTGATCTCAGTCAGCAGTGTACAAGTTAACTTGTACATCTCGCAACTTTCACAATATTTGTTTAATTCACAAAATACAGTTTATTTCTGATCTTCCAATCCATCGATTGACAAGAGCCGAGACAGTAAGCGCAGCCACAGCCTGTCGGTGACTCTAATGACTCCCCCACTACGCTTATCTGATTCACGCAACATGGCAAGACACCTGACCACAGAACAGCTGGTCAGGTGATGATGCCTGCACTGCTGCTGCAACAACCCCAATCCTCCCCCCAGCAAGCAGCTGGGAGTGAGCAGCATGGATTTAGCGAGGAACTGAAGAAAACTGCAGTGGGCAACAGTCACTATAAGCACAAGCTGCAAGGGTGTAGCCGATCATGATCTGGACAGCCAGCACTACGGCAGCATGCACAAGCTGATCCAGACCACCTTGAGTGAACTGTGAGCGCAAATTAAATATTTGAAAATTTTAGTGTAGTGTCAGGAGAAGAGGAGCTGGGCCTCATCCCCGGATGAAAAGAGGTGCTAGGCTGAGCGCCTGCTAGCACCGCACAAATTAAGCACTGTTAATTAGTCACAGAAGTGCATCACAAATGAACTACTATAGTTAACCCTCCAGTAATGAAATTATTACAAAGTGTGTCTTACCATTCTTTTTGAACTCATTTCAAGTGGAGTACTTCTATTGTTCACTTTGGTGGTGTGGTATGTATTGTAAAATGCAAAATGAATAAATAAAAGAAAGTTACAGTAGGAAAGTTATCAGAAAAGTGTTGTTTTTTCCAGCTTGAACTGTCAGAAGGATTAAAGAAGCAGCACTGCACTGGGCCAGGTGGTGCTGGGTAGTATATCCTCTTCCATGTTGAAGACCTGAGTTCATGTCCCAGTACTGACTCTCATAGCATTATACATTTAACACTGTGTACTGCATATTTAATATATTTTATCATTTGTGTCTCATGTTATTGTACTCACTTCTGCAGTGCACCGTTGTTTGTTATACCCCTTCCTGTAATTTCCTTTTCCACTTACTCACACCTGGACATGATCTTAGGAGGAGATCTGTTGCCCAAGACTGCTGCAGGTGTGTTAGTGAGCACCGCAGGCCAAGATTCAGGCTGTTACCACCCTGAGAGTCTGGAGGTTGGGACATGTGAGTCTGTGGAGAGACACTGTGGCCTGACTGATCAGATGGCAGGCCTACCTCTGCCCACATCCCCATCACAAAAGCCAGAGTGAGAAAAGGTGAAACCAGGAGAATGGAGAGATTATCCAATGGACTAAGCTTAACCACTGAGAGACCTGACACTGGGCCTTGCACTGCAAAGGAAGTTTCTGTGTAAGTAAGTAAGTACATTTTATTTTTAAGCGATTTTCAAATCCAAAGCACTGTACAGAATTTAAAACAAACATTTAAAACAACAATAGTTAAATAGACAATAATAAAATCATTCTCCATATGTTTTCTGAAACAAAAATGTTTTTAGCTCTGATTTAAAACTCTCGATGGTCAGGCATTCTCGATCCGATGAGGTAGAGAATTCCACAAGGCAGGGCAGCATATGAAATGCACGTGCCCCAGATGTCTTCAAACCAACCCTGGAATCTCTAGCAATCCTCGTCATGGATCGGAGGAGCTAGAGGGCAGTAGGAGTAAGGAGATCTTGCAGATAATATGTCCCTGTTCGTAGGGCTTTATAGGTCAGTAATCCGACCTTGAAGATGATCTGCCACTGAACCAGCAGCTAGTGCAGTCCAGCAGCACAGGTGTAATATGACTAGTTCTAGATGTCCCTGCTCTAAAGCCTGGCCGCTGCATTCTGCACTAGCTGCAAGCACAGATATCAACCCCTGGTAGCCCTAGGTACAGGGCATTGCAGTAATCAAGGTGGTTGGTCACAAAGGCATGGACCAGAGTAGGCAGGTCAGCCAGAGGAACCAGGTGTTTCTCCCGGCGATATTCCTCAGATGATAAAAGGAAGACTTGACAACGGCAGACACCTGTGATTTCAGGGTCAAACCATCATCAATTATAACGCCCAGATTACACACCTGGTCTGAGATTGAGAGCTGGGCACCATCAAGCCATAAGCCTGACGTGAACCCCAGCCCTATGACCCACCTCAAGGCGACTCGGGTCCACGACCAACACCTCGGTCTTATCCGGATTTAACCTTAGCCAGCTAGCACTCATCTAGTCTTTGATGTCAGATAGACAGCTGTTAAGCATAGGATCGATCGTCCCATCCGGGAGAAGACAGATACAGCTGGGTATCATCTGCATAGCAGTGGAAACCCAGACTGTATCGCTAATGATATCTCCTAATGGCAGCATATAAACTGCAACAACATGGTGCCAAAATAGAGCCCATGCACACCCCACAGGACAGAGAGATGGAGTCAGAGGAATAAATTCCAGTGACAACCTTCTGTGTCCGCCTGTGAGGAGAGATCGAACCAATGTAGAACTGTACCAGACAGTCCACAAAGCAGGTGCTCCAAAAGCACACCATGGTCCACAATATCAAATCGTCGAGATCAAGAAGGACTAAGATAGTACAAGCCTTTTGATCTCTCACAATTAGGAGGTCATTTAAAACCAGACAAGAGTGGTCTCGGTGCTATGTCTTTTCCTAAACCCCGACTGGAGAGTATCATAGACATTGTAAATCGTGAGATGGTCATCTAGCTGTATTGCAACCACCTTTTCAATAACCTTACCCACAAAGGGCAGGTTAGAGATCGGTCTGAAGTTTGCTGGGCAGTCTGGATTCAAGGAGGGTTTTTAAGGAGTGGTCGAATGACCACCTCCTTTAGGGATCAGGAAAGACCCCTGCTCCAAAGACTTCCAGACAATTTCAGCAAGGATTGGGCAGATAACATCTACGCATCCTAATAATAGTGGAGTAGGGCCGATCCAAACTACAGCTGGTTTTGTACAGTCTGAAAAATCCTCACAATATCAATCAATTCCAGCCTACCAAAGTCAAACCAGGTAGCATGGGTGTTCGTTTCCTCCCACCGATCTCACCAATCCCTTTAAGAGGGAGCTGGGCCAATGTCCAACCTAATGCTGGCAATCTTATCTGTGAAGAACCGAGGAAGCTTATCATACTTTATTTGTGAAAATCTCCAAACTGCAGACAGAGTGGATTGCACAATCTGTCGACAGTCTGAAAGAGTTGAGCTGGTCAGTTCCAGAGCAGCAATCTCTCCAGACAGGAACTGTGCCTTCTTACAGATGATTGCTGATTGATAGACAACATAATGGTCCATCAATCTAAGCCTGTCAGCATCCAGGCCAGATTTCTGCCAAGCCCTCTCTAGCCTTTGCCCACTCTTCTCAGCTCCTTCAAGGACCCATCAAGCCAAGGGGCTCTTGGGTGCTGAGTGAGTGGTGAATGCGAACAGGAGCAATTGAATCCAGGGCATCACCCACTGCCTTATTATAGGCAAGTACAAGGCCCCTGGACTCATGCACTCACTTGAAATACCCAATAGGTCCAGCACTGCCGATGGACCTTCTGGGGTAATTCCTCAAAGGGTGGCACTGGACCATTTCTGTAGGGGCAGACCTATTTGGGGTGCCCCAAAGCTGAATCTTATGGTGTGGTGGTCCATCTAGGCATTTGGTTCCACCCCCAGCTGCATGATCTCCATCTCCAGGAGGAACACCAGGTCCAATGAGTGACCCCTGTATGGGTAGCAAAGGTAACTACCTGTGTAAGGCCCAACGAGACATAAGTTGGAGGAGGTTATTCCCAAATGCGAGAGTTCATCATGACCCAGGCATTGAAGTTACCAGTATTAACCACCTGGGTGACTCCAATGCCACGCCAACAATGAAGTCCACAAACTCCTTCAGGAATTCTCCACCATCACCGGTGGACAGTAGATGAGGAGAATCTGATCCCTACACCTGCTCCCAGGATACACTCAAAGGATCTAGTGCAACCTACTGGTACATCCACAAAACCCAGCTCTGTTTTAAAGAAAATGGCTACACCCCACCCCTATGATCTGGTCTCGGCGGTGTATCACGAGAACCCAGCCGGAGTAGCAGATGCCAATATAGGCCTGCATTCTCATCTAGCCAGGTCTCGGTGATGCATGCCAGGTCAGATGTTGCAACAAGATCAGCTATAATAGCGGTCTTGTTCCTAATTGACCTGGCATTACACAACACCACCCGGTTGGATGGGTTTTCATGGAGGATCACAATATCTGCCCACAATCTTGGAGCCCTTGGTGTGGGAATCAGTCATAAAACCTCTCCTGATCCCATTTCGCCCCAGGGTGCCTCCTAGTCCCCACTGTCTCTATCTGCCCACCTGCTCTCCATTCTCCCACTCTGCCCAGTCCATCCACCCTTCAGACGCCCCTCACTATCCCCAATGCACGACATCTTCTGTAGACATCAGCCAAAAAAGGGCACAATGAAAAGGGTGGAGATCCCAAAGCAGAGTGGGGAATAAAGCCTGACTGTCTTAGAACCTCCTAATTGAACAGTCAGTAAATAACAAAAATAAGCAAATTATATTATCTCACTACCACAATATAACTATCAATCATACTCATACATCAGTATCCAACAAACACAACCATATAACCACACAAATATCCAATTTATCAAATTATACATGCTACAGTAAATCAATTTAAATGAAACAAAAACAATTATTACCACATAAAATAAATAAATAAACAAATTATTATACTTAAAGTCTGATTAAATTCACAAGTCCTGTAAGGAAACCAGTCCCTTTATGTCCAAGTTAGTTCATGCGATCATGAGAGTAAGCAGCACTAATAGAAAACGACCATTAAATGTTCTTATTATTGTAAGCAAGAGGACCTCTCACTTCCCAGCTACACCAAGTTTTCTTCTGAGACTCTGCTCTGTCCAGGGATCTCAAGAAATGCCACTTTTTCATGGCCAGTTCAGTATAATAGCCTTCCAGGCTTATAAAAATAAAAAACGAATGTCAAAGCTGTGAGGAGAAAATAACTACCCTAGAGGAAATCATCGCCTCAGCCGGGATCAGGACAGAGGCCCCCAGCAATGAAAGCACCCACCAGCGGATCCTCTGGTAGGCCTAGGAGGCACTCATTACTCAGCCCACCTTTCCGCAGGCCCAAAGTCAGCATCACCTGTCCCGAACCCAGCCAGAGCAATGAAATACCCCAGGCAGCTCACCCCAAAATTCACATCCACAGTTACCCGAATTTAAATCAACTCAAGATGAAAATGCAGTGATAGATCCAGTCCATACAAATGCAAGCAAGAGTCTGCTAGAGACAGGTTTTCCACAAATTCAAAAGCTCACCACAACACATCGAGTAGTAAGGGCTTTAGTTCCTAGCATTCCAACAAGCTTCTTCACAGCAGTCAAACTCCAGTCCTGGATGCTCCTTCAAATCTCCCCACAATAATTTAATCAGAGACGATAACTCCTTAGTTCAAACAGGACTTCTGGTAAAGCGACGATTGTAATCCAGAGACAGATATTTTCCCGGAGAAAATACCAATCCGCATGTTCAGTTCACACACATAGAACCAGCGATCGCGCTCAACTACAGAGTTAAAACTCAGTTCATACAATTTAAGGCACACAAAATATAGTGCGCAAACTACAAACAGTTAAGCTGCAGGTCCATACATCCACACGCTTATAACAGGAACATCAGGTAGACTTCAGTATACTAAAACAACTACTATCTCCACACTGGGAGTCGGCAAAATAAAAATAAATAGCCTGATAGGATGCGTGAGGGGCACTAAAATATCAGAAAGCTAAAACAAAAACAGTAAACGAGAATGGAGAATGAAAATGAGGAACAAACAAAGAACCATGCAGAGGTTAGCCCAACATGGTCGCCATCTTCAGATGCTCAAAATCCAGAACCATGAGTACTGTCAGAGTTTACCATGTGCTTGGGATGTTTTGTAAAGCAGTTAGAAAATGTTTAACTGGAGCTGACTATTCGTCCAGGAATCTACTGTATATCTGGTTATGGTTCCATTCATCATTTTATTAACTACATGGCCTTTTGGTTTGGGGACTCACTTGTTTTACTGAGATTGATTGCTGTTAGACTGAATGTAAATAAACACTGGCTACCCAGATGCAACACTGATGCGCCTATACCAGTTCAGCCCTGGGTATCCAGTAACTTGCTGGGTCTCCTTATAGGTTTAAAGGGAAAAATACTGTTACCATTGTAGAGAGGTTAGTGCCTCCATGACAGAAGTGGTGGTTCAGTACTATACTGTGGACTGTGTTGTTGGGGTTGGCTATGCCAGGGCTGTGCCTAGCTGTTTTTTTTCTTTTATTTATAGACAACTCAAGAAATTGTTGACCTGTCTTGGCCTGCATAGGGTAAGTAAAGAGCAGCCATCAATATTTGGCTGTGCCTACAAAGCCCACTGGAAGGCCAGCCATATTGAAACTGACCCACCTCATATTGTATTAACCCTTTTACCCCTTGGAGTCCCTGCCATAAATAAAGCTGTGTTTGTTTAAAGTAGCTGTCATCAGTGGCTTTACAGAATAAAAGTACAAGCTAATTAAGAAACTGTTCTGTATTGTTTTGGGTCATGGCAGAGGTGACAATGGTGGGGTGTACTGACCAGTCACCAAGTGCACTTAAATATTTCTCTGGATGAAGACACATCTCAATCTCTACTTCCTGGATAAGAACCCTCCCCCTTACTCACAAAGGAAATAATGAACCCATCATGACATCTATAGGACCCGGAACACTGCAAAGTAGTAATACCTCTCTCACCCGTAAACTATAGGAGGAGGCATTCCCCTTGGCCTCTCTTAAAGAATGAATTGTAGTTCTCCTTCCTACTCCACAAGGACACATCTGGAAATGAGCTGTAACTGGCTCAATATACCTTTCCTGGTAAAATGTTTTGAAATTAATAAACAAATGCCTTTCCAGTCAAAAAATTACAAATGCATAAAATGCCTAGGCCAGTCGAGGCTGAGAACACTGCTTCAGCAGTACACACACACAGTCTCTGGTGTAGGGAGAGGGCATGGTACTTTTCCCACTGATCCTGCATCATCTGCAGCAAGTATGTTAAGCAGCCTCACTGATGTGGGTGACCATGTAGAAATGAAAGTTACACACTTACAGTAACTAGATCTTCCAGAATGTCTTCACCACTGATTACCACTTGTGGGTCTGAGCCAGAGGCACTAGGACACAGGAGCAATGCTTCTGCCATGGAGCCAGCTATGGCTACTTGTCACACTGCTTGGGCATCCTCATATGGTGTTGCATGTCAGCCAACAACCATTGCCAGCTCCCTTACTAACCTCAGTTCTGATCACCAGGAGAAAACATCATCATCATGGGCTGCCCCAGTGGACTGCTTACAAAAAGTTTCTGTGTGTCCTAGCGCCTGGCAGCAATAGTTCCATAGGTGTAGCCTAATGAAAGAGATATCCTTGAAGGTGATCTCTCACCCCAGTTTAATTTTTTCTATTTGATATGAGTGGGATCCCTCTTTTTGAAAAACTACTCAATGGGTCTAAGTGAGGAGATGCCCTGACACTAAATGGGGGTTCTTATTTTATTTTATTTTGTTATGGTTTTGCCCTTTCTTGTTGGACTTTGGCATTGCAGACAAGGGTGTAGACAGGCATACTCACTGTACACATTTTGTGTACAGTTTTGTTGAGTGCCTGTCACAAACCATAAGCCACTCTGTTAATACTATCATTCTAATCTGTAGTATTTGGTTAGTGTAGGCCACTGAGGAGTGTCCAATACGTGTATAACCTCTTTAGAGAGTAGAGGAGTCATCTGACAACAATCTAACTTGTTTGAGGGGGGTGCCATTTGGAAAGGATGTGTACATTTTTAATTTGGGGTGTAACTGTTGTAGATTGTGTACAAAATGAAAATTTCTGGCTACACTCCTGATTGCAGAAAAATAATAAACAAAAGTGGCACCATGAAAGATAGAAAATAGTGGTGACATAGTAATAAAAGTGGTGACTGAGTTGAACTGGAGACGCTGTGCCCAACAGCATGCACTCCATGGCAGAGGAACAGAACTGAGGTCAGTGAGGGAACAGACAATGGCTATTGGCTGGCACATGACACCATGAGGATGTGTGCAGGGGCCACGTACAGTAACATGGCTGGCTCCCTGACAAAATTTTGCTTCAGAAGGTCCTAATGCCTTCAGCTCCAGACCTATAAGTGGAAATCAAAGGTGAAAACTGAGTCTTGGGAGATCTTCACTTCTGGACCACCATCCAACCCCAAGTCAGTGCAACCTGGAGCACGAGGCAAAGGATCAATGTCAGCCTCTGAGACATGGCCATCCTCATTGCTGTGGCTGGCGATGCCTTCGACACTATGCTCAGTGCAACTTTGATGTCCTCCCTAGAGTTATCATCACTTGGGTGTCATGAATGACACCAGAGTTAGGGACAACCCAGGGATGACACAGTCAGCTGGAGCCAGGCCCAGAACTGACACTATGGTGTTGCCATGCCCATCACTAGTGGCACAATGGATGGTGACAACCTCTGAATCAGCAACAGCATGAACAACATCCTCCATGCCAGTACCCATCCTATCATCACAAACAGTGTCAGAAGGGGCCCAGCATTGTCCCTGCTGCCAGCTGCTGTGGCATCTCCATGAATGGTGACAACAGCACAGGCAATGCTAGAGGACAATGTCAAGATGTCCGCCAGCATAGACTGAGCCTACAACTATGGCCTCACCACCAGGGATGTCTGCTACTCAAGGCAGGCAGACTGTGGAGGGTTCAGAGTCAACCACCCAGAAGAAGTCTACTGTCCACCTGTCCCACTCCTGAAGTCTTTGAAGCCTCAATACGATGAGATTGAGAAGAACTCCACACTTCTACAGAACCAGAGATGAGAGGAACAGGCCCAGGAGAAAAGTGTAAGGACTTGACTATAGACGCACGCATGCAATGCATGCCTCTGAAGGTGGGGATTGACAATTCCACTTCAACATGTGTTTCTCTAGACTGTGGGGTAAACTGAGAAACGGACATCATGTGCATACATGTCATGCTCTGTTAAAAGCAGGCCATGTGGGTTTTATGCCTGTCCAGAAAACATTGGTTTCTCTCAAGGGCAATGATGCATAATGGCCCAGCAGTTGGACTATCTGTGATTATTTCCACTCTTTTGTAGTGAACTTTGGCACTGTGTAAAAATAACAAACAAAACAGCACCACAAAAATAAGATGTAGTAATGACACAGTAAGGAAAGTGGTGACGAGCTGAACTGGTATACTGTGAGTATAGTGACTGAATATGGCACACATCAAACGGTGATTCGGTTGCTATAATTTTGACTACCTTGCAAGGGTAGTGACTGTACATGAATACGAGGGTAGTGGATGGCAATGGGAAGGGGATTAGCGAGGGAAGGGGAAGGACAGGGAAGGGATTTTGAGGGACGGGGGTACCTGCTGTTGCTGAGCTAGCCATGTGGTGTGGTGGTGTGGTAGCTAGCTTTGTGCAGCAAGTACAGGGTTCATGACTGGGTGCATAGAAATGTTGCCACTGCCTGCGGCTACAGCACTTAATTTTTGTGCGATAGAGGATTTTGCCCCTCCCTGACATGCAGCTCCTGAAGTTGATAATCTATATTCAGGGCGGGGGCACAGCCCTCCACAGAAACACTTTTTCTTTTCCGTGTCAGGTCGCCTGGAAGTGTATATTGCAGAATTGTTTTTGGTGAGATACACTCACCATAATAGTGACATGGAACCATTGAACTGAGGCAATGCAATATCACGGTGTCCATTTGATGGCAGGAAGAACAGAACTGAGGTTAGTGAGGAAGCTGGCAATGGTTATTGACTGGCATGCGGCACCACAAAGGGTGTGGGAGGCACCATGCCCAGTTGCCATGGCTTGTCCCCTTTAAAAGCTTTTCTCCCCGGGTCCTAGTGCCTCAAGCCCAGAGCCATAAGGGTGAATCAATGGTGGAGACTGATTCTTGAAGACTGGCTCTCCCTACATAGGGTAGGTTCAATTGGAGAACTTACAAGGTGGAAAGGGGTTAAAACAGGAAGAAATGTATCTCAGATGTTGTGTATGAAGGCAATAACCACTGCACACATCAATGACTCTGACACTCCCTGTCTTTCCCTCAACCCACTGTGAACTGGTAAACCAATCCAGAGGAATGGACCATAATAGCAGTGACCCCATCATGGTGGAGGGTTCCATGGAGTGAATGGGCTGTGGTGTCCTGGGTAGGATGTCAGATCAGGTGAGAACCATTTTCCAGGTGGTAGTCAGTGGTGAAGACCACAGCAAAGTAAGAGAAAGGAGGCAGGCATCCTGGGTGGGACTAAAATGCAAATTATAAAAACAAAAGGCTGACCACATCTGGCTAAAACAAAAATAGGAACTGGCAGATCTTGATCCAATAGATAGCAGTCTGTTAATATTCATATTTTGTACCACTGTCTGACCATTTCCAAAAGTAATAAAGACACAAAAGAGTTTCAGAGTAAAACTCAACAGGTCCAATTAGTTTAAGAACCTCTGTTGCAACCCTAAGGTTGAAAATAAATCGACCTGAAAAGCTCAGATTCACTGTAATTTGTTTCTCTAGCACAAGCTGTTGTGCAGCCCTACTGAAATGTGAAACACATAAACATAAACAAATGGTTTGATAGAGGATGTTTACCTGCAGTGTTTCTACAGCAAATAGGAATGTGACTTCCATTTATTCTGATCTTTTATTTTCTACTTCAACTACAATGTGTTGTTATTCAATTTCCACAGAAGTTTCTTTTTCCTTCTTTAGATAAGCTTTCTAGACAACCATTAACTGTACTGTTGAAGTCATTCCACTTTCCATCATTCCAGAACTTCCAGCATACTTTTTCTTGAAGACGTTTGTCTTCCTGCTCTGCAGTCCGTTTTCTAATGTTATTATCTTATCCTGTACTTCACATATTTGAGAAATGGCCCTTCTATAATTATGCAATTTTCATCTGCATTAAATCTGATGATTACGTCTTTATTGAATTGCTTTATTTCTTTACGTTCTTCCTCAGAAAGCATATCAAGTGCTATGGAAACTTTTCTTGTCATGTATTCCTGTTTTTGTAAATGCTGAATATCATCCCAGGCTTTCTTAATATTTTCCTTTTTAAAGAGTACAGTTTAAAAAGGACTGGGACAATACCATCCTCTGCTGATGCTTCGTCTTTTTAAGAGGTGATGAGTCCTCAGAAGTCCAGTACATAGGCAATACTACAAAGCAAAACACGTATACAGTAAGATTAGTGGTAAGAGTAGAATTGGTCTGCTTGAAAGGAAGATAAGCTATAAGGTAAAAGTTTGTAACATTAACAGTTTGTCCACAGTATGAACTGAGGAATTTGACAAAATATATTTTGTTCACAACATAGAAATTAGTAGTTTGACAAAATTAATTTTGTCCTTGGGAGAAGTTAGCAGTCTGACAACGTGCATTTTGTCCATCTACTGCAGTTAGTAGCTTCACAGTATTTTTTCAACAGAATAAAATTTGCGGTTTGATAAGTAAGCAATAAAACACAACAGGGTGTGGTTAGTTTAAGCAATAATGCACGAGAGGATGTGAGGTCATGCTGGGATAACCTGATGCCTGCTGGTGGTTGGTCACAGGGTCAAGAGGTCGATAACTATAGAAACATAGAATTGATGGTGGATAAGGATCGCTTGGCCCACCTAGTCTGCTCATTTCCTACCTAATGGATAAGCTGCAGATCCTAGTTAACCAACAGCCTACTTCCTCCTACCCCCACTAGAATTACCCTATGTTCTGTCCCATGCATTCTTGAATTCCCCACTGTTTTTGGCTCCACGGCCCATGTCCCAGAAGTGAGGTTATCCCAGCATGACCCACACCCTGGAAAGTATTGTTGCTATAATACAATGGCTTGTTGTTATACAAAAAAAACTTACAAAAATGTTTTTAGTAGATTTTAATGTGTAAAATGTATTTGTGTTTTAAGAGAAGATGCAAACAATGCAAGCAATGCAACAAATCATCAATACAGTGAGGTGCTCAGATAAACTCACTGTTGCCAAAATGAGATAGCCAATCAGATTACAGGATTTTTAATTGCCATTGTATAATATATAATAAATGCATGCCAAGTGTGTTGTGAGGCAAAAGGCTTTTCACATTTATGCCGATTGCCTCAGCACCTGGAATTGCAGTTATCACGTAACTAGCCACAACCTGGCATATCTTATTGTACTTATAAAATGGGAACAAAAATCTTAAAAAATGGCAATTTTTAAAATTAAAAACAGGTATTTTCTGTTGCTAAAAGTGACTAGAAAATAATCCATCCCCATTTGTCTATCCACACATTCAGTGGATGGAATGTTTACCATGAAATGCAGAATTCAAACTTCTGCAGATGTCTACTGGCAGAAGGTTCACCTCTCCCACACACATACTGTATGACAGAAGGCTTCAGTAAAGTCAGAATTCCATTATTTCTGGATGGGGTAAGCAGCAATAATTTCCCTGGTAGGCAGGTAAGAATAGGAAGTGTTTTTGAAAGTCATGAAAGAAGCTCATGAAAGTAAAGCTATGAGTAGTACTACTTTCTTAAGTGGTATATGTATAAGAAGGATGGAAATGGGAAAGACCATTTAATTCATTTGTTCTTTTTTAAATTTTGAGGAGTTTTATTTTAGTGCCTAGCTGACTTTTTTTTAGTGAAAGTAAAGGTGTGGTCATGTTGATGGAAGTCCAAAATGTTTACAAACTACCTTTATATGTTAGTGTGATGTGCCCCGATTGGCAGCTTTTAACCAGTGGTAGTGGTCTCACAATGTACATCTGCTGACCAGTAAGGATACTGTGATACCCTTACACATTTTATAAAAGAATTTTATCTACAGAATGAAAATACTATAGCAGGCTGACAAACATTTTCCAAACAGAATGAATTAGGGTACTGACAAAATACACTGTGTCCAAAGAATGCAGGAGTTTGACAGAATGCATTTATGTACACCCATAATATACCACTCCACTTAAGACAAGAAAATTGTGCACATACCATGTCTCAGTTTATTACATAGAAGTATAGAGGAAAAGGCTCTAATGGCCCATTCAATCTGCCTAGCCCTACATAAAGTTGGATGTGATGGAGGAGATATCATCAATTAATATAGGAACAGTTACATAACAAGTTACGGCAATGGTAGATCTTCCATTAGACTATGCTGTACCCTCCTCTATCCCTCTCTTGTCTTCTGAGATTGCAGCAAATGCTGAACCTAGGGCCCTATTCCATGCATCCTCCAAAGGTGTGGTCTAATGGAGGAGATATTCCATGCATCCTGTTTCTGGCCCTATACCTCTCCTTGCCTGACTTGTATTGGTTTGGTCTCATGGTAAGGGCCCTCTGAATCTTTTCTCCATCAGGGAACTGAGGAGTGTTGGAGCTTCCCGTTACATACATTGATGCAGCAAGTCACTGTGGGCGGCCTCCGTTAGCAAAAAGTTTGAGTGGTGCTGACACTGATGACCTACAGTTCCAAAGGTGTGACATAATAAAGGAGATGCTCTTGAAGATCTACTGTTATAGTCAGTTCTTATGTAACTCTTCTTTTCAGGCAGTTGCCATTCCTGAGCTACTGGTTGCAATTTATTGCTGTGATGTATTTAAGCAATAGGGCATGACATGGTGTGCATCGTGCTGGGATAACAGCATGCCCGGGTGGGATGAAGAACGTCGCTGAAGGCAGAGTGCTTCCACTACCTGAGAAGTGCTGTTATCCCAGCACAATGAATACCCTGGAGTGCCTTACTGTGATTATGACATGGGTCCATTTTTTTTTTTACTTTCTGTTTATCCCTCCTACCTGCCCTCGGTGCCCACTCAGGCCGTTCATCCCATTCCAGCCTTCCTCCACTCAGGATCTGCCCTTAGAGTGCCTTCTCCTTCTGCCCTCACCTGCACAGTGGGGTCTGTCCCGGAATTGGTGGCTTGGATGGCTCAGAACAGTCGTCATCTAGGACCGCCGAGGTTTTCCGTTTTTTCTGTTGTCCCTTACCCCAACCCTCGTAGATGCCAGCATGAGGACGTACATCCAGAGAGGCGACATGCTAGTGCATGTCTCTCCCAAGTACCCAACAGTATCTTCCCTCCCCAACCCGGTGAAGCGGAGCCGCCAACCCCTCGTGAGCCCGCATTTCCATTGGCTCTCTTAGGGCGTGGTGCATACAGCGCCCCTGGTATCCCACCCCAGAGGGAGGAGAGCATTGGGATGCTTAATCCTCCCTCACCCAGCCAACCCCACTGACCCGAGTCCATTTCCAACCCGAGTCGCCAGTGTAGCGAGGGTGTGTGGTGTCCAGTACTCAACCCTCAGCGCCTACCAGGCCAACCTGACATGGGTAATTTTAATAGTAAAATAAGATTAAAAAATAGACATTTATGTCAGTCCAAGAGGAAGAAAAATATGGTAGTTTGATTCTTCCATCTGGCTACTAGGTGGCACTAACATTATATGCAAACAGCTGCCCCCAAGTAAGGGCAACATGAAGGCAAGCAGCAGTTTTACTACAGATCATGGAAACTGCATCTGTCAGTGGGTGTTCCTGTGTGGAGCAGGCCCTGTGTCACAGGTAAGCCCTGTACAAGACAGTTTCAGCTGGTTACTGTGCGACTGACATGGAGTGGGAGTGCTGTGTGCTGCAGGTGGCTTTGTTTTCAGAAGGTTAGTGTGACTGCTCTATTTTAGAACCGTGATTCACCTGATCTGCATCTTGGAGCCACAGTTCCAATTTTTAAGCTTGTTTGCTCCAACACAGGTAAAGGCAATGTGCATGAGTTATTCACACTCATCACTAAGTACTGGTAATTTGAAAAAGCTTTTTGTCTGGACTGGGGAAACGGCTGTGCATGTGCAAGTAATGTATCTATGGTCAGTCAATGGCTGTTACAAGAATGGCTCTGGTTTTGTTTGAGTAAAGCTGCCTTGTGTACTGGCTGTATGGGAGCCTATAAGGGCACATGCCTGTTGAAAAAAAAAAAAAGCCACAGTGTGGGGAGGCATTTTATTGTACCACAGTAATTCATGTGATGCCATGACAGCCAGGTTAGATATGGGTATTTGTAGCCCAGATCAGCTACAGTGATTTTGTGGGTGAATGTGAAGAGTTAGATGTCACTGGACTTCTTCCAGTGCTGTGGTGCTGAAATATCATCACCAGGTTCCAAGCTTCTCAGCCAATCAGATTTCTGGATTTTTTAGACCCATTTCATAATTGCTAATATAACATTCTCATTTATTTGTGTATTTGTCACATGACTACAGCTCCATACAGTCTCCCATATGGCACCGACATGTAACTGAAACCAAGGGATACATATTAGAATTACTTAAGAAATTCAGCTTTGGAACTGGCTGTTTCTGGTGGTTACAATTCCTATGTTGTTGACTATATAGAGAATAGTGCATGGCCAACCATGCGAACCAGCCTATTGTACTACCTCCAGGGTTCTGATTACTCTCAGACCCCGAGAGCGAAGGTTGAGATGTCTTTGGTAATCAAAATCCTAAGGTGGCATAATAGGCTGGTTGGGCATATGGTTGCCATTCACTACTTTTTATAGTGTATAGTCCCCCTTGCCAAAGTTTTTGCAATTTTAATTTTGAAATGAAAAAAATGTTTGTTGCTCCTTCATGTTCCTGGAGTTAGGGCTGGTTGCTAGGAGCAGACATCCCTTACGTTTATTGTGCAGCCTTCTATTGGCTGTCACTGGGATGTGGGAGGATTTAAGAAAAAAACGTGGCGTATGTCTTGCTAGGTGAGATGTGTGGACTCTGAGGAAGGCGGTTAATTGTGAGTTATTTCAAATATCTGTTTGATCCTGCATTTCTTTTTTACTTATCTGGTTTTTGCTGTTTGCGCTACAGGTTCAGGTGATGTTGCAGCTGCTGCTCCTATCCATTTGGTTGATCCTACTGTTACTGCTGCCAGGTGGGCTAGCACCAAGTTTATGTGACTGTTAGAACCTCTAAAGAATTTCAAATGTTGTACCAAAATGTGGTATTTAGTCGCGTTCAATGACCTTTTGAACTTTGGTACAACAACATTTGGAAAGGCTTCAGTTTCTATACAGAACAATGCCTAACTATACACTATAGTTTATTGTGAAATGGGTAGAAAGAATACTGGCTCCTGACTGGCCAAGAACAGCTTTCAGCTGGGCCATTATCCCAGCATAATGGCCCAACTGAAATAATATGTTTAAAAAGGCATAACATTTACTAAAAATTACCCATTTCATAATCACAATAAGGCACTCCAGGAGGTTGTTATGGTTGGCTAATGGCCTTCTCAGGTGGCGGAAGCACTTGACTATGCCTCATGCTTTAACCCACCCGAGGGGCCGTTATCCCACCATAATGCACCCCTGTCATGCCTTATTGCTAAATTAGTGTGATGTATTTATATTGTTTCATGATCTGATTGTTGCTTACAATAAGTGAGAGTTTGCTACTGTACTGGCACTCACTGGCATACCTCTCAACCTCTCAGCATTGAAAATCATGGCAACTGGCTTTTAAAGTTCATAGCAAAAGGCCAGAATGTGTAGCATTTTCTAATTTTAAAGAATAATTTGCCTACAAATAGTTGGCCCATATAATTAGTGCTAACTAATATTTCTACCAAGTTAGTTCAATGATTTAATAGTTTGTATTTCCGGAAATAGCACTAACATTGTTAAGAACATCAGTAAACCTTCGACCAAAAAGGTGTAAATCTGAGTGTAAAATCAGCGGTATGCTAAATTTATAACAGTTCAGAGGTATGCACACTGGTCTTAATTTTTGTATTGTAGATAACTAAGACAGAAATATGGAATCAGCAGCTGTATGCACGTACATCTTGGTGGATTCCAGAAACATACACATGTCAGGGATTAACCGTTACCAAGAAGGAGAAATATTTGTGAAGGTTCTGAAGTTGAGAGAATTCTTTCACAATCATAAACATAGTCAGGAGGTTCAAATGGTTGGATGTAGATACAAATGCATGTCATGCTTGCATCTGCATCCACCCACCTACATCCGCCAGTTGCATCTGGTTAATGACTCAAGTCACATTTGCAGCAGAAAATGGATGCAGTCATGATTTGCATCCAGGTTGTATGCACTTGTGTCTGTTTTCCAGCGCACACTATGGACGCTGTTAGACCATCTAATAAATGATTTAGCAGAACTGGACACATTTCTTCTTTGAAAAAGGGACAGACATGCCTTGGGCAGATCCTTTTAAAAACCCGCCCAGTGAGTGTGTGCAAAATTACAAAATCTTAATTCACTGGTGATATGGACAGGCATAGCTGATGCTTCCAGGCTAAGGCACATGGCACTATTGTGAGGGACCCAGGTTTTTCTTAGCCTGCAGCACCTTATAAACTTAATCTGGCCCTGCAGTCAAGCAGCAGGGTAGAAAACAAAGAATCAGTTCCATCTACCTCCATTCCACCTATATTTCAGTACCCTTCCACAGCCACAACAAAACTGCATTTGGAGTTGGAGAAAATAATCAGGATTCTACTACTTTTCCAGAATCCCATATATAAAAACATGCATATAACTGCCAAAATAAGTGCTAATGAAACAACGAGTTTCTTCACTTTCTGGATTTAAAAGTTTCTAAATAAGACCTTGAAGCATTAATCTTCAGTTGTTTCATTAACATTATAATTCCTTGAACATCATCATATTTCAAGTATTGCAATATGCCATTCATATAACATACATTTCACAAATTTGACAAAACACCACCACTCTTCTGTAATTTTTGTACTTGCTCTTTGAATGCAGTAAGATCTTGTTAGAAGAACCAATTAACTTTACACATGTCACTGATGATGATGGAACCTGTTCTGCAAAATTTTCCACAGCCTTCATCACATGTAACACAAACAGTTTCAAGCTGATTCCTGATACTAAAAAGAAAAAGATCAACATTAGTAAAGCAAGATCCAAGTCTTTAAGTAATATGAAATGTGGATTTTGATTAAAATTATATGCATTTCCTGAAACTTATGCACATTTATTGAAGAAGACATACTGTATATCTTTGATCTGAAACCGCCTTCTATTACACACAGCCTCGAACTTAAGAGCGAGCAAAAACAAAAGATCTAACACAAGCAGCCCTCAAACATTGGCCACTATCATACAGGAGGTGTTTCAATGAAACACATAGAACAACTGGGATATGGGTTTGCACAGTCCGACTAGCTCCTGTCACATGTAAGTCACATTGTCACATTCATGCCATTACCTGAGTTTGTTGATTAAAACCATGGTACCACTCGACTAAGACTAGCACACCACGTTTGTCGTGGTGTCTGACATCAGCAAAAGTGCCAGTACCTAGCAATGACCTTATCCTGGCAACCCCTAGCTACCCTATCAATGACATTAACCAGGCAATGAGCAACAAGAAACGAAGCAGAGAACTGAGGAAAGTTTGCAATAAACTTCTCATTTTATTCAAAAACAGCAAAGCAGAAAAATAAAAATAAAGTATGGCTTGCTTCTGCAACTGGGTACAGCAGTTCATTCAATTTCATCAGAGCTTGTTGGTTCACCCTCTGAGCTGTCTGGCTCACAATTCTCCTGGCTCAGCTGGCTCAGTCAGTCACCACAATATTGGTTCGAGTCCCCTCTGTGGTTTTCTTGATGAACTCCTCTCTCACATCTAGCAGTAGTGCTCCTCTTTAAGGCAGCCAATCATATCTGGGTCACAACTTGTGATAGCGCAAACCTAGAAAAAACAAAAATGTTCAAACGCTCATTTAATTTTTTGTTATTAGCTGATAGGCTAACACACTTGTACCTGGAAAGATTTAATAATAATATCCTGGATACACACTGCCAAGCAGTTTTATCCAGTCAAGGATTTTTCTTTCCTGGTGCACGTGTTTCCACCCTTTGTTAGCACTCTTTCTTCATTGGCAATCCAGTTATCATAGCACTCCTATATGCTGCCTTGAAGGGTGCGTTCCAGCTACATCTGCTGGTTGAAGAACTTTTGTGCACCCACCAGGGATCATTGAGATTATGGTCTTTTTGATTTCGCATCAGTTTTCAGTGCAGGGCAAAGCACCTGAAGGTGTCCCATACCAACATTCGCTTTCCAAATGTCATGGACCCCAGACCTTGTCAAGCCACTGAACTGTGATGGATTCATCCATCCAGCCATTGTGGGACATGGCAACCACGACACCGGTAATGCCTATTGTCTCTTTAGGAACTTTTTACCCTTGATAACCACTAAAGGTGGAGCTTACGGCTGTCGGCCATTGCAGCAAGACATATGGTCACCCGCTGTTTTTCATGCCCTGTTGTTATCAGAGGGACTGATTTGTACCCGATAAGATCCACTGTTCGATTTCCAGGCATGTCAGCCCAGATAGCAGTCTCATCCATATTGCCTATCATGGATGGTGGAGGTCAGAGGCTGCAATCTGTCGCTTGCAACAACATGCAAAGTCTATTACTTTGGGCACAAAATCTTTTGGCAGTCTCTGCCCAGCAGTGGTCTTTAAATGGATGGTGAAGCCCCATCTCCACAAAAACTTGTCCACCCAACCTCAGCTGCCAGAAAACAAGCGATCCTGTTCTATTGACATAGCTTTTTAAGCAATGGCTTTTCTAGTTACCCTGTAGTGCTGCTCCATTTGTTCTGTTATCCATGCTGCTAGAATCGATTCACATTCAGGGTACTTGGGCCACCAACCACCACCATCAAGCCATCTTCTCTCTGATTGGAGCCATGTATCCCTACACAGTCATGTTCTCTTGAGAGAAGGCAGTTTCTTCTCCAGTCCCACAACTGGTTCTCATCGATATGCAGTGCTGCTGCAACTGGATGATTCCTTCTTTTCTGCTCTTCGAGCGACTGCAACTTTAAATTCAAGATCAAAAGATTTGAGCTTTGACATTGTGACTGTTGCTTGTTACACAGAGGCAAAGAAATAACATCTGTAGATACCATAGTTTTATATAGATAAGTGCACTTAAAAGTGGATTACTAGTTGAACAATTGATTACAAACCGCCTCTCGATGAATAGCCGCCTAATATAGGCTGCCAGTTTTACCTACAGTTTGCATTATTAGCCACGGTTTTAAATCAAAGAGATACAGTATGCATACTGCAGTCTGAAATAAATTAGTGACATTTTATAAATATTCCTTTAATTTTGAGGTTATGAAATCACTGATATATCACAAAATATAAACACAACTTCTCTAAATAACATGTTATATTCACGTCTTTTCAGACCTAATCATATAGCTGTGACTTGATAAACTACAGAGACCAAAATAAGGGGTGTTGGGTGCTAATTTGCACTTGCATGACTACAGCCTATGCCTGCAGCCTTCAAAAACAGTTCTTCAGGGGTGTTTCCAAAGTGCTGAATATGTCAGTGTGTTGGACAGTGGGGTGACTGACAAGAATGTGTCCGCGGCTATTGGTGTAGTATTAGCAAGTGACACAAGGTGAACGAAGCCATTATGTTATGATAGTGGGGACATGAAAAGACAAGAGGCTGCAACCATGTGTGACAGAGGCAGCATGTGCAGGACAGTGAGAACATGGCCACAACTGGATAAAGAGTTACAGCGCAGAGTCATGATGAGGATGGACTTTGAGCAGTGCCATGAGCAGCAGAGGTGGTGTGCACAGGAGCAAATAGGACTAAGAATGCGGTCTGTGAACAGGGATGGAGGCAGTGTGTAGAGGTACGCTTTGGCTAGCAGTGAATGCAAGGATGATAGGGCCACAACGTTGAGTTAATTTCATCAGGAGTCAGCAAGGGAGAGAGAGAGGAGAGGAAAGGTTGATTGGCAGTAGAAGCTGGCAGGTTGGATTCTCAAGTCACGCTCAATTTTGTGTGATGTAGGTATGTAAGTGCTTGTTGTGTTTGGTCTGCATTCTGCATGTAGTGTGACAAGTGGTACAGGGCCTTGACACTGGGAGACAGTGCTACTCTACTACTGGTAAACCTGGGGATTCATAAGTCATGTGGTATAAAATGTTACTTTTTAGAGCTATGTGTAACCTTAGTGGTGCCAGTACAAAATAAGGTAAACATTAGCTGAAGGCCATTATGTCGACAAACTAAGTGTTCAGTGCTAGTAATCCCTCAAATGTAAGAGTACGATATATTATTACCTTTTAAGTGAAGATGATTTGCTTTAAAATCTGTGTGATAATTCCTCTCAACCAACAAAAGTATTTGTCAGAAACAGAAACACTGCTTTATCACAGCTGATTCAGATTAAATCAAATGACAGCAAGGAGGTCAGACACGCAAGAGTGAGTTCTGTGCTACAGTCCCCTCCCCATTACTGGTTATCTCATTTTCAAAATTTGAGCTAGAATAGAGTTTAACTGAAAAAAAGGAAATGTAAAAATAACAAGCATTTTTCTTTTTTAATCAATCGTTTATCAGGCTCAAAATAGCAGTGTCAGAGGTTCAAAATAGCAGTGTCAGTGGCTCAGCAGGTTGCACACTTGGCTTGCGAGTAGAAGGTTGTGGGTTCTAGTCCCACACTAGGCATTTGGGGTAAATCCCAATACTGACACTGTAGTGCATCAAGAGGAGATGCTGCACTCCTGAAGTACTGTCTTTTGGGTGAGACATTAAACCGAGGTCCTGTTCAGGTGGACATTAAAGATTCCATGGCACTTCTCAAAAAGAGATGGGAATTTCTTATTCAAGACAAAAGTATATACAATCACAGGTACAAAAAACTATAAAGAAAATTAATGTAAATATCTGTTTAAATCACAGGAAAATCATTGTCAGTGGTTCAAGGCAGCCCAATCCAATATTCCCATACTGCCTGATGAGGCAACTGATTTTGTACAAGATTTTAATATCTTGAGTTATTCTTGGAACATAGGAATGTGATGGCAAAAGGACCGCCAGGCCCACCCAGTCTGCCCAATATGCCTTGGTATCCCCTCACGCCTTTTACAATAGCCTCCCACTTCCCAACATCCCCTTGTGTTTAACCCATGCCCTCTGAAACCTCCCACTGTATTTTCACTCACTACCTCCCTTGGCAGCCCAATCCAATTTTCAACCACCCTCTCAGTGAAGATGTACCTCCTCGGTTACCCTAAATTTCTCTCCTTGATTTGGAATTCATGCCCCTCGCCTTGGGCTGCTCCTTTAGCTGGAAAAGCTCTCCAGGTACCTTATTGATCCCCTGATGTACTTGAATGTCTCAATTATGTCACCCTCCTCCTCCTCTGCTCCAGTGAAAACACGCCAAGGTCATTAAGTCTCCTCTGGTAAGTGATCTAGTCCTCTCACCATCTTCGCCGCCTCCTCTGAACTCGCTCTACCTCTCCATGTCCTTCCTGAGGACCGCTTGGCCCACCCAGTCTGCCCATTTCCTACCTAATGGATAAGCTGCAGATCCTAGTTAACCAACAGCCTACTTCTTCCTACCCCCACCCCTAGAATTGGCTTTTATGACTGTCCCATGCATGCTTGAATTCCACCACTGTTTTTGATTCCACAACCTCCTCTGGTAGGCCATTCCATGCATCCACAACCCTCTCTGTGAGAAAATACTTCCTTACATTACCTCTGAGCTGCAGCCCCCCATCTTCAAATTGTGTCCCTTGTTCTTGCACACCTCTTTTCTGAAAGATGCTACCCTCTTGGACTTTACTGATTCCCGAGGTACTTGAAAGTTTCTATCATGTCCCCCTCTCCTCCTTTCCTCGAGGCTATACATATTAAGCTCCTTAAGTCTCTCTTCTATGTCTTCAGGTGCAGACCCTGCACCATTTAGCTGCCCTCTTCTGGACTGCCTCCATCCTGTTTGTCTCTTGGAGATTGGGTCTCCAGAACTGCATGCAGTACTCAGATGGGGTCTCATGAGCTGTCTGTACAGAGGGATAACAACTTCCTGTTTTCTACTGGTGATGCCCTCCCATGCATCCAAGTATCCCCAGCCCTTCTTACTGCCCTCTCCACATTGCTTGCCCACCTTTAGGTCATCTGATATGACTAGCCCCAGGTCCCTTTCCATTTTGTTGTTGTTAGTATCTCACCCCCATTGTGTACTCTTCCCTGGGTTTTGTTTCCCAGGTGCATTACCTGCACTTCTTAGCATTGAATCTAAGCTGCCATACATTTGACCATTCCTTCAACCTGCAAGTCCCTTCTCATCCTTTCCACCCCACCTTGTGTATCAACTCTGTTGCAGATCTTTGTGTCATCTGCAAAGAGACATACTTTTCCTTCCAGTCCCTCTGCAATGTACGCTATAAAGATATTGAAGAGGACTGGTCCTAGTACTGAACTCCGTGCACCCACTAGTAACCCCCTTTCTTCAGAGTGGACTCCATTTACTATTATCCTCTGTGTCCTGTTCTCCAGCCAATCTTTACCCAGGCTACCATTTTGGGACCCACTCCCAGGCTGGCTAACTTGTATATTAATCTTTTGTGTGGGACTGTGTCAAATGCCTTGCTAAAATCTAGGTGGCCATGTCTGCAGCCCTCCCTGGTCTACTACTTTGGTCACCCAGGCAAAGAAATCAATTAGGTTCATCTGACATGACCTTCGCTGTGAATCCATGCTGCCTTGGGTCCCAGCCCTCTGGCCTCTAGGTACTGACTATTCTTTCCTTCAGAAGTGATTCCGTTATTTTCACTATCACTGAGGTTAAACTAACAGGTCTGTAGTTGCCTGCTTCTGCCCTGCTCCCACTTTTGTGAAGTGGAATCACATCTGCATTCCTTCAGTCCTCAGGTACCACCCCATCCTCCCATGATTTGTTAAAGAGGGTAGTCAGTGGTGTCACTAGTTCTACTCTTAGTTCTTTTTAGAATTCTGGGATGAATCTCATCAGGCCCCATTGCTTTGTCCACCTTTAGTTTTAAGAGTTCTTTCAGAACCCTTTCTTCTGTAAATGGCTGGTATCAACTTCTGTATCCAGAATGTTTCTATTGTTTGGTTTAGGTACCTCCACCTCTTCATTTGTGAATACTGAGCAAAAATATTTGCTTAGTTTCTCTGCCTTTTTCACAGTCACCCTCTGCCCACCCACCTACCCTTTATTAAGCCTCACTATCCCTCCCTTGGCCTTCCTTCGCCTCCCTGATGTACCTATAAAGGTTTTATCCCCTTCTTAACTGTGTTGGATCATCTTTTCCTCGGTTTGGGCCTTTGCTGTTCTGACTGCCTTCCTAGCTTCCTTTTGCTTTAACTGAAACAATTCTCTGTCCTGCTCCTTCTGTGATTCCTTGTACTTCCTGAATGCTTTCTTTTCTCCCTAACCTTCCCTGCCACCTCCTTTGAGAACCATAGTGGTTTCTTACATCGTTTTGTTTTGTTTATTTGCTTCACACAAAGGCTTGTTGCCTCTGTGATGGCAGTTTTGATTATTCCCATTGTTCTTCCACCCTCCTTCCTGCCCATTTGCTAGTGCATTCCTTAGGCACTCACCCATTTTGGCAAAGTCAGCCCTCCTGAAGTCCAGTACCTTTGCCTTTATGCTTCGACTCTACTGTTGTTTATTGTTAACCATGCTGTTGGATGGTCACTAGTTCCCAGATGGCTACCCACTTCTAAATCTGTGATCCTCTCGCCATCTCCATTTGAGAGTACAAGGTCTAAGATTGCTCCCTCTTGAGTGGGTTCCAATACTAGTTGTCTCAAGGCATGCCCTGTAGGGCATCTAGAATGACCCCACTTAGAAGTGGCTGCTGCAAATGTACTCCAATTAACATCTGGCTTATTCAGATCCCCATCAGCAATATCTCCCATTTTCTACCATTCTAAGGATACTTCCTATCATTTCCTTGTCCATGTCTTCCCTGAGATGGGGTCTGTATACAACCTGTGTGGATTGTGGTGCCATTGCCTGTCTCCAAGTGACCCACAGTGCTTCCTCTCCTCCCTGTTTACCCTTTTGTTCTGTAGCTTTGATTCCTTCCCTTATGTAGAGAGCTACCTCCTCCTCTTTTACCCTCCCTGTAGATAGTGTATCCTGGTATGTTTACGTCCCAGTCATGGTTCTGTGTGTGCCATGATTCTATGACTGCCACAATATCCAGATGTTCCTCCTCCATCAAGGCCACTAAGTCAGGAAGCTAGTTACCCAGACTACGGGCATTAGCACTCATTGCTCTCCATTTTTTATGGCTTTACCTCTTGTAGCCCCATCCCTGTCCTCATTGACTTTGCTTTCTCCATTCACCCCTGTCCTGCTCCCTACTGACCTTTGTACCTTGGTCTTTCCTCATTTAGTACCCTGTTTTATAAGGGAGGCTGGGAATTCCCTGCTGCTTATCAGTGCCTCCTTGACTAGTTTAAAAGCTTGCCAATGAAGCATTTAAACTGATTGCCCAGAAGACTTGTTCCTTCTTGGACAGATGCAGACCATCCTGCCAGTATAGGCTGGTATCCTCCAGGTGGAACCCCAGTCCCCAATGAAGCTAAACCCTGTGCTTTGCACCATTTTTTAGCCATCCATTGAATTGAATGGTGCAAGTACCTTCACCTCACCCTTGCCATAAACAGGCAGCACCTCGAGAGGATACTGTGTGTGCTACTTGCCTTAGGGCCCTCCCAATGCCACAAACTCCTCCTGCACTGCTCTAATCTCATGTTGAGTCAAGTCATTTGTCCCTAGGTGGATAACGATGTCTAGCTCAGTCTCCTGTGCAGCTGTTTCGTGATCCTGAGGATGCGCTCCTAGCCCTCCAAGCCATGGCACCAGGCAGGCACCTACCAGTTTTCCGGCTCCCCCAGTTCTATCCCCAATGATTGAGTTCCCACCAGGAGCTGCTTCCTTTCCTGTGGTGTCCTCTCTGCCTCCTTCCTGTGGGGCTCCTTTGACAGTTGTCCACAACCTGTTTAGCTCCTGTGGATGCATCAATAGAGGAACTATGCTCCATCAGAATGGTGTATGGATTGTGGAGTGATACAATTGACTGGTGTGCCTCTGTTCCACCACCTCACCCTACATGAGCCCACTGTGGTCCAACTGCTGTGCTTTTTTCGCAACCTCTGAGGTAGTGGTGGTGGCTCTGGTGCTCCTGGATGGGGAGGTTCCCTACTACTGTCCAGTGTGGCCTGAAGACAGGCAACCTCCACCCTCAGGGCAGAGAGTTGTCTGCAACAGAGCAGCATCTCAGCCTCCAGAAAGACTCCCAGAAGACTGCTGCCCCACTGCCATTACATTGCACTACTCCCCACATGTCTGTCTACCTTCTTGTTTATCCTTTTTTTGGGGTGGTTGTCAAAGTGGTCCCAGTAACCTTACCCTCCTGCTCTAGCCCCATGACTTTCTCACTACTCATATAACCTTCTTGCCTTTGATCCCATTTTGACCCCCATTGCCCCCTTGGTTCTAGGCAAGCCTGACATTTTGATAACACCCTCCTTGCCCTCCTGGACCTGCTTCCCTGAGTCATCGCTGCTGCACCTGCCCCTATACCACAATACTTACTACTGTCTCGTCCTCCCTGACGCCCCTCTCTCTCATGAAATTCTCACCCACCCATCATCCTTGTCAGCAATTCAGCAAACCTAGTTTTTGTATTATACCTCCAACTGTCTTTCCCCTACTGCGGCTCCTCCTCCTTCGCTCTATGAACTTACTCTGACTCCTTTGCCTCCTACTAGTTTCCATCCCTCCTTTTCCTGTGTCCCCTTGGACCTGCTTATGTTCCACTCCCTGCTGAGTCACTACCCTCCCTGCAGTCTCCTCTCTTCCATCAAAACCTACAAACCCCATCCAGCCATTCCCTTCCTCTCACTAACCACTTGCTAACCCCTGCACCCTGGAGCCTCAGATTGATATACACCACCAACATATCTACCTTTACACCCCTAGTGTCCCTCCATTCCCTTATATCATCCCTACTCCATTCTGGAGCATCAAAGTACAGCGTAAGCTATCTTATTTCCTCCTAAATTGTGTTAGCTGCTTGGCACACCATGCAACCCCCTGTCACCAGGCCATATGCAAGGCCTTCCCACACCCAGTATATCCCACCACCTTCTGAATATGCTTCCTGACTTAGCTGCCTGTGGTCCAGTTTGCCAACCGCAGTTCCTACTTTGCCAATGGTTCTCTCCATGTAGGTTGCCATTAGGGTACTAGTTACTTTGTGCCCCTGATTGGGATAAGTAACATAGTGCACCAAATCACTACAGTACTGCAGAGTTGGAAAATGGCCAGTGTTCTTGCCCTGTGCAGAAGATCCCAGGTTCTATTCCTGGGTGGATACCTTGAAGTTTTCTCCAAATTACCAGGTTTGGACCCACAATTCTATTGATGTACAACCAATATAAGTCAGGACTAGGCTGAGGTATCAGGGAACCCAGAGTAAGGAGTGTCTCACTAGCACCTCACAGTGGTTGGCTGGTATAACCTGCAAACAGTGGTCTTAAAATTTTGTCCAACCTGTCACGTGACTTGATCATGTGACCCAATATACCAATAAATTGCAGGACAACTGTGGGTGGGGTAGTCGGCAGGAAGCGCCAATGGGCTAGCACAGTCCTGCCTCCGTGGAGAGCACTGCATTGTGCTGCCACTGCTCTGTTCTCCCCGACCACCAGTTCTCTGAGGCTGCTGCTGCTGGCTTGCAACTGTCCCTGAATGGGAAGGGGGTGCTCCTGCAACACAAAGACAGCCCTAGGGAGAACAAAGAAGAGATCCGACACAGCAGGAATTGATCAATGATGAGTAAAGTCCGCTTTCTCCTCTAACACTGATTAATGTCGAAACACTCTTGTAACACTCAGACAATAAAACATGCAGAAATCACCCCTAAAGTCATGAGAGAAACAACAGTTCTGGTGGCCACTACTCTCCTCTGTTCAGTAAGACCAGCCCTGACCTCTTAATGTAACCCTCATTCAGGCTGCTTGCCCTGGTCTTCTAACAAATAAAACAGTCTCAGTGCTCTGCCGACAGGTAAGTGAAAGAAAACCAGTCTTTTGCTGTGTTTTTTTAATCTTTCTGTTTATCCTCCTTCGCGGAGCAGATTTCCGTGATCCCCGCCGACACCCGCACCCCCAGGCCTGGTCTGGCACCCCCACAGAGCTGGCCTTTAATCGCTCACGCCACTCTGTATGCAGGATCCTCTCAGGTAATGGGGGGTGCTGGGCATGGTCATCAGCCACCAAGATTTTACTCCACCATTTTCCCCTGTTTTTATTCCCCGAGAGCCAGATGTGCAATGGCATCCAGGCACATGCATGCCAACACCTGCCGTGCTCACCCCATTCTGCTGCTCGTTGCTGTAGTGCTACTGGCCTCCGCCAGTCACCACTACAGTGCGTGGCAGTGCCTAACCCTCCCCAGAGGAAGGAGGCAGTCATGGGATGCGCGATCCTTCCTCTCCCCTACTCCAACCCCTGGTGGCCGAGTTCGATTCCAGAACCCGGTGGCGTGTGGCGTCCAGCACCTCAACCTCAGCACCACCGGCAAGCCATCTTTTTGCTCTTTAATTGTAATCTGCACAGTCCAGTATCAGCTTTCGTGGAGAGCATTACTTTGTGCTGCCACTGCTCCATTCTCCCCTACTGTCAGTTCTCTGCTGCTGCTGAGCACAGCTGTCCCTGAATGGGAGGGGACTCCTACAACACAAAGACAGCCCTTGTGCTGCCGCTGCTCTTTCTCCATGACCACTGGTTCTCTATCATTGCTGCTGGCTTGCAGGTGTCCCTGAATGGGAAGGGGCTCCTGCAACACAAAGACGGCCCTGTGCTGCCACTGCTCTGTTCTGTTTAATAATTCAGTATAATAACCATCATTTTATTGCAATGTAAAAACAATGTGTCATCCAGATATACCATTTAACTACAGTAAGAACAACCTGTATAGTATCAAGATTCCATTTTCCATGCTTTTGGTAAATGGCCATAAATAAGTATCGAACAGGTAATTGTATTAAAGAGGGTTGTTTCCAATTATGTGCTACAAAAGTCCAAAATCTTTGATAAATGAACATTGGAAAAAGAGATGATCCATTGTTTCAGTTTGTTGAATGCACAACATTCTCTCATTAATCTGTTTATGTTTATGGTTTGATTTTATGTTTAGCTTTTCACGGAACCTAAGCCAATGTAGGTCTTACATATTTAGGGGAATACTAGGGTTAAGTAACCAGTCTTTTAAGGCTAGTAAAAAAAGAGGGGCATTTCTCAAACACAGTCTCAACTGGGCATAAAGCCTGTACCAGATGGAGTAAAGCTGTTTTCTTTGCATTGATACCACCATGAGACTAAAATATGCAATTGTTTGAGCCTAACAAGCAATTTATGTATGTCATTTGTATCAAAAAGCTAGTTTTCAGGACCTTTAATTTGTCTGCTTCCCACAATCTATACCAAGTCTGGCAACTATCAGAAAACTATGGTTCCCAGCCTACTATTTTATTTATCAAAAGTGGTTTCAAATTTGTCATAATTATGCTATTAAAAATAACAGTGGATTTATCATGTTTATGCCTCCTTGTTTGGTAGGCAAGTATGTCATGTTTCTTTTAATAGGATTCAGCTGACTTCCCCATCCAGTTTGAAAAAATATACTCAATAAAGTTGGTTCAAATTTTATTTGGGGATATATAACATATATAAAATTATGGAATAAAATACTGTATGTTTTATGATATAAATTGTCTTTTTCCCTATTTCCATCTGTTCCAACTTTGAGTTTCTGTTGTCCTAAACTAATTTTCTGTTCCCAGTTTAGTCCATCTAAATTTTGTGGCCCAAACTGTACTCCTAAAATAGGTATAGGCTCAGTCTGTATAGATATATGTTCAGTTTTTGAGGAGTACGTTAGAGAATAATTAAATTTTTGTCCAATACTGTACATTTGAACCAATTCAAGGTTGCTCCAGATGCATTTCCAAATTTAGTAAAGAGCTTAATAACCTCTCTTACTGAGGCTTCATCCTGAACTATGAGATTCATGTCATCCACATAGGTTATAATTTTATGAGTTATTAAACCTTGTTCATTTTAATAGGTAAACCCTTCGTGATGAATTTATGATCTGCAGGAGAGGGTCAATAAAAAATAGGGCTAAGTCGGCATCCCTGCCATACACCACATTGTATCCATACTAGTGATCCTGTCCACCCATTCACTAACAGTGTTACTGTGGCTGTGTTATAAAGTCCTTTGGATCATTGTATCATGATATCAGGAACTTGATAGTACTGTAAGCATAACCATCAAAAATCATGACTGACTGAATTGAAACTTTCCTTTGATCCAGTGAGATCAGGAAGCTATCTATTGTCCCATTCTTATCCCTTTCCATAATTTCCCACAGAGTATTAACTGATCATAAATATGTCTATTCGGAATGGAACATGCTTGTGCAGTGGACATGCTATTACTTGATAGTGAGGTAACCGTTTTGCCATAATTTTCATTAAAATTTAAACATTCATGTTTAATAAACTGATTGGTCTCCAGTTCTCTAATTTTGTTTTCTCTTCTTCTTATATAGGTAAGTGAGGATACCTATATTCATATATAATGTAATAGTTTTGGTATTTAAAATATAGTTATAAACTGAAGAAAGTTCTGGAAGAAGTTCCATATCAATTAATTTATACAGCTCATTAGGGAGTAGGGAGCCCATCAGGACCAGGGTTTTCCATTTTTCAAAGAAGAGATTGCTTCTTTCACCTCCTGGCATGATATGTTTCAACTCATGTTTTTGACACTTCCTGGGAGACAGAAGGTAGACTGTCTCTTAAAATCCTTCCTGCTTCCACCTGTGATGTGTAAAGAGGGTCATGCATATTTCTAGAATAATCCCAAACCATTTGTATGATATGCTCTTTGCAATTTTTTGGTTATTGGAATCTAAGAGACTTGTCATTTCCTTTTTGTACTGTTTTATAACAGGTCTCAAAGGGACAAACATTATCTGATGAACCTTGAACACCATATCTTTGCTTCTGATATAAGGCTGTAGATTTGTATATGTAATATGACATTAATTCCTTCTTAATCTCACTAATTTGAATAGAAAGATCCTGGTTTATTTCATGTGACACTGACAGTAGTTGTTGGAAAATATGTCTTGTTTTGTAAATAATGTATATATTTATTCCTACTGTGAGATTTACTAAGAGATTTTATAACTTTTGCAATTCCTTTTCATGTCTTCCCACCATCAAATTGGGTTATCAAACATAATAAACACAGTCTGCCTAGCTTTCAGAAAGTCAGTTAGCACACTAGAAAAGAAACCATTATTCAGCAAGGATATATTAGATTTCCAATACCCTGGGCCTCTGATAGATATATCTTGACCTATAGTGATACATAATTAATCATGATTAGTACATTCTGCTGATGACACTGATGCAGAGATTACTGGCATATAGGAAGAGGTGAAAACACAATATATCTGGGTAGCTAGGCTTCCCTTATGAAATATTGAGTACAGTATGTTTGCTTATTGATATTTAGAAAAGTATCTTGCAATCTTGCTTTTGGATTATTTGTGATAAAACATTAAAATCACAAGATAACTTTTAGTTTTATTCATTGGCTTTTACAGTACCCTGCAAAGACAAAGTGCAATTAAATCTCAACATAACTAATGTGTTGAGATGTACAGTATGTAAAGGGTTGAATTTGTTTAAATATATCAGTTCTAGCTGTTTTTATTTGGGGTGCATAAATTATAATTAATCTATATGTTTGGCTTTGTATAGAAACATCCAGGATTAAAACCCTTCCTGGTACTAAATCATATAGCTCTAAGACTTGCACTTCTTGCATTCTTACCAGTATTTTTATTTATTTCGTTTTGTTTACCGGTAGGCACACTAAACTCAAGAATGACTATTTTCAGGCATGACCAGGAGGTTACAACAATTAATTAGGCATACATACAATAAAAAATATACAATAAAATTGATCAGGCATACATACAATAAAGAAAAATACAATTACGACGATTGCTGAGCCGTCAGAAATTCAGCAAACATGAAAATGATAGCACATCACTTCACAAATGAACCATCAAGAGCAGTTTGTACACAAAAGTGTGAGCAACTACAAAATGGATACAAGAGATGCAGCAAATCAGCAGCATATTCCATTTTACAGTAAGTGCTATTGTGACAAGTAATAGACAGTACTAGTGAACCACAAACATAGCTGTAGCATTAAGGAGAGTAAGGTAGATTAGGGTACAGAGCTGCATAAATAATGTAGCCTAAGGAGGATTAAACAAGTACACTGGGCATTTTGACAAGTAGGTTGTAGTGCAACTTTTGAAGACAGTATGACTAGGTGGCAGATGGACAATTAGGGGTAATGGGTTTCAATATTTTGGGACAGATGAGAGAAGGCTGAGGCACCTTTGAGGTTCTACATCTAGGGGTGGCTAGCAGGAGAGTTATATAGATTGGAACCCATAAGAGTAGGAAGGGACTAGCATAGATGCAAGAGGAATGGATGTGTTTAATCTGATGATGCCATCCAATAGTGACCCAAAGGCAAGTATTTGATGGGCGGATAGGGAATGCCAGTATAGGTTAGTATTTAGTCAGCAATGGTGTTTCTGCGAGGCAAAGCAGAAGCATATCGATATCTATAGTATCCCATTTTCATAGGGTACACTATGATGTATTGGTATAGGTAACAGCACCATATGTTAGTGATGAGAGTAAGATATCCGGCAATGGCCAGCCTAGCAGAAGGATTTAGAAGCATAAGTTGTTTTGTAAGCAATCCCAAGCTTAGCATTAACTGATTTGCATGTGGCCACAATGTGTGGCTCAAGGTTAGGGTTTCATGAAGAAGAATGCCAAGATAATTGAAAGACCTTACTGTCATCAAGACGAGCCATCAGAACAAGCAACTTTATATAAGAGAATGTTGGTTTTAGTTTGGTTGTAAAGCCAAAGAGCATACCCTGTGTTTTGGTAATACTGAGGATGAGTTTGTGTTTGTTAAGCCAGTTCTGTATAATTAGAAAAGCAGAGGACAGACGACTGTTAATTACATGTATGTCTGTAGAGCTAGCATACAGAACAAGTTAATCTGCATACAGTATAGATGAACACGATGAGGTATTAAGTGACATACGAGTTATAAAGATAGAAAAGAGAGAGGTGCAGAATGGACCCTTGTGGAACCTCCAACAGTAATGGTTGTTTGGCGGACACTGCAGAGTTAAAATTTGTCATTTGACTTCTATTACTTAAGTAGCTTGAAAACCAACCTACAGATTGGTCAGAGAAGCCAATAGATTGAGGCACACAAGAAAAGAGGGTGATCTACTAGATCAAATGCCATCGTAGAATCAATAAACACTGCTCCAGTCATAAGTCCTGAGTCCATGGCACCTATGGTATTATTTGTGAGTTGCAGCATGGCAGTGGAGGTACTATGGCCTACGGAAGCCATGTTGGTTAGGTGATAAGAGATTATACTTGGAGAAGAAATCAGTGACCTGAGTGGCCACTAGTTTCTCAAGGTTTTGTTTAAAACTGTGAGTATGGCTATAGGCCTATAGTTGGAACTACCTTTTGTCAGGTTTTTAAATACTGGAGTAACCTTAGCAATTTTCCATATATTGGTATATGGCTGTAACGAGACGGACATAGTGAATATCTTTGCCAGGTGAGCAGCAATTAAAGAGCACCCTGCTTTAGAAGCTTAGGTTCAAGAAGTCAGAACCGGCACAGGATCATAATGTCACAAGACATTATAGCATGCAAAAAGGGTGCTGCCAGCACAGCACAATTTCTTGCATGTGGCATAAGTCTTTTCTTCCTAATAAAGATTATCAACTTCAGAGCCGGGGAAGGTTAACACTGAAATCGCACTAAGTGCAAAAAATAAGAAAATATGCAGCTTTTTACATTTTACACTTCTTTTTAGTGGATTTAGTGTATCCTCCATATCAGATTGATGTGTTTCATTTAGTTGTTTAATTTCCATTTCTAACTAGGATTACACATAATTCAAAGCTGATTTAATATTATTTTTTTTTACCAGGAGAGACACACTAAACTGAAAGCTTGTTTACAGTTGCAACCTGGGAGCACAAGGAAGTTAAGTGAGTTGCTTAGGGTCACACAGTAGCAAAGTGGGGGCTGTGGGATTCAAATCCAGATCTTCAGATTTGCAGCTCAGAGCCTTAAACCACTAGCTATACTACCTCTAGATTTAAAGTGTTCTAGGCTTGCGTAACTTTTAAAGTACTCAAATCATGTTCAGTTTTTGTAATGCTAGTTAAAGATGCATGACCCATTTGGGGATGTTTCATCATCTTCCACCTTTTATAGCCATGGCGAAGCCTACAGCCATTGTGCTATATGTAGCTTGAAAATGGAGTTTAGTGGAACTTATTTTTGGACATTTCAATGTATTCTTCCACATCTACAAATCACTATGACAACTAAAATAAAATAATCCCTTCTTTCTGTTTAGAATGTTAGAGACATAACTCCAAACTGCTTATCTGATGGCCATTAGGAAACTAAAACAGCTTGTAAAATATCGGTTGCCTATTAAACTGGAGATTTGTTTACCCCTTCAAAATGTAACAGCTTGCATATTTAAGCGATTAGCATTTAAACATTTTTGCTACTAATTCAGCTGGGATAAATACCATTCAAGAAATATTAATATCCGATAAATATTACCCTTTCCCAGCAAATTTTATAAAGATTTATACTGTTTTAACCTCTCAAGATCTATCTGATAAAATGCCAGATCTTCAGTGAACTACCCAGACCAAATACATACATTTCTTTTGACAGAAAGGGATGCAGCCTACGCCTAAACATAACAGATGAGCTACTGAGATCTCTTACAGTGAGAGAGAGAGAGTGTGTGTGTGTGTTTGAGGGAGGTGGAGAAACAGTCAAACTCTAGGCAAGAGAACCTCATCTAATGAATTAACTGCTGACAAATCATGAGTGATACAGAAGCAAAGTTTGATACCTTTTACTAGACCAACATAGATATGACAAAAATAACTTATACCATTAATAAAATTCCTGATCAATGAACTGCAAACAAAAGACTGTTGTTTTGTCATTTTATAATATGATATACTGAGTGTGTATTTACTGAGTTGCTGGATCAGGGCCTTGATAAAATAATATTTACTTAACTCACTCAAGATTCCATCAGGTGGACAGAAAAAGTCTTTGAGAATTTGTCTGAAAACTAACAACTATAAGATGCAAAAATAGCATTTGTGTGTATGTATATATGTGTATATATATATATATATATATATATATATATATATATATATTAGAGGCAAAAACTCCATTTAATGCATTAGTTAGGGTTGTTCCACAGCGACAAAATGAGGAAATTCGGTGTTGGGTTGAAAAGCCCTTGGACCCCGCCCACCCCCAATCGGCATTGGGGTGCGATTGGGATTGTCAGCCCTAACTCTCACCCCATGACATGTGTAAAAGCAGCAGAAGTATAGGAGAATGGGGTGATAGTTAGGACCAACATCCAATGTGCACCCCAATGCCGATTTGGGGTGGGCGGGGTCCAAGGGGGTTTTCAACCCTAACACTGAATTTCCTCACTTTGCTGCTGGAACAACCCTAACTAATGCATTAATGGAGTTTTTGCCTCTAATTTCCTTTTTTGAGGAATGATAATGAGAAATAGTGGCACAATAACAGGAACAGCAACACAAACAGAAGCACTAACAGTGGCGCATATGGTAACACAAGTGCGAATAGAGAACAGAAAGGGTAGCTACATGGTGGTGTGACGGGAACGGTCTGCCACGTGATGTGTTGTCACATAGTAACATGGTGCCTGCAAGCGGAAATGTCAATGGGCATGGTGCGCAAAGTGAAACAGAAGAGAAACAGTACTGTAGACACAAATGGCAAAAATAACAGAAGCATAAGTGCAAATGAAAGCATAAAGGATAATGCACATGGTGGCGCAGGCGTCAACGTAAGTGAAGCGGGTATGGAACCGCAAGCAGAAAGGGCAACAGTAACAGTAATGTAGTGCACAGGCTGGTTTTCCCAAAACCTGCATAGAGAAAGACAGTGAGTACAAATAATGTATGCATAATAATGAGTATCGAGCAGAAAATGAGAACTTGGAATACTAAATCGTTATATTCTCAGGAACCGTCTGACGTGAAAAAAAATTTAAGTCATATGATTTACAACTGCCTGACTAATTTTATACTTAGCCCCCATTAAGGGCTAAGCATTTTCTGACGGAATCCATATCTCGCACCGTTTCCAAGATACGGGCCCTGAAAGGCACATAACGCCGTAATGTTATCCTATGGGAAAAAGAAGTTGGAGTGCCATAACTTTGCCTCCCTGTAATATTTTTCACCAAACCACTGAAAGGCACATCTGTGGGCTGTTGGCTGTGTTCCTCAAATTTCAGGAAAAAAGACTAAACCGTTATCTTGCAGCAGGATGCTAAAGGATTCCTGTCGTCGGGCGCCGTAATGTTATCCTATGGGAAAAACCATCAAATTTGTAGTGCCATAACTTTGCCGCTGTGTAATATTTTTTCAATACAACTCTGAAAGGCACATCTGTGAGATGTCATCTGCGTTCCCTCAAATTTCAGCCCAAAACTCCCAACCGTTCTTTTGCAGCAGTGCCAAGAATTACTGTTATTTTGGGCATAGTGTGGCAAAAGAATTAGCGCAATTTGCGAAAGTGCCATAAAAATTTGCGATACTTCGTGAAGTCTGACTTACTAATCTTATGTCTTAGAAATTTGAAAACATATTTCTGGGTGTTTACCCCAAAATAAAGACATGGCTAGCATCCTCAGGGCCCGACTAGGTGAATACAAAAAAAATTAGGTTGCTAGAGGTCTCAATTTTAAATGCCAAGCATTTTCTGATCACTAACTGAAAACAAGATGGCAGATTTGCGACAGTAACAGGGCCATTGCGACAGTAAAAGTGCATCTCGACACTGGGAAATTGTTTTTGAATAACTTTTGAACCGTTTAATATTTTTCACGAAATCTTTGAAAGGCACATTGGAGACCCCGGCATGTTCCCTGAAGATTTTGGGCCATTCAGCAAAGTCGTCGACCTGTAGGCGCGACCGTGGGGAATTCCAGAAAAGCGTAAGCGCACGCAGATCCGCTAATAACTCCACAGCCACATATCCGACCGGTATAAAACTTGGCAGATCCCAAGGCCTATGGCTCTTGATCATGTATTCAAACTTCAGGCAAATCCGTCAAATGGTTGCAAAGTTATTAAGGTGCAAAGTTTTGGGGTTTAACATAGAAATGGCTCCTCAACCTAACTACCGTGCTACCATAATATACTGTGTATATATATATATATATATATATATATGTCTCTATTTGCAACAAATTTGTTTACAAACATTAGAAGTGTCTTTTGAAAGATTGTCTGACTTGTGATTACTAATTTTGAGTATAGTTCATGAAATAATGAGCTTGATATTTGTTATTTCATATAGTCCCTATTATGCCTTATGCATAGCATATAAATCCAAATCATTCCAAGGCCACTGTGACATATAGTATTGATATTTAGCAGCAAAATCATAGCTGTTTTCTAATAAAAGGCTGCTGATATAATAAATAAAGAACAAAGTCATAAATAAGGAACCAGTGGCTTATGGAAAAATATACAGGGATTTTTACAGGGATTTGATTCTGCCTTTGTGGGAAAACACAGGAGAAAATGAAGGCTTCTTACAGAGTAATGGTTATTTGGATCTGGGAGCGAGCAGTGTGGATGAATGAGGAACTGAAGAAAACAGCAGTGGGCAGCAGTCATTACGAGCACAAGCCGCAAGGAGGTGTAGCCGACTGCGATCTGGACACCGGCACCGCTGACAGCATGCACAAGCAAATTCAGACCACCTTTGAATGAACTGTGAGTGCAAATTAAATATTTGCAAATTTTAAGTGCAGTGTCAGGAGAAGAGATGCGGGCTCAGCCCGGATGAAAAGAGGTGCCAGGGCTGAGCACGGCGCAAACTAAGCACTGCCCATTTGTAAACAAGTGTTTTTCACCCTTCTCTGAAGAAGAAGGAGAGCTATGCAGTGTTTTGGGGAAATATTATTTTGATTAGCTTGCTAAGAGATAGTGCAGCTTAGTCAATAAAGAAACACAGTATCTCTGCAGTTAAAGTTATAGCTTGCTTTGCAGTTTAAAGATGTATAGTGTTATTTAAATAGTATTGTCATATTCCACTTTGAATACTTTACAAATGTTCTATAAATTTAAAGGAGATTTTCTCCTCACAGTGCCAAGGTTAAAGGCACTGCATATCTTCTTATCTCAGTAGTAGCAAAGACAGAGAATGGATCCTCTGTTTGCCCTGCTCCCACATTTAATTGCTATCAGTTGCAGCCAATTAACAACTGTTTAAACAAAGCATGAAAAATGTCCATGGGGAGATAACAATTTTAATTAAGCTTGCTCGGTTCTTTGCAGATAAGGTGGCCAGCATCCGGGGTGGAGATCCAACCAACATGCTCTATGGGAGCTGAGAATGGTCAGTGTAGGTCCTCCTCCTTGATTTGCCGGAGTTCCTTGATCGGTTGGAAATAATGCATGTTGTGTGGATTGCCCAGGATATGCACCCAATGTGCTGTAGTTTGGCTCAGGATCCAAACTCCTTGATTATGGGTTGCTGTGATATCATTGGCCTGGTCCTTGCAAGGATAGTTTGGTGCTCCTTAGAGTCTGGTGAGTTTCCTTGTTCCCTGAAGGAGGTGGTGGTGACACCTCTCCTGTAAAGCTACTCTGGACCCAAGCTGCTTTGCAAACTAAGACCAATCTCTGACCTTCCCTTTGTTGGGAAGATGATTGAGAAAGTTGTGGCACTGCAACTGGAGAACCAATTCACCATCCATGACATCTACAAGCCTCTCCAGTCCTGTTTTTGTAAGAGGCATAGTCAGAAACCGCTCTGGTTCAGGTGCTCAATGATTTCCTGATGGCAAGAGATCAGAGCGCGCTCCATCTTTGTACTTCTTGATCTCTCTTCAGCTTTTGACACCGTGGATCATGAGGTACTTGAGCACCTGAGATTCATCTGTGGACTGTCTGGTACAGTTCTCAGGTGGTTTAAGTCCTACCTCACTGGCAGAACTCAGAGGGTGGTTTTGGTGATTTTTCCTCTGAGTCATTCTCTCTGCCATGTGGGGTCCCTCAGGACTCAGTGTTGTCCCCCCTGTTGTTTGCGGTGCATATGCAGCCCCTCAGAGACATTGTAAGATGGTATAGGCTGAGGTTTCACTGCTATGCTGATGATACCCAGCTCTACCTTTCTTTGTACCTGACCAGGATAGCACATGCTCGGTATTTAACAACTGCCTCGCTGAAATCCAGGACTGGATGAGCTCCAGCTGGTTGAAGTTGAATTCTGGCAAGACTGAGGTGATGGTGGTGGATCCTGGTCACCGGATAGAGGGGTGGGGCTGGTCAACCCTCTGGACTTTTCTGGGGTATCCAGCTTCTTACCTCTGAACGGATGCAAAACCTGGGGTGATCCTTGACGGTGGGCTGACCCTGTGTTCACAGGTGTCGGCAGCCATCAAGTCCTATTTCTATCATCTGAGGAACATCACCAGGGTTAAACACCTTGTTCCATATGGAGACCTTCCAGCACTGGTCATGCCTTTGTGACCTCACGCCTTGGCTACTGCAACTCCCTCTACCAAGGGCTTCCGGTGCTTGATATCCACCGCTTTCTGCTAGTGCAGAATGCTGTGGCCCAGTTATTGATGGGGACTCCACATGCGAGTCACATCACACTGGTGCTGTGCTAACTGCCTATTCAGTGGTGGGTCACCTTCAAGGTCGGACTTCTGACCTACAAGGACCTACATGGACTGGGCCTATACTATCTGAAAGAGCTCCTGATTTCTTACTCCCCGGATGACTTCTCGCTCAACTGATGAGGGGTTGCTAGAGATTCCCAGGGTGAGTCTTAAGTTATCTGGGCCTGTGCATTTATGTACGTGGCTCCTGCCCTGTGAATTCTCTACCCATAAGATAGTGAGTGCATGACCATTGAGGGCTTTAAGAGCGCTTAAAACACACATCTGGCACAATGTGTACCTTATTAATTGTTTTATTCATTTTAAATCTAGGATATTTTACTGATTTATTTATTTTATTGTTTTATCTGTTTTTATTGTTCAGTGCCTTGACAATGGAAAGGCGCTATATAAATAAAATTATTATTATTATTATGTTAAGTTCTGAGTAGCTACTGATAAATGATTTCATGCCAATTTATACAAATCAGAAATAACACCTTAAGAATGGAGGCAGATGCATATATCTTCCAAAAAACAGACTCACTCTAGTAGAAGGCTTTTCATGGTTCATCAGAGAAGAGGGTATACCTGTATGTAACGCTACAACTGTTATCAGCACTGCTGTGCCTCAACATGTCAATAAAATGTTCATGAATAAACAATGCAATAAAATGTGATTAGAAGTAAAAGACCGGGCTCAATTCCAAAAGAGTTACGCATGTCACAGGGTGACTGCGCCAAACCCTATAAGCAAATTGCAACTTGAAACATGTGATATGTCCTTTACTATTCCCAGACATGGCACTTGTGGCCTGTGTCCAAGGGACCTTCCACCAGCTACAGCCCCTATGGCCGATGGAAGGGGGCGTTACAGCAGCAACTGCACCCTATTCGAAGAGCAGTTGCCGTAATCCGCCTATGCCATTTCAGGTCCTGTTATGGCACTGCAGAGTTAGACCAGCACTTAGTTGGTCTAAGGGGCATCTGTGCTGGCAAAATAATGGATGCCCCACAGTGCTGTGAATTGCACATTGCCGTGCCCACAGATCTCCCACACAGTAATGCCCCCACATTTGAGGTGCCACCAGGTCATTTTCTGCTGTGCCCCACCTTGTGCCTGTGCCACCCAGCCTATCCCCAAGGCCCACAGGGATTGTGGGTATGTTTCAGGCCAGAGCTGTCCCCACAGTCTCCACTTGTAGCACAGGTCATGCACCATTCCCGTGGCACAACCCTGCAGCTGCAGCAGGATCCCAGGACATAGGTGCCGAGGACCCTGCTTGTTCTGGAATAGGGTGCAGGGTCCCTGGCAGGGGCCCATGGCGCCAACTTGCATACACCATGAGTTGCACCATGTATTTGGAATTGGGCCCATAGTATCTGGTACAAATGCAACTAAAGAACTTTGGTAATTAACAAATCTTAAAGAGCTACTAATGCCTCCAAGAAAATTTTAAAAAGCATAACAATTAGGTACAATGCTGCCTGCATTCCATTTATATTTTATATTTCTTCTCCCCAAAAGGGACCATCATGGTCTCAGTGGGCCCACCCAGTTACCAACATTTTAAATTAAATTAAATTATTTATTACTAAGGTAATTTGCATGAATATATGCTCTTTATCCCTCAGAGTTTCTTTAGAGTCCATCTGTCTCTGTAGCTTACTCCTACTATAAGTCATAATCCTCTGTCATGACATCACAATCCACTGCCATGGGAGTAATTGTGATATCACAGGCAATGCTTTGTGATTTCAGGTAAGGAAAGCAATAAGAACAGACAAACTTTTCAGGAGCAAAGATCCTGTTTTCATTACAGATGACCTCAGTAATAAAGAATGGGGAGGAGGAGGAATAAAGCACTAATGGGAAATACAAGCTGAACTGTGTCTAACTATTAAGTTTTGTTAAAGTTCTCCTGAACATGTCACCAGCTCTTTAAGATTTTGTTTTTCAGAATCCTTTTTGCAGTAAGTCTGTTGCTGCTACCTCACCGAACTGAAGCCTTGCAAAAATCGACCAGTGATAAAATGATACCATGTCAAGCTTTTAGGTGGACGTCCTTCTTTCCCTCTGAGTATTTTAGGAGTGATTGCCAGGTACATAAGGGACAATCTCTTCATCTCCACTGCATTATGGATGTAAAGCTACATGTACCAATGTTACATTCAGGTTTTGCAAATGGGACGAGGTGAATAAGTAGGACAACACTTTAAACACACACACACACACACACACACACACACCACTACACTTAATTGGCACTATAATGGTCTAATTTTATTTAACAAAACTCATTTCCTGCAACCACAAATCAAAGGCACTGGACAGGGTGGTAAATTTCATGTGTAGTTTAAATTGTAAATATACCAGGGTGGGCACCTTGAACCTAGGCAATTACTCCTGTTACTTTTCCCAAAATTTAAACTCTAATGCAAAAATCAGGAGAGAACCAGGTGTAAAGTTACATTAGCCACTGACAAATCTTTTCATAAATAGACTAACCACATCTGGCAAGGTGGGTAAACAATTGTTTTTTCTAAAAATACTATTGTACTAGTACCAGATAATGGATGTCTATCAAGGGTAAAAACTGTCTAATAATGTTCAGTATATTACTACATCTGTCTTGTTAAACTTATCTACTTTTGTATGGCCGGAGGATATATGCCGACAATATTTAAAGCATGTATATCAGATTTTATTAGAGACATGTGGATGAATTTTAGAAACAGGAACATTAGATTTGATCCCACATCCAATACCACAAGCAGGTAGAGATCTCAGGATTAGGTTTTGAAACTCAATGGACCTTGAAGCTGTTAAAAATCAAATGAATGAAAAATAAACTACTTAAAATGGTATCCTAGAGATGGTACACATTCAAAAGGTCTGATAGATGAAAATAAAAGAAATGAGGTGTGTACAGCATATGGTACCTCTGTATTAACTAGATTGCAGGACACCTTTAGAGATATTGAAACTGGCAAATTATCTGCTTTTGTAAATAGTACTGCAGTATGTTATATAAATGGTTGCACAATGTATCATGTATTGATAATGCTGCATGCATACTGAAAAAACTTGGCATGTTTCATTTTGCTGGACAAGGCTGTTTGTTTAATCATAGCACACCTGTTATTCCTGTTGTTATACAAATACAAATATCTGTTATACTATGTGAAATCCAAGTACTGGGACTATCTAAGGTGGTCAATTCGAGGTGTTGAGCCTCCTATCATAAACAAATTGTGCCTGCACCTGCTTTGTTACATAAGTAAATGATGAATGGATCAAACTGGATCTATAATATTGTGCTACTGAGTTCCTGAACTTTTACTTGTGCTGGTGTGGTATCCCCTCAGTGGTACAGTAGATATTCTTGTGGCATCTCGCACAAAGCTGTGAACTTATCATCTGTGAGTGGAGCAATGGGCCCAAACCTTTAAGTTCGGACTGTGCATGCTGGAGGTAATGTGCATTGGCTATCAGGTACATCACCTACGTGGCCTGCAATAACTGCTTTTCTGGGGACTTTAGCTTCTTTTTCCAGCCCGATGAAACTCTGATTATCAACTGACAAGTCATCAGACCCTTGCTTTGTTTCTTAATGTTGCTACCATCTAGATGTATTTTGACTACTTGGGTGCTGTTTGACAGGCAGTACCACCACGAATCATCAAAATACCACTTCTCAACCCATCTACAGAGACTTTGGTCAAAAGGAACTATGTGGTCCTACAATCCCAAACTGCAGGCGCCACAAGTGAAACTTTTGAAAAGTTCTCCAAACACAACTTGCCACTAAAGACTGGCTCCCAAATGGAGAAGAGAGCTACATTCAGCACCACACTGAAGCAGGCTTAAGCAGGCAGGTCACTCAACCCAACAGTCAGTTAGCAGCTCACCAGTCCAATTTTACTTCAGCCTGACTGACTCCAAATCACTGTGGTTCCACAGAACTTCCTAGCATTCAAATAACCAAAACTCAAAAAGCTGCTTTCTGAAAAGCATCCTGAACACCACTTGTAGCTCCACCCCACTGAAAGACTGGCTTTCAAACAGAGGAGGAGGGCTTACACTCAACAACACACCAGAGACAAGTCTGAGCAGACCGGTCAGTCTCCCCAGCAGTCCACAGTTAGCAGCTTATCAGTTCAACTTCACTTGACTCAAAAGCGATGTAGTTTCACAGAGCTTCAAAGTAGCCTGAACAGCTGAGAGTCACAAAAACTGTCAGCAGAGGCAAAGCTGAACAAAATTACACCAACTGTCTCTTTCATGTCATCACAGACAAATATCTGCAAAGGCAAAGATGAACCAAGTCATAGCAGCCAGACTCCGTGTCCTCACCCACTAACATCTACAAAGGCAAAATAACCTAAGTCACAACATCCAGTTATTTTTCATCCTCTTCAACAAAAGTATGCAGAGAAAAAGTTGAACAAAGTCACCTAACAAGTCTCATTCTCCTCTTTACCATCAAAGGTCAGCAGAGGCAAAGTTGAGCACACCTAGCTGCTGGAGGTCTGACTCAGAGCAAGTAAGAAGAAGACTGCTAAGGAATACAGAAACTTCCTGTCCCAGAACAGGAAGAGCAGGAGCTTTAAAGTGGGGGCAGTAGGAAAATAAATAAATAAATAAAATAAACAGAGAAAGGAAAGAGTAAGCATACAAAACAACAGTTGATGGGCCACAAGTAAGACATGATGGGAGTGGTGCAATGCAGTGGCTGTGGAGTGGCAGTCTTCGGGAGATGTTCAAGAGGATGCAGTGTTGTCCCATCTGCAGGCACCTCACTGGGCTGAGGAGAAGGTTGCTCGTCTCCAGACTGAGTTGGCCAGGATTTAAGGGACCACCTCTCACCCAGGGACTACCAGGATTGCCGCCACTGCCTCAGAGATTGCCTAGAAAGAGGAGCGGTCGGACCACAGTGGGCTCAGGGAGGGTGAGATTGGTGGAATGAAAGTGCATCTCTACAGCTGTTCCTTTCCACAATTAATACGCCATTCTGGCAGAGTGTAGTTCCTCAATGGAGGTACTCAGAGAGGAGACCAAGGAGGATGCTGGGAACCTCCACAAAGGAGACCCACAGGAGGGTGGCATCTGACCCTACAGGGGAAGGAATCAACTCCTGGTGGGGACTCCATTGTTAGGAGAGTAGAACTGGGGAGGGAGGAGGAAAAGTGCCTGCCTGGCACCATGGCTTGAGAGACAGGGGAATCCTCAGGATCACGGGAGCAGCAGCACTGGGGAGGGAGCTGGATGTTATTGTCCACTTGTGGATGAACGACTTAGCTGGGAAAGGGATCAGAGCAGTGTAAGAGGATTTTGTGGAGTTGGGAGGGGTCTTAGACAAGTAGCATGCACAGTAGCCTTCTCAGAGGTGCTGCCTGTCTATGGCATGGGTGATTTTGGGTATGCCACCATGGGATTCAATCAATGGTTGAAAAACAGATGCAGAGCTCAGAGTTTTGGCTTCATTGAGAACTGGGGGTCCACCTGGAGGGATACAGGCCTATACTGGTGTGATGGTCTGGATCTGTCCAGAAGGGGACCAGGATCCTAGGTGATAGGTTTAAATGTTTCATTGGCAAGCATTTAAACTAGCCAAGGGAGAGGCACTGAAAGGAGCAGGAAATCCTAGCCCCCTCAAAAAGTCAGGGTAGTTAGTGAGGTAAACACCAAGATAGAAAAGTTGATAGGAGAAGGGTGGGGTAAATGGAGAAAAGACAAAGGCAGTAAGGACAGGGATGGGTCAAAAGGGTAAGGCCATCAAAAAATGGAGGATAATAAGTACCAATGCCCATAGTCTAGGTAACAAGCTCCCTGAACTGGTGGCCTTGATGGAAGAGGAATGCCTGGATATTGTGGCAGTCACAGAAACATGGTACAGAAGAACCATGACTGGGATGTCAACATACCAGGGTAAACAATCTACAGGAGGGACAGGGAGGGTAGAAGAGGAGGAGGTGGAGTAGCTTTCTATGAGGAAGGGATCAAAGCAATGGAACTAAAAGGTAAACAGGGAGGAGAGAGGCACTATGGGACACCCTGGAAACCAGAAATGGCACCACCTCTACTACTTCCTGTCTCCCACCAAACTCACTCCCCCTTTTCCTGTCCCTCTCACTTACTCTCCCGCTCACCACCTTTCCCTCCTCTCTAGCCTCCTTTTGGCTCCTAATGATCACCCTCTCCCTGGAAGTTTCTTTAACCTCGAAATTGTATACTCGCTTGAACCTGTTATAGCTTGTTTTCTATGAAACTTAAAAACATTACTGCCTTAAACTGTTAATAGCAAATTTATGATGTAACTTTCGTGTCTGGTTTTACCTGTAAGTGTATCGTGCTTTGTTAAATGTTCTTTGTGACGTGGAACCTTTGTAAAAGAGCCCTGGCTCAAAGGTATTAATTCCTAGACTAATAAACTAAACTAAACAATCCGCATTGGGGTTGTTTACATACCCCATCTCAGGAGGAAAAATGGACTAGGAAATTATAGAAGGCATCCTTAGGATGGCAGAAAAAGGGAGATATTGTTGATGAGGGACCTGATCATGCCAGATGTTAACTGAAGCACCTTTGCTACAGCCATATCCAAGAACAGGGTAATTCTCGATGCCCTATAGGGGCATGCCTCAGACAGCTAGTGTTGGAACCCATTTGGGAGGAGCAACCTTAGGCCTGGTACTTTCAGATGGGGACAGAGAGGATCTCAGATCTAGAAGTGGGTAGCCATCTGGTAACAAGTGACCACTAAACAATGTGGTTCATGATAAACACAGCCGCAGAGTCAAGCCATACAAAGTGAGGATACTGGACTTTAGGAGGGCTGACTTTGTCAAAATGGAAAAGTGCCTCAGGAAAGCACCAGCAAACAGACAAGAAGGAGGGGTTGAGGAGCAATTGGGAAATATCAAAACTGCCATCACAGAGTCAACAAGCCTTTGTGTGAAGCAAATAAATCAAAAGAAAAGAAAAGAAAAAAAACATTATGGTTCTCGAAAGAGGTGGCGGGAAGGTAAGGAGAAAAAGATATCATTCAGGAAGTATAAGGAAACACAAAAGGAGCAGGATAGACAACTGTACCAGTTAAAGCAGAAAGAAGCGGGAAGGCAGTCAGAATAGCAAATACCCAAACCAAGGAAATAATAGCCAACTCAGTTAAGAAGGGGATAACACCTTTTATAGGTACATTGAGAGCAAAGAAAGACCAAGGAGGGATAGTGAAGTTAATAAAGGGAGGTGTGTGGGCAGAGAGGGACAGTGAAAAGCAGTGATACTGAACAAATACTTCTGCTCAGTATTCACAAAGAATAGGAGGGTACCTAATCCAATCAATAGATGCAGTCTAGAGAGGGGTCAATACCAGTTCTTTCACAGAAGAAAGGGTTCTGAAAGAACTCCTAAAACTGAAGGTGGACAAAGCAGTGGAGCCTGATGGGATTCACCTCAGAATTCTAAAAGAACTAAGGGAGAACTAGTGACACAACGGACAACCCTTTTAATAAATCATGGGGGGATGGTGTGGTACTTAGAACTGGAGGAAGGCAGATTTGATTCCCTTCACAAAAGTGGGAGCAAAGCAGAGGCAGGAAACTTTAGACCTGCTAGGTTGACCTCAGTGGTAGGGAAGATGATGGAATCACTTCTGAAAGAAAGAATTATTGAGTAGCTAGAGGCAAGCAGAGCACAGGACCCAAGGCAGCATGTATTCACAGTAGAAAGGTCATGTCAGATGAATCTAATAGATTTCTTTGACTGTGTGACCAAAGTAGTAGACCAGGGAGGGGCTATGGACATGGCCTACCTAGACTTTAGCAAGGCATTTGACACAATACCACACAAAGATTAATAAACAAATTAGCCAGCCTGGGAGTGGGTCCCAGGGTGGTAGCCTAGGTAAAACATTGGCTGGACAACAGGACACAGGACACAGAAGGAATTAATTGTAAATGGAGTCCACTCTGAAGAAAGAGGGCTTACTAGTGGGGTACATGAGGGATCAGTACTGGGTCAAGTCCTTTTTAATGTCTTTATAAGTGACATTGCAGAGGGACTGGAAGGAAAAGTATGCCTCTTTGCAGATGACACAAAGATCTGCAACAGGTTGATACACAAGGAGGCGTGGAAAGGATGAGAAGGGACTTGGCAAAGATTGGAGGAATGGTGGAAGTATGGCAGCTAGGATTCAATACAAAGTGCAAATTAATGCACCTGGGAAACAAAACCCAGGGAAGATTACACAATGGAGGTAGTAACAAAAACAAAAAGGAAGGGTACCTGGGGTTATCATATCAGATGACCTTAAGGTTGTAAGCAATGTGAGAAGGCAGTAGGGAGAACCATAGTGGCTTTTCTTTCATTTTGATTTGTTTATTTGCTTCACACAAAGGCTTGTTGCCTCTGTAATGGCAGTTTTGATGATTCCTCATTGTTGCTCCACCCTCCTTCTAGCCTGTTTGCTAGCACTTTTCTGAGGCACTCTCCACCTTGCCAAAGTCAGCCCTCCTGAAGTCCAGTACCCTCACTTTTGTATGTAACTGAGTTCAACATGAACCACACTCTTTGATGGTCACTTGTTCCCAAATGGCAACCTACTTCTAGATCTGAGATCCTCTCACTGTCCCCATTTGAAGTCCGAGGTCTAAGATTGCTCCCTCATGAGTGGGTTCCGAAACTAGCTGTCTGAAGTCACACTAGCCAGACTACTTCTCCTCCTTAGCATAAAAAGTTTGCAGAGACAAAGCTGAACAGTCAACCCAAGTCTCCTCCTCCTCCTCCTCCTCCTTCACAAAACAACAGCCAATCAACGCCACCTGGTGGGCTATCAGCACTTGCAACCATGTTTATATTATAACTCCTCCTCAAGATTATCCCTTCTAAGGGCAGTCCCTCCTCTGCTGCCAAACTAAGTCTCACAAAGTATTGCACTGTGGAATAAAAGTGAACTGATTCCAAGGGGCTGTGACCTGGAAGCATCTGTGACTGAGATGATGTTACTTTGATAGATACGTCACCAAAGTCCTCATTTCATTTCCCTTTCATTTGTAGGAAGCAGCTTTCATCAAAATGCTGCAGTCCTTCCTATCTCAAGCAACTTCTCATCGCCCTATTTCAGGCAGCACCTCTCTGCAAACTACAGGTAGTCTCCAGCATAGACACCAATTACAATACAAACTGCACCACAGTTCTCCTTGAACCTGTCTTTCTTCATAGCTCCCCTACCCCCACCCCACTGCACTGCTGCCAAGGTAAGTCTCACAAAGTATCACACCTTGGACAAAAACAATTCTAAAGGCTGATGTACCTGGCGCACCTGTAACTGGGTTGATGACCCTTCCTGGATCTAACACTAAAGTTCTCCTCTCTTCTGTCTCCCTTTTCCATGCAGGCTGCACACCTTCAAAATGCAGACATCCTTCTCAACTCCAGAAACTCCTCAACACCTGCTTACAGCACCTCTCTGAAAGCCAGTCTCCAGCATCCAGCATACAAATGCCAATCACCTCCACCCATTGGGATGTCAACAGCAGTCTGATCTCCATGAACTCCTTACCACCTCACTTCAGGCAGCACCTCTCTGAGATCCTGTCTCCAGCGCAAATGTAGAGAAGAAACAAGCATTTGTCAATGTCAAACATTTGATGCTTGTTAAACAATATTTTTAATTCTGACCCCAACTTTTAAAGATAATTGTTTTAGGATTCACTTTATAGAGGTCACCTTCAGCAGGTTTATTGCTTGGTGCTGTGTACAGTAGAATATTGTGGTCAGACTGCAATATTTTATGAGCCCCACTATTTCTGACACTAATACAGAATCGGTATGTACCCCTGTACAAGAGGCCTTGATTGAAATGTAACGTTGTGGTTCTGTCACAAGGGGCTTAGGGACATGACATCATGGAGCTATGCAGTCTAGGTATAATGAAATGGAGTAAAATGGAAGCAAGGCAGACATATTTTCCACATTAAATTAATCATAAAGCAGCTGTTCAACAGTGACTGCAGTGCCCTGAAAATTATGCATACTGAACTGCATGACATGTCATGTTTGAGCCTGTGACAGAACCACAATGTCGCATTTCAGTCAAGGATCCTGAACAGGGCACTTACTTGCTATATTTACATGTACTGAAATCAATCACTTTGTAATCAATTCACTTCATTCAGATTGTAATTGTTTTTGGTTTACATGCTATTGGATTGATGAGAATGAACTGAATTGATTACAAGGTGACTGATTCCATTGCATGTAAACACACAGCAATTGAGAATTTTGAATCTGGTTGTATTCATTTTGCTGCAGTTTCAATAGTGCAAACAGCAGAATCAATTCACAAAGAGGGTTACATGCACAAGGTAACGGAGTTCAAAATAATGCACTTGAATCACTGCAGTTGAATCTGTTCAGACTGAAAGAGGAACATAATTGGAATGAATTTACATGAGCTTCCAACTGAGGAATGCAGTACTGACGTCACTGAAATTGAAGTCTGAACTCAATTCCAGTGTACACGTAAACAAAGTAAGTAGTGACACTGTTTTAGTGTCAGGAGTAGTAGAACTGGATAAAATATTGCAATTTGACCACAATATTCTACTGTACATAACACCACACAATAAGCCTGCTCACAGACTAACGTGCTCCATGAAACAGCAGATATTTACATTGCAGTGGAAAAAACAAGCACTTGCAGCACTACCAATAACTGAGATACACCACTAAGGCACGGGTCAAGATGTTGCAAGACATTATGCCGCGATGGCAAATTTGCACTGCCAGTACAGCGTGATATCGCCATGTGGCATAATTTTTTTTTTCTGTGGGGGCTCCGCTTTTCACTCCCCATTACAGTAATAGATCCCCAGACCTCCCCACTAAAGATTCTCAACTCCGGGGTCCAACTGGGAGCACAGAAATAGTTGAAAAATAAAATGTCTGGGAACCAGGAATTAAACTCCGTCCCAGACACAGCGCCTGGGTTCCTGGTGCTGTGACTCTGTCCAGTGATCCACGGTAGCTTCTCAGCAAACCCCTCTCCCAGCAAAGGTCTTATCCTCTGCCTGGGTGTGTGAAATAGTACAATACCATGCACAGCAGTATACGTAGTATTTTTGCACTATTAAGCTGTCCTGAACAGTGCTCTTCGAGTTAGCTAAAATGTCATAAGCTATTAAGCGTGCGATATTATGACCGGTAGGCATCACTAACATATAGGAATACACCTGCATTAGGAGATGACTTATCCATAAAAAGTTAAGCCAGCTGCAAGGGTAATATAGAAACATAGAAACATAGAAGTTGACAGCTGATAAGGACCATGAGACCCATCCAGTCTGCTTATTTTTCTACCATATGAATGTGCCATAGGCCTTTACTCTGTCAATGGCCTATCTATTCATACTCATCTGTATTGCTCACTTATGTCTATCCCATGCCTGTTTGAAGCCCTGCACTGTATTCATATCCAACACTTCCTGAGGTAGGCTGCTCCATGCATCCACCGCCCTTTCTGTGAAAAGAACTTCCTCACATTACCCTTAATTAGCCTCCCTCTAATCTCATGCTGTGTCCTCTTGTCCTGCTATTTTTCTTATATTGAAACATGTTAGACTCTTTCACCTTGTTAATGCCCTTCAGATGTTTGAATGTTTGATCATATCACCTCTCTCCTTCCTTTGGTCTAGGTATACATATTGAGCTCTGTTAATCTGTCCTTATATGTTTTCTGATGCAGTCCCTCACCATTTTGTTTGCCCTTCTCTGGACTGCCTCCATCTTGTCAATCTATTTGTGCAGGTGTGGACTGCAGTACTGCCACAGTACTCCAGATGGGGCCTAACCAGTGTCTTGTAAAGAGGGATTATTACCTCCCTCTTAAGACTTGTGATACCCTGCTAATACACCCCAACATCCCCTAGCCTTACCTACTGCTTTAGTGGTGTGCTTGGATGGTTTCAGGTCATCTGTGATGACGATGCCCAAGTCTCTTTCTTCCCTTGTGATTGCCAGCAACACCCTTCCAACCTATTGGTGGCTTCATGGTTTCTCTTCCCTATCTGCATGATCTTGCACTTCTTTGCATTAAACCCCAGTTGCCACTCTTCTGGCCATTCTGCCAGTTTATCCAGATCTCTTCCCATTCTGCCACCCATCTGGATAATCTACTTTGTTGCAGATCTTGGTGTGATCTGCAAACAGACAAACCTTAACCTCCAGTCCATCTCCAATGTCACTGATGAAGACATTGAAGAGGACTGGCCCCAGGATTGATCCTTGAGGTACCCCACTTATGACTCGTGATCTGTTCTGACTGTATACCATTTACCACCACTCTCTGTGTTCTGCACTCCAACCAGTTTGCCACCCATTGGATCAACTTCTGACCCACCCCCAGCCTACCCAGCTTATTAATCAATCTTCAATGTGGAACAGTATCAAAGCTTTGCTGAAGTCAAGGTAGGCAACATCAACTGCACCCCTTGGTCTACCACTCTGGTTACCCAGTCAAAGAAATCTATGAGATTAGTTGACAGGACCTTCCTGTTGTAAACCCATGCTGTCTGGGATCCTGTGCTCCTATGGAGTCCAGGTGTTGCACTATCCTTTCCTTAAGGAGTACCTACATAATCTTGTCCACTACTGAGGTAAGACTGACTGGTCCGTAGTTCTCTGCCTCCTCCCTGCTACCACTCTTGTGGAGCAGGATCACATAGCCCTTCTCCAGTCTTCTGGGACCTCTTCTGTGCTCGGGAGACTCACTAAACAGTTCTGATAATGGCTCTGCTAGTCCCACCCTTAGCTCCTTTAGTACCCTACGATGTATGCCATCTGGTCCCATTGCCTTGTCCACCCTGGAGCTTAGCAAACTCTTGTGGGGCCCTTCATTTCGTGAAGGGACTTGTGCTCACCTCCTCTCCCTGTGTCCATGCTGCTGAGCTGTGGGCCCTGCCCTACCTTCTCCTCAGAAAATATTGATCAGAAGTATCTATTTAGGATAGATGCTTTTTCTTGGTCCTCCTCCACACACACACCCTTATCCCTTTGATCTTAGCAATACCCTCTCTGGACTTTCACCTTTCACTAATGTATCTATGGAAAGTCTTGTCCCCTTCTTTTTACTATTCATGCTAGTATTTCCTCAGTTTGGGCCTTTGCCTGCCTTACTGCTTCTCTTGGGAAGTTTGGTATGCCTCCTATCTTCATCCCTGCGTTCTCTTATATTTCCTGAAGGCCAACCTTTGGCTCTGACCTTTTCTGCTACTGTTTCTGAGAACCAAAATAGCGTCCTCCTTCTGTTGCTCTTGGTTTTCTCCTACTACAATGGATTGTTGCCTCAAGTATTGCATCCTAATGCTTGTCCACTTTGTCTGTACCCTCACCTGTATTTCTTCTTGCCAGGGCTAGCTTAACTCTGTTGGCCATCTTATCAAAGTCAGCTCCTCTGAAGTCCCATATTTTTGCCTTGGAAAGGGATGATTTAGTTCTAGTGGCCAAACTGAATCATACCATGTAATGGTCACTTTCCCCAGATGACCTTCTACCTGGAGATCTGTGATCCTTTCCGTTAGTCAGTACTAGATCTAGGATAGCCCTGTCTCTTGTGAGTTGTTGTACCAGTTGTTTGAGGCCCTCCCTGCAGGGAATCCACTATGTGTCTAGTTCTGGTGGATGTTCCTGCTGGTATTGACCAATTTGTATCTAGCATGTTGAGGTCTCCCATTATCAGAACCTCCCTTTAGATCTCACGTTTTATATCTTCTAACAGTAATGTGTCTATGTCCTCCCCTGGTCTGGAGGCCTGTAGACAACCCCAGTTCGTATGGCTGTCCCATTTCCTGTTTCCAGGGTGACCCATAGTTATGTTGGCTCCTTATGTGTGTCTGAATTTCTGTAACTTTGATATTTTCATTAACATAAAGGGCTACCCCCACCTTTTGCACCTCGATCTCTTCGAACAGTGCATAGCCAAGTACTGAAGTCTCCCAAGTGTGGTTACTGGTGAACAATGTCTCACTAATGGCTACTATGTCCAGTTTAGCCTCTGTCATTGTTACCTGCAAGTCTGGGATCTTGTTTCCCAAACCGCTGGCATTTGTGCACATGATTTTCCATTGGTCAGTTTTATTGAGTTATTGGGTGAGGTCCAGCATTTTCCTGCACATGGTGGGGAGCCAGACCTTTTTCCTTACCTGGTGATGCAAATGAACTACAAACGTGATGAACTCCTTTTGATCACTAGCTGAAGGGGAGGGTTTCTTTCCATTCAATGTACTGAGTGCTGCACCCCTCTCCCCATGGGCTAGTTTAAATATTCTGCAGAGACATCAAACTTCTGCCCCAATGCACTGACTCCTCCTTAGTCAGATGCAGTCCATCAGATTTAAAAACTTTCACTCCCCAAACTGTTGCCAGTTACCTGCAAATTTATGTCCTTTTCCTGGCAACAGCCCTTGAGCCATATGTTTAGCTCCCTATCTCCCCTTCTCTGACCTTCCATCCATCTGCCCCCTCTCCCAGACTGGCAGGATCTCAGAGAAGGAGATGCCAGATGAAACGGATGACAATTTGTCTCCCACCCTGGTCAGGTGTGCCTTGGTCTCCACAACTGACCAGCTGGCGAGATTGTTAGTCCTTATGTACCAGGACATCAATGTTTTCTCCTGCTTCCTGCATGATTTTAGCAATGTGGTCAGCGCCTCCATGCTGATGTACCTGGGAGACATCTGACCATTACTGCCGGCTGGAAATAGGTACTAACTCCCCGAATTATGGAGTCTCCTATGATCAGAAGTGTTTTGGATTTCCTTTTTGCTTTTTTTTGTTTTGTTTTGTTCCCTGTTTTGGGTGAGTTTTGTAGCACTAACTCCTGTACAGCAGTGTCCTCTACCCTTTGTTTGATTTTGGAGATAGAGGCAGATACCTGTTTGAAGTTTTATATGATTTGTGGAGTGATACGTTGGAGAGCATTAAGTGATGTGGGACTCGATTTGCCCTCTAACCACCTGCCAGCCTCCTAGACCAACTATCTTCTGTGGTTGAGGTGTTCAGTTGGATGTTGGGGAAATGCCAGGCCATTCTTATAATATGTTTCCTCCTGAATATGTGCTTTGAGCGTGCAATCTCTGCCCATGCTGCCTGGAGCTGAGCCCTTAGATCTCCAATTGTCCAGCATGTGGGACAGCGTCCTAATCCCATATAACTGCCCTTTTGAAAAGTGTCCCACAGTGCCTGCAGTTAATATTATCCATTCCAGTTAGCGCTGTCGAGTTTATAGCCTGGTCCAAGTAATTAGAAGGAGGAAAATTAAAGCAAAAGTTAGATTTTTTGTTTTTGTTTTGTATAACTTGTTATAACAAGTTAAATTACTTGTGACCCTGTAAGTGAGGCCACTGTCTGGATACCCCTCTGATCCTCCTTTCCTGCTTTGCTACAGGAAATGTCGTGACTGTGCTACTCTATAAGAGGAGTATAGCAAGGGTGGTTGGGGATGGGATGGGTGGCTGGGTCTTTCCCCTGCTGAAAAGGAGGAACCATGGACGAAAGAAACAAGAAGGTAAGAGCAGAAACAATCAACCAACAAGTACAGTAGCCCTGAAAGCTTAGCCTAACGATAGATAAAATGGTAAACTCTGTAAGCACCACCTGTAACAACTTCACAGAAGATATACCCTGCAAGAAACACTTTACTACAGAGAAAAATAAAGCAGTAACAGAAGATATACTTTGCAAAAGCACTTGAATCAGAGATTACAGCAGTAATCTGTAAACACAAAACATTAACAAACCAGTAGGCACACCCTGTAATAATGCAGCAGAAAGTATACCCTGCAAAGCAATTTGAATCAGAGAAGATTACAGCAGTAAAATGTAAGCAAAAACAGTATTAAACCTTGTGAGAACAAAAGAAAATAGTAACAAACGGTAACTCTGCCTAGCAAAGAAGCCTTAACCTTGTTCTTTGCCCTGAAAATGTTGTTCCTTGCTCTGTCCTTACAAGCAAACCTAGAAGTAAAGCGTCAGGCTAAGCTAGGTGGCTTTGCCAGCAAACGTACTATAGTCTTCCACCTCAATGATCACCATCTCAAAAGCGTCTGTGTTAAAACAGATCCAGGTACAGTGCAAACAAACCATCACAAGCAAGAGTAGAAAATATAAAAGTATACAAAAATATAAATAAAATACACACACACACACGCATGCATACACACACACGTACACTATGTAAATAAATAAAATATACCTAGTGCATTTCCATGACACAGCACAGACAGACACAAGCAATACAAAACAATGGACCCTAGGGTTATCTGGCAAGCAAAGGAATCATGAGGTAACAGACAAATAACTGAAGCAAATTTGGCTTGGCCATGGCTGCCATGCATAGTGGCCTTAAATTTATAGTACTCTGTGCACAAAAGGGCAAATTACTGAAATCAACAGCATAAACAAGAGGAAGTATTGGGATTTTAAAAGTGAAATAAGTGAAATTCCTGTAGGAAGCATGAAAATAAGAATGAGATTTTTTCGGGGCAGGCGGGTAGGTAAGTTGTTTATTGATTATTTTTACCTTATTAATTCTGTCAAGAAAGGCCCATTAACATGAAACTTAATCCAGCTGAAAGCCAGGAGTACAAGGAGGTTAAGGGTTCTCGGGTTCACATAATATACATGTGACAAATTCAAACCCATGTTTGCAGCTGGTCTCCACTTTGCAGCTTGGTGCTTTAACCTGTAGGATACTAACTTGGATATCAAGTATATGCTGATTTTAAAACTTGTGACCTGGTAACTATTGATTTGCACAAGTTTGTGTACTTATTTGAAACCCTAATGGGTGGAAGCAACATCTGGAAACAGTTTAACTGTAGGTGTCACTATAGCACAGTGGTTTAAGGTGAAAAACTGGAGACCTGGGTTTGAATCCCACAGCCCTCATATGCACCGTGTGACCTTGAGCAAGTCACTTAACTTCCTTTTGCTCCCAAGGTGCACCTGGAAACAAGCTTCTGCTTAGTGTGCTTCTCCTGGTTAAACAATTTCTCCTTTTCCTTCTTATACGTTTTTAAAAACAAGAAATTGTAGGTTCATCAAAGTTGGTTGGCAATTGAATACAGATGTGATCAGCAGCTGTGGCACCTTACCTTGCACTCTCCTGCCCCCTTACATTCACCCTTGCTTTGCTCACTTCCACATCCACAAAAGTTGTAAGAATACTGTAGAAAAAGTTTCCCCTGGTGGGAAGAGGCAGCAACTATAACAGCAGCACTATCTTCACAGAGCTTGGGCCATGATATAGTGTAAGCAACTTGTGCTGTATCACAGGCCCAACCCCTGTGGCTATCGCACTCAGTCTGTAAGTGCAAGCAAACATCCAAAGAAGTTCACATATTTATTTGAAATTATAAAAAGGGTCAGAGAATTGGAACTTTCTGATTTGCTGCAAACATTCTAACAGCCTTATGTTAATCTTTTATTAACATACGTGTAGAACTTAGCCATATACTGAACAAGGTTTAACACAGCTTAAAACATTTTATTATAATAGCAATAAAGCACTCCCAAGGGTTATGTTAATGGTGGGTTAATCACCCTCTAGTGGCATGTGGCACTCAGCTACACCTGCGGCACAGTACACCCCTAGAAGGTGATTAACGGACTATTACCATACCTTGGTCATACCACGTTTAATTACTCCAACTGTGATAATCCAATGAGCTGCTGTATCTCATTTTCAGAGGGGTCCCAGTGTTGACAGCAGTCAGCAGTTAACAGTCCAGTGGGAACTGTTATATACAGGCTAAAATATACAAGCCAAAAAGCAAACTGTAAATGTAATTTGCCCTGAGGCGTTGACTGACACGGTGGGGCTCCACCCTGCCAATAGTGGCTAGCTTTGTTTATATTGGAAATGTGAGATGATTAATGCTTATTGCAATCCCCTTTTGTGCTACTGCACACTGCGACTGTGTATCGGGTTCAAGACATCTGAACTATTCCATTTCTTCCTGTTAAAAGTTTTAAGACATAAAACAGATTATTCAAAATTAGAGGAGCATCATGGCTAATAGATCATCTGGCAAAATTTGATCCAGATCAACCTTTATGCAAAATAAAGCAATGGCATATGGGTCAACTGGAATCAGAGGCAGGAAGAGCTCACCAGTCTTTGTCTGCTGTGGTGTATCTGGGGAGTAAAAATTTTAAAGAACAGTGATTGGGCTGATGGGCTGAAGTCCAGGTTCTGAACTTCACTAAACACATGACTACAATGCTAGCCAAGGAGACACAGCCTACAATCTAGATGACCGCATGTGCATGCATGTTCCCATACTCCTTGTCTCTGATGAAACAGAACATTCTGTCACAAGAAACTGCAAAATGCTGTTTTAAAAGCTGTTAATTTGTCCTCATGCCATGTGGCATGTGTCACGATTAGGCTGAACTTAGTCAGAGTCACCCCTTAAGTCGGCACACATGTAGCATGCTGCTCTGGTTTACCATTTAACTGCATTATCCATGTGCATTCTTTTTCATTGTTTAACCAGCAGAGGCATACTAAGCTGAAAGCTTGTTTACAGGTGCAACTTGAAGTACAGGGAAGTTAAGTGACTTGCTTAGGGTCAAACAGTATGCAAGTGGGGGCTTTGGGATTCAAACCCAGGTCTCCAGATTTGCAGCTCAGAGCCTTAAACCACTGCGCTATATGCCTCCCAAATTCCACAGAGCTAAACAGTGACTCACTCCCCACCTGCATTTGCACCAGTGCTGAACATAAAATTGTGGCAACCCTAAACAGATTCAGTACCTGGATAAACATGTACAAAATCTGCTTATAGTGATTTCTTTCTTTCTTTTTTAACTGCTGCAAGTGATAGAGTACAGGCTGCTTCACTGCTGAGAAGAATGGAAACATTTTTAAGTCTAATTAATTAAAAGCGACAGTAATGCAGCAGTGGTAACTTACACTAAACAAGCATTTGTCAATGCCGAATGTTGTCGTGCTGGCATTGGCAGTGGAGTGGTGTAGCTAGAGACGATAGTGCTGTGATTTTGTGAATGTGTCTCAAAAGGTGATTTTGCAACAGCTTAGCATGCTATTGTGCTCCACAGCTGCGGAAACACTTTTGGGCAGGCTGTGAAAAATGGCAGCTGGACTGTTGACAAGGAGATGTGCACAAATGCCAGTGGTGAAAATGTGACATGAAAATATTGCAGACTGACAAAGTTACAAGGGTGCGTGGAAACTGCGCAATGCACGCTTGCAACACAGTCACTGTATGGAGTTTCGTCACCAGATTTTCAACATAGGCATTTTAGGACCTCTGCTCATGAATAGATGTCACAGTCATTTCCTCAAACTGTTAAAAACTGATTTCACACAAGCGGCCGTGCAATTCTGTGCAGCGTGCAAACACATTATTCAGGCAGCTGCAGTGTTCATAAGGAGGTATGAAAAATGCCAATGATGAACAGCTGGAGTGAAAGCATTACAAATTCATAAAGTCATGAGTGCGTGCAAACTGTGTAATGCACGCTTATAAAACACTCATTTTATTGACTTTCGTTCCCAAATTTTCAACAAAGGCATTTTAGGGCATCTGCTAATGAACAGTGTCACTGTCATTTTCATCATGTGTATCAAACACGGACTTTCCACAGCGACATGCTATTCTGCCAGAACTGCGAAAACAGATTTTGGTCAGGATGTGAAAAATGACAGCTGTACTGTTCATTAGGAGGTGCAGAACAATGGCACTGTAGAAGAAAATCTGGTGTGAGAATATTGAAGTTTCTTGACGTGCAAAGCGTGCGTGCAAGCTACTTGCGATACACTATTAACACAGTCATTTTATGGAGAATTGTCACCAAATTTTCAACACAGGCATTTTAGGACCTCTGCTCATGAACAATGTCACTGTTATTTTCGTAATGTGTCACGAACACTGATTTTGCATAACGACGCTATTCTGCTCCAAAAGGCAAAACACATTTTGGTAAGGATGTAAAAATGACAGCTGTACAGTTCACAAGAAGGTGTAGTAAAATGCAAATTTGAAAATCTGGCATGAAAATATTGTGAATGCGCTAAGTTACAAGCGTGCATTGTGCAGTTGCTATGCACCTGTAAAACAGTCATTTTATGGAGTACTGTCACCAAATTTTCAACACAGGCATTTTAGGACCTCTGCTCATGAACAGTATCACTGTCATTTTTGTAATGTGTCCCAAACACTGATTTCGCACAGCAACGGCTTTATTCCGCCAGAAGTGAAAACACATTTTGGCCAGGATGTGAAAATGACAGCTATACAGCCTACAAGAAGGTGTGGTAAATGCCAATATTGAGAATCTGGCATGAAAACAGTGTGAATGTCTTTAAGTTACGAGCATCGTTGCACAGTTAATCATGCGCTAGTAAAACAGTCACTTTATGGAGTATTGTCACCAAATTTTAACACAAGCATTTTATGATCTCTGCTCATGAACAGTGTCACTGTCATTTTCATAATGTGTCCCAGACACTGATTTAGCACCACGACCATGCTATTCTGCGCCGGAAGTGTGAAAACACATTTTGGCCAGGATGTGAAAAATGACAGCTGCACGGTTCACAAAGAAGGTGTGCTAAAATGCCAATGTTGAGAATCTGGCATGAAAATATTATGATTCGCTAACTTACAAGCGAGCGCTGCGCAGTTGCTATGCACGTCAGAAACAGTCATGTTTTGATGCCCACTAAATTTGTAACAGGGTTTTGAGAGCTCCCTCATGAACAGTGGCACTGTAATTTCATTACGCAGTCCCAGAAGGTGATTCCACGCGGTGACTGCGAAATCACCTTTTGGGACGAATAGTGCTATGACAGTGCAGGAATTCATGAGAAGGGGTCCCAAAACCCCATGTTGAAAATTTGGGGCCAAAATTCGCAAAAATGCCTGAGATATGCAGCAAAGTTGCAAAAACCCTATCTATTACATTATACTGCTTACCGGCATTTCCTCAGTTTGCGGTCAGCTTTGAAGAGTGCAGAGCGTGTTCCCAGTCCACCGAAGATCATCGCGCCTTCCCTGAGGGAGGAAGACTTTCCCCTGCAAGGTATCCAGTGCTGCACCTATGAAGTTCAGTACTTGAACAGGTTCTGTGTGGGACTTCTGAAGGGTTATCAAAAACCTTAGGCCTTCCAAGGTGTTTTTACCTTCTGGATAGAAAACTTTGCCTCTTGTTCTGTTTTCCTGTGACTAACCAATCATTCTGGTAGGGAAAACCACCACACCTTTCCTTCACAGATGTGTTGCCACTATGGAAAATCACTTTGTGAAGACCCTTGATGCTGAGGTGAAGCTGAAGGGAAGAACCAAAACTGGTACTGTCAGTTTCCTAGTGTGAACAGAAGGTATTTTCTGTGGATTGGTCTGACTGGGATGTGAAAATAGGATTTTGCAGATCCAGCGAACCCAGTCAGTCCCTAATTTGTAAGGATGGCACTACTGTGCCTACTGTAGCCATCTTGAACCTTCAGTTTTTGATCTTTGGTCTAAAATGAGTCACTGCTCATCATTTTCTTATGGGTCAGGAAGTGCCTTGAAAATAGGCCCTTGCCTCACTGTAAGACCGAGACCTTTTCCATTGCTTTTACATGTAGCGATTTGCTTATTTCCGGTTCTAGCAGGATTCTTTTTATGGGAGAATGGGTTGGAAAATGTTTGTGGTTCTGCAGTTTTAGGAATTTTTGAACTGCAGGACAGCCCCTGGCCGCTACCTCAGGATCCACTTGTCAATGGTAATGCTTATGTAGTGGACTGCCTGGGGTATTCTGGATCACCTGTTCACACTTCCCGAGGACTTCCCTGGGTTACCTAAAGATGTGCTACACTGGGTACACTGGCCTTACATGGTGCAGTGCCTACACCTGGGGTGGCAATATGGGGTACCAGGAGCTGGCTATCACCCCAGGAAATAGTGCATAAACAGTGCATGCTGTCTCACATCCCAAAACAAGTGACACAGTAAGCAATGAATCGGGAGGTGCTTTAGCACTGCCAGGCCGCGGAGAGCAGAGCTTAGCAGCATGAGGGAAGATTCAAGTGCTCACTGGTGCAAGGAGTCCATTGGTCAGGGCAGTTCATGAAGAGTCATTGAGGAGTGAGGAGCAGCTGGTGCCTGCTCTGCAGCCTGAGGGAGGGCCTTCAGTCAGGGCCAGGTAGGCCTGGTGATGGGTGAGGAGATTGCCCCTGGCCCCAGTAGTCTTCCACAGCCCATCCATGGGAAGGAGGAGGAGGAATCCTGTGCAGTAGTTTGAGAAGAGGAAGTTGGTGAGAGCCTGTCTGGCTCTGTTGGCCAGGGGATCTGCTGAGGTGGTTGCCATGACAGGAACTGGATGTTGTGGTGACAGTGATGCTCCAGAGGAGTCGCACTGGCAGGGCATCCCTCTTGCCCAGTTTGTGTCCACCTGCACCATTTGTGAAGGCTGCTGTGGGAAGAATTCCAGAGATTGTGCCAGTTTAGTTGAGATGGCTGCTGTCCTGTGCAAACCCTGCCTGAGGATCAGCAGGTGGTTAGCCCCAGAAGAAAGGACTGTGCCCATGGTAACATCCATCCCCTGTGAATAGAAACAAGTACGGGCTGAAGTGCTGATATACCCCATCCCACTGGAGGGGTAAAAGTTAAAGAGTGACTGTCTGTGAGAACACCGCTGAGTGTTCAAAAGGAATCAAATATTTTGTGGTCAGCCATGATAACCGAGGGTAGAGTGCACCAAAGCAGCTCCTTGTTTCTATTTTGCCTGAGGATCCATCTGCCAAACACAAGACCCCTAGAAAAGAAAACCCCTAAAAATCAGTGACCACTGGCTTTGAGGACTGTGCCTTAAGGGACTGCAACTATTTGGTGAAATTGTTTAATTTTATTTTGAAAAAGCAAAAAACCAAAAAACAGGCAGTTGCCTTTAGCATGGACAGTAGCCTGATACAGCTTGTGTTTGAAGGTCGAAAGAAAACAAAGTTTAATAGTTTAAAGCCGATTGTAATTTTTTTGCTTATGTATTACACTAAAGTTAATGTTTTGCTAATGTGTAGATCTTAGCTATGTAGTCTTAGGAATAGGATAGGACTGTGTTATACCTTAGGCGCATAGCTCTTTAGGACTGTTAAAGTAGGGACCCCCATATAATGAAGCACACTTTCCCACTGGTGCTGCAAACAGGATTGTTTGGACTCAACTTAATAGAGACTTATTCAGAGACTTTAATGTGCACCGTGCATTTTTGAAAGGACAATTGCAGGGTAAAAGTATGCCCCTTTCCCATTGTTAAGTAGGTTAGCATGCTAGAAGTTTAGAAGTAGGCTAGTTTTAGACAGAATTTACTGTACTCATTTTATAAAATGTGTGAGTTGCCAAACATTTCTGTGAGGGGAACAAGACCAGCACAGTGCCAAAATATAGAGTCAGTGTCAAGTTAGCCTAGCAGTAAAATGCAGTTCAGTAGTGTAGCCATGTAAAAGTAGTGGAAGCATAGCAGCAGTGTAGAGGTTAGTCCACCACCCCTGGTGGTGTGAGATAGCCAAGAATTATTAGTAATAGATAGGAATGTTGTGTTGCAAAGAAAGTGTTTGGAAAATGTGTTTTTAAAATGTTGTTGGGGTGCCAAATAGGCCTGTTTGGTTCTTAACAATGTTCCTGTGGAATGTTTTGGAGACGGAATAGACAGTAGAGGTGTCGGGTGGGGGTGGGGGGTTGGGTGGGACATCAGCTTGAATGATCAGCAATCCATTTGGAAAGTCAGGTTGAGTTACCAGCCCTTAGTGGAGCCAGGGAACTTTAGGTAGGTGGGTGTACACCCACCTAGTTCCTCTAGGGTTGCTTTTATGCAGCCACACTGGTAGATCCTGGATGTGGTGGCCTGTGGGAGCTGCATGTTACCATATGGAATACAACAGCCATGACTAGCCAGTTTGGGAACCTCCACAGGAAGTGAAGCATCTCTGTAGGGAAAAGTGTAACCCCATGCCAAAGGGGTTCAATAATTTGATGCCCCTATTGGCATCAGGAGGTGTTCGTGCTGCTAGGTTGGCCAGAGGTTGGGCTTAGCAGCGTGAGAGGAATTCAAGCACCCACCAGTGCGAGGGAGTCCGTTGGTTGGGGAGTTTGTGAAAAGTCATTGAAGAGTGAGGAGCGTCTGGTGCCAGCTCCGCAGCCTGAGGGAGGGCCTCCAGTTGGGGCCGGGTAGACCTGGGGCCAGGGTGGGAGATTGCCTCCCAGGCTCCCAGCAGTCTTCCCACAGCCCATCCGTGGTGAAGGAAGAGGAATCCTGTGCAGTGGTTGGAGAAGAGGGAAGTTAGTGAGGAACCTGTCTGGCTCCATTGGCCAGGGATCTGCTGAGGTGGCTGTCATGACAGGGACTGGACGTTGTGGTGGCAGCGATGCTCCAGAGGGTCACAGTGTCAAAGTGTCCCTCTTGCCCAGTTGTGTCGACCTGCATCGTTTGTGAGGGCTACTGTGGGAAGGATTCCAGAAGTTGTGCCAGTTTAGATATGGTGGCTGACATCCTGTGCAAACCCTGCCCAAGGATCGGCAGGCGGTTAGAGAAGAAAGGACTGTGCCCAAGGTAACATCCATCCCCTGTGAACAGAAACAAGTAAGGGTTGAAGTGCTGGTATGTGCCCTGTTCTCATTGGCAGGGTAAAGGTTAAGAGTGAATGTGAATGCACTGCTGAGTTTTCAAAAGGATGGAGCCCTCTGGCTCAAATCCAGAAATAATGTGTGTGGAACCAGGTTCGGGACCCAGGTCCCCAAGTGTTTAATGAATTGGAATGTACCCTTTCTCCATGGAGCTGTTTTCTGTCTTGAACTTTTAGTGACACAAAATAAAGGTGCCTGACTGCATCTGATTTCTGCCTGGGCCAAATCATTTGATGTCCTGCTGTCTTGTGCTGTGTTTCCCTAACAAACTGTTTCCTCAGACCTCAAAAGTGTTCTGGTGCCCACCAGTCATGAGAGGAGGAAGAGAGTCATCTGCCAGCATCTAGATGGAGATCCAGTCATCACAGAGTAATCTCAATCTACAAATCTAAGGTACTGTACTGTGTTTGAAACCCTGCTAAGTTATTGCTTCTCAGTCAAGCTGGTGCCTCCCCTTTCTCAGAGACTATTACCACCAAAACTCCTAGACAGGAAGAGGGGTATCCTCTTCAGAGGAAATGATCACCTCAGAGACAGAGTAGCTGCTGCCTGCCTGGAAGTGTGAACTAATCCAACCCCCAGTGCTGGAGAGATTGAAAAAGTGCAAGTAGAATGGATTCATCCCGGGAAATCGTGTCAGACAAACCTGGTGGAGTTCTATGACTGGGTGACAAGTGCCTTGGACCTGGGTAGACCAGTGGATGTCCTCTTTCTAGACTTCAGCAAGGCATTTGACTCTGTTCCTCACGTGGGCCTGTTGGATAAGCTAGGAGAAATGGGGTGGGAAACCAGATGATCAGATGGATAGGCAATTGGCTCCAGGACTGGACCCAGAGGGTTGTAGTTGGTGGGATAGTCTCATCCCCAAGGAGGGTCATTAGTGGGGTCCCACGAGGATCAGTCCTTGGGCCCCTTCTTTCAGCGCCTCATTATCTGACATAAGGACAGGAATCAGGAGTGAGATGAGCTCTTTGCAGATGACTCAAACTGGGGTGGTGGTGGATGGGGGAGGAGGGAGGGTGGCCCTGCAGAGGACCTGGAGGCTCTGGAAGATGGTCTAGAAAGTGGAAGCTGAGGTTCAATGCAGGAAATGCAAGGTACTCACCTGGGGCCAGAAACCAGGCCAAGTGTACACCCTGGGGGAATACTTACAAGTCTCAATGGCTGAGAGGGACCTGGGGTGGTGGTGGATGTCAAGATGAACAACTCTGAGACTTGTAGGAGGGCAGCAGCCAAGGCCAACAGGATGCTGGGATGCATCGCTAGGGGATCACCTCAGAAGGAGGAAGTGATACTCCCTCTGTATAACTGCTTGGTGAGGCCGCACCTGGAGTACTGCATGCAGTTTTGGAGGCCACACTTAAAGAGGGACATTAACCTCCTGGAGAGGGTCCAGAGGAGGGCAACCAAAATGATTTGGGGCTTGGGGACAGGACCTATGATGAGAGGCTCGAAGAGCTAAATATGTACACATTGGAAGAGAGAAGGGACCGGGGGACATGATAGAGTCTTCAGGTACATGAAGAGGGTAAATAGGGAGGAACAGTCAGGGTGCTTCAAAGGAAGGAGGAAGGGCACTAGAGGCATGGGTGGAAGCTGGAGGAAGATTCAGGGAGAAAGGAGGAGGGGTACTACTTCACTGAGAGGGTGGTGGAGCCATGGAATGCACTACCTAGGGGGCTGGTGGAGGCAGAGACAGTGGAGGGTTCAAGAGGGGTGGGACAGGTACAGGGAAGGGTTCAGGAAGCAAAATCCAATGCAGCAGAATATCCAGAACTGGGAAGGAGAAGCCAGAGAAGGCGAGGGGACAGCAAGGTCAGCACCCAGGTGGGGCTGACCAAACAGCGAACCACGAAAGACCATTAGGCCTATTCTGCTGGCATTTTAATATGTTAGTAACTGTGTATTTGGAAAAAGAAAAGTAGCACCATAGTGAAAAGTGGAGCAAGGCAAGGATTACATTAGTTAGGGCCAAAAATACAGATTCATAGCGCTTATGTAATTCCTTCCATAGGTACTGTATTTTGCAAATGGTAACCTAAACAGGGAAACACAATAAAGTCCACAAGCTTTTCTTTAACTCTAACTGTGCTGGGGCATCACTTGTATACATAATGCTAGGTGTGTGTGTGTGTGTGGGGTGTTCAGAAAGAGAAGAATTAGAAAACATTAAAGTTTTTCAGCCCTTGGAGATCAGGCCAGGGAAGATAAATTAGAATATCATAAGAAAGGCTTCGCCAAAAGGATAGGAAGGAAACATCAAGGTAATCTGGCATGTTGTAAGACCATTTCTGCACTGAGTGTTTCAGGTCTCACCATGCTTCATTTTATCTGGTACCTTAGGGCAGGCCTGTTATGGCTATATGGCTTTCTAGCCTCTTTGGACCTCATTCTCTATTTTATTAACCAAACAAACAAACAAAAAAAAAAACAGTAGGAGGGTTATGCAAATAAGTAGATGGAATACACCATCTCATGTAATAGTCCATTCAGGGTCTTTTGCCCATCTTACTTTGGGATCTATACATGCATCTCTCCTTAGGTGGTTTCTTAGTAGCAGTCACCACCTTTATGCAAAGAAATGATGTACTTCTTTTCGGTCCAATCCATGCTGGCACCAGACTACTGTAGCAAAGACAGTCAATCTTTGCCTTTCATAACCTGCATAGTAGCACATTTCCTGTTTCCATATTTAGGGATCCTTTTTCATTTTAAGAAGGTTCTGCACCCAGAGAGGCTCCTCATCCCTAGCCATAAAGCCCTTACCGTCTCTTCCCAACCACAGACCTCTGATAGGCTGTGCATGTCTTACTGCCCCAAATCTTCTGCCAAGACCTTGACTGATATGAAGTGGTCCAGTGTCAAATACCCAGCCTGCATAAAGGACCCATCTTCCTCTTTTGCCCTACATGGTTTGAAGGCTCCTTGAGGTTTCCCCAGTTTTCAAATCCTTCAACTACTGACTCTATTTTGCTCGCTGTGTCTCAACCAACAGAGCAATAGTAGTAGAGCAGCAGCCAGGTGCATTTATCTATGTGTCTGGGTCTGAAAGGTTTGATGACTGTTTCTCATGTAAAAAGTGTGTAATTCAGATTTACAACTCTTATTAGTCCATAGTTTATGCTTTTCTTGGAAAATGCACTTTCTTAAGTGTAACTAAAGTGTTACATTTATGTAATAGACTCAGTTTACTTAGCTACTTATTTAATTTATTTAATAGACTCAGTTTACTAAGTTATTAATGTAACTTATTTAATGTTTCAGATATGGCTAGCAAGACTTCTTACAAACCACAGAGGCAATGCATCCTACACACTGATTCAGGAGTTAGCACAGACCATGGAGACCGCTACCTTTTAATGATCTCATTGGGAGAAAGTAATTGATGCAAAGGAAAGGTGTCCTAGTCAAACACTGTCAATGTACAACATGGTGTGTCTTCAATTGCCTGAACATTATTCCAGCAGCCATGGGTATCATTATATCTGCTACAAGAACTTCACTGCTTGTAAGAGTTCCAGTAAACTTGCAGCTGATGAAACTTAAAAAAATACAGAGTTATCCATCAAAATTGCTTTGCTGCCAAGTTCATAGTGCTCTATTTGAATCTGCAGCATCTACATCGAGCATATTCCCAAATGAATGTATATTTTGCAAATCATACAAGAAAAGGAATCCTAAGGGGTCAAGGAGACTTTTGAGTATCCTACAACATGTGTAACTTATGGAGCAGCAGACAGCATAAAAAATGCAGCAAAAGAAATGGACAAATGACAAATGGATATGATGGTAGGCAGTATTGATCTCATAGCAAAAGAAGTGATGTACCACAACAGCTGTAAGAACAAATATGCAAAAGCATTTGTCAATGCCGAATGTTGGCTTGCTGTCATTGGCATTGGTAGTACAGGAGTTAGATAGATGCATAATAGGAATGGCAGTGAAGTACTGAACTGATGCCAACCCTGCCCCACCCTGCAGAGACTGACAGGCATTGGGTGTGCCTTTGGGCCTTCAGCCATAACATTCATGCCATTTCACCTCACCCTACCCACAGACACTGACAAGTGTTGTGGTGTGTCTTAGGGTCTTGGGCCTATGCTCACCCGTTCCATAAGGAAATATGCTGAGATGGGTGCAGTATAAGAGAATGGGGTGAACTTTGGGGCTGAAGTGTCAAAGGCACACTCAATACCTGTCACTGGCTGCAGGGTGGGGGTGGGTGGAATGGCATGAGCATTACAGCCGACAATGCCAAGTCACACCCTGACACCTGTTAGTCTGTACAGTGTTATACCTGTTATATACCACCAACTGACCCATATGTAACCATAACCTTATACACTTACAAGTATTAGTGCCTTACCACAGTCTTGTAATGTTTTGTCATGTTTTATTACTTATGTTAGTGTTCTTTATTACATTTGCTATGCTCATGTTTGTCTGTAATGCATTTATCCATATATACTGTTTCTAGTTTCCAAATATATTCTGCAATACTCATAATCACTCATATTTTGTAGTTTTCCACTATTGTGACACGTTGTGTACTTTTATGATTACGTTGTAAACATTTCCAGACTAACCGTCTGGAAATAGAACAGATAACATTCTTGCCAATATGAGTTTCCTTTGTTCAGAGATTCTTACTTCATTTCCTATGCAATTGCCCAAGGGAGCCACCTTATTTACATGCCTTATCCAATGCTGTATGTTTATCATATCTGTAACTGTACTCCTATCAGTCATATATAATTGTATGCACCAGCTCCTCAGAGAAAGAGACCATACTAAAGGAATGGTGGGAAATTGGCTCCCTTGTGATTGCTTTGCTTCACTTGTTATGGCGTGAGTATCGTAATAAACCCTTTTTATTACTTCTACTTGTTGCTACTTTCTTGTCCAGCATACCATGCGAAGAACCTAAGGTGTGATCTTTTCACATTGTAACAGGTATTATGGTTGGAAACCCTGATGCTCTGGGCGTTTGTTGGTATTTTCATGCCAAATTTTCAACATGGGCTTTTGTGACCCCACTTCACGAACAGTGGTACTATGAGTGAGTTAGCTGAAAGGTGATGTTGCTCACAACTGTGCCATTTGGCTCCACAGCTGTGAAAACACATTTCAGGCAGGATGTGAAAATGACAGCTGTTCATGAGGAGGTGTAAACAAATGGCAATGTTGAAAATCTGGAGTGAAAATATGAAAATTGTTGACATCACAAGCGTGCGTGGAACCACACAGCCGCCTGTAATGCAATTACTTTTAGGATTTTTAACCAAATTTTCAACATAGGCATTTTGGAACTCTGCTCATGAACAATGTCACTGTGATTTTGTTAATCTGTCCCGAACATTGATTTCCCACAGTGACTGCGTCATTGTCGCCACATGCGAAAACACATTTCAGGTAGGATGTGAAAATGACAGCTGTACTGTTCATAAGGAGATGTGAAAAATGGCAATGTTGAAAATCTGGAGTAAAATATGAAAAATTGGTGAGTCACGGTGCATAGAAACTGCGCAATGCGCCCGTAGCATGAATTACTTTGGGGATTATTTTTACCAAATTTTCCATATAGGCATTTGGGACCTCCATTCATGAACAGTGTCACTGTGATTTTGTTAATGTGTACTGAACATTGATTTCACACAGCGACGCGCCATTGTGTGCCACATGCATGAAAACACATTTGGGCAGGTTGTGAAAATTACAGCTGTACTGCTCATAAGGAGGTGTGTGAAAATGGCACTGTTGAAAATCTGGGTGAAAATATTCAAAATTGTCAAAGTTACAGTGTGCGTGGAAACTACATAATGCACACTTATTGACACAGTCATGTTTTGAATTTTTCTACCGAATTTTCAAGATAGACTTTCTGGGATGCCACCTCATGAACAGTGGCACTGTCATTTTGTTAATCAGTCCTGAAAGGTGATTCTGCACAGTGACCATGAAATGAGCTTTCGGGACCAAATAACAAGATGACAGTGCATGTGTTCAGGAGGTGTCGTCCCAAGAACCCATGTTGAAAATTTGGAGGTAAAATTTAAAAATGGCTGAGACATCCACCTAAGTTGAAACCCCTCCCCATTTATGCCATTATACAGCTTACAGAATTTCTTGATTGCAGCTGGCTTTGAAGAGTCAGATGTTTCCCGCTCCACCAAAGATCGCAGTGCAGACTTTCAGAGAGTAGGTATGTGGTGAGGGGTGTGTGGGGAGGTGGGGTGCACAGAGGGTGGGTGCGGCTGCGGGAGGGGGCGTTGGTGGCAGTGAGGGACTGTTTTCTTTGTTTCAGGAAGAGAAAAAAAGAACACTACAGATGGTTTTCTTTCTTACAGGTGTAACAAAACAAATGTTGAGCACACTAGGGTGGGCTCCCAGTGTGCCCGATGACTTTGGGGGTGATGTTGGCCACATTGGGGTGGGGCAGGGGCAGGAACATGCCGATGTGGTTGGCTTTCAATCACATGGAGGCACACTGGGGTGGGCTCTCAGTGTGCCACACAATCTTGGTGAGGTATTAAATATGCTGACAGGGAATTGGGCACCTCTGAAGTTGGCTTTCTGGGGATTGTGTGTGGCAGATGGTGGCAGCTGCTGCCATATTTATTGAAATGCTTCACCAGGAAGGCATGATGAGAGGCATGTCATTAGTGCCACTGCATGATGAGCTTGTCTCTGATTGCAGCGGCACTTTCCTTACAAGTTGTCCACTTTACATAATGCTAGTGTCAGCGCTTAGCATGCTAGTTTATGGGGAAATGAGGGACGCACCTACTAGAGCATGCCCTGCATTCGCCAACACTGACACACATCTGAAATGTGCTATTAGCACAAGATGTTGGTTGCAGTGTGCACAAGATAATATAACAAGTTCTAGCCAGAGCTGATAGGGCTGTGAAGAGCTACAAAGTGATGAAAGTTACACATGTGTGTAGAAATTATTTAACACCCAGGTGTAACTTACCCATATTTTGGAGGTATTGCACCAAATTTTCAACATGGCCTTTTTTGAGCCCTCCTCATGAACAGTGCCAGTGTCAGTTTGTTCAATTGTCCCAAAAGCGTGCTTGCACAAACTAAACTATTCTGCGATACAGTGCGAAGATATGTTTTGAGCAGGTTGTGGAAAATGACAGCTGTACTGTTTTGAAGGAGGTGTGCAAAATGGCGATATTAAAATATGGACTGAAAATATTAAAAATTGGCGGCGTTAGGAGGCGTGCTTAGAAACTGTGCAATGCATGCTCGTAATGCAGTAATTTTGGAATTTTTCACCAAATTTGCTGCACGGCATTTTGAGGCCCCATCTCATGAACAGTGGGACTGTCACTGTGAATCAGTCCAGAAAGGTGATTCGTGCAGTGACCATGAAATCATCTTTCGGGACTGAGTAACAAAATGACAGTGAAGTTTTCTAAGGTGGGGTCCCAAGAATCACATGTTGAAAATTTTGGGCAAAAATTCCTAAAATGGTTGAGATATCAGCATAAGTTGAAAACCCTTTGAATGACTGTATATACGATTACCTTTAATTCTTCAGTTCGTGGTTGGGCTTTGAACAGTGCAGACATGTCCTGGTCCAGAGAAGATGACAGTGCTGGCCTCTGGAGTAAGTATGGGTAAGGGGGCTGTGGGGAGGTGGGTGTGCAGTGGGAGAGTGGGGAGGGGGAAAGGCAGTGACAGCGAAGGAACATTTTAGTTTCACAGGAACCAAAACTGACAAAGAGGAGTGTTTTCTAATTTACAGCACAAGGACACACACAAAAAAAAACACTTCAGCACACTGGGTGGGCTTCCAGTGTGCCACAGGAATGCCGACATGGGGACTGGGCACCCAATGTCGGGTATGGTGTGGGTAGGGGGCACACGTAGAAAAAAAAAAAACTTGATGAGGGACCGTTTTCTAATTTACAGAAACAAAACAAATTATGCACACTGGGGTGGGCTCCCAGTGTGCAACACATGAATAAGGCAACTTCAGGAGTGGGCCTGACAGTGAATGGCATAGTGCCATACACAAGATGGTGGCACCGCGGCACTGCGTCGTGCATGACTCCCATGCTGAGCGACTTATGCGCATGCACAGTGCATGCATCAGAAATGCGAAGTAACAGACCAAATAGCGGCTATTATTCCATACATCGATTGTGGAGGAGGATTTAAGCTTTGTTTGGCTTTTGGAAGGATACTTCCAAATGTCCAGCGGAAGCTGTTGTGAGATCAATCTATTTTCAGAGCTACAGAGCTCCAAATGGCTGTAGGCTCCTCCCACAGCCCTGAAAAGGCAGAATGAATAAAGGTACAGGTACAAAATGTGAATACAGTCAGTTGAGGACAGTCACCAGGTTGCCTTTTCCAGACTTGTTAAGTATGTGCAGCGCATCATTGTTAATGGAATGCAAGAAGAATCATTGCTATCTCTATAGAAAAGGTACATGGACATTCCTATGAGTGTAGTGGGCGTGAAACAAATTACGACCCACAGAGCTTGCAGTCAAAACTGGCGGATCACTTGAAAGATGGTATCATATTTGATACCAAAAGTAGAAAAGGGTACAATCATCAGGTCTGTTAAGAAACAGGCTGACTGGAGGAAGCACAAGCAGCTCAACACATAAGAGAACAGTTGTTGGAACTTCACCATTTAAGGTATATTTTTACCATCCTCTGGCTCACCAGACTGATCACAGAATAGGTACCTCCACTGCCTCAGAAATCCAGGGATATCCTCAGTACCCCTTTTATGAGTGATCCTTCACCTCCCACTTAAAAGGCAGAGTTTAATTCTGTACTTTTGGAATGGAGAACTCCATAGCATGAGAAACATTCCCCCTCTCTGCTCTCAACTCAGGTAACAGGCCCATACTTTTCTGTAAACTAATAAGGCTAGTCACCAACACACACAGAGGGTGTAGCCAGACATTTCCATTTTCTCCACATGCTCACTAACTGCAGCCCCCATTTAAAAAATGTACACATCCTCTCCAACTGCTGCCCCCCATTTGGGAAATGTACACATCTCTCCAATTGCTGCCCCCATTAAAAATCAGTTTGCTGTCAGATGACTTACTTACTCTCTAATCTGGATATATACAGATCTCTGTATCAGAGGCAGTATAGCACAGTGGTTTAAGGCTTTGAGCTGCACAACTAAAGACCTGGGTTTGAATCACAGCCCCCTTGCAGACTGGGTGACCCTAAGCAAGTCACTTAACTCCTAGTGCTCCCAAGTCGCACCTGAAATGAGCTTCAGCTTAGTGTGCCTCTCCTGGTTGAAAAATTTTCCCTTCCTATGTCATAAACAATATAGGTTTAATCAGCTATAGATACTACACAAGTACTCAGTGACCTCGCTATTCTAATATGCCAGACTGAGCAGTAATGAAAAACAAAAAGGTATATGGTTTGGGAGGGCACTCAAAAAACAGTACACAAATGTGTAGAGTGAATATGTCTACCTACACCCTTACACACAGAGAGGAACCACCTAGCCTGAAGAAAAGGAAAACTGAAGGGTTTATATATTTGTTTACAAGCATATTGTAGTCAGAAACAAATGGAAAAGCCTCAAACCATTTGATTAGATGGATTCATAACTAATGAGATTACCCTACCTCAATAAACCCATCTAAGCCCCACCAGCTAACAAGGGCTAGGAGGTCATGACACTCATCTGTTTGCTTTGTAACATCCTTTCATTTTATTTGGTACCTTAGGAGCCTTGTTATGGCTATATGACTTTCTAGCCACTTTGATCCTATTTCTCCTATTGTTGTGTAACACCCCCATAGCGGAGGCTTCTTCGCCTGCCTGGGGGAGTAAAGAGATAAACTCTGCAAAAGTATTTTGGACACTGTTTCTAGCTGCACTTTAATTGAATGCTCTGCCTGTCACCTAGAGGAGTGCAACTGCTAAACTCTAGGGCCATTAAAACTCAAAATGAGGCAGACATTTTTTTCCCCAATTGTTTAACCAGGTAAACTTGGACTCTGTGTGAACTGCATACACTGCTTTGTGTTGCAGTAATCTTTGTTCCTCTGACCTGCTATGCAGGCAATGAAACAAAGAGACCAAAAGTCTAAAACATAGAGACTTCTGGGTAATGTGTTCTTGGCGCCTTTATTGCCACCAATGGGATGTCGAGGTAGTGATGGACAGCAGCCTGGACCAATGCCTGTCGCTAATTCTCTGGAGAAACCTTGGACCTCCAGAGTTTCAATCAAGTCAGTCTGCATTTTGGGCACCAGAGAGGAGAGAAGTTACACAGCTTCAGAGAGAGAGATAGAGTAAGAGCCCTAATCCAGTTTTTTGTGTAATCGGCCGGAGGCCAGTGATTCCAGGACACAGTTCAGTGATCCAGGAGAGAGTTTCTGAAAACTCCTCCAGCACCAGATAGTGTGGAGAAGATCCAGTAAAGCATTTCCACAGTCTGCCTTTGGTGTTCAGTCCAAGTGCTCCTGCATCCACCCTGTTGCATATTGTGGAAGAGCAATGTTCCTGTGTTCCAGTTTTCAGAAGCTGAATCCAGAAGACCTTGTCTGCAGCAGTCTAGGTGCCTAGAGTACCTCCCCAGTTGCTCTAGCTGAGGGTCAAAGTACATAGCCCAGTCACCTAGCCTGCCTGGAGTTCATGCCAGTTACCACTAAGGAACCAACATGCAGCTTCAGGAGCAGCTATCCAGTCTCTCCTCATCTAGCCCACCAAGTGGAAGAGACATAAAGATCCTCAGCAGCTCTGAGTTTCTGCAAACCATGAGCAGCAGATTGCCCTGCACTGGGAAAAGATCCAAGTGGTTACAAGTTCAGCCTGTTGTTTCAGCAATTACAGATAAAGTTTAACTATTTTCTTCAGCTTTAAGTGCACTAACAGGCCCAGCCCCGGCAGCTTTCAGGCCTGTAACATCCTGGGGTATTTTCAGCAAGGGAATAAGTTAAGAACTGGTATGCCCCAGGTGGTGGATGGAAACTTCTGGGTGGAAATGTAAATGTTTATGGTTACATTCAAAGTCTTTATGGCCATTTACCAAAACGCCTTTATCACCGCACCAAATATCTTTATTTGTTACAGGTATTTTCCATGTCCAGGTGCCCTTTTCCTCACCTTTTCCTCCAAATAAACCTGAGGTATTTCATTGTTACAAGTTTGGTGTGTAAGCATATTATTAGTGAGCATCACTAATTCTAAAGTGGATTGTATTGCAAGGGAAGGTGTGTTATTGGGTGGGCATAGTCCAGGAGGAATTGTAGGGAGGTACAGTCACCAAAGGTGTGTGCCTACTGTTTTTTCTGGCCCACAGAAGTTACCCTGGGTGGAGGCACCGTGTCACAACCAAATCCAAATAGGCAAACCAAACCCAGGCCCCTCAAGATTGTCCAGGCACATAAGGCAGGGGTGTGATCAGTCCCACACCGATGCAATGGTTGGCACAAAGTGATGCACCACTGGGATCCCAGTCCCCGGACACTTCAAAAACACAGACTTGACCCATCCCTTAAAGTACAAGGAGCAGCAACCTGCAAAGCAGGCGTTATGACAGATGCCAAAGCTTATGAGTACATTTTGGATTGGTGTGATAAGCGAGGGTGTAGATCTCAATATTCCTTGCTAATTTCGCATTCCTCCAGTACTAAAAATGACCAGATTGTGGAAGTTCTGTTAGCGGGTTCCCGCTATGCTATTTGCCATTAGAGGGAAGAATAAGGGACCACAGTACTAGGACTCTGATAGTGCTGAATGCAAGCAGAGACCCTGTAGACATAGCCCAGGTACCTGAATTCATTACCCCAGAAGGCACCAAGTCCCATTGGTATTGATGCACCACGCCAGTGTGACCCCAAGCCAGCCATCTCCACAGAAGGTGAGGATGCAGGGCTCCTAGACAAATTCATTAAGTTGTTACAGGTTGAGGGACAGTCAGGGGACAACCCACCTGTAGTTAGTGTGCAGTGTACCCTGGTCCAGAACTCTGGAACAGGCCCTATCTGTGTGCCCAGTTGTCTTCAAGATTCCTATAGGCGGTTACATTCCTTCTTGGGGATCCAAACCACACCAACTGGGAGGAGGATTTTGACACTTGGCTGGATGATAACTTCCTCTTTAATTAGAGACTGGCAGTGTTCGGAGGTGGAGAAATGTAAATGTCTGGGAGACAGTCTATGAAGGCTGGCGTTAGAGGTCATTCACTCTCTGAGATCCACAAAACCAGATGCCACTGCCATGGAGTTTCTTTTTCTTTTTGCACCTCCGCTCTAGATCAGCCACCCTTTAGGCCACCTAGGTCCCTGCTGGCACCCCTGCCCCGATGCCAGCCACCACCACCTCACATTCACAGCCACCAAGAAACCCAGACATAACCCTTCACCAGGTGGGTCCCCTACTCCGAGGGAGATAGGTTTGCACGGGCTGGCCAGCACACACTATTTGGCCTGGGTGCTGCTGAGGTGGATCTGGGCTGTATCGGGGCTCGGCAGCAACGGAAGCTGGTGACTATCATCCAGTCAGCCATGGAGTACTTTTTCCACTTTGTTCCCCTTGGAGGCGTGGCCTATGACGTCAAGACATATGCCGACCTTTGCCACGCCTCGTTGTCAGTCAGTTGGTGGGCGTGCTGTACCCTGGTCTCCACCGGGAGTCAGCAGTCGCTGGACTGTATCCTCACCTCCTCCATGGAGAAGGTGAGCAGTTGTCAGGTGCCCAGCCTTCTCCCCCGCCAGCCCTCCAGCAACCCGTAGTCCATTCCCAACCCGGTCAAGGCATCGCAAGTGGAAATCCAACCACTGAGCCAATGGGCGGCTTGCCATGGAGTGTCTGACTGCATTTGAGAATATGTTTGAAGTGGCAGTGACTTGCTGTGAAATTCCAGGCAGTCACGCAAATGGAAGGTGAATCCTTCTCCGAGTATTTGATCTGTCTTGAGAAAGCATTACAGAAGGCATTTCAAAAAGGGTGTGGTCTCTGCTGACGTGAATTGGATGAGGCTTGAACAGCTCATAAAGTCTGCCAGATATTCACACCTGACGCTACTCCACCTGGGCCTAATGAACAGAAAAATAACCCTCCTGCCTGTAACATCCTGATGAAAGACATCCGGGAGGCTGAAGAAGAAAGAGGATGCTCCTAAATCTTACAGTATTGTCACCTCTGACCCCGAGGCAGTGATTTACAAGACCTTGGAAGAGCTCAACAAACTGAAAGCAATGGCAGGGCACAGAGTGCTCGTGAGTCATCCCTGTGAAGCTTACCCTTGTCTGTCTGAGGCTTCTTCTGAAACAGATTTGTCAGTGAGAGCAGCAGTGTCCCAACCTGTTCAATCAGTTCCTCAGCAGGATCTCCTGCAACAAATACGAGCTCTGCAAGTGAGAATGGACCAACTGCAACTGATACATGCACAACCTGCAGACTCAGCACCAGAATCTATCCTGCCACAGAGAGGCCAACAGGCCTAGTGACCCCAACAGATGTCAAAACCTGTCTCCTCGCCTAGCAACTGATGTAAATTTTTGCTACAGTTGTGGATGAGACTGTCACATCGAGAGAGACTGTCAAGCTCAAGCTGATCTTCAACAGGTCTCCTCCCATTTTGCCCAGACCAAGAAACAGGAAACCAGTGGGCCCAGTAGAGGGTGCACTGGGATCCCACTACAACAAGATCCACCAACACACAAAAAACTGCAGGTAAAACCAATAATGAAGTGCAAAATCTAGGTCTGCTCAAACAGTGACCAAAACTGCCATTCATGCTACAGATCATAGAACATAGAAACATAGACTTTGACGGCAGATAAAGGCTGCTTGGCCCACCTAGTCTGCCTGTTTCCCTACCTACAGGATAAGCTGCTGATCCTAGCTAACCCTAAGCCTATTTCTTCCTATCCCCACTAGAATTGCCTTATGTCTCCCCATGCATTCTTGAATTCTCCCACAGTTTTGACCCCACAACCTCCTCAGGAAGGCTGTTCCATGCATTCACCACCCTCTCAGTGAAAAATACTTCCTCACATTGCCCCTAGACTGCCCCATCTTCAAATTGTATCCCTTGTTCTTGCACATGTCTTTTCTGAAAGATGCTGCCCTCTTGGACTTTGTTCATTCCACTGAGGTACTTAAAAGTTTCTATCATGTCCCCCGTCTCCTCCTTTCCTCAAGGGTATACATATTAAGCTCCTTTAGTCTCTCCTCATGGCTTCTCTTGCAGACCCTGCACCATTTTAGTTGCCCTCCTCTGACCGCCTCCATCCTGTCTATGTACTTATGGAGATGGGGTCTCCAGAACTGGATGCAGTACTCAGATGGGGTCTCACCAACTGTCTGTACAGAGGGATAACAACTTCCTGTTTTCTGCTGGTGATACCTCTCCCTATACATCCCAGTGTCCCCCAAGTTCTCCCTATTGCCTTCTCACATTGCTTGCTAACCTTAAGGTCATCTGATATGATTACCCCAGGTCCCTTTCCATTTTTGTTGTTGTTACTACCTCCCCATTATGCACTCTTCCCCAGATTTTATGTTTCCCAGGTGCATTATTTTGCACTTCTTTGCATTGAAACCAAGCTGACATACTTCTGACCATTCCTCCAACTTACCAAGTCCTTTTCATCCTTTCAACACACCCCTTGTGTATTAACCCTGCTGCAGACCTTTGTGTCATCTGCAAAGAGGCATACTTTTCCTTCCAGTCCTTCTGCAATGTCATTTATAAAGAAATTAAAAGGACTGGACCCAGTACTGACCCCTGCAGTACCCCACTAGTAACCCCCTTCAGAGTGGACTCTGTTTACTATTACCTTCTGTGTCTTGTTGTCCAGCCAATGTCTCACCTAGGCTACCACCCTGGGACCCACTCCCAGGTTGGCTAATTTGTTTATTAATCTTTCGCGTGGGACTGTGTCAAATGCCTTGCTAAAGTCTAGGAAGGCCATGTCCACAGCCCTCCCTGGTCTACTACTTTGGTCACCCAGTCAAAGAAATCAATTAGATTCATCTGACATGACCTTCCCGCTGTGAATCCATGCTGCTTTGGGTCCTGTGCTCCACTGGCCTCTAGCTACTCAACAATTCTTTTCTTCAGAAGTGATTCCATCATTTTCCTACAACAGAGTCAAACTGACAGGTCTGTAGTTTCCTGCCTCTGTCTTGCTCCCATTTTTGTGAAGGGAATCACACCTGCCCTCCTCCAGTCCTCAGGTACCACACCATCCTCCCATGATTTGTTAAAAGGGTAGTCAGTGGTGTCACTAGTTCTCCCTTAATTATTTTAGAATTCTGGTTGAATCCCATCAGGCCCCATTGCTTTGTCCACCTTCAGTTTTAGGAGTTCTTTCAGAACCCTTTCCTCTGTGAAAGGACTGGGATCGACCCCTATCCAGAGTGCTTCTGTTAATTGGATTAGGTACCTCCCCTCCTCCTTTTTGTGAATACTGAGCAGAAGTATTGTTCGGTATCCCTGCTTTGACAGCAGGCATTAGTCCAGGCAGCTCTCCATCACTTCTCGACATCCCATTGGTGTCAAAAAGACACCAAGAACACAATTCCAAAAAGTCTTCTGTTGTAGTCTTTTGGGTCTCCTTGCTTTCTCATTGCCTGCATAGCTGGTCAGAGGGAACAAAGATTGCTGCAACACAAAAGTAGTCCATGCCGTTCACACAGAGTCCAACTTTAAATGTCTGTTGCGGCAAACAGTCTTTTTTGAGTTTTAATGGCCTAGAATTTAGCAGCTGCCCCTCTAGGTGACAGGCAGAGCATTCAATTACAGTGCAGCTTGACTGCTTTTAAAGAAACAGTGTCCAAAAATACTTTTGCAGAGTTTATCTTCTTTACTTCTGTAGGCATGCTAAAGGTGCACTATCCCTGCTTTAACTACTGGCATCCCTGTTTAACACAGGTCCTGAGAACAGAAACAAACTACCACACACTTTATATACAAGGTTGACTGTTTAGACAATTATCTCTGTCTAACTAGACATCCCAGTCTAGACAAATATTTCGTAATCTAGACATCAAACATCAACATAATAGTGCCAAACAACAATTTGTTTTCAGATTTTAGTCTACCCAGCCATGCCACTTTGTCAACCTCCTTTTTGACTTTTTAGGGGTTACCCAGCCCATACCTATCTCATTGGGAGCAAAACACTATTTTGACAGGGATCTTGGAGTCACATATACCCATCTGTGCAAGCGACACATTGGAATCGCATTTTGTTCACCAGGGGTGTCATACAGGATGTGTGTGATGGGCTTGGGATGCCTTGCTGAATGTCTCATAGGTGTAATAAAGTCAGTAACAACAGAGCTAGATTCTTTGATAATTGGCAGTAGGTTCTCCACTATATCTCTAATATGGCAGTTTCTATTGGTGTCGCCAGAAGCATTTATTGGGGTGCAGCTTTTTCTGGCTTCAGGAGAGCATCCCCTGCCTTAGAAGCTTCAAAGGTGGACTTGTAGTTGAATTAATTTCTGATATTTCTGCTGCTGTAGCATCACTGTTATTGTCACTCTCTCAAAGTCCTGAAAGTAATCCCCAGAGGCTGGGCTTTCACACTCAGATACAATACTTTCATCATGATTAGAATCATTTGCAGAAAGATATTCATCTTCATCTGCTTCATTCATTGATTGTCTCTCAGCTGAAATATCTGACAAGCCTATAACACTGCTGGATGGGGCCTCAGCTTCGAGTATTGATGGGTCTGCTGGTGAAATATTTTCTTACTATTGGAAAAGATAATGCAAGTCAGCACCGGACTGTACCATTAAATTCACTTCTGCATCTGAATCATCTGTGTATGAACTTATCTGCGTGGACTGAACATCAGTTGTTTGAGTGGTCTCTTGTCTTTGTTTGCATGCTGCAGAGTGGGAAGTTGGTGGTACTGGAACCTCTTGAGGAGTGCTGCCAGGAAACTGTATTTGCCCAACAGGAAGAAGATTGTTTCTGTGGATTACTTTAAAACCTCCCTGGAACCTCCTAACTTTATTTTGTAGACAGGCAAGTCTTCCATTTTGCTGTGACTATGTAAGGCACATTACTCAATCAGTTGGCAATCTTATGTTTCCAGGGATTCCCAAATTTCAAGAGCACTCGGTCTCCAGGTTGTAGATCTTGCACTTTAACTTTCGGTCATGTCTCTCCTTGTTAGCATGATTTCGCTCACAGCAGTCTCTGCACCTAACTTATAGGCCTCATTCAACTGGTCTTGCAACTGCTGGACATAATGCAGATAAGTCTCAGGTCTATTTCCATCAGCAGGTACCCCAAAACATAAGTCTACTTGAGGTGGGATCCCATCCAAACATTAACTGGTAAGGTGAGTACCTAGTAGCGCCATGTTTGGTACAGTTATAAGCTTGCACAAGGGTGCCAACTCTTAGGTTCCTCCAGTTCTTTTTGTCTTTTGATCCAGTGTGCCAAACATCTCTAATAGGGTTTGGTTGAAGAGCTCTGGTTCTGGATCACCATGAGAGTGATAGAGTATTGTGCAAGACTTGTGAATGCCCCATGAAGATAAAAGCTCTTTAATCAATTTACTTTCAAAGTCATAGTCTTGATCAGGATGCATTCTCTTGGGCATCCAATGGTGCACAAAGAAGTTTTCAACTAGCATGTTAGCCACAGTCGACATCTTCTGGTCTTTAGTAGGGTACGCCTAAGCATACCTAGAGAAATGATCTGTGATTACTAATATATATTGTCTTGTGTTTTGAATCTGATTCTAAGCTGAGAAAATCCAAGCACACCAGTTCCATAGCTGCACTGGTAGTTATGTTCACCTAAGGGCTGCCCTCTGTGGCTGGGCTTTTCTTTGCAAGCAATTTGGACACGTTTGCAATAGTACTCAATGTCAGAAGCCATCCTTGGCCAGTAGAAATGAGCTCTGGTGAGATCTAGGGCACGGTTGGTTCCCAAATGCACCATGCCATCATGAAGAGCTCTCATTACTACATGATGGAATCTGTATGGCAGCACAAGTTGGAAGGTTGAGCAGGCCTGGTGGCACTGAAGGTTTAGGCGCTGGACGTCACACCTTGTGCCACACCAGTGATCCAGCTTGGGAACGAACCTGCGCCATTTGGGGTTGCAGGGGAAGGAGAGGATTACATGTCCGGAGGACTGCTCTCTCTCGGGTGGGTTGCAGGGTTTCTGGCACAGTAGCAGTCTCTGGTGGAGACCAGAGGCAGCACAAGTGCATGGGACGTTGTAGGGGCAGGACAACAACAGATTCCAGTGGCAGAGGCGGTGGGAAGTTGCATAAGGGTCACTGCAAATCACATTTAGAGGGGAAACACAACAGGAAACTCCCTGGTGGACTTAGGGAGGTGATGCAGGGCCTTGGAGAGGCCCACATCCTGTCACGGACCTGCTGACCATCAGCTGTCCTGAGACCCTTGATCTAGACCATACCATTCCTCTAATTACAGATAGGCCACCAGTTAGGTGAGGTGGGCCTCCCGGGGTGATCTGGGGGCTGGATAGGTCAGTGAGTCTGGGAGGGGTGCTCAGCAACATGTCTCATGGTAGTACAGAGGTTTCAGGCTGGGAGAAGAGGTAGTAGCTGTGATGGCACTCCTGAGAGATGCTCTGGTCCACAGAGTAGAAATAGACTGTACAAAAAAAGTGCAAGGTTGCTTTGTCCTAGGTTGTTTTAATTACTCTGTACAATAACTGGTCTTTTATTCAGAATTTGGCCCACTTGTGCAACATTAAGCCGGGTATCATAGTTGTCATTAGTTACCTGGGATGCATCTTTACCTTTCTCAAATACAGAAATGATTTTTGTTGATGCTTACAGCCACCCTTTCTTCTTGCTGTAGTTCTAGCCTGGTCAGCTGGGGTAATGTTCTGATGTTAACTAAAGAAAAGTGGCAGTACACGGGTGGTAAGCATTTGGCCGAGGCTCCCAAGGTGTCAATAAGACGGCTTTCTTTTGGTGAATGATGGCTGTTCATCCATATCAAATTTATGACATAGTGCTTTCACTGCTTGCTCAGAGAATATCACCCAGGATGACTCTTGATAGGTTGCCGGAGGCCTCTGTGACAGTGCATCTGCATCTACATTTTTAAACCTGACCAGTATTCCACCTAGTAGTTATATGTGGAGAGTAGACAGCCAGCGATGTTCTGCTGTATCAAGGTTTGCAGATATCTGAACATATGTGAGCAGGTTGTTATCTGTTTTGACAGTTATCTTGGCACCATAAAAGTAATCATGAAATTGATCCACTGTTGCCCATTTTAATGCCAAGAACTCCAGGTTGTGTACAGACCGTCTCTTTTCAGCACTGTTTAAACTGTGACTTGCAATGGCCTAAGTTTCCTTTCATGTTCTTGATAGAACATAGCTCCCAGTCCACTGAGGCTGGCATCTGTGTGCAAAACATAAGGCTTAGTAGGATCAGCATAGGCAAGCACCGGAGCATACATCAAACACTGATAACATTCTGAAAAGCTCGGTCGCACTCTTTTAGTCCATCTCAGGTCAAAGGGTTAATTCATCTTGTGGTAATGTTTAGGTTCACCTGTTGTAGGAGGGGATTTGCCTCCTTTGCACACTGGAGGGTATCCTTGGTTAGGTTGAGTAGTGGCTTCACAACTTTAGTGTAGACTTTCACGAACTTGTGATAGTATTAGCAAAACCCAGAAATATCTGCAGTTCTTTAAGACTGGTTGGTTTGATCCAGGTTGTCAGAGCTTCTACTTTGCTTATATCTGTTGAATGCCTTCTATCGAAGATAATGTGACCAACATATCTTACAGATGTTTAAAAGCTGGCATTTGTCGATCAACAGCTTCAACCCAAATTCTTCTAGGCAGGCAAGTATCTTTTAGAAGATGAGCTTTGTGCTCGTCAAGGATTTTGTCAAAATACTATAACATCATCCAGGTAAACTAAACATTTCAGAAGGTTCATATCACCCATGACCTTCTCCATGAGCCTTTGAGAGGTTGCAGGTGCACCAGAGATTCCTTTGTGGCATGTGTAAACCTCATAAAACCCTCTAGGGCATATGAATGCAGTTTTCTCTCAGTCTTCAAGAGCCATTGGTATCTGATAGTACCCATTTCTTAAGTCCAGTATTGAGAACCATTTGCTACCATTTAGGTAGTCTAACGTGTCTTGGATGCGGGCATCACATACTGATTTGGAATGATTCTCATGTTTAATGTTCTGTAGTTGATGCACATTTGGACAGATCCATTCCTTTCCATGTCACAACTATTGGTGAGGCATATGGGCTATGGGACTCTTTGACGATGCTTGGCAAGCAGTATTTCGATGTGGCCTCAGACATCATCTATGTCAGTGGGTGCAAGTCTCCATGAACGTTCTCTAAATAGGAGTTCATCTTGAATTCAGATGCAGTGTTCTTCTCCTGATATGCACCCAACATCCCAGTCATGTAGGGAGAAGACTTTGTCAGGACTGGCCACCTTCTGACTGACACGCCTCTTCCACTCCTCAGGTATTGAGTACTGTACTAAATCAAATAATTCCAGGCCAAACTCATTAGTTGTGCTGTTGCCCCAGTTGAAGCAGTCACTGCAGTATCAGCACAGTAGATTAGGTGAAGACATGCCCTTTAAGAATGACAATCTCCTTGTCAGATACATTCTGAGCTGTACTCTAACATGGCGAGCATAGGGAATGGGAGCTCGAGCAGGCAGGATTATTGGCTTCATCAGGACCCCTTCAGGCAGGCCCTATTTTTCTGGTGCATCTATCATGAGAAGTAGGTTTTCCACTGGTCGCTGGAAATGGACCATGCCCACTACTCCTGCTCTGAACTGGGTGGCACCACTATTACTTCTGAGTCACCTTCCACATAAGACCCACTGCTTAATCAGAAAATTCTTGTTTAGGGTCTGCTTGTTTGAGGTATGCACTCCTTACCATAACGGGTTTTGTAATGCTTACTCTTCTGATTCACTTCAGTCTCTCAACACAGCTGCGCTAAATGACAAAACAAATGCATGTTGGTTCCTAACAGGATAGGCACAACTTCTTACCCATCCTTTTCTGGGCATACTAACACTATGATTTCCACAGCATATCCCACACCAGTGACTTTGGATGGGAATGAAATCCAGACTTAAATGAAATCCAGGAATGGTAGGTTCAGTCACTGAGGCTCCAAATATTGAGTCCCTCCAGCGACTGCAAAGGCATATGGGATAGATGCTGGTCATACCATGTCTGAATATGATTGTGACTTGGGGAGTCACTGTCTAGTACAGCATGAGTGCAGACACCCACAATGATGACAGGGCTTCCATAGTTGGCTCAACTACCAATCCTAGTTCCTTTTAAAGAAGATAGGAAATTATTTAGTTCTTATTTTACCTAATAATGGCTTTTGAGTGTCTCTTTTATGGGTTAGAGGTTCAAAATCACATTTGTATGCTTAATTTATTTTTGAACTACCCAACAGCTTCACACTGTCTGTTTTTGTATCGGGAGTCACCGTGGTGCCAAATCTTGTAATGCCCATGTCACAGACTTCTGATACAGTCACGTAGGCTGCTCTAACTGTTAGCAGCTCAGTAAAGGCTGATGCCACACTCAAGAAAATCTCACTTCTGCAGCCAGGTCACCATCCCTCTTTCTTCCTTGGTCAGTCTATTACAAATGCTGGTAACTGAATCAACGCTTGAATAATGATAATTCATTTTTAAATATACCCTCTCATGTTGTCCCTGGTGTTCATGGGCTCCCTCTAGTGAAAGTAACCAACAATTTAAATTCTGAAACATGCAGTATTACTATACAGAGTGAATATTCAGTAACTGACATAGCCCTTCTTTCTCTTCCTCCGTTGGTCACAGACAGACAAATGTAAACCACAAAGCACAAAGCGTGGTTTGTATTTGCCAATTGGCAGCTGACAGAAGAGGAGACAGGAGGACTGTGTCGGTCACCAAATGATTTATTGTGAATACTGTTCAAACCTCATTTGGGAACCTGCTCTACTGTGCCCCCCACAAGTGTAGTTGCTTACCTCCAGTTCTGTTATACCATCAGCCTCCCCACGGCTACTGTGTTTACAGCAGGCAACTGCCTGTGGTCAACGCCGCTACCCCCATCCTCTTTTGAACTGAATCAGTGGTGGGAGCAGTGGAAAAGGATGCAGGTGCTAGTACTGTACTGCCAAAAAAATGTTTGTTGCACCAGTTGCACCTCCTGACCTCAGGTATTCTCTGTGGTAGAGGAGATGTATACCCTTCAGATCTGTGGATGCCATATTTTTGAGAGGTGCATTGAGTCACTAGAATGGTGCAGGCCCCTCTGTTGCTGGAATGTGTCTGCAGGAAGGGAGTGAGAAACGTGGCTTTTCTGTCTGCCAAGTGGAGGTGCCATGTTGTTGTGTTCTCATTCCTGGCAACTGTCTGCAGAATGTGGATGGGGTTGGGGTAGGAAAATGGACTCTTTGAGTGACTTGTTGACCCCAAATGAAATTCGTGCTCACCACTACATTCTTTTCCATCACTCCCAGCGCTGATTTGGTTCAAAAGAGGTGGGTGGGCGATGGAGTTGATCTCGGTGGTTGCATGCCATAAACATGAGGAGCTGGAGAGGCTGATGGTATTATAGAACTGGAGGTAAACAACTAAACTTATTGTTGGTGGGGGGCTCAGTAGAACAGGTTCCCAAATGAGGTTTGAACAGTTTTCACAATAAATAATTTGGCGACCGACACAGCCTACTTCCACCTCCTCTGTCGGCCTCTGACCAGCAAACGCAAACTGTTCTTTCTGTTTTGTGGTTTATATTTGTCTGTCAGCAACTGCCAGAGGAAGAGGAAGAAGGTCAGTCACAGAATATTCACTCTGAATAGTAATACTGCATGTTTCAGAATTTAAATTGTTGGTTACTTTCACTGGGGCTAGAGGGTAGGGTGGAGAGGGACCCAGTGAACACCAGGAAGACATGAGAGGGTATGTTTCAAAATTAACTGTTATCATTATTCAAGCACTGATTCAGTTACTAATTTGTAATAGACTGACCAAGGAAGAAAGAGGATGGTGACCCAGTCACAGAAGTGAGATTTTCTTGGAGAGTGGCATCAGCCTTTACTAGAGCTGCTAACAGTTACAGCAGCTTGCATACTGTATCGGCAGCCTGTGACATGGGCATTACAAGGTTTGGCATGCGCTGACTCCGATACAAACAAAACAGACGTGTGAAGCTGTTAATTAGTTCAAAAATAATTACGATACAAACATCTTTAAACATCTAACTCATGAAAAAGACAGTCATAAGCCATTATTAGAAAGTAATGATTTATTAAACAGGTAAAATGAGAACTAAATAATTTCCTATCTCCTTTAGGTACACAATGGGGAGGTAGTAACAACAACAAAAATGGAAAGGACCTGGGGGTAATCATATCAGATGACCTTAAGGTTGGAAGCAATGTGAGAAGGCAGTGGGAGGGATGGGGATACACGATGTATAGGGAGAGACATCACCAGCAGAAAACAGGAAGTTGTTATCCTCTGTACAGACAGTTGGTGAGACCCCATCTGGAGTACTGCATCCAGTTCTGGAGACCCCATCTCTGCAAGGACATAGACAGGATGGAGGCAGTCCAGAGGAGGGCAACTAAAATGGTGCAGGGTCTGCAAAAGAAGCCATACAAGAAGAGACTAAAGGAGCTTAATTTGTATACCCTTGAGGAAAGGGAGGGAGACGGGGACATGATAGAAACTTTTAAGTACCTCAGTGGAATCAACAAAGTCCAAGAGGGTAGCATCTTTCAGAAAAAGAGATGTGCAAGAACAAGGGGACACAATCTGAAGATAGAGGGGATGGCTCAGGGCAATCTGAGGAAATATTTTTTCACAGAGAAGGTGGTGGACACATGGAACCACCTTCCTGAGGGAGGTTGTGGGTCTAAAACTGTGGGAGGATTCAAAATGCATGGGACAGAGATAAGACAATTCTTGTGGGGTTAGGAAGAAAAGGCTGTTGGTTAACTAGAATCTGCAGCTTATCGAGTAGGTAGAAATGGGCAGACTAGGTGGGCAAGCGGTCCTTATCTGCCATCAAAGTATATGCTTCTATGTTTAGAATTCCTGAGAATCTCGGACCTCCAGAGTTTCAAGTCAGACTGCATTTGAGCACGAGAGTGGAGAGACGCTACACAGCTTCAGAGAGAGAGTAAGAGCCTAATCCAGAGGGCTAACAGTCTGAGTAATTGGCCCTGAGGCCAGTGATTCCAGGACACAGTTCAGTGATCCAGGAGAGAGTTCCCAGAAACCCTCCAGTACCAGTATGGAACATTTTACCTCAATGTTTGGTAGATTGTAGCTCGATACAGTCCTTTAAAAAGGCATTGGACCAGTGGTTAGAGTTAAATAGCATTGAGGTTTAATTTGTCCACCATAGTGGCGGAGACAGTCTCATTGGGCAATAGCCTTCTTCTGTCCCTTATTACCAAAGTAAGCTAGTGTGAGAAGATCCAGTAAAGCATTTCCACAGTCTGCCTTTGCAGTTTGCAAAGCTTGTGTCCTGAGGAAAGTGTCCAGTGCTCCTGCATCCACCCTGTTGCATACTGGGGTGGATGAGCAGCACTCCTGTGTTTCAGTTTTGAGAAGCTGAATCCAGAAGACCTCTGTCTGCAGCAGCCTGGGTGACAGAGTACCTCCCAAGTTGCCTTGGCTGAAGGTCGAGGTACATGACGAGCCCCAGCCTGCATGGAGTTCCTGCCAGTTGCCGAAGAACCCAGCATCCAACTTCAGGAGCAGCCATCCAGCATCCTCATCTATCCCACTGAGTGGGAGAGATATAAAGATCCTCAGCAGCTCTGAGTTTCTGCAAACCGTGAGCAGCAGGTTGCCCTGCACTGGGGAAAGATCCGAGTGGTTACAAGTTCAGCCTGTTGTTTCAGCAGTTACAGATGTAGATAAAGTTTAACTATATTCTTCAGCTTCTTGCGTGCACCAACAGGCACTCAACCTGTGAGCACCTTCTTAGGCCTGTAACATCCTGGGGGTACCCTCAGCAAGGGACTGAGTTGAGAACTGGTCCAGCTAGGGAGGTCAGTGCATGCACTGGGTGGTGGGTGGAAACTTCTAAGGTGCTCAGATGTAAATGTTTGTGGTTACGTGCAAAGTCTTTATGACCATTTACTAAAAGTCTTTATCACCGTGCACCAAATTTCTTTATTAATTACAGGTGTTTCCCATTTCCAGGTACCCTTTTTCTAACCCGCCCCCTCAAATAAACCTGAGATATTTCATTGTTACAAGTTTTGGTGTGTGAGCATATTATTAGAAACACCGTTAATTTAACTTGAATTGTATTGCAAGAGAAGGTGTGTTGTGGGTGGCATTGTCAGGAAAATTGTGAGAAGGTACAGTCCACCCAGGGGTGAACCCTCCTGGTTGTCTGGCCCACAGAAGTTATCCTGGGTGAGGCACTATGTCAAAACCAAATACTGCTCCCAGTTATAGGCAACCAAACCCAGACCCTCAACCTTGTCCAGACATACAAAGTAGGGGTGTGACCAGTCCTATAACCATGCCCTGGTTACATTTATTAAACAAGCAAACAAAAACAGTGAAATGGTTTCACCCTGCACTATAGGCAGCAAGGTAAAATGGGAACAGTGGGGCAGCAATAAATTCTATACACTATGCAGAACAAGGCTGTCATATTCTGTAAACAATATAATAATTCAACATTTTGCTCGCAGAATCTGCCTGCCCAACAGACCTCAAATCCTCCTGCAGGTGCATGTGTTTTAATTCCACCCAAAGGTCAGAGCTGAGACCTCTCTTAAGGGCTGTGGCAGAGCCTACAGCCATTTTGGGATCCTTCAGTAGCTCTAAAAGGGTCGGTCGTGGAACCTTCTGTTAGACATTTGGAAGTATTCTTCCAAAAGCCCAAAGGAGCTTGAAACCCTCTGCAATGATCGACTGCTACAAATAACAGACACACTATTTCGCTGTTACTGTACTTCTGCATTCTGAGGCATGAACTACAGATGCGTGACTCCAAGACATGCTCAGTTCTGCTGGCATGCCATGTTGTGAATGGCAAAATACTATTCACTGCAACTGCATATGCACGAGTGCCACACATGCACAGTTGCGCCACCGCCACCAGCACCGGTAACAAACCATCTTGCACCCTCCCACTGCTTCTGTCCTCCCTGCTTCCTCCATTCCTGTTTATGTGCCAACATCGGGGTCCTCAACCTCGTGTCAGCATTATATAGCCCTCCCACTCATGTGACACACTGGGAGCCCACCCCAGTGTGCCCAAATGTATTTCTTTCCCCACTCTGTTGACATTGGGGTGCCCGATCCTGTGTCAGTATCATATACCTCAACCTCCACTCATGTGGTACACTGGGAGCCCACCAGTGTGCCCAAATGTCTGTTTTGTTTCGTTTCCTGAAAATAAAGAAAACAGTCCCCTGATATGTTTTTTTTTCTGTAAAAGAAACTGGTCCCTCGTTGTTGCCCCAGTCCCTCCCCATCCCCACCCTCCCACTGAGCACCCACCCCTTACCCACCTTACCCCATACTTATCTCTGGAGGTCAGCACTGTCATCTTCTCTGGATCGACATTTCTGCACTCTTCAAAAGCCGAACCGCAAACTGAAGAATCAACGGTAAGCATGCTACAATGCCATTCAATTTGGTTTGTTGATAAATCAGCCATTTGTTTGAGTTTTGGTCCCAAATTTTCAACATGTGGTTCTTGGGACCCCCTCATAAAACTTTCACTTTCATTTCATTACTCTGTCTCAAAAGGTGATTCTGGTCACTGCACAGAATCACCTTTAGGACTGATTAACAAATGACAGTGGCACTGTTCATGAGGTGGGTCTGAAACAATCAATATTTCAAATTTGGTGAAAAATTCAAAAATGATCATGTTATGAGCATGCGTTGTGCAGTTTCTATGCACACCCTAACTTTGCCAATTTTTAATATTTTCTCACCACATTTGTAACATTGCCATTTTGCACCTCCTTTTTAACAGTACAGCTGTCATTTGTCACATCCTGCCCAAAATGTGTTTTCGTACCTGTGGCACAGAATGGCACAGTCACTCTGCCAAATCACTTTTCGGGACAAGTGAACAAAATGACACTGGCACTCTTCATGAGGAAGGGTCGCAAAAGGCCACGCTGAAAAATTTGCGCAACACTCCAAAAATGGCCGTTACATCCGGGCAATCAATAATTTCTATGCACACATGTAATTTTGCTCACTTGGTTGCTCATCACAGCCCTATCGGCTCTGGCTAGAGTTTGTTTATGTTGCAGTGGATATCACACTGGAGACATTGATGCTGCTAGCATGGTGGAGCTCAGTGGCATGCTTTAGAATGTTGCAAATAAAAGGAGACATTCCTTCACACTTACTGTAATTTCATTTTCTGTTATCTCCAACATTGTTAATGGGGAGTTAATACATATAGGTAATGAGCACCACTACTTGGGTATTAGCACGAGTCCGTAGCTGTCAATCAACATATCACCTTGGCCACATGAGCATTCCAAGATCACTGATTCTCCAGTCACATTTGTAAACACAGTACCTACATACATCTATGCAACGAGTAATATTCATGTCACCAAGGTCAATGAACTCTATCCTTACCATAGCACTAACAACTTATCCATGTAAATAATAATGACATTATAAAAGGACAAATGGATGACCTGCCCCATTCTGGAGAGCTGGATGATGGAGTCTTGCTCGACTATCCTGCTTCTGCATGCCTTTACGCATCTTCGCCCACTGATCATTCGATGGTGTTGGTATGCTGCTAATAAACACTTGCAACATAAAGAAGTTTAAACAGCCATAACATTGAACATAACCGAAAAATGTTAAGAACTAGCTCTGCAATAGTGAAGCACCGCACATTGCTCAAAATCACAACCTCTTAACCCTTGTGCCTGTAGTTCAATATCAGCAGATGTTTCCATTGTTAGCAGACAGTTCTGGATAACCAGCTGTAATCACATGCAAAACATCTTTGTTGAAATCCAAAGTCCTTAGATATATTGGACAACATTCTCCAGTGGGAGCCATGGGGCTCATGGAGAGGTCCCACTGACAACACTGGAGCTAACACAAATGGAAATTATGATAAGAATGAAGAAATATCTCCTATCTGTATTACTCCATGTTGTTAATGGGGTTAATACATATGGGTTTTAAAAGCAACACCAATCCCTAAATTGGGTGGGGAGAATATTGTCTCATATATGACACATATGGGCAATGAATATCAATTATGTGCTAACAGCCACCTGTAAGACTCTGACTGAAAGCTGCATTGTCAGTGATTTGAACACCTAATCTGTAGTGCTTTATAAATGTATGAAAGGAGGACTGTGTTGCCGCTAAAAAGTACACAAATCCAATGCAAATGCCTTCTCTCTCTTTGCCCAGGAAGTAGCAAGTGCCATTGTGGAGTGAGCCTTGATAAGAGCCGGAACTTTCTTCTTCTCAGCTACATATGCCTTGATGATGCAAGCCCTTACCCACCCAGCTAAGGTGGCCTTGGAAGCTTTTCCTTTTTTCTGCTCCAAAATAACAGATGCATGAACGTTCTGAACTCTGTTGTCCTTTTTAGTTAAGTCCTAACTGCCCTGAACACATCCAACTTTGCAGCTCATTCTCTTTCAGGTTTTCCAGCTTGGGGCAGAAGAATGGTAGGCAGATTTCTGATCTACATGAAAAGCTGTAGGTACCTTATGTACATCTCTCTTTCTGATCCAGTCAGAGAAGGTATTCCACACACAGTCATAAGAGGCAGTCTTTAACACCTTACTTGAGGCCATTAAGGTATCCACCACTTTCTTGGAGAAACCCTGCCTACAATCTCCTCCTCTCAGGAGCCAGGCCTCTAGTTTGAGATGCAGAATGCAGCCTTGGAAGAAAAGGTTCCTCTGAAATGGAAGTCAAAATGGGACCTGCTGTGCTAGATTCACAAGGTCTGAGAACCACAGCCTCTTGGCCACTCTGGGGCTATCAGAAGGAAGCTCCTGTTGACCACTTTATGTTGAGAATTACCTTGGGAAGTAGCGGTAGTGGATGAAACAAGTAAGCTCTGAAAAACTCCAGTGTCTGGATCAGAACATCCACTACCTCTGCCTGAGAAATCAGGGCTTGATAGTCTTCGGATGCCTAGTTCCAAGCCTCAGCATCCTGTTTTGGAGAAGCCACAAATGCAATCAGACCCATAATACTAGATCTGTTGCTGTGGTCATCACACCTAGAATCCAGATGAGCCTGTGAATGAAGACCGATGACTGACTTCTCAGTCACTGAACCTCGTACCTCAGAGTCTCCTTCCTGAATGAGGAGAGCAAAGATTTCCTCATCCATATGGGACACACTCCCAAGTGTTCCAATCTCTGAGGTGGAATCAGTAAGTTTTTCTCCCAACTGATGACCCAACCAGATGTCTTCAGCACCTCTAGGCTCCTTGACACTGACCTTTCTGCCATCCCAGCAGATGGTGCTCAGATGAGCACTTAATTCAGATAGGGATATACATGATATTCCTCAAGTTTCAGTTGCACTACTAGTATGATCAAAATCTTCAAAAATACCTTGGGTGCTGTCACCCGATTAGCGGGGGGTGCCTGGTACTGGAAATGCTGTCCTTGTATCATGAACCTGGTGCAACTGGTGAGTGGGACTGTGGAGATGGGGATCCTTCAGATCTATGGATGCTAAATAATCCCATTTGGACAGCCTGAATGATTGCTCGTAAGGGCTCTGTCTTGAAGGTTGTGTGGCAGACAAACTTGTTTAAATGTTCCAGGTCCACAGTCAGTCAGAAACCTGTAAACTTCTTGGGATTCACAAAATAAATTGAGTAGAATCTCAGACCCTCCTTACTGGTGGGGGGAGGGGGAACACTTGCCCCAATCTGTATCAGATGATCTAAGGTCTCAGTCACTGCCTGCCTTTTCACTGGTTTTGGGTCACAGAGGATTACAAGAAACAACCTCTTGTGGGTACAGTCATGAACCCTCACGCATAGCCCATATCCAGGATTTTCAGTACCCATGCTTTTGATGTTAGTTGGGCTCATCATTGGTAAAAATTCTGCAGTCTTCCACCAAGGAAGGGGGCAGTGATGGGCCTGTGTACCTTCATTGTGACTTACCTCCTCTTCCATCTGCACCCCCAATCTGTGGGTGAAGGATAGTAAAGTTACGTAAGAACTTACCATAACAGTAGATCTTTGAGAGGAGCTCTGCAGCAAGCTACATCATAAGGACTGAAGCCAGCAAGTGCCAGGATCCCACAGAAAATGGGAAGCGCCACTGTACGGGATGGCGTTAATACCAACAGCCCCCACAGCGACACCTGCATACCGCTGCAGCTGAACCCGACGCACCCAACACCAACCACCATGATCCTGACACAGCAGCCGCATCAGACACACCATCGGACATGCGAAGCACATTGGACAGGATACACTGGCACAGACAGCCCATGACACCAGCACTATGGCACTGGACCATTCAGCGTGCCCCCAAACCACATCATCCTCGATGACCAGTGGAAGCGACACCTGCAGGATGTGGGTGAGATGCCGATAGAATACCACAGGGCAGTAGGTGTGCAGCATGGTGGCAATGCCAGGACTGGGGACACCGAGCAGCAGACACAGGGCACCCATGCAGTTCCCATGGAGCACCACAGTTCAGCAGGGCCAAGTGCCTGGCCATGGTATGTTACATAGGTGCTTTCCTTGCATGAAAATTACCTGATAGCTTCAATGGAGCTAAGCACATCACATTTCATATGCAGGTTTTTCTTTCCATTTGGTTGTCCTTCATACCAGCATACATAGGCACTGAAGGCAAATATAAGTTGGCAGTAGACATGTTTGCTATGTTGACATTTAGGTCTTGGAATGCTCGGCTGCATATATTTTGGAAGCTGTTGTATTATATTGCTGAGACCTGAGACTAGAGGTGCTGCCGCTATGGAGGGCATGTCGGCTGTTGTGGTAGGTTGCTCTTGCGGTGATTCTGACTGCCACTGTGCTGGTGTCGAGTTAGTGGTGTCGCCATGACACCGTGGCTTCCTGGAAAATGTCTATCTAGCCGTATATGCAGGTAACCACCCCTGAATTCAGCTCATCCCCAATGGTGGTCAATGGTATAAAAAGGGCGGTTCCTCAGCCCAACCTCAGTTCTCTTGCTGGAGACCCTGGCAAACTCAGAAATGGAGAACTGAGGAGGTTCTACAAAACAAAGAACTGAAAAAAACCAATGGAGAAACAAACACCAGGGGAAGGTGGGAGAGAAAGCAACACTTGCTGCAAAGCTCCCATTGAAGATCTACTGTTACAGTAAGTTCTTATGCAACTGTACTATCTCACTTCAAGGGGAGCTCTTGCAGCAGGCTGCACCATTAGGACTGAGTCTCAAGCAGTGGAAGGACTAACCCCAGTCAGCCAGGAGGAAGTAAAGATCAGTTGAAATAACTCATGAGGAGTAGGCCTTGTAGGACAGCAAGGCCAAAGCCTGTCCTACGTTGAGAGGCAATGTCCAAACTGTAATGCTAAATGAAGGTGTGTACAGCAGATATCAGCAACACACATATTTTTAATGGATGCAAAAGAAGCAGCCATACCCTGGTAGAATGACTTTGACCATTCCTGGCAAAACTTGTCATTAGAGCTGTGTGGAATATAAAATTCTACCCACAAAATGCCCGCAGATTACCATTCCGATTCTGTGGGATTTCACAGACATTTTGCAAAAATTATGTGAATTTCACCACATTTAAGATTTCAGTTCTTTCACTATACGTTTAAAAGTGTGTGTCCAAATGACACTAAATGTGGAATGTAAACAGTACCCAATGGTGTACAAACATGTAGGAAATTTCAGAGTTGCAGGTTGAAAGAGGGCAGAGATAAGGGTGCAAACATTTAATAAAAATTTAATTTTCAGTTATTTTGAGTTGATTTTAAAACTTATCCAAATTTCTCCACAATGTCAGGATTTAGAGAAGCATCCAGTATGGAAATATGCATCGCATTTTAAGTCTCAAGTCTCAAGCTTCCATGGGTGCTGAGTTATAAGTAGCCAAACATCTTGCCAAAATTTAGAGTTCTGTAATTTTAATACCATTTTGATAGCATTCATTGAAATGTTATAAAATCTGACATGTATACAGGTTATCACTATATTTCTAGATTCAAATGGGACTGACTTATAGCCTCACAAACATGTTGCCAAAATTAGAATTTCAGTTAGTACCCTCTAATTTTAAAACAACTTATACAAATTTAACCAGCGTTGAAACACTTAAACTACTATGCCATGGTTATTTCTGAAAAAGGTCATATTTGCAACTTTAAATGGGATTGAATTGAAAGTAGTCAACTTTTACAACATTTAATAATTACATTTTATAAAATGTAAACTACAAATTTATAAACCCTGAAACTTTAAAACTAGAGAATGCGATGCCATTAAATTTGGCAGTTTCTTGGACCTTACAAAGAGATTGTGTGTATCAATTTTATTAATTGCTTACTGCTAGAAACTGTAAAATAACATCTGTACTTAAATTCAATTCCCATGAGTGTTTGTAAAAACTGTAGAATTTCATGAAAAATTCCATAACACTGAAATGTATTAATTTCACTCAGCATTATCTGGGGATTCTAATCTAAGACATCTAGCGGCTGGGGCTACCCTGGGCCAACCCTCCACTCCCTACTGCTCACTGCCAAGGAACCCTCCTCTTGCTGGTAAGCTCCCAGGCCGAACTGGGAACTGCTGAAAGGCTCCCATTGGCTGCTGCCTGTTGCTTCCATCTCCTTTTGGACTGTTGTGCTGTGCATGACCACTGATTGGCCCTGCAATCTTGACTGATTCATACTATTCTGCTGGGCTCTCGCCCATAGACTTCAATGGGTTTCGGATGAAATTTTGGCTAAATTGCTAGACAGCTTGCTTATTTTTCTGTTAAAGTCTCAATTAATGTAGACCAGTCTTGATGTTCTTAGCACTCGACTTCTAAAACTCCGGTCTCAGCTGATAATCTAGGCTAAATTGCTAGGCTGCTTGCTATTTTTTTGTCAAAGTCAAAATTAATTGTGTAGACCTGCCTAAATGTTTTAGCATTGAACTGTGAAGTGCAGTTGGAAACTGCTGTAGTTTAGAGGTGTGAAGTAATTCCTGCCCTCTGCATTCACTCTTTCTCCCTCCCCCGCTAAAACCCTGCATCTCTCTCTCTCCTCCCATTGTAAATTTCATATTCTACTAAATCTCCCCACTGTCCTCCCTCTGGTGCCAGTTCAAGCTTATTTCTCTTGTCTGTGGCAGCCTCCCCTCCCCACCCCTCTGCCAAATTCCTCTGTCTCTCCACTGCCCACACCCCTGATTTACACTCCAGTGTCACCCTTTGTTATTACTGTGACTCACAATCTGTTGCTTTGTTCCTTCCCTCAGACCTCTCAGCCGGAAACATCTGAGCCGGGCCTACCTGGGCCAGCTATCCACACCACCACCACTGCTCACCGCCAGGAACCCTCCTCTTGCTGATAAGCTCCCAGGCCGAACAGGAAGTGCTTAAAGGCTCCCATTGGCGCTGCCTGTTGTTTCCATCTCCTGTTGGACTGTTGTGCTCAAGCTGCCACTGATTGGCCCCAATCTTGACTAATTCAAACTGTTCTGCTGGGCTCTGCACCCATAGACTTCAGTGGGATTCGGAGAAATTTTCACCCACCCCCTCCACCTCCCACCTTAATTAAATAGGCCTATCTCTGCCCACTTCGCCTAGGGAACCACCTTCATTTCCTATTGATACTCTCTCCTGTACCTCCTCTCTTTACTGCCCACTTTCCCTCCTCCCTGCTCCTCGCTCCTCTACTAATCAACTCAGTCCCCTCACTGCCCCACCTCCTTTCTGTGCCTGACACCCTCCTTATATCTCCTACTGCCAGTCACTCTGTCACTCCGACTGGCCAACCCCCTTGGCATTCATGTAGCTTCCACGCACCCTTTCACTCCTGAATTCTATTCTAGAGCTGCTACCTCCTGTCTTCCCAGTCTTGTTACACCTTTAATGCCCCCCATCACCTCTCTACATCCTCCTTTGCTACTGCCCTTGTCTCCTCATTGCCCCACCCTCTGCCCATTCTCCTCAACCACCTGCTTACCTAGTTCCCCTGCCCCTGAGCCTCCACCTCATTGCCTACCTCCTGCCACTTTCAGCTGCTTCCACCTACCCAGCACCCTGTGCCCACTCTTCCCTCTCCCCATTCACACTGAATCCTGTATGACACCAGTACTCTGTACCCTTTCTCCTCACCCTATTTGCCCTCTTCCCACTCCTACATCCCCACTGCTCATGCTTCTCCACTGTCCCGAACATCTACCAACTCATGCCTCTCACCCCTCCATGGTACCGTCCTCTCGATCTCATGCACCCGCCTTGGGCATCTCCAATCACTATGAAATGGCCCTCTCAAATGGCCTTTGGGCACTCCCCAGTCCACCGCTATTACTGCCACACTTTACCACGGCTCCACCATTTACTTGCCTTGGTGAATCTCGGAGTTCTCTGGCAAAAAATAGGTGCCAGTCATGGTGTCTCACACCAGTACTCTAAAACATATTTCTTCTCCTGCTATTGTCAGGAAACATTCATCCCAATCCTGGACCAGCTCCTACAATAAGAACAACTCAGACCAATCAACCAGGATCCCTTTCAATAATCTCACTTAACATATGCAGTCTTCTTCACAAAATTGATGCCCTTCAGACTTTGCCTGCCAGCATAACCCAGACATACTAGCAGTCATAGAAACCTGGCTCTCACCTTTGGTTCCCAAACATGCTATCACCCTCCCTGGGTATAATGTCTATCGGCTTGATCGAACATCAAAAGAGGTGGTGGCTGCGCCCTGTACCTTAAGGCCACAATTGGGGCACCTCATCAACTTAACTCCCAAATCACCACTGCACAGATTCTTGCTGTCAAGATCCTTCTTGGTGCACACAATAAAGCCATCACAGTTGTCACAGTCTACATTCCACGAGAGAGCAAGGTAATGGGTTAACCCAATCTTGAGTTTTCCAAATCTCTCTCACCTGACTCAGAAACCATCCTTTTCGGTGACTTTAATATTAACTGGCCTGCTGCAGAGGCAGGGCATACAGGGACTTGATAGCGCAGCAAACCTTTCAGATGGTTAGCTCCCCAACCAGGACAAACTATAAACGGGTACCAGCACCCTTTGGATTGGATCCAACAAGCCATCCCACCAGGATCACAAACACCACTGTCCTCCCTGACACACTTAGTGACCACTCCCTGTCATCTGCTACTGATCCAATAAATTCATCAAGCCCCCCAAAACCATTACTAGCCGAGTTCTATCTAGAGGCAAGCTACCTCATCTCAAAACCTTCCTTCGTCAACAGGATTGGTCCCAAATTTCACTGCAACCAATGTGAACACCGCACTGGAACACTTCATCAGGATCTTCAACCAAGCATGCAACATATTTGCACCCCTCAAGAAGCACAAGGCCAAAGCCCTACGTAACCCCTGGCTCACCAGAGAGCTACTTAGATGACTAAAAGCTTGGGACCACCTTTGGGAGACTGCCAGAAACACCGGGAGACAAGTTGATATTGCTAAATATAACGTGCATGAAATGACTGCACCAAATATATCCAGGATCATGAAGACCACCTATTTCAATAATGCTCTCACTAACTCATGGGGCAACGGTAGGGACTTTTGGAATAACATTAAAGAAGTCACTGGGAAGCAATCTAAATCACCCCATCAGTACTCAGCATAAATGGTGAAACTACACTTGACCAGAAACTCATTGCTGATACATTCAATGACACCTTCATGGACCTTGGTGCTGTACTCCCACAGGTTTTTTCAATGAGGTGGTTCCTTGCCTCCCCAGCCACCTCCAGCCACCCTCCCTTCTACTTTAAAGCAGTAAAATGCATCAAGTCCGTAGCTACATTATCAAAGCCATTTGCAACTCCAGAGCCAGCAGTGACTCCCTCAACCTCAAACTGCTATCACTCACATTTGAAGAAGTGCTGACCACTGACCAGGATTTTCAACCTCTCCTCAGCCTCAGCCAGTTCCCTGACTTATGGAAATCCACCACGGTAACCTCAATTGTAAAAGTGGTGACAAAACAGCTACTGAGAATTACCATCCAATTTCCATCCTACCGCCACTCTCCAAGGCCCTAGAACGGAATGTGTCAGACCAGCTCACTGACTTCCTAGACAATCACAACATCCTGTGCAAGGTGCAACATGGCTTTAAAAGGCCATAGCACCTCCACGGTGCTACTTGAATTCACTGGTGCAATCCATCACTCACTTGATAACAGTCATCTTACTGAGTCCACCTTCATCGACTTAACTAAAGCCTTTGATACCGGCCAACCACAATCTCCTACTTGCCCAGCTTTGACTAGCAGGGCTCTCTCACTTAACTCGTGAACTGTTCAAAAGCTACTTAGACAACCGCTCCCAAAGAGTGAGAATTGCTGGCACACTCTCAGACCAAAGACTAGTCTGGTCCCGTGTCCCCAGGGTTCAATCTTGGGCCCCTCCTTTCAGCCTTTTTCTGAACTCACTTCCAGAATCCTGCCCTGAACAGATCCTACTCTATGTGGATGATGCTGTCATCCTGGCATCTCACCATGATCCAGTCCATCTACAAGGTAACTCCAACAGGCCTTCTCTGCAGTTGAAAACTGGTTCACAAAACACAGACTTATCCTTAACCAGAAAAACAAAGGCCATGATCTTCTGCAGCTCCCAAACAAATACAAACAATATCAGCTCTCCATTAAAACCAAGCAAGGAATCACCTCAGACAAGTTCATACCTTCAAATACCTTGGCCTCACCCTTGACTGTAATCTCTCCTATGTCCACACATTAATAATGTGGCAAAAGTAGCCAATACCAGGATTTAGTTTAGTTTAGTTTATTGTTCTAGGAATTATTACCTTTGAGCCAATGGCTCTTTACAAAGGTTCCACGTCATCAATGTACAAACAACAAGACATGCTACATAGAATGGTCAGCAAATTATAAATGTTTCAATAAGCCAGTATAATACAGTACATCACAGGAAAAAAAAAACATTGGAGGAATGGTCAAGGTGGGAAGGGTAGGAGGAGATATGGGAGGGGAGCAGACTTAGAGTAGTTAGAGATACTCAGATGCCTTTGTCAAGAAAGGAGCAGTGGAGGAGGATGAAAACAGTAAAACAGCCATGAGGGAAGAATCATTAGTCAAGGCAGTCACAGGAGCTAGAGGCTGAGAGATGAGAGTAAAGCATAGATTTGAAAGCTCCTAGTGATGTGGAGGACATAATGAGCGAGCTCAGGGCATTGTACCAGCTGGGGGCATGATAGGCAAAGATCTTTGGCCCTGTGTGGTCCGGCATCTGGGGACCTGGAGAGGCTGGTGTTCCGATCTTCTGGTGGGACAGATGCTGTTATTTGGGCAAAGTAGGTCTTGGACACATGGCGGAGTGCGGCCCTAGATGGATTTTTTGTCATCAAGCATATGAGGTACCTTATGCGATTTGAGAGTTGCAACCATCCTGTTTCAGTGTAGAGCTCACATGTATGAGTACATCTTTGTGCTCCAGTGAGCAGCCGACAGGCCTTGTTTAGGGTGGTTGTGATGCGCCTTAGTGCGGTGGTAGTGGCAGAGCCATAGATAATTAAGCCATAGCCTATGATTGAGATGACAGAGCTTTGGATAGCAATTCTCAGTGCAGCTTGAGTAAGGAATTGCCAGTTTCGAACAGGATACCGATGTGCTGGTTCACCGTTTTCGCTGTGTTATCAATGTGGGTCGCAAAGGTAAGACCTTGATCAAAGGTGATTACAAGTTATTTAAATGTTGACACTTGTTCAGGGGTATTTTCTGGGTATGTTTTGATAGTAAGTGGAATTTGTCTTTTTCTGTTTTGTGGACTGGAGAAAAGCATGGATTTTGTTTTTGTGATTTAGGACCAGCTTGTGATCTAGGAACCACTTTTCAACATTGGAGAAAGAAGTTGCAGGCTCTGGAGTAAGGATTTTGGGTCCTTATGAGAGGAGAGAATCACGGCATCGTCAGCATAAAGGATTATTTGTTCGGCAGGATTTGGGGAGAGAGTTTAGGAAAGACTGAAAGGAGGGGCCTAGATTGACCCCTGTGGAACACCTGAGAGGATCGGTTTTGAGTCTGAGAGAAGTTCTGAGATTTTACTATTGAGAGCGCTAGAGGTAACTTTTAACCCAGGCACCTGGGCCTTCGAGAGCCCAAGACTGTGTAGTTGTGTGATAAGTAAGCCATGGTGAACAGTATCAAACGCCTTTGTTAGGTCAATGAAAACAGCTCCAGTTTGATATCCTTTGTCCAAGGCAGTGTGAATTTCTCCTGAGAATTCCAGTAGGGTGGTCGACGTGACTGTGTCCTTTCCTAAATCCATGTTGCTGCAAGCAGAGTATGTTATACTTATGCAGGTAGTCTGAGAGTTGGTCAGCCACAATGCATTCGAGGGCCTTGGAGAGGGTGGAAGTATAGATATAGGCCTTTTATATAGGATGGGCCTACTATTCTGACATAGGAAACATCTAACCTCAGAAGCTGTGTCTATAGCTGTCCAAAGCTCCATCATCAGCATCATTGACGATGGTCTCATTATCTATGGATCTGCCACAACCTCATCTCTTAGGCGTGTTTCAACTTCCTCAATCAAGCCTGCCGACTCGCTACTGGTTCCCACCGCTTCACCCACACCTGCGACTCGACTCCAAAACAGGCTGGCTGCAACTGAACAACTGAATCAAATACCAAACCTGCATCACTGCTAAGAAAATCATGATGGGAAAGGCACCACCAGGAGTCAGCACCCTCCTCAAAGCCAAAATCACTAACTGCAACACCAGGAGCTCTAAGCCCCAAATCCTTCAAATCCTCTGCCGATGTCCCAAGGCCAAAGGTTGTTTGCATACAGGGCTCAAGTTGGCTGAATGAGCTCTCTAGTGACACCTCATCCACAGCAATGCTTGGAGCGTTCAAAAAAGCTCCACCACTCCATAACTGGCATCTCCACCTGTGCTTGCACCCCTAACATCTTCATCCCCTACGCTGCTTCTGACCTTATAGGTGTCAGTTTCTGCCCTCTCTCTTGCACTTACCTGTCCAATGCAACTTCTAATGCACTTGCTCTGTGTCTGTCCTGACAAGGCCCTCGGCTGCCACACCCTGACCCACTACACCTATGCCTTCCCCTACCCTCAGTCTTCTCCCTTCTTGCCCTCTTCCTCCTATTGTTTCTTGAGTTACTCATCGCTCAGTCTGATTTTGCAGCAAAGTTACTGTCTAAAACCATGTACCTGTAACTGTTTTATGTTTTAGTGTCTGTTACCCTGTAACCAGCATGATGTGGAACCTTTGTAAAAGAGCCTTTGGCTCAAAGGTACTTTGTAATCCTAGACACAAATAAATAAATAAAATTAAAAATAAAATAAAACATAGGGTATGAAGGCAGTGCAGAGGATCACCAGGTTCAGGAGTTAGATGCACAGTTTCACCAAGAAATGGACAACTGAGCTGGGTAGCACAACAGTGGTAGACCCCAGGTTGGAGCAAGGCAGCACAGAGTGTCAAGATTTAACCTGAATGCAAGATATTTAAGGATGACATCCAGTAAATTTATAACTAGGAGTTGACGCACTGCAAGTCTAAGACTTAGAGGTACTCAAAAGATGTATTGGGAGAAGACAATGTCTGGGGCAGCAGGAAGGAACAAATCTGTCTATTCCAACAGGGTAGGTCAAATAGGAAAAGGAGTAGGTGACTCATGTTTTAAGGGAGTTTATCCCTGTAAAGAACAAAAAGGATATCAGTGGGATCAGCAATTCTACCAAGTCAATCTGGCTATGCCAAAAGAGAAAGGGGGGATAATCACCCAGAAAGGAACAGCAGGACTGCAACAAGCTCAGCCCTGCTTATCAAATGAAGTAGTGATACATGCATTGTTGATGTTAAATTCCACAAAAAGAATTCTGGATGTTTTATCTATATGCTACATAAATATGTGAAAAATGTTACCAATATTTTCTTTTGATTCTACTACAAATTTAAAACTGCTAAACCAGTGTATCCAGTTGTGTTAGATACTAGGACACACTAACTATGGATATGCATGTCAAATGTTAAGTCAAGAGCAGAGAACTCACAAGCATCCACATTTTGAGTGATTTGATAAATATTTTGCAAATATTTATATAGTAAAGGTTTGAACCCTGTAACTCAAAAATCTCTAATCCAATCCTCTCAATATTTAAATAATTCTATACGCTTTACAAAAAGATTATTCATGCTCATTTATGCATGTCTAGCTCCAAAGATGCCTGAGTTATATGCAGATGACATTTTTCACAAGATTTCCCACAAAAATAAAATGACGATTTTGAGCAAATATAATTTTGAGACAATGCATCATATTGTTATGAAATCAGGCACATTGTTAAAATACCTATCATCAAGGAATTCTGCCAAATTTAAAATCTCTGACCCAATGGACAGCTGAGGTATATACAGATAAAATGTTCACGAAATTTCTCACATAAAATAAAATTATTGATTTTGAACACCTATAAATTTGAAACTATCCTGCAAGAGTTCATGATATTTGGCATGTTATTGGTCCTCTTCCCAAAGAATGAACATGCCAAATGGCAGAGCTCTAGCTTGACAACACTGAATTCTGACCCTATTACTAAATTTCAAAAAAAAAAACTCCATTCATTTCCAATGAAATTCTGCAACATTTCACAGAATTTCACAATATACTCTGGGTAGTAAACAGATAGGTGGATATCCTGATTCAGTGTAAACTCAGACACGCTTTAGGCTAAAAGTGAGATTTGTCCACAAGGATATCCTGTTCTTGTGGAAAACTAAATAAGGTTCTTTGCATATCAGAGTCTAAAGCTCAGAAATCCTTTGAGCAGAAGTAATGGCAACTAAAAATAACACTTTCCACGACAGAAAGTGTAGCTCACAACTTGCAGCTTGGCAGAAGACACCAGGAGAAAGGACTGCTGTGTGACTGAACTTCTGCTGGGACTATATTGCCTCCTCCCTCCACCCCCCACCCAAAGCTAGTTCTATTTTTATAGCACAGAATTTGACTGACAACAGGAACTTCCTGTTTAGGGGCAGGAAGTGAGTGATCACAGAACCACCAAGGACCCACCATCCTAGAAGGGCAAGAGTAGCTCTCCAGCCCTCTAGCTGCTGGAGGTCTGCCTCTGAGCAAGTAAGTGGTCTACTGCGAAATATAGGATATTCTTGTCTCAGAACAGGACAATCAGGAGCTTAAGGGCACACAGGCAGAAAGTAAGGAGAGAGAGAAAAAAAAGGAAAGAGTAAGGATTGCAAACAGTTAAGGGCCAGAAATAAGACATGATTGGAGTGGTGCAGTGCAGTGGCTGTGGAGCAGCAGTCTTCCGGAGATGTTCTGGAGGATGCGGTGTTGTCCCATCTGCAGGCACCTCTCTGGCTGAGGGAGGAGGTTGCTCATCTCCAAGCTGAGTTGGCCAGGATTTGTGGGACCTCTTCTTCCATCCAGGGACCACCAGTGCCACTGCTGCTGCCTCAGAGGTTGCCAAGAAAGAGGAGCAGTTGGACCACAGTGGGCTCAGGAGGGTGAGGGTGGTGGAACAGAGGTGCATCCCTCCCATTGTACCTCTCCACAATTCCTATGCCATTCTGGCAAAGTGTGGTTCCTTATGGAGGCACCCACAGTGGAGACCAAGGAGGATGCTGGGAACCTCCACAAAGGAGACCCACAGGAGGGTGGCAGGGGACCCTGCAGGGGAAGGAAACAACTCCTGGTGGGGACTCCATTGTTAGGAAGGTAGAACTGGGGGGAGGAAGGGGAGAGGGAGGTATGGTGCCTGCCTGGCTGGCTTGCAGGGACAGGAAGCAATCCTCAGGATTGCCTAGCAGCTGCACAGGGAGGGAGCTGGATGTCATTGTCCACCTAGGGACAAATGACCTGGCTAAGAAAGGGATTAGAGAAGTGCAGGAAGAGTTTGTGGAATTGGGGAGGGTCTTAGTCAAGTAGCACGCACGGTAACCTTCTCGGAGGTGCTACCCATCTATGGCATAGGAGAGGCTAGGGTGTTCTGCACCATGGGATTCAATCAGTGGTTGAAAAACTGGTGTGGAGCTCAGTGATTTGGCTTCATTGGGGACTGGGGGGTTCACCTGGAGTGATGCAAGCCTATACTGGCATGATGGGCTGCATCTGTCTGGGAGGGAACCAGGATCCTAGGTGATAGGTTTAAATGCTTCATTGGCAAGCTTTTAAATTAGCCAAGGGAGGCACTGGAAAGGAGCAGGAAAATCCTAGCCCCCAAATAATCATGGTAGTAAGTGCGGCAAACACCAACATAGAGGTGTCAATAGGAGAAGGGCAGGGGTAAATGGAGAAAGTGACAAAGGCAAGAAGGACAGGGATGGGGCAAAGGGAGTAAGGCCATCAGGAAATGGAGGGTAATGAGTACCAATGCCCGTAGTCTGGGCAACAAGCTCCCTGAGCTGATGGCCTTAATGGAAGAGGATGCCTGGATATTGTAGCAGTCACAGAAACATGGTACACAGAGAACCATGACTGGGATGTTAACATACCAGGGCACATAACCTACAGGAGAGACAGGCAGGGGAGAAGAGGGGAGGAGTAGCCTCTATGTAAAGGAAGGGATAAAAGCAACTGAACAAAAGAGTAACCAGGAGGAGAGGAGGCACTGTGGGTCACCTTGGAGACTGGAAGGGCACCACCATCCACACAGGGGTTGTGTACAGACCCCCATGTCAGGGGAAGGAATGGACAAGAATATGATAGAAGGCATTCTTAGAATGGCAGAGAAAGGAGATACTGTTGATGGGAGACCTGAATATGCCAGATGTTAACTGGAGCACATTTGCTGCAGCCACATCCAAGAGCAGGGCCATTCTTGATGCTCTACAGGTGGCAGGCATTAGACAGTTAGTTTTGACCCCTAGTGAGGGAGCAATCTTAGATCGTACTCTCAAATGGGGCAGTGAGAGGATCTCAGATCTAGAAGTGGGTTGCCATCTGGGGACAAGTGACCATCAAACAGTGTGGTTCACGCTAAACTCAGCTACAGAGACAAGCCATACAAAAGTGAGGGTACTGGACTTTAGGAGGGCTGACTTTGGCAAGATGGGAGAGTGCTCAGAAAAGCACTAGCAAACAGGCTAGAAGGAGGTGTGGAGCAACAATGGGGAATTATCAAACTGCCATCACAGAGGCAACAAGCCTTTGTGTGAAGCAAATGAACAAATCAAATGAAAGAAAAGCCACTATGGTTCTCAAAAGAGGTGGCTGTGAAAGTCAGAAAGAAAAGATAGCATTCCGGAAGTATAAGGAAACACAGAAGGAGCAGGACAGAGAGCTGTACCAGTTAAGGCAGAAGGAAGCAGGAGGGAAGTCAGAATAGCAAAGGCCCAAACTGAGGAAAGATAGCCAACTCAGTTAAGAGGGGATAAAACCTTTATAGGCAATATCAGCTGAGCGTGAGAAAGACAAAGGGAGGGATAGTGAGGCTGAATAGAATGAACAGTGGTGGGCAGAGGGGGACAGTGAAAAGCAGGAATACTGAACGAATATTTCTGCTCAGTATTCACAAAAGAGGAGGGAAGTGCCTAATCCAATTAACAGAAGCACTCTTGATAGGGAGGTCGATCCCAGTCCTTTCACAGAAGAAAGGGTTCTGCAAGAACTCCTAAAACTGAAGGTGGACAAAGCAATGGGTCCTGATGGAATTCACCCCAGAATTCTAAAAGAATTAAGGGAGGAACTAGTGAAACCACTGGCTACTCTTTTAATAAATCATGGGAGGATGGTGTGGTACCCGAGGACTGGAGGAAGGCGGATGTGATTCCCCTTCACAAAAGTGGGTCCAAGACAGAGGCAGAAAACTACAGACCTGTCAGTCTGACCTCTGTGGTAGGGAAAGTGATGGAGTCACTTCTGAAGGAAAGAATAGTCCAGTACCTAGAGGCCAGTGGAGCACAGGACCCAAGGCAGCATGGGTTCACAGCGGAAGGTCATGTCAGACAGATCTAATAGATTTCTTTGACTGGGTGACCAAAGTAGTAGACCAGGAGGGCTGGGACATGGCCTACCTAGACTTTAGCAAGGCATTTGACACAGTCCCACACAAAAGATTAATAGTCAAATTAACCAGCCGGGAGTGGGACCCAGGGTGGTAGCCTGGGTAAAACATTGGCTGGACAACAGGACACAGAAGGTAATTGTAAATGGAGTCCATTCTGAAGAAAGGGGGTTACTAGTGGGGTACCCTGAGGTTCAGTATTGGGTCCAGTCCTTTTAATGTCTTCATCAGTGACATTGCAGAGGGACTGGAAGGAAAGTATGCCTTTTGCAGATGACACAAAAATCTGCAACAGGTTTGATACACAAGGAGCGTGGAAAGGATGAAAAGGGACTTGGCAAGATTGGAGGAATGGTCAGAAGTATGGCAGCTAGGATTCAATGCAAAGAAGTGCAAATAATGCACCTGGGAAACAAGAACCCAGGGAAGAATACACAATGGGTGGGGGTAGTAACAACAACAAAAAGGAAAGGGACCTGGGGTAATCATATTAGATGATCTTAAGGTTAGCAAGCAATGTGAGAAGGCAGAGAGGGCTGGGGTATACTGGGAAGTATAGGAGAGGCATCATCAGCAGAAAACAGGAAGTTGTTATCCCTCTGTACAGACAGTTGGTGAGACCCATCTGGAGTACTGTGTCCAGTTCTGGAGACTCCATCTCTGCAAGGACATAGACAGGATAGAGGCAGTCCAGAGGAGGGCAACTAAAATGGTGCAGGGTCTGCAAGAGAAGCCGTATGAGGAGAGACTAAAGGAGCTTAATATGTATACCCTTGAGGAAAGAAGGAGAGGGGGACATGATAGAAACTTTTAAGTACCTCAGTGGAATCAACAAAGTCCAAGATTGTAGCATTTTTCAGAAAAAGAGACTTGCAAGAACAAGGGACACAATTTAAAGATAGAAGGAGGGCAGTTCAGGGCAATGTGAGGAAGTATTATTTCACAGAGAGGGTAGTGGATGCATGGAACAGCCTTCCTGAGGAGGTTGTGGGGTCTAAAACTGTGGGAGAATTCAAGAATGCATGGGACAGACATAAGGCAATTCTTGTGGGGTAGGAAGAAATAGGCTGTTGGTTAACTAGGATCTGCGGCCTATCCTGTAGGAGAAATGGCAGACAAGATGGGCCTAGGGTCCTTATCTCGTCAAAGTCTATGTTTCTATGTTTCTATGGGTCGAAGGGAGGCTGCAGAAGTTTTTCTAAAATAAATAAAAGGTCTCATGGGGAATAGGGTACCTGATGGGAGGTTTGAGGTGAAGAATACCCACAAGAAAGATCCAGCTGGGCAGGAGTTTGCCCCTACAGGTGCATGATTCACAGAGATAGCCAATAAATGCACTTTAATGGAGGAGAAGCTCAGCCTTGAATCTGATAGAGAAAGGAGGTACTCCAATACAGAATTCACTTGACAAGTGAAAGGATCAAGGTTGCGCAGTGGAGGTTCAAATGCAGAACTGCTTCCACTTCATTGCATGTGGCCCTGGTGGAAGGCTTTCTTGCAGCCACCAAGACATCTGCCACTCTGGGGAAACCCCAAAGCAAGCAACTGCCAGGTCTGCAGGAGCCATGCATGCAGGTGCAGTGATGAGGTCTGGATGGACCAAGGTGTCCCACTCCTGGGAGAGCAAGTCTGAGATCAAGGGCAGGGGGATTGGGTGCTCCACTGCCAGCTGCTGAAGAGTGGGAACCAAATTTGATGTGGCCAATGGGAGACAACTAGGATCACCCCGATCCATCCCACTGCAGTTTGAGAAGGACTCTCTGCAGTAATGGAAAGGAGAGAAGGCATTCATAAACCTCCCTACCCAGAGAGGGACAATGAGTCTCACCAGAAAACACCAGGCCCTGGCTCTAGCAAGCAAAAACTGGGCAGTTGTGCGTTGAGTGGGGATACAAAGAAGTCCAGCTCTGGCCAGCCCACTTTTGAAACAGCTCTTCAGCCACAGATTGAAGAAGTTCCCATTCATGTGCCTTGGACCAGGACTAGCTTAAACTGTTGGCCAAGGTGTTTTGTTCACTTAGGACATGCATGACAGTGAGTTCCAGATGTTGCTCGATGGCCCAATACCAGACTCTCATGGCCTCCCTGCAAAGGGATAAGAGTGAGTCCTCCTTACTTGTTTATGTAGAGGACCACTGACATGTTGTCTGTCTGGATAAGGAGAAGGCCCAGGAGCAGATGCATCTGGATGGGCATAGAATAGAGAATCACCCGCAACTCCAATATGTTGATATGGAGATGTTGCCTGGGGAGATCAGTTCCCTGGATTTGACAGTCTGCCAGATGGGCACCCAGCCCTGTCCAGACATATCCGTTGTCAGAATTTGATGAGGAGACTCCTGCCGAAAGTGGACTGCTGTGGAGAGATTGGAGGGGTTGAGCCACCATGCCAGAGTTTGGCACATCGGAGTGGAGACTGTCCCTAGCTGCACCAAGTTGCCCATACTTTGATCCCATTGGACCCAAAGGGTCCACTATGGAATCCTCATGTGCAGGCATGCAAGAGGGACCAATGTGATGGCCACTGTCATGTTCCCTAGCAGTCTTAGGAATACTCTGGCAGGGATGTGACGCAGTGAGGAAACCAGGTGAGCCTGATCCTGAAGACATTCCACCCTGTCCGGAGGCAGGAAGGCTTTCCTTTAGCAGTGTCCAGAACTGCCCTTATATATCATAGCCTTGGCTGGGCCACAGGAGGACTTTGAGAGGTTAAGCGTGATCCTTAAGTCTTAAAACAAAGTAAAGGTGTCTTCCATGGTACTGATCAGCTGATCCCTGGAAGGAGATACCAACAGCCAATCATCCAGGTAGGGAAGACATAGTGGCCTTTTCTCCTGAGGCCACAGCCACTACTGCTAGGCACTTTGTAAAGACCCATGGAGCTGAGGAGAGATTGAATGGCAGGGCACAATACTGGTAGTGTTTGCCTTGGAAGTGGAAGCGAAGGAACCTCCTGTGAGGTTAAAAGACCACAATGTGGAGGTAAACATCCTGCATATTTGAGGAGCACAGTCAGTCCCATTGATGGAAGAGGGTAGCAGTCCTGGGATGTTGACAATCCTCAGTCATTTGTATTCTATATACTTGTTCAGGTGGCTGAGATCCAAGATAGGTCGTAGGTCCCTTGTTTTCTTTGGAGCCAGAAAAAGTGGGAATAAAACCCTTCCCTCTCTGATTTGCTGGCACTGGCTCCATGGCTGCTTCAGCAACAGTGCCTGGATCTCCTCCTGAATGAGGGAGAGATGTGACTGAGGGTAAAGGAGTTTATGGATGGGTTGTCTGGGGGCATCTCCATGAACTCCAGGGTATGCACTTTCTCTATCAGATGAAGAACCCATTGATCCATAGTTATTCTGTGCCATCTCTCTAGATAGAGATAAAGCCTCCCACCGCCTCCTCCAAAGATTCTGCTGGGGAAGGGTTCGGGAAAGGAATCAGGCAGAGAAACTGGGGACAGACAAAGGGCCTGGAGGATTTGGGGCTCTGGGACACAAACCTCAGAGGCCTGAGAAGTGACCATACATTTAAAGGCATCTCTAGTTTGTTAACCCCGGGACTGTTGCCCAGAAGACTGATGGAATGGGTAGAGCTGTACATGATGTGGACAGGCTTGCTGGATTCCTGATGGTGAGTTATAATCTTTTCTGATTCCTTGCCAAAGAGGACTGTACCCTTAAGGGAGCATCCATAATGCTTGCCTGGACCTGCAGGTGAAACCGAGATACAGAGCTAGGAATAATATCAAAGGCAGATGCTGGTGGTTGCTGCCATTGCTGCTGAATCTGCAGTATCATAGGAGGAACATAGAAGATGAGTCCCTGCACCCGAGCTTGACTTTAAAATATGCAACAACTCAGCCTTCTCAGGACAAACCTGCTGAGTTTGAACCAGCTCCATGGCATTCTTCCACAGGGTGTTCTGATACTGGACCATGTGGACTAAGAAATTTAGGAAGTGAATGGCACAGGTGGTCATGGCATAAACTGTCCGCTGAGCTGGTTCACCTATTTGGAATCTTTGTCCTGAGGCTGAGATGCTGGGCCTCTTGGAGTGATCGTGGGCCACTGTAATGACCATGAAGTTTGTGACTGGTTACTCTCCAAAGAAAGGCTCATCTCGAGGAGCATTACAGAGGCAATCAGCCTTTTGGAAACAACTGAGGCAGTAGACAGACATTTCCAAGTGGATTTGGTGACATCCTTAAATGGATCTACCAGAGCAGGGACCACCACAGACTTTGGATCCTTTTGACATATAAAATAGCCAAATGGTGCCTCTCAGGGTCCACGTCTTCAGTGTCCCAGCCCATATTGGACTGGATGTAGCACATAGCCTCCATGAAGGTTGGGTCATTGGGAGGAGACCCTGGGGAGTCCTTGGGATCCGACAGAGGGGGGACAGCCCTGAGTCAGAAGACATCAAGGAGGAGGAAGAAGAATGCTGGTCTGACTCCCATGAAGAGGAAGATCATGCAGTTGAATGACAGTGCCTACTGCCATGTGACCCCGCCAGTGCCTGTCCAAGGACCTAGAGGATGAGCAACGGTGGTTCCGACTGTGATACTTAGAGCGGCCCTGCCAGTGTCACCTGGTTGTGGAATAGGCTCTTTAGGCATTGGTGTAAGCTATCAAGTAGGAGCCTGAGGCTTAGCTCGAGGGAAGAGGTTCCTTGGGAGGGGCATGGGAAGCCTTTTCGTTATCAGGTCACCCTTGACCACGTTATGCTAGGAGGTAAAGAGAGCTGTGAGATCCTGCAGAGGATTCTGAGGCATAGAGAGATTATCCAGCATCGCTGGGGATGTCAGATGGCCTGGCAATGGTCCTTTGGTAGCAGCAACCCAGGTGTCAGGTCCTGAGGATTTGGGTTGACCGGCAGCAGCCCAGTGGTTGTCAAGATTATCTGGCATTGTTGTTCTGGAAGGTGTTGTCAGATCAGAGGCTGGGACCTAGCCCGGCTGGGAAATAACGTAAGGTCAGTCAGTGACATCAGGCATTCAGGCAATGATGGAATGAGTGTCGCTGGGGCACCACTGAGGTAGCCAGCATCACCTGACAGGAATGGGCTGACGCTAGTGTGTGGAGGCAGCTGGAAGTTGCCTTTAGGAGTAGCCTGGGTTGAGGGGAGCAAACTCCACAATGGGGCAGAGGCATCATCCTCCCAGGGAGGAGCGTGCATGGCCCCGGCATCACTGTGTGATCTCTGCCTGAGCCAGGAGTCAACTTAGCAGATGCTGAGGCCAGGTGGATGATGGGCATAGACCCACCACCTGAAGAAAACCCAGCTGAACCACCTGGCTGAGAGCCTGTTGTCTGGTGGAAGGGCCTGAGCATTTGGGACTGAGAGGCCGATGATAAAGTCCCGACCCTGAAGAACCACCACCCGATATCTGGATGAGGGTGGGTAGGTTTAACCATTGGGAGCCTGGATGGAGAGAGGGCTGCTGTGGAAGTAAATTCTGACTTCCTGTGGAGAAAGACCCAGAGCCAGTTGCCTTTGAATGTGGGGACCGGGAACAAGAGGACCGGGTTTTTCCTTCTGTTTATCCCGTGTTTATGCTTCCTGATGACTTCTTCTCCTTGTGTGATGCTGAAGAAGTCGAGGCCCCAGAGACTGGGGAAGAGGAGGTACTCTTATCCTGGATCTCTCACCATGGCTGCTACCTTCTTTCAAGCAAGAAGCTTTTCAGGGCCTTCTGGTGGCAGATCCTGGCCCTCTGGTTAAAGTGGAAGCAGTGCTGGTAGGCCTCTGTACTGTGGTCAGGACCTAGACAGAAGAGGTGGGAAGTGTGGCTGTCCTTTGACGGGATCTGCTTGCCACAAGTACACTGAACCACTACAGTTCTACAGACGAGGTCAGAAAGAAGACATGCAGAGAAAATACTGGAGAAAGTAGTATTTTAAAGAAAGTAATAAAGCACGGTAAATGCGAAAAATGGCAGTCGACTAAGGCAGGTGTCCATGGAGCTAATATGTGCAGGTCGACAGCAGGAAAGGAACTGAGGTTAGGTTGGGAGAAGCCCCTTTATACCACTGGCCACGTCAGAGGCAGGCTGATGTCGGAGGTGGTCCCCACTACAGACTGTTAGCTAGAAGTTTTCATTGGAGTCCTGGCACCTGCTGGTTTCAGTCCTTATGGTGCAGCCTGCTGCAAGATCTTCCCTCAAGTGAGAAACATAGAAACATAGATCCTCGGTTACTATTTTCCTTAAATCTGAACTAGGCTCCCTAATCCTTAGATTTCTGAAATTCTGTAAGGGACAAAACTGCCTCTGGGCTGCCACTGCCATGCACTTTCTCACTCTTTTGATGTTGAGTTTGCCTTTTGTTGCTGTTTGGACACCAGTTGTCCCTTCTTATCCTGGACATCCTTCAGGATGTCATTCGTCAGAGCCAAAAATAGTTCTCCTTCAAAGGACAGGTTAAACAGCTTTGATTTCTATGCCTAGTCCATGACCCAGTGCCTGAGCCAGACACCTGCATGGCTGCCACAATATGATTAGTGAAATGTGCTGAATTCCATAAGTTGTCCACGGTGGCATCCCCAGAGTGTCAGAGGCCATGGACACAAGCTGCAGAACATTTGCCCCTTCCAAACCTGAAGGGTTGCAACTAGCCAGGGTCGTGACCAATGAGTTCAATGCTCTAGATACTATAAAAGATGCATATTTATGTATTTATTGAATTTTGGTAACTGGGAAGGCCTGCTGAGACCAGATGATCCCTTTTTCAGGAATGTGGGTTTTGAGAGTACACACTGTATTCAGCAGAGTACAGTAAAAACATCCAGCGGGCAACAAATCAGGAAGGGGCAACAAAAAGAAGAAAGCAAGGATATTGTGAGTCACATTGTGTGTGTGCATGCTGAGCCCTTCTGCCTTTGTTGTTGGCTATGGGGCACTGATGCCACCAGCCAAACACACAAACAAGAACAACTTACCAGGCAGAAAAACAAAGGAAGGAGGATTACAAGAAGAAACTGATTACTTGAACTCAGACATGGCAAATGGGGGCATTGTTGGTGTCATAGGCAGCGCATATTTTAGTATATGTTTACATAATGGGGGACAACAGTGCATCAGTTTTGAGTATAAGTTTAAAATTTCTGGCTACACCCTGGGTGTTACTTAACATATACATAAAGTGGCGATTTATACATTGTGCATTTAGAAAGCAACAACAGACACATCATACAGAGGAGTACAGCATCATTAGTCAAAATAGTGCATAAACAATTCTTTAAGGTGGGGACAAGAACCATTAGTTCATTAGGAGAGCATTATCTGTTCAAGGGTATTTAATAAAAGAAGGAAGGGAGAGGAAGCATCTGAGCATCACCAATAAATGAGATGCTAAGATTTATTCCATTCAATGCAAAGCCCTTCTGCATGAGGCATCCACCGCTTATTATCGGTGTCCTTTAGGGCGCTAGAACCTTCAACAGGTACGATCATGTGCTTAACAGAATTATGCACTGCCTTATCTGCCAAAGGAAGAACTTCCCACTTTTAGACCTCTCCTCCAGGAATGGATAGCACCTCATCCTTAGCCTAGGCAGGGTTTTAAATAATTGATTAGCAGTTTTTCTTGGGACAATACCAACTGTACAGAAAGCATTTATATAGGTTTTCTAGAAATGTTACATTTGTTAAACACAGTGAGGCAAGTGCTATGCATTTTCACAGTGTTTTAGAACTTTTATGAGCAAAACGCTAATCAATTTTTAGAGTTAAATAAAACCCTGCTAGGCGGTTACCCCTCAACAGTGGCATTTTCGCCAGCGAGATCCCCACAGCAACGACAGCGCCATGCAGCTGTGGGAAAACCGCTGGCATCAGGTGCTGTCTGTCAGGGTCCTGCACCCCAACAGCTCTGACTCGGAGTTGATAATCCTAAAGGGAGGGGTGTGGGAACCGCAACTGACCGCAGAATGCAGTCGACCTGCCGGTAAGTCAGCTGGACGGGTGTTCGACAAAATTTTGTCAACACCCGCCATTGATCCGCCTTAGGGAGCTGTTTGTTCTATCTGTCCTGGCCCATTCCTGTTCAATATTCTGGTCATAAGGCACAAAGTTTGTGAAACACTTTGGTGCAGACGGAGAGGCAGACAGAATGGGATTCATGTCCAGAGACTGCATGACTTGGAGCTGCTTTAGCAGGAATGTCTGACAAGCTTCCGCTATAAGATAGGATATAGACTTTGTGTCAAACGTGAGGAATCAGAATCTTCTTCTTAGGCTATGTCCACTCCTCCTCCTTTTCAGAAGGGTCCTCTTCCTCATCGAACAGTATGGTCAGGTCAGGTTTTACCCATGGTCCTTACATCCTCATCTTGACTTCATATGCCATCAAGGTCAGAGACTGCCTGCAAATCTGGGTGAGAAGTATCACTCTGCTCTGGCACACCTGGATGTGACTGTATGGGCCCTCCTGACCTTGGGGACCACCTTGGGTTCAGGTGTGTTGGCAGGGATGTCCTGAGGAACATCAGAACTCAGAAGCTCATTTAAAAGCAGCAAAAAGGATTTGCACAACTATGGCTGCAGTCGGTACCCAGGTTTACCCCCAGCAGAGAGGTTTGGTTAAGGGGACTGAAATAGACATGTTAGATTGTGTTACACATTAGGCAGTTAGAGCCTAAAGGGAAGGTCTCATCATCCTCCTGCAGGTCTTACTGTACATCTCCTAAATATGACAGGTCTCTGATAAGACATGGTGCCACTTTCTAGTAGTGTTTAAATATACAATGCTGCAGACAGAACAGCAATAAATAAACTTAATATGAGGGCCCTTAGTTCAGTGCTGCAGTGAGTGTGGCATGCTGCAGCTTGTGAAGATTGCAATGATTTACCAAGCCTCTGTAAACGTATGTGATAACTACCAAAAGGGAAAAGGCAACTGACAGACCTATCCCCCAAGTCTTAGGAATATCCTCAAACTGGTCTTCTAACTCACTGACCTGTTCCTTCACTGCCTGTAGAACCATAGCCTTCATGCTTTGCTGAGAAGAAAACTGAAGTCACTGTGCTCTTAGCACTTGTTTAGCTGTTCCACCCAAGAAACATGAAAAAGTAAAATGATGCCTGTGGTGAAATCTCCGCTTTGTCCAAGAAAAGTAGTGAGTGTGCAGGCAAGCACTAGCATAGTGATGTCACACTGATGCACATGACATCATGTCGATTTCTCAAGGCGCACCACAGTGAGCAACAACAGCTGAGGAATCTGAGTGAGCATGACTCCAAGGAAGGCATGAACAACCTTCTGTTGGCACACTGCCTGCAATTGCGTGGGAAACCACACAGACAACTGAAAGAGTGTGGCGGTGTCGCACTGCTGGCACTTCTGAAATGAAAGTGCTCACCCCTGTGTAATTCTAAATGTAACCCCTGCACATGGGGGTTCCCAAAAGACTTCCAGGAGCTTGCTTGAATGCTCCAAGCCTGAATGGTGTTTGGCATTTAAGCCATTTATCAGTGAGTGTTTTTAGAGCCTTCTGGTACTGTCTCTTTAAGAGCTGTCTGCTTGCAGACATAATTAGTTTGTATGGGGACTGTGTGCTTCTCTGAGTACCACTCAAGCTGCTGCCAATTCACTTCATTTTGCAGTCACTAGGAGTGCAAAGGAACCTATCTGAAAGATGTAACTGTTTGCCAGGAATTATTTAGTAATAATGAAATTACAGTTTGTCTAACCTGCTTTCTTTGCAGTCAAAACTGTGTCTGCTAGTTCCCCATTCTAGTTTTGAACTGCTGAACTGGACCAATCAGTGTGGGGTAAGCTAGCTCTAAAATGATGCCTTGGACGAGATCAGAACTTGGACTCATAATCTGGGCCAGCCACAAGAGGATTGTATGGGCAGTGACTCTGGGAGATGTAGTTTAGACTTCAGTGCCTTTTGGACCAACAGCAGCAGTCTATTGTGAGTGACAGCCAATCCAGTCAAGAACTGGGAGGAACTCAAAGGAAGTGCCAGTTTACGTCAGTTGGAGCTTCAGTTGAGCTTTGGCAGTGAAGAAGGAAGGAGCCCTGTGCTTTTTCAGTGTGCAGTTTTAGTCAAAAACGTGTAAGGCCCAGAGTTCCGTCTGCAGCTTGTTAGGACTGAATCCGTCCTGTGAAAAGAATCAAAGGATCTCTGAAGAGTAGAAACCAGGCTCACCCTGTAGAAGACTGGAAGAATTGCTGAAAATTGCACTCGGTCTGTCAGGAACTGAATCTGCTGTGTGTTCTCCCGGTATTGTGCAGTAATTGCGATCGGGATACAGATGCAGCCTGCCTGGTATAGTACTTTCTTTTATATGGATGTGTGAAGAGGTTTGTGTACCTCAAGTGAGCCCTGCTGACATTGAAGGACCCTATCTTATTTGGAGGTCGTGAGTACTAATTCAGGGTTGCTCCTGTTGAATTGCCACATTAAATCCAAATGGAATTACTGTACTGCTGACTGTTTAATTCTCCTTTTCTCTGTGTGAAAGGGCCCCACCAGCTGCCACGGTTTGGACTAGCCACTAGGGCTTGGGTACCTAGGGACAGTAACTGATAGGGATAGGCCTGTGCATGAGCCATAGGTAGATTATTAGAGTGATAAGCTAATTAACCTGATTTCCCCTGTCCTTGTTATATCCCCTAAATAAATCAGAGCTGCTTGTTTCAGCAAAGTTATACTGCCTGAGGTATTTGTCATGTTAAAGTACTGTACTGTGATTGTTGCACTGTATCTCATTTCACAGGAGGTCCCAGTGCCGAACCAGACCTGGGGTAAGTGTATACTGAGAAGGTAATTCTGATATATTGTGTGGGCCACTAGTGGGAAGAAAGGGGTTGCAGTGTCCCAGAGGGCTGTGACCAAGTTAGTTTAACTATTGCAAACCCTGACCTCTGGGTGGAGGCACCCGCCATTGGATCCAGGCCCTCAACCTGTTAGTGGCAAATCAGGCAGGGGTAGTAGCCCCTGGGATAGCGCCATCTAGGGTTACATCTTGGAGGCACCGCTGGGATTGTGTGTCCTCTAGTGGCCATATTACTAACCACTGTTAAGAAAAATGGGTACCCGACAGAAGTGGCTGTGCACGGCTGGTGGAGTGGTGTACTGGGGAGGAGATCGACCCCCAAAATGCTATGCTTATCCTGGACATCCCCAGTATCAATACGGACACTGTGCAGGGAGTACTTTCCAAGGTGGAAGGTTTACAAACCCTGTGGTGGTGGGTCGGCATGCTAATCTGCTCACCCACACTTTCCTGGCCCTAGTAGAGTTTAAGGATCCCATAGATAGCTCCAAAGTGCCACAGACCATTACCCCAGAGGGAGCCCTCACTGCTTGGAGAGTGATAACTAAGGACAGTAAAGACCTGGGGGAATCAGCCCCCACCACTATCTGAAACTTTGAGGAGAAATTTGCTGAATGGTTGCTGGGAGAGGGAAAACTGTGGAGGACTTGAAGAAACTATTCTTGCCACCTGGGGTGTTCCTCCCCAACACCCTCTCCTGCTCCAGTGCCCGTAATGGTGGCTGAACCAATGCAGACTCCTATTTCTGCACCTGCCATTAGTCACGACTCTTCCGAAGGTTGAGGATCTTCTCTGGCACCTCCCACCCCCAAGGGAGGATGACTGGGAGACCTGGATAGACTATGTTGCCTCCCAAGTGCTAGAATGGCAATGCCGGAAGGTGAAAAGCAAAGAGGGTTAGTGAGAGCCTCCGAGGTCCTGCCCTGGCTACCATCCGAGCTAACGGGCCAGTAACCCTGAAGCGACTGCACAGGCCTATCTTGAGGCCTTGGAGAATGTGTATGGGAGCCCAGATTCTGATGAGGACCTATGGTGGAGAGTAAGAGATGCACAACAGTACCAAGGGAGTTGTTGTCTGTGTATGTATCTCGGCTGGAAAAATTGTTGCAAGAATGCCTCAGAAAAGGTAGTTTGCCAGCGATTGAACTGGACCGAACCAGGCTGGACAGGATCCTTAAGTCTGCCCCTTCTCAGAACTGCTGTTGCTTCAGTTACACCTGGCAGATCGACTGGAACCCCACCTCCTATGATGAGTTAATGAGAGAAATTCGAGGAGTTGAGAAAAAGACGACCTCGGGAGGGACCTGCACCAATAGCTGCGGCTACGACCCGAGTGACTGAGGGTGACCATCAAGTGAAGTTCAGGGGCAGAGGTTGGCAGTCAATGAGTGCTCTGACAAGGAAAAGATATGTCACAATGGGGCGAACTGTTGGAGAGATCCGGGAATTCAAAAACAGTCCTTTATGAAGGCCACGCCTGCAAGTACGGGCCCTGACCTATATCCGACTGCATCTGCTATGGGGTGGGGGTACCCACCCATGTATCTCCTGCTGATAACAGCTCCGAACTCGATTCCTTGACCATGGAAGTGGAGAAACTGACGAGATGTCTCCAAATGCTTATCACGCCAGAGACAGAGATGGCACCAAGGTTTCCAGTTAGTAATACCCCGCCCTGGCTCCCAGTGTGGCGCCTCGGCCAGCTCAACTCAGAAAGTATGTTTTGCTATAATTGTGGGAAAGATGGGCACATGAAAGGGAATGCCAGTCCCCAAAAGACACTGACAAAGTTGCATATAGGCTACAAGGAGAGCTTGGAGAAGAAATCAGTGGTTAAGAGGTGCACGACATGATCCCAGTGAGGGCACCAAAATGCTAATTCACGTCCTTTTGTGGCAAGGTCAGTTGCCCAGGCCCCCACTACCGCCTCCAGACTGGTCCAGAATAGTGGGTCCCTCCATGGAGACCACTGTAAAGGTGAACGGAGTGTCTACAAGAGCTATATTAGACAGTGGCTCCCAAGTGACAATTATGTTCCAAGATTGGTATCAGAAGCATTTGTCAGACGTACCCTTACAACCATTAGAAGGACTGCATGTATGGGGGTTAAGTGAGAAGGCCTACCCTATTCGGGTATATCCGAATTTGGCTGTCTTTCCCCACCTCCGTGGCTGGAGTGGCCGAACAAGTAGAGACCCTAGCCTTAGTGTGTCCCCCACTGGACTGTATGATGGTGTCCCTTTGTTGATTGGAACAAATGCTCATATGTTCGGAAGGCTGGCACAGTTGTGTTATGAAAAACAGGGTCAAAGACTAGTAGAGCTTTAAGAGCTCCGGCTTTAATTAAGAAGGCCTATGAGGCACAGAGAGATGCTGAAAAACAGAACCAGAGGAACCGGTCGAATTGTATGGAAGAAGGATCCTGAGTCTCTGATCCTGGCGCCAAATGCCCAGTGTACCTTACAGGGAGAGGTCCATATCAGAAAGGATGTTAAGAATAAAATATTAATGTTGGATGCACCAGGCGATGGAAAATTGCCAGAGGGACTGCTGGTCAAGCCTAGTATTTTGCCCGCTAGAGCCCATGCTTATGCCAGAAGGGTAATGGTCCAAGTTCATAATGTGTCTGAAAGAGACATTCGAGTAAACAGAGGTTGCATCCTAGCTAATGTGCATTGTGCAGACACTGCAGTGCTACCCAGCAGCAAGAGTTCAAGGAAGAATGACAGAGTAACGCCTGACTTGTTTGATTTCGGCGACTCCGCTGCCAGCTGAATGGAAAGTGAAGATCAGTGAGAAGCTTGCCCAGAGAGACCAGGTGTTTTCTTTAAAGGAATGGGATGTAGGATGCGTGCAAGGAGCTGAGCACAATATCCGGCTGCATGACGAAAGACCATTTCGTGAGAGGTCTCGACGCCTGGCACCTGCTGACATAGATGATGTGAGACGGCATCTGCAAGAGATGTTAGCTGCTGGTGTAATACAAGAACCAGAAGCCCTTATGCTTCCCCCATTGTGGTAGTGAGGAAAAAGAATGGAACAGTAAGGATGTGTGTGGATTATCGCACTTTAAACCGGCGGACTATCCCTGATCAGTACACAATGCCCCGCATTCAGGATGCTTTGGACTGCCTAAGCGGGAGCAAGTGGTTCTCTGTGCTGGATCTCCAGTGGGTACTATCAGATCCCGATGGCCCCAGAGGACCGTGAAAAGACAGCCTTTATCTGTCCGCTGGTTTCTATGAATTCATGAGGATGCCTCAAGGGATTTCAGGTGCCCCAGCCACTTTTCAACGATTGATGGAGCGTGCAGTGGGGACATGAACTTACTAGAGTGCCGGTATACCTAGATGATGTTATTGTGTTTGGCAGCTCACTGGAGGAACATGAGAGCAGATTATTTAGGGTATTGGACCGACTGGAGGACTTTGGCCTTAAACTGTCCATTGATAAGTGTCAATTTTTCAAACATCAGTAAAGTATGTGGGACACATAGTATCCACCGAGGGAATAGAGACCGACCCAAGTAAAGTTGAGGCCTTGACCACCTGGCCACAGCCCAAAATCTAAAAAGAACTGCAAAGATTCCTGGGATTCTGTGGTTATTATCGGCTTCATCAAGGACTATTCAAGAGTGATCCGCCCTTTACTTAACCTTACTCAAGGGTATCCCCAACCCACAAAAATACCAAAAGTCAGCATCCCTCAAGACTGAAAGAGTGTATTTTCATCCGAGTGAAGTATTTGGGGCCCGCTGGACTCCTGATTGTGAGACTGCTTTTCATGAGATCATATATCAACTTACCCATGCTCCAGTGCTGGCCTATGCGATCCAAGAAAACCTTACATCCTGCACACTGATGCTAGCTTGCAAGGGTTGGGGGCTGTGTTGTACCAAGAGCACGAGAATGGCCTGAGACCAGTGGCCTTTGCCAGTAGAAGCCTGACCCCATCCGAAAAGAACTATCCTGTACATAAGTTAGAGTTCTAGCTTTGAAGTGGGCTATTGTTGACCAATTCCATGAGTACTTGTATGGGGCTAAAATACTAGTAAAAACTGACAATAATCCTTTAACCTATGTGCAGACCTCAGCTAAGTTGGATGCCACTGGCCATAGGTGGCTTTCTGCATTATCTACATATGACTATGCTCTCGAATACCGAGCAGGTCTGAACCACATAGATGCTGATGCTCTCTCCGGAGGCCTGTTCCCCAGAATGATTGGGTCCGATTGGCAGAACCTGACATTTCGGCACTCTGCCGAGAAGTTTGATAGGGAGGAACAAATGTCCACGGACGGTGGACTGCATGGTGGATTGCTTGGGAGCCTCTGAGAATTGCATACCTGCTGCTTATTGCCACTTTTCTGCAATAGACATTGGTGCACTGCCTCAGCTGGACAATGACAGTATTCGCGGGCTCAATCCCGTGATCCCATGATCAAAGCAGCTTTAGAAGCCCTCATGCAGGAAAAGATGTGTCCAAATTACGCTCCACTGATTTGAGAACTGCACTGTTATACAAAGAAGGTCCTAAGTTGAAACTGATCAATAAACTGTTATACAGAGAAACAGTAGACAGAGGGGACAAGTAGACAAACAACAACTAGTGCTGCCCACTGCCTTCGAGACTCAGTACTGAGGTCCTTGCACAACCACATGGGGCACCTTGGTATAGACAGAACACTTGACTTGGTGAGATCCAGATTCTATTGGCCTAAGATGGGGCTGATGTGGAGCAACACATTCGAACTTGTAGTCGCTGCTTACAGAGAAGCTTTGCCCCAGAGGGCTGCCCCATGTTAACATCACCACCAGTGCACCCATGGAGCTGGTCTGTATTGATTTTCTAAGTTTGGAGTCAGATCAAAGAAATATCAGTAATGTGCTGGTGGTCACTGACCATTTCACGAGATATGCCCAAGCTTTCCCCACCAAAGACCAGAAAGCATCCACTGTGGCCAAAGTACTTGTAGAAAACTTTTTGTTCACTATGGGGCTCCACAAAGAATCCATTCTGATCAAGGGAGAGACTTTGAGAGTCGTCTGATCAAAGAGATGCTTTCTCTGTGGGGAGTGCGAAAGTCCAGAACCACTCCTTACCACCCCAGGGGACCCACAGCCTGAACGTTTCAACCGCACTTTGCTAGATATGCTAGGCACCCTGCACCCAAAGGACAAGCCTAGATGGAGCCAACAAATTAGCACCCTGGTACATGCTTATAACTGCACCAAAAGTGATGCCACTGGATTCTCCCCTACCGCCTGATGTTTGGAAGAGAGCTCGACTACCAGTAGATGTGTGTTTTGGGGTCTCTCCTGATGGGGTTCAGGCTGACAACTATTTACAGTATGTGCAAAAGTTAAAGGCCCAGCTAACTCATGCGTACTAACTGGCTCAAACCATGGCTGCCAAAAGAAATCTGGCCAACAAAGAAAGGTATGATAAAAAGGTGAAAGCACAGGAACTCCAGGAGGGAGATCGGGTATTGCTAAGAAATCTGGGATTGCATGGCAAGCACAAGATTGCTTGACAGATGGCACCATCTCCCTCACATTGTAGTGGGCAAACTAGATGATCTGCCAGTGTACAAAGTAAGGCCTGAGAATAATTCAAAAGATGTAAAAACAATGCATAGAAATCATTTACTGCCCATTGGACAAATCTTAATTGAGTCTGAGCCCTAGAAGATGCCCCTCTGGACCAGTGACTAGAGCTGCTGCTAAGAAAAGATCAAGAAAGTCTGCACCTACAGAAGCAAAGTTAAAGTGTTCCCTCCACAAGTCCCAGTTGAGCATGACTGTCAGTCCATATCGGAAGAAAGTGAGAGTGACTTTGAATACTATCCTTCTTACGAACTGAGTCAATTGTTTAGGGCAATCCCTAGTCAATACTGGAGACAAAGCTGGGCCTTCTGGACTGTCTAAGCCCCCAGCTTCATCCCTGGAGCCAATGCTCCCAGAAAGTGAAGTGCAAAGCATCAGATCAGATGAAATGGAATCATTGTGCATGGTTGAACTGTTTGAGCTTTCAGGGAGAAAATGATAGATTAGGGCAGACTGGTGATACACCGAACAAGAAAGTATTTTGAGTGCCCTGACAGTCCACTGCCAGTGTCCGAAAGCTCTCCATGCGAGCCAAATGTTGTGGACTCAGAAACTGTAACTCCTGGAGCTGAAAGTGCCCCAAGTTCTAGCCTCTCTACCCCCATGGAGACTCCCTGACAAGTGTGGACAATGCTGAAAATGAGGCTCAGAGTGCAGAGACTGTAACAGTTCCCCTAGAAAGACTGGTCGAGCTGTAAAGCCTGTGGTGCACCTCAGTTATGATTCCCTTAGGAGGCCTGTGGATTTGCCTCTCAATGTTGTCCATAAAGGAGTGTATGTGTCCCCGAGCTCATTGCCCAAACTGAGCGTCAGTGCTAACTCAAGTTACTTGTGTTGCCCTCTAAGTATGGTGCCCTTGCCCCATCCAGCCCCAAGGTAACTGATAGGGAAGGGCCCTCTCTTAGGTTTCATGTACAAGAGGTAATAACTTGGGTTATGGTACAATGTGTATGTAATACTGTGTAAAGAGTGGACGTACTGCAATGTTTCAGAAATGTGTTCTTGGTAAAATGATATATTGACTGATGATTACATGTGCGAGCCTAATGCAAATGTATATGGTTGCAGTTGAAACTTATGGGGTACTTGCTTGACGCGGACGTTAAGCTTTCCCAGGCCAGGAAGGGTGTAACCCCTGCACATGGGGGTTCCCAAAAGACTTCAGGAGCTTGCTTGAATGCTCCAAGCCTGAATGGTGTTTGGCATTTAAGCCATTTATCAGTGAGTGTTTTTAGAGCCTTCTGGTACTGTCTCTTTAAGAGCTGTCTGCTTGCAGACATAATTAGTTTGTATGGGGACTGTGTGCTTTCTGAGTACCACTCAAGCTGCTGCCAATTCACTTCATTTTTGCAGTCACTAGGAGTGCAAAGGGAACCTATCTGAAAGATGTAACTGTTTGCCAGAAATTATTTAGAGTAATAATGAAATTACAGTTTGTCTAACCTGCTTTCTTTGCAGTCAGAACTGTGTCTGCTAGTTCCCCATTCTAGTTTTGAACTGCTGAACTGGACCAATCAGTGTGGGGTAAGCTAGCTCTAAAATGATGCCTTGGACTAATCAGAACTTGACTCATAATCTGAGCCAGCCACAAGAGGATTGTATGGGCAGTGACTCTGGGAGATGTAGTTTAGACTTCAGTGCCTTTTGGACCAACAGCAGCAGTCTATTGTGAGTGACAGCCAATCCAGTCAAGAACTGGGAGGAACTCAAAGGAAGTGCCGGTTTACGTCAGTTGGAGCTTCAGTTGAGCTTTGGCAGTGAAGAAGGAAGGAGCCCTGTGCTTTTCAGTGTGCAGTTTTAGTCAAAAACGTGTAAGGCCCAGAGTTCCGTCTGCAGCTTGTTAGGACTGAACTGGCCTGTGAAAAGAATCAAAGGATCTCTGAAGAGTAGAAACCAGGCTCACCCTGTAGAAGACTGGAAGAATTGCTGAAAATTGCACTCGGTCTGTCAGGAACTGAATCTGCTGTGTGTTCTCCGGGTATTGTGCAGTAATTGCGATCGGGATACAGATGCAGCCTGCCTGGTATAGTACTTTCTTTATATGGATGTGTGAAGAGGTTTGTGTACCTCAAGTGAGCCCTGCTGACATTGAAGGACCCTATCTTATTTGGAGGTCGTGAGTACTAATTCAGGTTGCTCCCTGTTGAATTGCCACATTAAATCCAAATGGAATTACTGTACTGCTGACTGTTTAATTCTCCTTTCTCTGTGTGAAAGGGCCCCTACCAGCTGCCACGGTTTGGACTAGCCACTAGGGGCTTGGGTGCCCAGGACAGTAACTGATAGGGATAGGCCTGTGCACAGAGCCATAGATGAATTATTAGGTGATAAGCTAATTAACCTGATTTCCCCTGTCCTTGTTTATATCCCCTAAATAAATCAGAGCTGCTTGTTTCAGCAAGTTATACTGCCTGAGGTATTTGTCTATGTTAAAGTACTGTACTGTGATTGTTGCACTGTATCTCATTTCACAGGAGGTCCCAGTGCCGGAACCAGACCTGGGGTAAGTGTATACTGTGAAGGTAATTCTGATATATTGTGTGGGCCACTAGTGGAAGAAAGGGGTTGCAGTGTCCCAGAGGGCTGTGACCAAGTTAGTTTAACTATTGCAAACCCTGACCTCTGGGTGGAGGACCACCATTGATCCAGGCCTCAACCTGTTAGTGGCAAATCAGGCAGGGGTAGTAGCCCCTGGGATAGCGCCATCTAGGGGTTACATAAAGCACAAAAGAGGTAGGGAGGCTACTGAAAACAAGACCAGGAAACTATAAACCTGATAGTTCCCTACAGACTACACCCTATAAAAATGTCACACTGACCAGCCAAGCACAATACTGCTCAGGTTAAGTTCCATTCAGCCTAATTAGAACAACTACCCCAGCAGCAGGAGAAGGAAAAGGAGAAGAGGGTCCATCAACAATAGTACACTAGGGGAAAAAAGAGAGAAATAGATTACACTGGATCCCAAGCTAACTGTGACTCCCAGATAAAGAAATAAACAGTTATCTGAGGAACCAGGCTGGAGTACGTGGAGACCTGTGTAGAACACCCAAAAAGCACAGTGGCAACTGGCCACCAATTCATGCACAGAAGGCACTGAAATGAGAAGAAAAATTGGCATGTTAGTCAGTTTAAAAGCTGCAGTTTAACAGGCATAATTTCTAAGTTTGAGTGTGCTTCCTGTCACCAGGTAGCTGTAGCCTGCTTCCCAGTTATGCAATCCTTGTCCATAATAACAAATTAAGTGTGGACAAACACTTCTTCAGGGAGCGCCTCTTAGGCTGCCTACCCTATAGTGATACAGCAAAGATCATGGAATCCATGATCTTGAAATGATCAAGTGACCAAAGTTCTATGCTGATTGACACGTTAGGCTGTTCCACTATATCAGTAGGGTGCTCATCACCTATATGTATTGACGCACCATTGACAAAGTGGAGCAATATAGAAACACAGTTTAAAACACATCGGTTACAGAACACTGAACTTTAAAACTGATTATATTGACTGGAAACAAGTTTCAAAGGGGCCCCTATTTGCAATCAATAGAGGATGGGTGGCGGGTGGTCTCCACAGGTCTTCTTCTTCTTGGGCCTTTCACACTGGTGCAGTCCTGTTCAGGACTTCTCCTTAGTCCCTGCCACAGTAAAATTTCTCCCCAGTTGCAGGGCTAAACCTTGTGGAGTCACTTATGTTCTGATGCCTCAATCGATACCTCAAGTACAGGTTGCTAGGACTCGTTGGATGGATGCAGTTGCTCCCAGCTGGGCCTGGCTTCACCAGGCTGACTGGTAGTTTGTATCTGGCTTCACTTCTGTCTGTCTGACTCTCTCTCTCTCCTCTCTCTCTCACTCTGGCTGTTCCTCTTTGAGGCTCGGGACTGGGAAAAAGGAGGGCCTTCTCGAACTGGAGATGCTGCAGGAGCTGGTCCTCCAAGTCTGTGGTGGAGCAGAAACCACAGCTCCAAACGTGCTTTCAAACTGTAGTTTTGGTTAAAACTGTTTCTTCCTCTCACAAAACACTTTAACTGGGATCCAAGACTCTCGGTTTCCCAGGCCTGAGGTGCCGGACAGACACTGGCATACTGGCCCACACCTCAACAGACACTGTTTGGCACTCTGACTGAACTGGCCATGATCTCTGAAACAGACCTTTTATCTGATGTGAAACTTGAAGCCTGACTGGCCAAGCTTGTTTCCCAGGCAAAATGTCTGTAGGACACATCTGGCTTGCAATTGGCTGAAACTCACAGGCAAATAATATTGATCCCTGACTCTTCTCCATCAGTCTCTGTAGGCAGTGGAGTCATGAAGGCTGCCATCTTTGCTTACATGCCGTGTTCCAACTTTTCTAAATAACTGTCATAAAGCTTCTGAAGAAGGACTTTGTTGGTCTGAAAGCTAAAGTACTTTTGTTCTTTTGTTGGAACATCTATGTTGGTCCAATAAAAGGTATCAAACCATTTGCTTCTGGATGTGTCCCAACTTTGGCAGCTTGCTGCTGTTTCATTACAACACCTCCATATTTATATTGTCAAGTCTGTTACTTATTTGTCCAGGGACCAGGGATTTGCTTATGTGACTGGACACTAAGCCCATGGCTGAGTCAGAGGCTATTGTGTGGAAGGCAACCATCCGTGACATTCTCCTGTGGTGCACATGCGCATGAGTTTTTTTCCTTCCTGGCCCCCCTGACTGTACTGGAGACAGGAAGGACATTGCTGGGCACCAGATGGTGCAATCTAACCTCAGTCCTGGCTCTGCAATGCTCTGGAGCTGGAATCATCCTGGGAGTGGTTGAATGGACCAAAGTCGAAAACAGAGCTATGGTTCCAATCAGATGCTGAATCACATGTGCAGCAGTGCAAACACTCTCAGCCGTGGCTCTGTGTTCCCACCGCTGCTGGCAATAGTGTCAGGAAATGCTCAAGGCACCCAGTGGTGATCGCTTTACCTGATCTTGGTTTCCAACACATCAGTCCCAGGCTGAGATTGCAGGTACAAGTGGGTGGTTCTAATCATGAAGATCCTCAGTGGAGCCCAGACTTGGATCACACCAGGGCTCCTGATGTCTGACCCCACTACCCTGTCGGTCCCCACCTCAGCTGTCCTGGGGACTGTAGGGTGAAAATGCTGTCCAGAGGAATGGAGCAGGCAGCAGGAAAGCTCCAGAATTGGGAGTGAGCTTACATTTACCCATTCCTGGAAGAAGGGGCCAGGTTTCCCTAACTGGCAATAGTTGGGTAACCTGAGCAGAATTGTCAGGGGTTTTGTTTTGGCTGAGGCTTTGGGGTTGGTGCTGCCACAGCACACTTGGACCCCTCTTGCCTCTGTCCTTGTAGTAACCTGTTTGAGGTTGTTACTCAGGTACTCACAGGGCATACAGTCAGGATAGTAGCCCCTATCCCTGTCTCCCCTACCATAAGGCCTGTAGCAAGTGGAGGCCTTTCTTTCAGTGTTGTTTTGTAAGTGGTTTTGTACTCATCCACTTTTTCATGTATACCTCTGTTATGTCACCAAAATGTGAGTTTCCTCTGAAAGCGGAAATCCATAACCTTGGCTTGAGTGTCCTGGGAAAGGATGGTTGCCCTTAGCTAGGAAAATCCCTCAATGACACAGCATGGGCTAAAACCCTTGAAGCAGAGTCATTAGTGTCACAGCCATGTAAAAATGATATTTGTGGCATCCACGGCTGACTTTGTGGCAGCCAGATCCATGCCAACTCACACTAGGCCTTATCAGGCAGTATCAGCACTGTATTTCACAGTCTCTTTCCAGTACTGGTCTGTATGTTCGAGTAAGCTGCCTTGCTAATGGGCAAGGAAGCTGTTGTACAAACATTTTTGACCACCATATCCAATTTTCTGAGTCCTTACCAGGAAGCTGTGCAGAAAAGAGGACTTTAGCCCTCTCATACTAAGCCACTTGGATTACCCCATGATACTCTCTGTAGGAATATAGGTATTCCAATCCCCATCTGTCCATCTGATACTTTTTCTCAATCATTTTATCTATGCCTGCAACTGAAGTAGGTGCAGACATAATTTTAAAGTGATATTTTGTAGAGATTTATGCATGGGAACCAGCATCCTCCTAATAGTAGTTTGCCCCATCATATCCATAGATTCTAAATCCTCCTCATCTTCCTCTGTTTCCTGATGGGGAATGTTGAGCATTCTCACCATTTGCCCTAAGGAAGAGAGAATATGATAGTGATCTTTAGATCTTGGAGGAAGCCAAACTCCTGCTCTGGTGAACCATTTGGTTCAAAGGTTCACCTTCCTCCTCCTTCTACTCTTCACAGATAACACATTTGAAGTGTTAGAGTAGTAGACTGAGCACATGATTCAAAGTGCTTTTGTATATGCAAGGAAGGGCACTTATAAGACAAGTGGGAAGTGGACAGGCGAGGGTAGAAGGTGGGGATGGAAGAGGGAGAGAGAGAGAGAGGGAGGGACAGCCAAGATCTAACCTCTACTGGATGCTGAGAACCCTGCAAGGGAACAGAACCAGGTAGAAAAGGAGGATAGTGGAAGGAGCAGGCGATAGAGAAGAGAGAGGCAGAGGAACAAGAGGGGAGGAGAGGGATAGGGAAGTAGGTGGGGGGGTGATGAATTTGAAAGTGGGGGAGGAGAGGGGAAGAGAGAAAGAGAGAGAGACAATCTATACCCTTCAGGATGCAGAGAACCCTGCAAGGTGTCAGGGTCAGAAAGTGGAGGGAAAGGAAGAGTGGTGAAGAGAGGAACCAGGATCTATACCTCTTCAGGATGACAGAGAACCCTGCAAGTGGGACAGGACCAGGCAAAAAGGAGGAGAGAGAGAAGGAGGCAGGGAGGAGGAGTGGAATGTGGTGGGTGACCGGAGGGGAGGAGAAGGATAATGAATTGGGTGGCTGCAGAAAATAGTGGTAAATTAGGAATGGAAAGGAGAGCATCAGGGTTAGTGGGGGGAGGACAGCAGTAGAGTGTCAATATAGCACAGTAAGTTGTGGATGGCAGTAGAGTGTCAAAATGGCACAGTAGGTTGTGGTAGGGGGTGGGACGAGGAGTATAATAGGTGGTAGCATGTGAGGAAGTAATCAGAGGAAGGGTTCAGTTAGAAGACATGAGGGTAAATCAGGGATACAGGAGTAGGTGATAGTGCCCAAGGGTGGTTAAGGTTGCAAGGGGCTAGGAACAAGTACAGTTAGGAGAACAGAAGTAAAGTAGAGCTAAAGGATAATGTGCCAGGATTGGGAGGGTTGAAGGGTGCTAAGAATAAGTGCATTTAGGGAATAGAAATTATGATGGGCTAAGAAGATTGAAAATGAGGAAGAGGAAAGTCTGATAAGAGGTGGCAGTGAGTTCCAAAGCTTTGGGCAGTGGTGGGAGAAAGCTTCCTGGCCTATGGAGGTAGAGCAATGAGAAATAGCTAGAGTGTATGTGTCAGTGGATCTGAGAGGGTGGGAGGAGGGAGGTGGGCAGAGTGTAAGGAGGAGAGGTGAGGGAGAGTCCCAAACCAGAATTTTAGAAGTGAACTTGGTGCAGTGAGACAGACGCTTGCACTCAATGGAGGGAAAGCTAGAGAATGATATAAGGTACAATGACGTGTGTGGAGGGGAATCAAGAGCAAACATTGAAGAGAGTATCTAACCTATTAAGGGAAGACTTAGGAGCAGCACTGTAGACTATGTCGGAATTGTCAAAAATAGGGAGTATCATTTTCTGAACAAGATTACACCTAACCAGTAGTGGTAAGGAACTATGGTTCCTGTAAAGGAAGCCAAGCTTGGGATGCAGCTTTTCAGGATGGTGTCAATATGTAGAGAAAAGTTAAGGTGTTGGTCAAGCCAGGCACCTAGGTATTTGAAAGAGGTGGTGTCCTTTAGTGTTGTCCATCAAGGGTGTGGCAGGATGGAAGGAAGGGCAGCCTAGAGCTCTCTGTCTAATGCCAAATGTCATGGAGATTGTCTTCTTGGCATTGAGGAAGAATTGATGAGCTTAGCAAGTGTTGAACATTATTAAAGTCAAGTTGTAGTCTGGAAGTCACACTGAGGGCATTGGCCAGAGGTGAACAAGACCGTGTCATCAGCATACATACGGATAGAGGATGAGGAGCATACTGACACTAGGTTGTTTAGAAAAATTGAGAATAAGAGTGGGCCAGGTACGGAGCCTTGAGGCACATCAGTAAAGATGGATAGTGGAGGGGACATAGAGTTAGTTATTTTAACAAATTGAGTTCTACCTGCCAGGTAGGCTCTGAACCAGTTGCAGGCAGACAGGGACAAGCCAGCTGAGAGAGAGTTTCGAGGAGGAGGGAGTGGGAAACTTTGTTGAAAGCCTTGGCAAGGTCGACAAAGATAGTAGAAGTAGTGTGACCGCCATCCATGGCAGAATGGATAGAGTCAGTTAGTCTAAGTAGGGAAGTGGTTGTGGAGTGATTCTTCTGAAAACCAGATTGGAAGGGAGTGAAGATGGAGAAGTCATCAGGAAAGGAGGCGAGTTGGGAAGAACAAGGTATTCCTGAAGTTTAGCCAGGATGGATAGAAGCGATATGGGGTGGTAATTCCCAGGAGATGAGAGATCACCTCTTTGGTAGGGGAGAACTGTAACATGTATCCAGGGATAGTCACAGTGTGGAAAGACAGGTTGAGGAGATCAGCAAGAGGGAGGGAACTAGCAGGAGCAGAGGAGCAGAGCAGCTTAGGGTCAAGGCCATCAGGAGCAGCCATTAGTTGGGTTGATAGAGAGCAGTGCCTTTAAGGTTTCATTGGGAGAGATGGGTGAAAGACAACACTCTTCACTAATTGGTGGTGTTGTGAGGAAACAGGAGGGGAGGGAAGAGGTAGTAGGGTGGGGTGGAAGGGAGGCTAGCAGGGTGGAGGTACAGGAAATAAAGTAGGAATTGAATTCTGCTGCTACGGTAGGATGATCGACAATGAGTTGGTTATTTATTTTGAGCAGTGGGATGGGGGTTTAGTTTGGGGAGAAAAGTGATTGAACTACTTTCCAAAACATTGATGGGTTGTTTATGTTAGTATTAAAGGTGGACGAAATATTCCACTTTGGACAGGTGGATGGCTTTGGTACATGCATTTTGGAGTGTCTGGTAGATAAGCGTAGTTAAGAGGGAGTTTGAGGATTTGAGGTTTTATGCTTTATCACAGGCTTATTGATAGGCCAGGAGTTCAGGGGTTATCTAGTGGAGGTGACTACCTCACACTCTAACTTGCTTCAGAGGAGCATGTTTGTTCCAGACGTGATGAAATTAGCTTTGAAATAAACCAGGGCATGATTGATAGTTCTGGCTGAGGAAATAGGGGCCCAGTGAAAGTAAGTTAAGTCATTATGTAGAGGGCAAAGTTTAAAGCTTTGTAATAGCTGATTGTTAGTAGTTTGCGGGTACCTTAGGTATGTGTTCTTTCCTAACCATTGGCTAACAGGAACCATACTACAGCTGAATGTGGAATAGGGATAACTTGTGGCATAGGGCCAAAGCTACCATAAAGAGGCTGACTACATCAAATATAGGTCTGAAAGAAACAATTGTACCAGTATCATCTGACAAGCTAAGGCAAGCTACTACCATGACCTACTGAAAAGGAGCGGGGGTAAAGGTAAGGAATTCTGGGACTCGATAAAAACCCTCACCGTAAAGCCTCAAAGCACAACCATGATTAATAGTCACTAATGAGGGACACTTCTGGAGCCTGAAGACATTGCTACCACCTTCAACCAAGCCTTCTGTGACCTAAGTTCTGGCTTCCCAAGGATTACCTGTCCCGCCTACCTCCTCAACCCACCCCACCCTTACACCACCATCCGCACTCCCAGTCCAATGCCCTCCTTTCTACTTCAAACAGTTGAACTGACTGATTACCTTTAAATATGTTAAAACTGTTCTAAACAAGACTTGACAAGGGAGTGACCTTGTAGACATGAAACCAGTGGCACTCACCATCAGTGAGTTGGCGGCTCCCCTTACCAAAGTCTTCAATTGCCTCACTAAGGACAGGAGTGTTCCCAGATAAGTGGAAGAAGGTGTTTGTCACCCCTGTTCTCAAATCAGGTAATGCCACAAACCTAACCAACTACAGGCCCATCTCAATCCCCCATCCAAGGCACTGGAATGGGTGGTCTTGGACCAGCTTACTGAGTGCTTAATGAAGTACAACCTACTCTGTAGGAAACAACATGGGTCCAGAAACATCACTCAACCATAACCACCCTAATTGACTATACCTCCCAGATATATGAGGCATTAGGTGATTGATTAGCAGTGGGGTCTATCTTCATCGACTCACCAAGGCATTCGACACAGTCAATCATCAACTCCTCCTACAAAACCTTCATTCAATGGGCTTGTCTTTGGACACAGTCACATGGTTCAAGATCTACCTATCCAGCAGGGCACAGCAAGTTAAAGTTAGTAGCATACTATCAGAACCCATGGACGTGGATCTTGGAGTCCCACAAGGATCTATCCTGGGACCACTTCTGTTCAGCATATTCATCAACAAACTGCCTACAGTGTGACTAAGCCATTGTGCTTTATGCAGATGATGCCGTCATCTCTGTAAGTGGATCAGATTTACTGCCATCTGCCTTGAACTCAAGCAAACTTCCACAGACTTGAGGAATAGTTCAGTGATAACAAACTGTTGCCCAACTACAAGAAAACCAAGAACATGCTTTAGATAGATACATAGATACATAGACAGTGTCGGCAGATAAGGGGCCTATAGCCCACCCAGTCTGCCATTTGAGCTTGTAAGTTCAGTTTGTTTTCCTAGAAGTCCATTTCACCACCCCTGACCTCTAAATTCCTTTATGTCTATCCATGCATTCTTAAATCCGTGATTGTTTCAGCCTCCACCACTTCCTCTGGCAGGGTGTTCCATTTGTCCACCACCCGTTCTGTGAAGAAATTCTTTCTCATGTTTCCTCTGAATCGTCCTCCTCCAACTTCATCCCATGCCCTCTAGTCCTGGAACATCTTTTCACTTAAAATAGTGTTTTCCTGCACCCTGTTTCTCCCTGTAAGATACTTGTATGTCTCTATCATATCCCTCTCTCCCTCTCTCCTCCAGGAGTACATGTTCAGTTCCTTCAACCTGTCTTCATAGGACTTGTGATGCAATCCATGCACCATCTTTGTTGCCCTCCTCTGAACCTTCTCTACCCTGTCTATGTCCTTACGTAGGTATGGTCTCCAGAACTGTACACTGTACTCCAGGTGGGGCCTCACTAGTGTCTTGTATAGCGGAATTATGACCTCCCTTTTCCTGCTGGTGATGCCCTGCCTATACATCCCAGCATCCTATTTGCTTTACCTGATGCCTTGTCACATTGTTTCTACCTTGAGGTCATCAGAGATGATAACCCAAGATCCCTTTCCTGCTTGGTGCATGCTATATCCTCACCCCTAACTGATATATTGTGCCAGGGTTTTTGTGCCCTATATGCATTATCTTGCACTTCTTTGCATTGAATTTCAACTGCCAAACCCTTGACCATTCTTCAAGTTTCTGCAGGTCCCTTCTCATTCTGTCTACACCCTCTGGTGTGTCTACTCTGTTACAGAGCTTTGTGTCATCAGCGAACAGTGAAATTCTGCCTTCTAGATCCTGTGCAATGTCACTGATGAAGATGTTGAATAAGACCGGTCCCAGCACTGATCCCTGTGGTACCTACTGGTCACTCTTCCCTCTGTGGAAGTGACAGCCATTTACCACCACCCTCTGGGTCCTGCCACCCAGCCAGTTACCTACCCACCACACTACTGTCCTGCCCACACCCATATTCCCCAGTTTGTGCAATAGTCTTCTATGTGGCACAGTGTCAAAGGCCTTGCTGAAGTCCAGATAGGCCATGTCCACTGCCCTCCCTGATCCACCTCCCTAGTCACCCAGTCAAAAATTCAATGAGGTTGGTCTGACATGACCTCCCCTGGTGAAACCATGCTGCCTTGGGTCCTGTAGTCCATTGACAACCAGATGTTCCACCAATCTCTCCTTCAGTAGTGCTTCCATGATCTTTCCCACTACCGAGGTGAGGCTGACTGGTCTGTAGTTCCCTGCTTCCTCTTTGTTCCCACTTTTGTATAAGGGACTACATCTGCTGTCCTCCAGTCTTTGGGTACCTCCCCTGTTTCCAGTGATTGGCTAAACAGGATAGCCAGAGATTCAGCCACCACCTCTCTTAGTTCTTTGAGGACCCTGGGGTGCACCCCATCTGGCCCCATTGCTTTGTCAACTCTTATTACTTCCAGTTCCTTCAGGACCCTTTCTCGTGTAAAGGGACTTGTGTCCATTTCTGCACCATTCTCACCCCTTGTACTCCTTCAGACCCATTACCCCTCTTCCTCAGTAAAGACTGAGCTCTTTTCCTGCCACAGAGGAAGAGTCTCCTTGAAAACTGCAGATCCTGAGCTCCAAAGGGACTTTTTGGAGCAGGTTGATGCCTTCAAATATTTTGGTATACACTTGGACAGCTCCCTTTCTTTCTTGACACATGTTGATCAGTTAGTCAAATCTGCCAGCGCAAAATTAGGTGTTCTGTATAAACACCATCAATACTTACCACCTGAGGTGCTAAAGCTTGTCACCTACAGTTCTGTGGTATCCTTCATTGACTATGGCCTTGCAATCTATAGATGCAGCCATGGATACCACCCTGAATAGGGTAAGAACCCTCCTCAACAAATTGTGTAGGCTTGTCCTAGGTGCAGATCACCTGACCCATACCTGTGACATCTATGAAGCAACTGGTTGGCTACCCTCCACCTCAGAGCCCAATACCAAAGCTGCCTGAAGGAAAGAAAGCCATCCTTGGATTTGCTCCAGATTCCACCTCGTGTCTATTTAAAAAGAACAACCATCTATCAGCACTAGGAGGACCTCCAAGGGCATACTCCTAGTACCCTTCAAGTGTACCTCAATAGGCTCAATAATCCCTGTCCTACAGGGGTCCTAGATGGATAAATGGCCTACCCCAACCTCCTCAGTTGCAATAAGATTGGAAAATTCAAAGCTGGTCTCCGGCCCATCTTACCCCATTATGTAAGTGTGAGTGCCCCTGCGCACCCTGACCCATTCTCAGCACTCCTCAGCTCCTGAAACCTCTAACTCTGTATCTCTGTCACTTCTATTAACTGTCCAACCCCTAATCGATAAGCTCTGGCACCTCTTCTCCCTGTACTCATCCCCCAGTATTTACATTGCCTTTCTCCCTCCCTTCTTTTCTTTCCCGTGTCCCACCTAACTCATCACTTACTACCATACCGCCTCCTACTCACTCCCTCCACCCCACACCTACCCTCCATCTGCCATTTATCTTCTCCCCACATTTCATCTCCTTGCTTCCCATCCCTTAGCTATCTTCCTTTTCCTTCCCTCCTAATCTCCCTTTCTCTTCCCCTGCCTCCCTGACAATGCCTAACTGCTGCTATTCTCACTCCAATCACTAGCCTCACCTGGCTGTCCCTCCCCCATTGTTGCTTGGGCCCATTAACCCCCCCGCCTGCTGGCTCAACACTGTTGCTGCCTACTACAGCCAATGGGTATGTACTACCTCCATTCTAGATGTAATGAAGCTGAATTCTCCTTGAAGAATTCTAAGTAGTCTGGGAACCTAAAATTATTATCTTCCTCATAGTGATTTTTACCTATGAAGTAACTAGTGCTACTATACCTGTAAGGATCTCATTGTTGCTGTTTTACTTGATTCTGTTATGACACTGTATTATTCCTGCTGTCTGTCTCATTCTGTTTTGTACGATGTCTGACCTGGAACCTTTGTAAACGAGCCTATGGCTCAAAGGTATTTAATCCCAAACTAAAATAAATCAATAAAATAAAAGATTAAGGGCAGCTATTTCAGTACATATCTTATCTAGGGTGGGTGACAACCAGTTCAGGTTTAGATCCCTTACAGGCAGAGCTCACCTGAAAAGCTAAGGAACCAATAGTGGTGGGTAGATCAGTGGCTACAGAGTGGTGTAGACCAGGATGGAAATAGGCTGCTGCGACAAATATCGTACAGAAATGGGTAGAGATAGTCTAATGATGAGGGCTTCATAGGCCTTGGGGTCAGTGGTAGATAGAACAGTAGTGGTTTGAGAGAGGAGGAGAAGTAGATAGCTCGTGCACCCACCCCCTCACTAGCAGTCCTGGTGGGTAACGGCATATCCAGGAATTGTGACAGGAAGCATCAGGGATTTGTTTGTTAGCCAGGTCAAGTGGGAGTAGCAAGTCATGTTTAGGGAGGAGACTGCAAATGTTAAGGTGGAGGATTTTTAGGATATGAGGGAGTGAAACTGGGGTTGGAGCAGAGGCTGAGGAGGGGGAGGATGGGGAGGGGCTTTACTGAGTGTTGGACCCAGGTTGGGATTTATGCCTCCTGCAGAGAGGAGTAAGAGAGAGATATGATGAAACGCAGCTTGGTACTTTGATCCAAGCTTTGTTAGATGGTTTAGGAGAGCAAAGTGAATAACTGAAGGTGAAGAGCTGAAATTAAGGATGCACAGTAAAGTGAAGGAGTAAGGTAAAGACATGAGGGTGGAAGGCTGTGTAGAGAAACAGGTCCAGGTATGATACAAAGGTGTTAGAACTGCCATTTGGTTGAAGCAGGGGTAAGCAGGGCTGTAGGTTTGCAAGGGAATTGTGGTGGGAGCGGAAATATTTAGCAATTGAAGGATGGAAGAGGGAGCCGGGTGAAAAGTATGAGGAAGAGGCATGGGGAGAGCTACAGAAAGAGATCATGTTTCCTGGTTTAGTCAATGGCTTAAATGGTGGAGGGAGGGCTGGGTCACAGAGGTGCAGAGCTGAGGGAAAAACAAGAAGCGAAATAGATGGGTTTAATCTGGGGGCTGGGTCATGGAGTGAGAGAGGAGGAAGAAAGCTGGGGAAGGGCGGTCAGTGCCAACTCTCCAAAGGGAGGTAAGTAATCTGTAACAAGTAGAGCAGACTACAATGTTACAGTGAGGCTTTATGTTTCTTAGTGAGCCCAATGCTATAACAAGCAAATGGGAAAATCAATACTAAAAAAATTATAATCTCTTAAACAGATGATAAAGCAGGCTGTCCTGTAGATATGCTTAAAAATAATTAAACCAGGTAAATCAGATATAAAACAGGCTGAGGAGGATCACAGAATCAGAAGAGGAACACAAGTAAAAGTGATCAAGTTCAGAATGGGCTGAAGAAAAGAGGGCTGTAGGATCTAGCGCAGTCTGTGAGGTCTGGGTTCAGTGTACCTTCTTTGTGAGTGGAGAAGATGGCGGAGCTCCACCTGACATGGGGTGGGGTTCAAAGTTGGAAGTAGAAAATGGAGCTATATGTTTTATAAAAATAGGAGGTGGTTCCCCAAGGCGGGAACTGCACTGAACTGCAGCCTCTCTAGTTCCTGGGAACCGATTGAGAACTAGAGAACCACAGATATACACATTCATAGAAAGTATAAATCAGCAAGTTAGACTCTAACAAATGCTGAGTAATTGAAAATCTAGCTAGAAACAAAAAAAAACTGAAATAAATAAATAAACTCGAGACAAGAGCTGACTGTGGTGACAGCTCTTCAGCAGAAAACAAATCTGATGTAAGGAACTTAGGAAGTACATGCCCACACTGCAGAGTTTGAGCTTGTATTTTAAGTTCCATCATTAGGATAAGGTTCTGTCTTGGGGAATTGCACTCTGGCAGGAGGATGTTGCTTGTGTAAAGCATTGGTGAGGGATTCCTGGGGGTTGGAAGTAATGAAGCTAGGCACTACCTCTCAATGGCAGACATCTACTTTCTCCTGTACATCACAACTCACCACCTTTACCAGACATTTTCTGGAAGTGGAAAACAACTGTGTATCATAGTCCAGGGCCTCCACTGTCATTGGTGGTTTCCATGAAAGATGAAAAATTACATGACTGTTTTCCTTCATTCAAGAATGATCTTGATGACAGCATGCACCTCAAAACCAGCAAAAATAATGAAGATGTCTAGATAAGTATATGTAAGAAAATATAATGTAAGATACATACATATAAAGTACAATACAGTATAAGTACATGTTAAAAATGTATTTCCTTAGGTTAATTATCAATACATATACACTGAATAACCACAAAGCTTAACATAGGAAAAGCTTGCAGCAGCTGAATTCTGGGCCATAGATGGAATGTTTAAGACTGTTCCAACCTTATTTAGACATCTTTATTCCATACATGCTGCTGTGGGCACCAATAAACTGCCTGTATTGTTCCTTGTTATTCGCTTTGATGTCCTCCAAATTGCAGGATTGCTACATTTGTTTATTTCAAGACATGCACAGTCTAGCAGATGACTGTGGCCTCACTCTGTCACCTAAAGTTATTATTACTGACTTTGAGCAAGCTGCTATTAATATATCAAGACTGAATTCCCAGATAGTTTAAATAAGGGTGTCTTTTCCACTTCAGCCAGATTATCTGGCAGAAAATACAAAGCTTGGGTCTGGCCACTGAGTATGGGACAGATGCCGAGTTCAGTCTTTAAACTGAGGCACCTAGTGGCACTGTCTTTCCTGCCAGCAGAAGAAATAGAGGTGTATTTACAGAGCTAAGAATGAAATGCCAGCATCAAGTGCAGCCATTGTGGAGTGGTTTTGGACAATTATGTTCTTGGCCAGGTTAGACTCAGAATGAGAAATACCACTGTGCACACACACCACTATTTCCACCATCATTTGGTCCATTCACAACCAGATGACCATGGGGTTCTACCACGCCATACAATGTGGAAGCACGTATCGTAGGCTTGCTGGATTAATAGGTTCAGTCCATGTTGGAATGTATTGTTTTGTGTCTGAATTACAAAAGGAGCAGCTTGTCATGTTTAGCACTATTGAGATGATCAATTGTGGTCTTCCTAAATCTCCACAGAAAAAAGATATGTTGCAAGAGGAAAAAATTGCAAACACTGTGAAGGAGAGAAATGCAAGATCAGTAATTGATTATATACATGGCATGGCTCTCAACTTCAGCTTGTGAAACTGATGTAGTGCTGCAGTACAGAGAAATGTGTGACATTTGTAATAATATATAAGAAATAAAGTATGACTTTTAACTGTATCATTGGATATTCCTGGATTGAAAAAAATGGTATCACATCAGAAGGGTGCTCACATATGAGCAAGTCATATTGAATGAAATGGTTAATGGCTACCCTGTCGGTAGGCATCTTGCTGACAGGAAGGCACTCATCACAGCAGTGAGTCAGAGCTTTTAGCTGATTGTTTCATGAGGGCTCAATTTAGGCCCAACCTTTTTCCTGACCTCACTCCCACCCACCCCACCCCACCCTGGAAATAGTTCTCTATACCTTGGGTTCTGACATCATTTCAAGAGGGCAAAGGTGATCACTGTCATATCCTCTCTAGCACACTGCACTGACAATATAAGCATACACATTATATAATGCATATATTTCTATATAACAAACCAATCACACACACACACACACAAAACTAAACAAGGTAGACAGACATGTGGGGAGTAGTGCAATGTAATGGCTGTGGGGCAGCAGTCTTCCGGGAGCCTTTCTGGAGGCTGAGATGCTGCCCTGTTTGCAGACAACTATCTGCCCTGAGGGAGGAAATTGCCCATCTTCAGGCCGCACTGGACAGTAGTGAGGAACCTCCCCATCCAGGGAGCACTAGAGCCACCACCACTACCTCAGAGGTTGTGTAGAAAGCACAGCAGTTGGACCACAGTGGGCTCAGGGAGGGTAAGGGTGGTGGAACAGAAGCACACCTAGTCAGTTGTTCCACTCCACAATCCATACACCATTCTGGGGAGCATAGTTCCCCTATGGATGCACCACAGAAGAGACTAAGGAGGTTGCAGACAACTGTCACAAGGAGGCCCTCAGGGAGGAGGCAGGGGCACCACAGGAAAGGAAGCAGCTCTGGTGGGGACTCAATTATTAGGGGGATAGAACTGGGGGAGCAGAGAAAACTGAAGTAAGGTGCCTGCCTGGTGCCATGGCTGGAGGGACAGAAAGGCATCCTTAGGATCATGAGAACAGTTGCCGGGAGTCTGAGCTGGACGTCATTGTCCACCTAGGGACAAATGACTTGACTCATCATGAGATTAGAGCAGTACAGAAGGACTTTGCAGAGTTGGGAGGGGCCTAAGACAAGTAGCACACAGTATCCTTCTCAGAGGTGCTGCTGTCAGTGGCATGGGTGAGGCGGTACTTTGCACCATGCAGTTTAACGAATGGGTGAAAAAATGGTGTGGAGCACAGGGGTTTGGCTTCATTGGGGACTGGTGTTCCACCTGGAGGGACACCAGCCTATACTGGCAGGATGGTCTGCATCTGTCCAGGAAGGAGCAAGTCTTTTAGTCAATCAGTTTAAATGCTTCTTTGCAAGCTTTTAAACTAGTCAAGGGAGGCACTGATAAGCAGCAGGAAAATCCCAGCCTCCCTACAAAACAGGGTACTAAATGAGAAAAAGACCAAGGTAGAAAGGTCAGTGGGGATGCTGCTACAGAAGGTAAAGCCATCAAAAATGGAAAGCAATGAGTACCAATGCCTGTAGTCTGGGTAACAAGCTTCCTGAATTAGTGGCCTTGATGGAGGAGGAACATCTGGCTATCATGGCAGTCACAGAAACATGGTACACACAGAACCATGACTGGGACGTAAACATACCAGGATATACTATCTACAGGAGGGACAGGGAGGGTAAAGAGGAGGAGGAGTAGCTCTCTACATAAGGGAAGGAATCAAAGCAACAGAACAAAAGGGTAAACAGGGAAGAGAAGAAGCACTGTGGGTCATTTGGAGACAGGCAATGGCACTACAATCCGCACAGGGGTTGTATACAGACCCCCTCTCAGGGAGAAATGGACAAGGAAATGATAGAAAGTATACTTAGAATGGCAGATAAAGGGAGATATTGCTGATGGGTGATCCGAATATGCCAGATGTTAGCTGGAGTGCAGTTTCAGCAGCCACTTCTAAGAGTGGGGTTATTCTAGATGCCCTACAGGGGCATGCCTTGGACAACTAGTATTGGAACCCACTTGAGAGGAGCAATCTTAGACCTGGTTCTCTCAAATGGAATGGAAGAGGATCACAGATGTAGAAGTGGGTACCCATCTGAGAACTAGTGACCATCGAACAGTATAGTTCACAATAAACACAGCAATAGAGTCAAGCCATACAAAGGCAAAGTACTGGACTTCAGGAGGGCTGACTTTGCCAAAATGGTGGCGCCTAAGGAATGCACTAGCAAATGGGCAGGAAGGAAAGGTGGAAGAACAATGGGAATAATAAAAACTGCCATCACAGAGGTAACAAGCCTTTGTGTGATGCAAATAAACAAAACAAAACGATGTAAGAAACCACTATGGTTCTCAAAGGAGGTGGCAGTGAAGGTTCAAGAGAAAAGAAAGCATTTAGGAAGTACAAGGAATTACAGAAGGAGCAGGACAGAGAATTGTATCAGTTAAAGCAAAAGGAAGCTGGGAAGGCAGTCAGAACAGCAAAGGCCCTAACTGAGAAAAGATAGCCAACTCAGTTAAGAAGGGGATAAAACCTTTTAGGTACATCAGGGGTGAAGGAAGACTAAGGAGGGATAGTGAGGCTTAATAAAGGGAGGGTGGGTGGCAGAGGGTGACTGTGAAAAGGCAGAGATACTAAACAAATATTTTTGCTCAGTATTTACAAATGAAGAGGGGAGGTACCTAAACCAAACAATAAAAACACTTTAGATACAGAAGTTGATACCAGCCCATTTACAGAAGGAAGGGTTCTGAAAGAACTCTTAAAACTGAAAGGTGGACAAAGCAATGGGGCCTGATGGGATTCATCCCAGAATTCTAAAAGAACTAAGGGTAGAATTAGTGACACCACTGACTACCCTCTTTAACAAATCATTGGAGGATGGGGTGGTACCTGAGGACTGGAGGAAGGCAGATGTGATTCCCCTCACAAAAGTGGGAGCAGGGCAGAAGCAGGAAACTACAGACCTGTTAGTTTAATCTCAATGATAGGGAAAATGATGGAAGGAAAGAATTGTCGAGTACCTAGAGGCCAGAGGGCACAGGACCCAAGGCAGCATGGATTCACAGTGGGAAGGTCATACCAGATGAATCTAATAGATTTATTTGCCTGGGTGACCAAAGTAGTAGATCAGGGAGGGCTGTGGACATGGCCTATCTAGACTTTAACAAGGCATTTGACTCAGTCCCACACAAAAGATTAATATACAAGTTAGCCCGCCTGGGAGTGGGTCCCAAGATGATAGCCTGGGTAAAGAATTGGCTAGAGAATAGGACACAGAGGGTAATAATAAATGGAGTCCACTCTGAGTAAGGGGTTACTATTGGAGTACACATAGGTTCAGTATGGACGGTCCTCTTCAATGTCTTTATAAGCAACATTGCAGAGGGACTGGAAGGAAAAGTATGTCTCTTTGCAGATGACACAAAGATCTGCAACAAAGTTGATGCACAAGGTGGGGTGGAAAGGATGAGAAGGGACTTGGCAAGGTTAGAGGAATGGTCAAATGTATGGCAGCTTAGATTTAATGCTAAGAAGTGCAAGGTAATGCACCTGGGAAACAAACCCAGGGAAGAGTACACAATGGGGGTGATATACTAACAACAACAAAAATGGAAAGGGACCTGAGGGTAGTCATATCAGATGACTTAAAGGTGGGCAAGCAATGTGAGAGGGCAGTAAGGAGGGCTGGGGGATACTGGGATGCATAGGGAGAGGCATCACCAGTAGAAAACAGGCAGTTGTTATCCCTCTGTACAGACAGCTGGTGAGACCCATCTGGAGTACTGTGTACAGTTCTGGAGACCCAATCTCAACAAGGACATAGACAAGATGGAAGCTGTCCAGAGGAGGGCAACTAAAATGGTGCAGGGTCTGCACCAGAAGACATATGAAGAGAGGCTAAAGGAGCTTAATATTATAGCCTCGAGGAAAGGAGGGAAGGGGGACATGATAGAAACTTTTAAGTACCTCAAGGAATCAACAAAAGTCCAAGAGGGTAGTATCTTTCAAGAAAAGTGGTGTGCAAGACGAGGGAAAAATTGAAGTTGAGGCGGTGGCTCAGCGGTAATGTAAGGAAGTATTTTTTCACAAAGAGGGTGGTAGATGCATGGAATGGCCTTCCGAGGAGGTTGTGAGTCAAAAACAGTGGTTGAATTCAAGCATGCATGGGACAGTCATAAGGCAATTCTAGGGGTGGGGGTAGAAAGAAGCAGGCTGCTGGTTAACTAGGATCTGCAGCTTATCCATTAGGGTAGGGAAATGGGCAGACTGGGTGGGCCAAGTGGTCCTTATCTGCCATCAAATTCTATGTTTCTATTTTTCTATGTTTCTAAGGGTAGTGACCTTGTTAACGGTGACCATGCAGAAGGGTGACGGAGGGCAGAATAGCGAGGGAAGGGAGGGATAGGAGAGGGTTTCTGTGGGGCAGTGTTCTTGGTGCTGCCATGCCAGCCTATGTGGTATGAGGGTTAATAGAACTGGCATAGGAGGACAAATATTTTTGCAGCTACCTGCGGCTCTTGTTTTGGGGGAGTCCGTCCCCTCCATGACATGCACCCCTAGTTGAGAATCCTTCAGTAGGGGGTGTGGGAGGCCCCAAACAAACATTGAAAACTACTGGCCAGATGTAGTGTTAAAGTTTTGTCTATATCGCGAAATTGCTTTTAGGCGATATACACTCATCATAGTAGCAATTGCTCTTTTGCATTCACTCTTATGACATGGAACCCAAAAAACTACATAGCTGGACACATCTACCTGGATATATCTATGTTTCCCAAGAAAATAATACCAAGAGCTCCTGTGATGCACTTCTGATGCAAACAAGGTGTGCCTGAAGCACCGCCGATAGCGGAGAACATAACGAAATACTACTGACACGGTAACATTAGTATTTCATATTTACTTATGTTTTGGGAGGAGATGGAGACAGACATGCTGCTTGTTGCTCTTTGACCTTGTGGAGTAAGGCTGAGAAGCAGGAGATATTGCTGGATAAAAGTTTTAAAAGGTATGCCACCTTTACCTTTGCAAAGTTTATCTCCTTTACAGTTGATCTTTTAGCGCACTTGACTGGTTTTGTCCTTTGTGCTTCTCTCCCTCCCCCATAGGAGAAGGCCCCTGGTGGTGGTACTGGAGGCTCCAGTCGGGAGAGCAGGACCGCGAAGAGTGGAGGAGGCCGCCGTAACGGCTTTGAAGCTCTGAGGACTGAGCCACTGAAGAAATAAAGATTCACTTGTTGTTTGAGTGATTCCTCCTTTTGGAAAAACTTCCTCTAAAACTCCTACTGCTGCAGGGATGTATTAACCCTTCATCCTAAATTTTTATTTAAAATTTTATACTAATTTGACACTAAGTGTAATTAAATGCTACTTTGCAGCACAGCAGTTAACAGTGTTCAGTAGATGCAAGGTTTTGCTAGGTTTTGCACAGAACTGCATAGAACTGCTTAGAACTAGCTAATTTGTGTGTCCTGTATTAACTTATGGCTATAGGATTACTTTAGAGGATTAACCATTTTATTTATATTGTGTTTTTATGTTTTCCATGTCAATTTCTGGGCTATTTTACTTTGTTTTATTTTTCACGCCCTATGCTAATTAGCACATGTGACATCATTGTATAAAACCCTGCTGAGAGTCAGTTTGCATTATCTCTGTGCAGGGAGTGGATGTTCTTTCAGAGTAGTGCTGAGTCGTGAGGAGGGCGTGAGGCTGGTGAATGGTTGGCGATTTTTGTCACAGAGAGCAGACATCATAGCTGTTCATATTACTCTGCAGCACACTAGAGAATCCTGGATCCCACCCTCCTGGGTCACTAAAGGTTACCCACACAGCAGCAGACTCTGTAAGCATCCCTAGACACGTTGCAAATCCATATGGACTGTGCTAAGCCTCCTGCTGGAGCGACTAAGGATCATAGATTCAGTGCATGAACCCAGGTACCCCATGTGGCAAGTGGATACACTCACCTCTGGGCTGTTGGGCCAGTCTTTTAATACATTTCTTTTAAGTAGAAACATTTGTAAGTAAAGATGTGATATTCACTATTGGGCTTCATTGCCCGTTACTTTGTTGCAGATAGTCTGTCTCTGCCCAAATTATGGGCAAGATGTAATAAGATGGAATTTAATGAATTGAAATGCACTGTGTTGCACTTTGGAAAAAAAATCAAATTACAAATATGTACTTAATGGTAAAATACTTAAATGTTCAAGAAAGAACTTGATTTGGAGATTTGGGTAAATACTGGGTTAGCGACTATTGATCATACTCACCACGTCTCAAATATTACTAACAGATTGTTAAGAACTATTAAGAAAACCTTTATTTCTAGAGATAAGGAGTGTTTAATGAAATTATACAAATCTTATATAATACGCACTTTGATTATGGTTCTCCCTTATGAAGCCTTTATTTGAAAAAAGATTTTGCTACTAGAAAAAACTCAGAGAAATTAAATCCTTAGTCGTTTTAAAACAAAGATTATAGGTCTAGATTAAAGGAATTAGGTTTGTTTTCGCTAGAGACTTGAAGGAGAAGAGGATTTACTTCTGACCTATAAAATCTTGCAATATAAGGATTTGATGAAAATATGTGGTTTCAGCTTCAAAGATATCAGTAAGGAATTTAAGATCTCATAAGAAACAACTATATGTTTCTAGGGCAAAGACTGTCAAGACACAAATTTTTTTTCTATAAGATCATCTAAGATATGGAATTACCTACCTATGAATATTATTATGGCACCCTGTTTTGATCAGTTTAAGAGTAGATTAGATAAATATTTGATTCTAAACCAGATGGGTAATTGATACTATGTAAAAAGACTCCACTAGGAGTGGGAGACAATTAAATGGGCCCTATAGCCTACTTTGTCTTATTCTACCAAGTATTGCCAAGTATTGCCAAACGGCATTTGTAACTGGCATTTGCACTCATATTTATAGTGCCCATAAGCGTTATAGTGATTTTTGCTGCTAGGCTCTTGATCTCTTATTTAACAAATTAGTGTTAGAGGAGAGCCTGAAGCCATTTCTGTCGCTCATGTCGCTTCCATCCAGCTACTGTCTCACCATCTTTTGGGCCTATAACCTGTGGTAACCAGGAGTTTCAAAGTCTAGGAACTCGAAAAACTGCCCAGAAACTGATATTAAGTAAGTTTGTTTTATTAAATAAGAATTTGTATTTTTGATTTTGTGAGACTGTGCTATCTGGTTTTGTTATAGTATTTTAAATATAGAGACTTTAGCAGTATAATAACAACAGTAACATTAAGACAGCTTTTAGTATACTAGTGCCTTCTTCCTGTGGGGTGACTTTGGTTTGAGACTCAGCGAACCTTGTTTAATTTATATAGACTGCATAGTCACATAGTTTCTGTTTTACACTGAAGGCTCTCGTTTCTGGTTCTAGTGGAGCTCCAAGATGTTTTGGGGTTGCTGGATCCTGGAAGGGCATAAGAAAAGGTGGTGGAGCAGTCCTTTGGATTATTTGTTCTACTCATTTTGTTGAATTGAAGGAGAACCTGATGCATAATTTTATTTACTTATGGTCTACCACTACTTCTTGTGAAAGGACAGCTAGAGAGTGTTGGAGAATTTTGAGAAGTCTGATGGTGGCGGTGACAGTGGGCAGCTGTATCTTTTGAAAATCATACTCTATCTTAGTAGCCTAGTAGCAGGGTATAGATGTGACATTAGAGGACTCAGAATGAGAAGTTAAGCTGCTAAAGGAAGGATCTTCACACTATTAATTTTTAGCACTTTAAGCTGCATAGCCACTTTATCTTCTTGTTTCTTCTGTATGTTTGGCAGAAGATCTTTAGAGAACCAATAATGATTACTGAATTTCAGTTTTGATAATATCAATATATAATACAGATATGTTATCATAACATTTAACATTTTGATAATTATAGAAGCTGCTGATTAGCTGGTGATATTGGTGACACTGGCATAAATGGTTTCTAGGTGTTAAGAGGAATAAGTTAAAATAAGACACTGATTACTTCTACCATCAATTACCTCTTAATTTCTTCAATTTTTAATTGAGATGCATGTGCTGATAGTTGTTGTTCTGCTTTTGCATGCATGTGATGATAGTTGCTGTTCTGCTTTCTGGCTCTGATATTGAGGTATTGCTGTCTCCCTATTTGAAATTGTACATATCATATATACATTCACAGCCTGTTACATTTAAGGGGGCTGTGTTAAAGATCTATTCTGCATCTCCTTTAAATTTAACTTCAAAAGAAGTCCTGGGAAGAAGTGGTGATTACCAGAGCGAAAGCTAATTTTCCACCTGGCAATATGGATGGTGGGCCTGTATCACAGGTGATTGTGATTCCGGATATCCAGGATATACAAGATACCCAGGTTGTCTGTCAAGAATTAAGTGTTTCAAAAAAATAAAACAAAATAAGAAAGGTTGTAATAAGAAAACCTCTGAAATTAAAGAGAAGAAACTACTAAGGTGGGAAAAAGGCTGAAATAATTAGAAGAAAAGGAATGGAAATAAACAACTTAAGTTAACAGACCTATGGGTAGAAAGGAAGTCACTCCTAGATATCTTTCTACACCTGTACAAACTTCTCCTGAATGGGCGGACCAGTCAGATATAGACTGCAATGCTTTTCGGAGAAAGGAGACTGTCTGCACAAAACAAACAAAATGACCGTTATGACTGGCAGATTCCTATGATACTATTGATGCAGGACTCAAGCTATCAAGGGTGTCCTGAGTCTATGGACTTGGTATTTTCACCAGACTCTCACGCTGCTCAATCCCAATTAAGGAGTGCAACATCCCCTAAGGGGTTAAATAACCTTGTATTGAGCTGAGGAAACTGAGGGGACAATATGGCCCTAGGCAAGATAATACAGGAAATGAGTGTGACAATTGAAGGGTTAAAACAATTAGACAACGTTATAGGAAAAAGAAGACAAGAGGGACATATAGAAATAAATGAAGACTCAAGTAGCAGTATATTGAGACTCTAGAGGGAGCCGGTACTTCTAATAATGGACCCCATGATCAGAGAAGAATTAATCTAGGGGCAGCTTCAATTATTTCAGTACAAACTTTAGAAATCCTGAAGGATAGCTACTCAGCTGATATTATTCTGTTGGAAAACATCACCATTCTGAAGAATGAACTTGCTAGCTTGAGAGAGGATGTTTTTATAATAGAATCCTGTTGGATGAAGTTTTGAAAACCATAGAGATTTGAACTCCAGCCAGAATGAGCAGAAGTCTTTCTCACACTTAACTCAAGACTCTGTTACCAATGAGACAAAGGGTATTCAAGTTAATCTTCCCACCATTTGATAAGGATAAGGCTTGCTTCTGTTATTTATGGAATAGTAATAAGGGAATTACTAGTAAGAAGGTTACATATGAACCAAAAATACTAGGAAATATAAAATTAAAAAGGCAAGAAATATGAAGAGTACAGCAAAAAGATAGGACAAAGACGATAACTAATCCTGAAATTAATCAAGAATTATTAGGATCACATGAGGCCCAACAAGATATCACTGGTCTGTTACAAGAAAAGGCTGAAAATGATCAATTTGGATTGCCTAAACACAATTCTGTTAGATAAAATGGCCCAGATATTCAAAAGGTTGCACCATGCTCAACAGGGTTACGCATGTGCAAGTCCTACATTGCGCCATTCTGCGATATTCAGCAGGAGGCAGTTATGCCACTGACAACAGGTTGCACAACAGCACAATGCAAATGAATGCATGCTCAACAGGAGGAGGAACCATGATAAACTCGCAACCCGATATTCAGTCAGGTTGTGTCAGAGTTGTGCATGCTAACCCCAACCCGCGCCTGCACAACCTTGAGCCAAAAAGGATCAGTTGAGGGCCACCACAAGTGAGCTGTTGTATTGCAGGGCGAACACAGCAGCTGCCACCCTGGCTGCCCCAACTCGTCCCTGTGCCCCCCACCAGCCCGATCACCGGCATAAAGTAACATGACCCCCCCATCTCCCAAAGCCGATCGGGGCATAAAGCAATATGAACTCCCCACACATCTCCGATGCCCGATCGCGGGCATAAAGTAACATGAACCCTCTGCCCACACTCTTCAATGCCTGATCATGGGCAGAATGTGTATCAACCCCAGTGCCCGATCGCGGGCAGAATGTAAAAGCCCCCAGCCCAAATATCTCCTGGTGGTCCAGTGGACCGTAATGCCCGATCGCGGGCAGAATGTCAAGTTACAACCTCCAAACATCTCCCTGGTGTCTAGTGTCCCCCCACCCACCCACAAAGCCCCTCCACCGCTCCCCTGGCAATCGGTGGGCAGCAGCATCCACCGCCTGCCACCCGCTGCCTGCCGACTGACTGTCCGGTGGGGCTGCGCCCGTGGTGCAGAGCTGCAGCCAATGGGCGTGCAGCCATATAAATACATAACAGTCCAGATTTGTGAATGAACATCATTCACAAATCTGGACTGTCTATCTGATATGGGCCCATATCGTTACATGACAGTCCAGATTTGTGAATGAACATCATTCACAAATCTGGACTGTCACGATGAGTATGGCTGCACGCCCATTGGCTGTAGCTCTACACCAATGGGCATGCAGCCCACCGACAGTCAGTCGGCGGGCGGCGGGTGGCAGGCAGGTGGATGTCGCCGCCCGCTGCCAGGGGAGCGGGTGGAGGGCTTCGGGTGGGTGGGGACACTAGACACCAGGGAGATGTTTTGGGGTTGTAACTGACATTCCTGCCCGCTTATCAGGCATTACGGTCCACTGGACCACCAGGGAGATATTTGGGCCGGGGGGTTTTACATTCTGCCCGCGATCAGGCACTGGGGTTGATATACTTCTGCCCGCGATCAGGCATCGAGATGTGGGCGGGGGTTCATGTTACTTTATGCCTGCGATCGGGCATCGGAAATGTGTGGGGGTCATGTTACTTTATGCCCGTGATCGGGCTTCAGGATCTGTGTGTGGTGGGGAATGTATACACAGAGATACTGCCCGCAATCAGGTTGCAGGGTGCGCCGGTCCCCGGATGGCTGCTGCCTGGCAGGACGGCTGGTATAAGTCCTCGGGATCGGCACCTACATGCTAATGGCATGCAAATGGGGCCATAAATAGATGCAAATGGCCCCTGCCTTTGCATAAATTATGGCCCCATTTGCATGTCACCTTTTGAATATCAGAAATTTGCGTGATGGCTAATGGTACTTGGCGCCACCGCAAGTTTAATGCTCAACTCTGGCAACTTTAGGTGGTGCAAATTCCACTGCACCATGCGCAGTGGCTGTGGCTGGGGTGATATTCAGGGTTGCTCAATAGCGCAACTCCTTTGAATATCCCCGGCTCACCCCCTCTGCTAAATCATTTTGAGCAGTGCAAGGGCTTGCGCCTGTAAACGGGCGCAGTTTGAATATCTGGGCCAATGAGATTTGTGAGAATTTATATGAGAATTGTGACAGATCCCTCCATATGCCAGGCAAATCTATGTTTTTAAGTCTGTTGCAACAGCTCTTTTACTCTCCTCCTTTCTTGCTGTAATTCCTCATCTTTCTTTCCACGTTATATAGGCAGGCCTCCTGTATAACATTCTTTCTATCCCTAAGTATTCTTGCCCTGGTATATGAAGATCTGCACAGCCCTTTCTTTGGTTGCCCCAGCCTCCATTCTCTGTGAAACAAAGGTTAAACAAAAGTGTTTTTTTTTTTTGTTTTGTGTGTTTAGTTAAAGTGCTTCTAAAAAGTGGATTGAATGCCTTTAATTCATTCTTTTGGAATAATTAATAAAACAGACAAATGTTTCCCTCATAGAAGGTTACCTGCTTCTCTGTGTGAGTTTCACTCCTATTCTGTACTATACAGCTGGCGGCTGGTCACCTCCCATATTTAAAGGCACAGTACTAGGAAGTGGAGTTACTCCTGCATTGTCTGAAACTAAAATTTGATTAACCAGTTGTTGTTTCTATATAGTGATGTTGACAACATTAAAACTTGAAAAGAAATGTTATTCTGTGCTCAGAAATGAAAATAGACTTATTCTCCTGTGTAAAGATAATTTTGAAAAGCATAGGGTGGAGTTAAACAAGTCACATGTTCCCCTTTTGGTATATAGCCTTGGCTTTATTCAGTTCTGTAGATAGCCTGGTGGGTACAGACATACTGACCCAGTACGATGTTCCCTAGCTCCTTCTAGTGTCCAAGATGTTGCTTGAAACTTAAGTTTATTTTGAAGAAGTTTTATGTTATTTATTTTTTCATCTGAAGTTCGCAGTAATTGTCCAGCTTCAATAAAATTTTTTGCTTCTGAGTATCTACAACTGTGGAGCAGCGTCCTCCTTAAAACCCACACCTCACAAGGATATATTGAGTGATGAAACTAATTCAGGCTGAGATCACCACAGTTCCACCTACCATTTTTCTAGTGGGGTTGAAAAGGCAAACTCTGAACCTCATAAGAGGGATTTTGAAGGTACAGAATTTATGATAGAAATTAAGGGTATGCCCGAGGTCCCAAGGAAACTGACCAAGTGCTTCTAAAGAGGGTACTGGACTTTTTGGAATTAAGGACTGTGGAGATAAAGGAGAGATGGTGGTGATAAGACCCCAAATCAGGACTATGACGATACGGTTCTATTATATTGTGCTCTTGCAAGGGCAGCCTATTATATTCTGGAGAAGTTGCACACTATTGAGAACAGTGGATTGCTAGTGTCCTTACCAGTGATAGTTCCAAGAATTGTAGATGAGGAAGTATCAGGTGGAAATGAACAATGCAATCTGAGCCAAGTTTAGAAGAAGCCCTTCTATGGGAACCTCAGCTATACAAGACATAGAAGTGAAAAATAAGCTCCTAGGTGTAATAGGGGACTATGTCCTGAGGCAGAGAAAAGATTGGTGGAGTAGAACAGTTACATTATTTGGCTGGACGATATCATCAAGAGTGTCAAATAAGGAAGCTAGAGAAGAACTCTTACTTTTCTTGGGAAGAATTTTGGGGTTCACATCTTTAGAAATATGGAAGAATCAGTCAAGTTATACAGAAACAGCGAATGCACAAATCAGATTGCTATTACCTTTAAAATCCTCATATTGCTGGCAGTTTATTTTCACTGGCAAACAAGCTGGATGAATTGGGAATTTACATAGTGTTTCTGTTTCTGTCTAACATGTGCATATTTAGAAAAATGTGATGAGCTGTATATACCTGTCCGTGATCCAACTAGCCTTAGGGTGTATACGACAATGTTATAAGTTATATTATGACCAATCCAGTCCTTGAGCTATGCTCCACTCCTATGTATGATTACCTGTATATATCTGTCAGTTGAACTAGCTAGTCTAGAGTGTATAATCTGAAATGTGCTTACTACTATATGTTTCTCCTAGCGTCAAATGATGTATTTCCACATGTTTGTTTACTGTGACAAAAAACTGTACTCTCTTTGCCATGTCTCCTTGACTGTTGTTCCTCATGTTGTATTCTCCCGGTCGCTCCTGAAAATAGGCAATACTTGTCTAGTGCACTTACCCAGTAAACAAAAGCTAAATAAATAAATAGTTAATCCTTTAGAATTAGAGAAAATCTCCTTAGAACCATATCAGAGAGAGAATGGAGTAGAATCAACAGAAAACTCAGAGCCTCCTCTGATTGATTTTGGCAATTTGATAGACTATAACACCTTTTCTCCTTTAATTATATTGGATTCAGCTTGACACAAACAGAGGTCTGATAACAGACCATTATCAAAGGGCTTGGTGGGATCAAGATATGAACAACCTTTCCTTACTTTCATGGAATGTTGAAGGTGTTCACCTTAAAATAACTGACCCTGAAGTAATAAAATTCTTGGATAAGTTTGACATTATTGGTTTACAAGAAACATGGTGTTCAGAAAATGCTACTCCTAGGCTACCTGGGTTTACTGCCTTGGTGTTACCTGCAACTAAGGACAAGAAATACAGGAGACTTAAAGGGGCATCATTTTCTTTATTAAAACATCATTTAATTTCCAGATTATGGATATCCCAGTTAAGTCAGAGGGCATTTTGGCTCTCTGTATAGCAGAGGATCAGAGAAAGTTATTCTCTGTAATACTTATCCCCGGTAATAGAATGACGGATCTACCTGACCCTTATGTAAGGGATCTCCTAAACTGCTTGATGACTTGGCAGATCAGAGTACAGCTTACCCAATAATTTTTCTGGGAGATCTCAATGCCAGAATCCCAGCTTCCCTTTTAGAAAACACATATTCAGATACGATTTCTATGGTAGCAAAGATCAACACCAGAATCTCATATATGAGAAATACTCAAAATAGGAAGTCTAATTCTAGAGAAGGAGATAATTGAAGGGCTAGCTACCAGAAATTTTTTGCTCTGAATGGTAGGACTCAGGGAGATCTAGAAGGATGTTTAACATTCAGAGGTGCAACTGACTCCTCAACTTTGGATTAGATATGGGTTAACCTAGAAGCTGCAAAATAAATTCAAAATCTAGAGATTATGGATAGACTGGAATCGTATATAGTGCTGTCACAGTCCACTTAAGAAATTATTTTGAAATTGATAGTAATGAGCTGTTACAGGAAGATAATTTGAAGATCCTTAATGAAAAAAGGATTAAATGGGGCCGATCCATCATGCTAATTTCAAGAGCTCCTTAGCACAGGAATACTAGTAGAATACGTGAGCAAATTCTAGATAAAGGGAGACCTATAATGTCCTAGAAAATGGGAAAACATGCATGTTTTACTAGGCCCCAGATGTAAAACAACATATTGTGCCAAACCCACCTATAAGAAATCATGGTTTAATTTGAATTGTGCTCGACAAATAAAGAGTTTAGAGTAAAACTAAGACGATAAGAAGAAAAAACATAAATCTGCAGCTGACTTCAAGATATTAAAACAGGAAAGGGAGAGAGTATAGGAAAATACTTGAACATGAGAGATTAAAACATACCCAGAAACTATGGGAAAAGTTAAGACAAGCAGTCTTGGATAGGGATGGTAGGCATTTTGGAGCATCATAGCACAGGGATATAATATATTAATAGGATAAAGGCTCATATTACCCTGATATCTGTGTTAACTATTTCACTGGACTTTATTATTCCTTGAGGAGCTTAGAGGCCTGAAGTCTATGTATCACAGGAGAATGACTTTATGGCGAAACCTTTTTTGGTAACAGAGGAAGAAATTCAACTGGCGTTGACTGGGCTCAAAGCCAATAAAGCACCAGAGCCTGGATGGGGTCTTAGGAGATGTTTATAAAGCCTTTCCTGACTGGTGGATCCCTATTCTTATGCTCTTTTAATAGGTTGGTCCAAGGAGAAGTATGCCCTGTAAATTGGGCAGGTAGTATTATTTTCCAATATTTAAAAAGAAATCTGAACGAGCTAAGAATGTACAGACCCATTAGTCTGATAGATGTATCACAAAAAATTGTAGAATAATTTTGTCTAGGCTATTGACATGGGTAAAGGAAAATGCAGTGTTAAACGAGGCCCAAAATGACTTTCATGAGGACCATTCTACAGTCCAGCACTGCTATGTACTCCACCACTTAGTCTGGAAATACAGTAAAATTATGAAGGGCAAGTTATACTGTTGTTTGTGGACTTTTCCTCTGCATTTGACAGCATTAGCAGAAAGATTCTTTGGACTACTCTGAAAAATCTGAATCTAGAAGCTGCTCTTTTGGACATAATTATTAGGCTCCATGAAAATACCTGGGCAAGGGTTCAATATAATTAGTATACACATCTAACTGATAAGATTAAGACAAATGTAGGAGTAAGACAGGGATGTATATTAGCTCCACTCTTTTAACATCTATATAAACACAGTATTGGACCAGCTCAGTAATGTAGACTTTCATGCACCTAAGATTAATGAGCAAAGCGTCGAATGTGTAGCATATGCAGATGACCTAGTCTTACTCTATACTTAGACCTTGGCCTTAAAAGATTGGCCCATTTTGACTCTCTTTGCTCAGAGAAGGATCTGAAAGTCAACATGGGGAAAACAAATATCCTTATTTTTGGTGCTAAAACCAAAGGGTAGCTGACTTTAGGATGAGTGAAAAGCACATAGACACTGCTGAAACCTATGATTATTTGAGGGTTCGATTTCATTATACCCTGTCTTGGACTAAGCACTTAGAGATGATCAGACATAAATGAGTTCAGCGGATAACGCCTTAAACATATTTAATAACAAAATGGGGAAAACTTCAGTAAGAGGGGTCCTGAGAGTTGTCAAAGCTAAAATCAAAATGAGCATGCTATATGCATCGAAGTTTGGGGTTGCTCTAAGCTTAGAACATTAGAAATTATATTGAATAAACTTTATAAATATATACTTACGTTACATAATGGAACCTGAGTTGCATTCTTGCTATGGAACTTGGTCAACGTTCTTTGGCCTCATTTATTGATGAACGTCAGATTCTCTTTATTTTGCATAAACTTTTATTAGTTTGTCTTATTCAAACCATAACAAAAGCAACAGCTCTCATCTCAACAAACACATAGCATTCCTTTTCTAGGATTTACAGGTCTTTCCCATTTACATCAGTTATACTTCTCTAATTGATTTCAATATTATTATGCAGACCAACTATATATACATCACAACAGGTCGTGTACCTATTACTTAACTTTTTAATAAAATAATAATAAAAACCCACCAAACCCTCCCCCACCCTCCAGGTCCCCAATCCCTGTACAGGACCCCCTCCTCCCCTCCTCATCCCCTTCCCCAATGAATCAAGGGTTCACTTTATCTACTGTATATACTAACACTTATTTCTACAGCATCTGATACATAGCTCCTTTAGCTTCCTTTTTCTTTTATTACTCCTAACCTCAACTATCCCTAGAATACAGAGAGCATCAAACAGTCCGTGAGTTCTTTTGCTGTCTTATAGCACCCTATAATTGGTCCCCATACTCCTTGCTCCCTAAACCCTTGCAATCATCTTAACACTTCCTGCTCCATAGGGTTCATAGTGTGCCAAAAGGTGCCCACATATTCATAAACTGATTTTCCGTCATTTAGCTTTGTATGTTAAGCTTTCAAGCTGCAGTGCATCCCATGCTAAGTTTCTCCATTGCCTAATTGTGGGTCTGACCCCAGACACCCATGTATTTAGAATACACTGCCTTGCCAACACCAGAAGTATTCTCACCCATCTCTCCAACACCTCCCATTCATCCTGGTGTATGTCATCTAGGCCAAACAGCATTAGGGGCGGATCTACTCTAATGCAATGCCCTTTCATATTTGACAATTCTTCCACCACTTCCTCCAGGAAGGATTGGATGTATCGGACATGCCCAAAATGAATGAATGTTTGTATCAAGACAGTACCATATCTTTGGCAGATAGCCGGTACTGCTGTATTTTGTATCTATTAACTGCCACTGGTGGGTTATAGAGCCTGTGCACAAATTTATATGCTGCCTCCTTATATTTATTACATAATAGAAGCCCCTGATGTATCCCTTTCATTAAGGTCCATTGTTCCTCTGTTAGTATGTTGCCCAGATCTCTCTCCCAGAGGTACTTAGTTTTACCTGTCATGTCTGGCCATTGGAATCATAAAAGGGAAGTAGCATTCCTTATAATACCTTTGGATCTCTGCTTGATTTGCTGTAGCAACTCTTTGAGAGCCTAGACCTTAGACCCAGCTCCCTCTGTTTCTCAATGTCTTGAACATATTTCCTTACCTGGAAATATCTAAACAGATGGTGAGCAAGACTGAGTCCTCTCTAAGCTCACTGAATAAGTAAACCTCCATGTTCTTTCTTATATCATTAAGGCACAGTATTCCTCTTTCTTTCCAAATCCGAAATGAGGCATTCCCACCCCGGAACAAAGAAGGATTCCCAACTAGTGGTAATATAAGCGATTCTTCCTTTTGGTGCCCCATCAGTTTTTAATTTGTTCCGGCTATCTATTACACTATTCACTAGAATATTAGAATCCCTCTTTTCCCACAGCACTCTTCTCCCTCCTTCAGGTAAAAGAAGAAATCTGGACCCCATGTCCCTTCTCCTCCAGATCTATCCAACTGGCCGCCTTTGGCCTATACACCCAGTCTTTAATAATCCTCACTTGCCCGCCCAAAGTACAACTTCATATCTGGGTAGTTTAGCCCTCCTCTAGCTTGGTCTGCTTTCAATTTATTTAGGCTAGCCCTTGGCTTCTTCCTTGCCAAATGAATTTAGAACATTCTTTTCAAATTCTTCTATGTCTTTCCCTGTTAGTCCTATGGGTAGCATCTGTAGTGGGTATAACACTCTAGGAAGAATGTTCATCTTAATTAGATTAATACGTCCCAGCCATGATATGGGCAAGGTCTTCCATCTACCAGGTCCTCTCTCACTGATCTCAGTAGTGGGCTATAGTTTAATTTGTATAGTGATAGGAGGTCCTTCCTATTTTAACCCCCAGGTAAGTAAAGTATGAACCTACCCTCCATGAGCCCAAGTATTTCTCCTTTGCCCCCTCTTCTCCTAGAAACATAATCTCAGACTTTCCCAAATTCAATTTGTATCCAGAGAACATAGCAAACTGTGAGATAACCTCCAGCAGAGCCGGCATGGACTGAGAAGCCTCATCAAGTATACCATCATATCATCAGCATACATTGTAATTTTATGCTGCCTTCCACTTTCCTTTTCACCCTTGTATTCTTGGGTCTTCTCTAATAGTTATGGCCAGTGGTTCTACCGCCAATGCAAATAGCAAGGGAGAGGGCATCCCTGCCTCGTTCCCCTATGCAGTGTAAATTGTTCTGACAGGTTCCCATTGACCAGCACTGCAGCTTTAGGCATCCGATATAATGCCCCCACCATTCTAATACAGTTCTCTCCCAGTCCAAATCGTTCTAATATTTCAAACAGGTATGGTCATTCAATCCTGTCGAATGCTTTTCAGTGTCCATGGACAGTACTGCCGCCCCATCTATTAGCTTGCTCTAGGACATTAAGGACCTTTCTGATGTTATGATAGGAATGCCTGCCCTTTATAAACCCAGTTTGATCCGGGTGGATCAGGTTGGGAAGGATGCCTTCAATCTGGTGGCCAGAATTTTAGCATATACCTTGGCATCACAATTTAGAAGGGATATGGGTCTATATGATGCACATTCCATTAGATCTTTATTTGGCTTGGGAATCACACACCATAGAATTGCCACATGTTGCAGGCAACTCCCCACTCTCTCTTCCCTCCTGAATAGTTCCCTCATAACCACCCTTACATCTTCCTTTAGTAGCCTGTAGTATTCTGCGGGCAGCCCATCCGAGACCACAGGCTTTCCCAGGTTTCAGTGCATTAATAGCTGGGGTAATTTCCTCTTTGGTAATCTCCTTATCTAACATCTCTTGTTGCTGTTTTGTTATTTGGGGCAACTGGCACTTACCAGAAATTCTTGCCATACCTCCTTCCTTTCCCTCCCACCTGCTCTATATAGAGCTTCATAATATTCCTTAAATATCTCTATTATCTCTTCATATTTAGTAGCAACCTGCCCTCTTCTATTCTTAATACCCAGAATATGCACCATGCCTTTCTACCCTTCAAGGGTTTACCAACAGTGGCCCTGGCTTGTTTCCCATTCACATATCCTGTGTTTCAGATAGTATAGCTTCTTTCGAGCTTCATCTAACAAAAGGGTGTTTAATGTTTGTCTGGTTGTCACCAACTCCTGCCTCATTTCCTCACCCCCTCTTCCTTGCCACCCTCCCTCTAGTATCCTCAGCTTCTGTGAAGAGCTTTCTGCTTTTCTAATCTATTCTTTCTATATTTTGCCATAAAGCCTATAATTGCCCCTCTCATATAAGCCTTACCAGCATCCCACAATATTTGTTTGAAGTGGCAGTCGGTGCATTTGTGTCCATAAAGAATTTAAATTGTTCTTTCAAATAATCCTGAAATTCCTGTGAGCCTAACATATAAGTAGGAATCTCCATGTCTGTGTTTCCCCCTCACTCGGAGATTGAAAGGATGCCACCACCCTGCATGATCTGAAATCTGTATAGGCCCATGTGCCACCTTTCTCAGCTTTTCATTACCAACTCAGTGCCACATAAACATGATCAATCCTCGACCATGTTTTGTGTGGATTGGAATAAGTAAACTCCTTATCCTGTGGATAAGCCATTCTCAGGCATCCACCATATTCAGTTCTGCTATCCCTCCTCCATTTTCTAATACATGGATCTCTACATCCCTCCTCCAGAGTGATGGGGGTAGCATCAGGCGTACAGTTAAAGTCCCCCTATAATTAAATTTTCTAATTGTTCTTTTACTGGTATAGCCAAAATATTATTATAAAATTCTGGATCTAAATTTGTTGGTGTGTATATAATCCCAATGTGAACTTCACGCCATGGAGAGTCCCAGTTACAAAGACATATCTGCCCTCCCTTGGATCCATAAGTACTTTGTAACCTGTAAAGGCAAATTTTATGTATCAAAACCGCCACTCCTCTGAAGAGTTAGAAGAAGATGAATAGCAAGCTCCTATCCAGCCCTTTTAAGTTTCCCATGCTCCACCGGCATCAGGTGCATTTCCTGCAGGAGGGCTACCTGCATTTGTGCCCTTCTTAAAGCTGTCAGGATGGCACTCGCTTAATTGGGGAGGAGGCCCCACATTCAGGATTGTACCACTAGATCATTTCTCACCATTGCCCTTTTCATTTTTCCCTCTTCCTTTCTTTTCCCAAACCTCCTCAAGCACACCCTTCCCTTATTGACAGCTTTTGCTCCGACATTAACCCTCCATCCATGGCCTCCACCATTACAGCAATCATATCAGTAGCTCTTAGTTCAGTGCAAACCCTTTGCTCCTGTTTCTTTGTGAACCCGGCTTACTCTTATCTCTACCCCCATACCCTATTACCCTTTATTCCCCCTTTCCAGCATTATTCATACTACTAGCTCTACATACCTTACCCTTTCCCCCATAAGCCCCCGTCCCCTCTTGATCCTCTGTTACCACTCCTGCCATCTCCCATCATGGCTACACCTCCCATTCTTTGCTGATTGAGCAGCTACCTCCCCTCACCCCGAGACCACGTTACATATAGCAGATCAAATCCTGTCTCTTTATGGCATAATGAGGTACCATTATGAAAAGAAAACCCCAACATAACATAATTGTAACTTCAAGTTGCTTCAATCAGGCTCCTAGCAGCCTGACTTGACCTCTACTATTTTGCCTGCAACCAATGGTACCCTCCTCCACCACTTAACAACCCCCACAGTCCAGTTAATTTGTAGAACTTTGATTCTATGACTGGCCCAGTTGGAGGTCAGTAGAGTAGGCCACACGATTAAAACAATATACATGCAAGGCCAAGCTATCAAACACTCCTCCCGGCCTACCTTGCAGAAGCGCTCTCAGGGTGTCTCTCCACACTTCATCGCCTTCCTCCTCACGCTTCCATTGCTCTATCTAAGATTTCTATTAAGTCCCCATTCGCCACCAACGTAGAGCCAAGACAGCCGCAGCTCTCCCAGGTCCATCCACTTTAACAACAAACATTCAAAACAAAATTAAACGTGGGGTATCACCCCCAACCAGAGAAACTGTCAGTGTCTCTAGTCCCTCTTACTCCTTCCATCAGGTTGCCATCATCCTCAGCCTATTTTCTTTTTAAGCTCACTTATGAAGATGTTTGCCTTCTCCACCTCCCAAAACAAAAACACTGCGCCTTCGTGTTTATCTTCAGGATAGCTGGATAGATCATAAAGTGTTCCACCCTCATCTCTCTCAGCTGGGCCATCGTGCACCGAATACTCATCGTTTCTTGAGTAGCCTGGTGAATAATCTTGTGTAACATGAATTCTCGCCCCATTTATTTCAAATGGCTGATTAAGCTTGAAGGCTTTAATCACTGCTTCCCAATCCTGAAAATTATGATACTGGATCCACAATGCTTTTGGGGGCTGACCCAGTCCGGCTTTGGCAGTACAGCTCTATACGCCCTTTCAATCTTGTGTTTTCCCCTTTAGGCTGCAGCTTCAGCACTTTGGTAGTTGTTCAGCACAGAACTGCATTATATCTGCTCCTTATTGACCTTCAGGGATCCCTCGTAGATGCAAGTTAGTGTGTGAAAATAATTTTCCTGATAATCAAGGGCCTCCCTGAGGTCTTCCAGCTCCATCTCAGCATGACTATCTTCTCTAGCAATGGTTGCACTGCATCCTCCACTCTAGATGTACGATCCTCCACCTCTGTCAGTCTTTCCCCATGTGCTGCTGTTCTTTCAGCTATTTCTGCAGCTTCACCTCTAGTTTGTTCTCTAACTTTTCAAGCGTGGATTCAAGGCAGCCAAGACCTGTGCCGTCACCTCCGCCCCAGTACTGTCAGTTCTACCACGAGAAGGATATTGGGCCTGTGACTTCTGGTGTGGGCCCAGTCAGCTGCTTCTTTGGATTTTTCGTGTTTCTTGTGGGTTTTCCCGGCATACTAGTAGGTAATCGTCCATCATTGTGCAGCATGAACCACTTATATATCTATATTTGATGGTTCTAACCTGTATTTAGTAAAAAATGGTTTATTTTGGTCTCCGGAGTGCGGAGCTTGAGGAGTTCACATCCTGCTTCTCAGCTGCTCATTAGCCTCCCAGATTCTCTTTTTATTAAAACTCTTCCTCTTACCTCAACAAAGATATCCCAGGATGTGTATAGAGGAGGCCATAAAACTAGACAATTTGGGGTATGCACATTCCTTGATACATCTTATAAAATAGAAAATACTGCCAGCAGGGCTGAGCCACTTACTATATAAAATTTGCTTGAGGCCTTGAGGAAATTAGTCAGGATGTGAGTTGCAGACTTACTGATCTGGATATAAACATGTGGCATGTCCAACTTTCTAAGTTGAAGCTATATGAGTTTTACAGATCAGTAAAGACTGCATAGGATACAAACCATATCTTTCTTTCTTAACCTGTCCTAAACTTAGGAGACTGTACACTAGATTCAGAACAGAAAGTTACAATGCCCAGTACATTCATTTTAGGCAGAGAAGAGATGGCGTATCTTCCCGCTCTGTGTATGTGGTATGGGGACCATCGATGATCTCAGGCATGTGGAACTTCCTCCAAATTTGAAATCCATAGGAAAAACTGTTGGGTGATCTCAGCCTTCCCATTGAGGAATTACTTAAATATCTATTCTTCACAAGGGGAAAAGTTCAGCAGAGATCCTAGCAAGATTTCTCCTGCTAACCCGTCTATAATTTCTGTATAAAGAAGGCTGGAGATTAGTACAGTATATTTATGGAAATTTTATACCATTTGTATAAAAATGTATGTTTTATCTAAGCTATTATTTATTTTAACTGTGTCTTGTATTGTGTTTAATATATTGTAACTGCTTTATGCTGAACAACAAAATCTACCTACCTAATAATATTTATGTTTTATTTAATGCCACACTGTCTTCTGTTAAATTGCTGTTGTGCACATGTAAAGTTACCCTTTGCACAGGATGCTTGCACAGTATTGCAGTATCTAGTATAATTACTAGTGCTTGAATCATCTTCTGCCTTTCACGGACAAAGCTCAACACTTGAATAGTCGTGATAGCAACTGTTGTTTTTTTGTACCAGTCGGGATTTCTTTTTTCAGGAAAAGAAGTTGGTATTTTCATGTCGGGAAATTAACAATTGGGATTAAAGTACCTAACCCATCTCCAGTATATACTATACAACAACAAATGCTGTCACACATATTCATCCACAGGACTGGGACTGACATAAGGAAGTTCTAGTGGGGGTAGAAGGAAGTAGGCTGTTGGTTAACTAGGATCTGCAGCTTATCAGTTAGGTAGGGTAATGGGCAGACTAGGTGGACCATGCGGTCCTTATCTGCCATCAAATTCTATGTTTCTATCCACCTGCCAACAAGGATAATGGATAGGATACATCAGATTGTCCTTCACAATAGTGTGCATTACGTTCCATAAATGACTTAGTTTAGCTTTCACATCAAGTAAGCAAAATTTAAGAAAGTTAATTTAGGAAGCTGTTTGGATAGGAATAAGGATTTTGGATTCCATTTCAAATACTGGTCAGAATCATGACTGAGTCAGATTCAGAAATGTAACATCTGAAAATTCTAACAAATTCTGTAGTAACAGACTCAGACAATTCAAGCACTTTTAATGCTTAGCACAATGGGGCTAAATGTAGCACAGTGGTGGTAGCTAGGAACAGAGTAGTATCTATGAGCATCAGTTTTTGATGGTGGTGATGTGGCCAGTCACAATAATGATAGATGCAACTGATGCCTCCGTTGAGTGCTACTACAGAAGGAGTATAAACTATAGAGGCCAGGCCTCTGAATGTTGCTACATGGAAGGAAGAGAGTATACTGTAGGGTAAGATGGGATGCCAGAGATCACTGCTGCAGGGAAGATGAGGGAGTTGGGAATAAGAAATCTGATGTCAGTTAGCGCTGCAGTAGGAAAGGAGGAGGTAGAGATGTATGAATGAGAGATGCCTAATGCCAGGATTGCTGCTGAAGGGATGGGGAAGTGTGTGATTATCAGATGTAATGCCAATGTTTGTTGCTGCTTGAAGGAGGTGTGGATGAAATTCAACATCAATGAATGCTGTATGGGTTGGTCAACCTAAATCGGGCATAACTATACAGTCACTAAAATTTAAAAGGATAAGGTTGACTTACATATTAACAAATATATCCATGAGTATTTTCAATAGCAATTGGGCAATGTCTAGAAATCTCTAAAAATTGAACTCATGCTGAATTCAGCCTATCACTGTTTTATATGACTCATACTGATTTTCTTCCAGTCCTTTCACAGAAGAAAGGTTCTGAAAGAACTCCTAAAACTGAAGGTGGACAAAGCAATGAGGCCTGATGGGATTCACCCCAGAATTCTAAAAGAATAAGAGGAGAACTAGTGGCACCACTGACTATCTGTTTTAACAAATCATGGGAGGATGGTGTGGTACCTGAGGACTGGAGGAGGAAGATGTGATTCCCTTTTACAAAAGTGGGAGCAAGACAGAGGCAGGAAACTACAGACCTGTCAGTTTGACCTCAGTGGTAGGAAAATGATGGAATCACTTCTGAAGGAAATAATTGTTGAGTATCTAGAGGCTAGTAGGGCACAGGACCCAAGACAGCATGGATTCACAGTGGGAAGGTCATGTCAGATGAATATAATTGATTTCTTGGCTGGGTGACCAAAGTAATAGATCAGGGAGGGACTGTGGACATAGCCTACCTAGACTTTAGCAAGGCATTTGACAAAGTCCCACATAAAAGATTAATAAACAAATTAGCCAGCTGGAGTGGGTCCTAGGGTGGTAGCCTGATAAAACATTGGCTGGATAACAGGACACAGAAGGTAATAGAAACAGAGTCCCTCTGAAGAAAGAGGGGTTGCTAGTGGGTACTGCAGGGTTCAGTCATTTTAATGTCTTTATAGGTGACATTACAGAGGGATGGAAGGAAAAGTATGCTTCTTTGCAGATGACACAAAGATCTACAACATGGTTGATACACAGGGGATAGAAAGGATGAGAAGGGACTTGGAAAGGTTGGAGGAATGGTCAGAAGTATGGCAACTTGGATTCAATGCAAAGGCGTGCAAAGTAATGCACCTTGAAACAAAAACCCAGGGGAAGAGTACACAATGGGGAAAGGTAATAACAACAAAAATGGAAAGGGACCTGGGGTAATCATATCAGATGACCTAAAGGTTAGCAAGCAATGTGAGGAAGGTAGTAGGGATGGCTGAGGGATACGGGATATATAGGGTTAGGCATCACCAGTAGAAAACAAAAAGTTGTTATCCCTCTGTACAGACAGTTGGTGAGACCCCATCTTTAGTACTGCATCCAGTTCTGGAGACCCCATCTCCGCAAGAATATAGACAGGATGGAGACAGTCCAGATGAGGGCTACTAAATAGTGCAGGGTCTACAACAGAAGCCATATGAGGAGAGACTAAAGGAGCTTAATATGTATACCCTTGAGGAAAGGGGGACATGATAGAAACTTTTAAGTACATCAAGGAACCAATAAAGACCAAGAGGGTAGTATCTTTCAAAAAAGATGTACAAGAACAAGGGGACACAATTGGAAGATAGAGGGACAGCTCTGGGGTAATGTGAGTATTTTTTCACAGACAGGGTGGTGGATGCATGGAATGGCCTTCCTGAGGAGGTTGTGGGGTCAAAAACAGTGGGGAAATTCAAGAATGCATGGGACAGACATAAGGCAATTCTTGTGGGGTAGGAAGAAATAGACTGTTAGTTAACTAGGATCTGCAGTTTATCCAGTAGCTAGGAAAATGGGCAGACTAGGTGAGCCAAGCATTCATTATCTGCTCTCAAAGTCTATGTTTCTGTGTTTCTATGATTGTCCTTGACTGTCAATTGCTTGTATTCTGCACTGGTAATACCTTACTGCTATTTGTATTTTATGTCACCCTGGGACCACAGTGGTACAGTCTCAAGAAAACAGAATGGCAACAAGACTATCAGGCTGAGCTACAAACCAAGGCAAGCAGTAGAACAAAATAAGAAATGCAGAGCTCAAGCCTCACTTGGACAAACTATTCCAGACTGTTGAATGTCTAATAGAAAAGCTGCATTTATTCAGGATAAAACAAAGCCAATCCCTGACACTGCCAAATGTTTTGAATCACTGGACTCTTTCTCAAGGCATCAATACAGTCTGTTGATAATTTTATTATAAGTTTTGCTGATTGCACCTGACCAGGCTCCTGGAGCTGGTGAATGTCTGTTGTTCCAGTTTGTTCTCTTCTACTTACTGATGTGGAACCTTTGTAAATGAGCATTGTGCTTAAAGGTGTTTTCAGAATTACTGATGGACAGATAGATAGATAGATAGATAGATAGATAGATAGATAGATAGATACTGTAGATGGATTAATACATTGTAATTTTCAAGTAAGGGAATCTGGGGTTCCCTAAGCGAAGCCATAAATAATGAAACTGAATAAATGTTATGATCCAGTGTCATGTAAGTATTTTTTTTATCATCCTAGTTGCATATTGGTTTTATGCCTTCCAAATAAATTATTTGTGGCTACTACAGTTTGGTGTCTGGTGCATCTCTGGTCGATGGGTACTTATTCACTTTGCTTCATTAATTTGCCTTCTTTTGAAATAGCACCATTGTTCATGTTTCTGGTGCTTCTGCTTCCTGCATTGCAGCTTTTGGATATATAATACCAGAATTCTCTGAATTCAGATTTGATATATAAATAAAATAATTACCTGTAGGAAGACTTCTGGGAATTGATATGCACACAGTCTGGCATTGCTCGATCTGACAATTGTACAAAACTTTACATAAACATTTTGATAAATCCTCTGTCTGGCTTTTAATCTGAACTGTGGAATTATGTTTGATTGTGATGTTCAGTTCTTCTTGATAAAAACAAAACCAAAACAAACTTATGTTGCTTTTCTATCATAAATGTATACAAAGCATGTGGAAAACAAACTCAAAGTTTGTACCTTGACCTGAATATTCCACAAGTGCATCTGCAGGCTCTTTTGTGCATTTCCATATTTAACAATGAGTCTGATAGTTTTCAAAGTTGTTTGTATTTGAAATTGTTCTTGTTTTTCATCATGATGCTCTCACTCCCTGTCAAAAGAGGATGTTAAAGTAAAAGCATGATGAAGAGCAGGGATAGCATGTGTTCTATTTGAACTACACAGGTTCTTTAAAGAGCCCGTGCATTGTCTAACACTTGATTTTAGTAGATGCAATGTGTGGGACAGCACACTGGACAGCTGACATACAATATCTACAGTAGCTCCTTTTCCCCCCACTACATTATCAGCACTGCTACCTTACTGACTGTGACATCACTGCTGCTTAGGAACAAGTGACTGTCAGGTCAGTCTTCTGTGATGCCAATGTCAATGAGATCATGATGCTGATGATGTAGTGGGCTGGCAGTATAGCCTAGAGGTTAGACCAACAAGCTGTGAATGAGTTTGGTACATCAAGCAACAGACCAGGGTTTGATTCCCACAACCTCCAATTGCATACTGTGTGACTCTGTGAGCAAGTCACTTAAACTCCCAGTGCTCATGGGTCACCCTGAAAACAGGAACATGTGCCCTAGTGGGCCTTACCTGGTTATCAAAGAATAAAATTTAATAGAGATAGACATGTCAGCTGCAAGGCTGAACGTTGTTCCACACATCCAGCACACTGTTATCATGTAGAAGACTTTCTTTCAAACAAAAGGAAAAAAATACTTCAGAAATAAAAGTTACAATGGACTACTTCTCAAATTTGTCTGCCTGTATTGTCTCCACTAGTTCTTTAAATTTCATGAACAACCACAGAGATCAGCAGTACAGGACCTCAGATGAATGTCTCAGGAACCTGTGATGGATGGCACCAGCAGCATGCAAAACACCAATAACATAATGCCAGCATTTTGTCTGAGCCCAACATTTCAGTGAGAAAGTACTTAAACTGATGACCTTCTGGCCTAGACATTAGAGTTCCACTGAGACACAATGGCACTTTTGAGAACACAATTTCAAGGGAGTAAACAGGATTTAAGAAAAGTATATGCACAAGTTAAAACTATAATTAATAGGCTGGGGTCTGGGGCTGCTCTAGGCTCCCCAAAAAATGTTAACATTTTTTATGCATTCTGGTGCATTTTCAGGGTCATTCTGACATTATTTGGCTACTTTTAAAGTGTTGCTTTGACTTGTTACAAACAATAGATACACTATCAAAATAATAGCTTTTATCTACTTAAAAACTGTCAAAACTAAAAGCAACTGATCGATCAATATTAAACAGAAACACATATATTACATCCAAAAATGCTGCCATAAGATTTGCACATTGGTAACTGTATTGCATGTAAAGGGCCCGATTCTAGAAGGGTGGCACAAGTTGCCGCCAACACAATGTGCACCAGTCATGACTGCGACATTGACCCTGCGCCCCTATTCTAGAAGGCAGGGTCTCCGCAGCAAAGTCCTGCAATCATTACATGCAGCAAGGTATGCACACAGAGGGTGTACTCTGGCCAGTATGTCGCAACTCACTGCCGCAGGTCACAAGCGGACCTCCCAACCCATGCCCCAGCCCCCAGGGTTGCCTAACACAATGCAGACATCACCCACCCTGGTAGTCCAGTGTCCTCCCAACCATAAAATATATATAGATTCCCATTCCCTCTTAGTCTAGTGTCCCTCCCCAAACTGTACAGTATGATAATAGAAAAGATCCCATTTCCCTGGTAGTCTAGTGTCCCTCCAAACTGAAATTAATTTCTGAGTGCATCTGTACAGTGGCGCTAATACTGCACTCAGTCAGTATCTTGCCGTGGAGGTGAGAGGTGGGCTGTGCCAGTCGCTGGCTGGGGACTGGTGGGTGGGTGCTGGATGGGCTGAGTGGTGGGCATGGCTGAGTGGCGGCCACTGAGACTACCAGGTTAACGGGATCTTTTTTATTATCATACTGTACAGTTCAGGAGGGACACTGGACTACCAGGAAAGGGGATCTGATAGTATTCATTGATGTACAGTTTGGGGGCACTAGATTACCTGGGCTGTCTTATTGCTGCATATGAGGTGGGTGACTCTGGTTTGGGGGAGCATGGGTGGGGATGGCAGTGCCACCCTGCAGGAGCTTCTGCCAATGGCTGTTTCAGGGGCTGGGGGTATGGGTAGCCTGTGGAGCCCGATGGAGTGTACTGGGCATGGGAGGAGGAAACTGTGTACTGTCTGCTGGACAGCCGACGGGTATACAGGACCCCGAGGTGTTAAATAAGTTATACCAGCTAAATGCTGGTATAGCTTATATTGCTGGATCTCCTCCAGGGGTTCTTGAAGAATCCCATTGTGGGGCACTTTATGGCTGCCCTTCTAGAATGGGGCACAATTGCTGCCATAAACCCCTAGCATCATGTCACAGGGGGTTATGCAGCGTAATCGTTGTTTGGGCACAAGCGCCCTGTGCCATGTCGCAGGCCACTATGAACCGCAAAATGTCGCAACTGCTGGAGTAAGTTGCTATGCGCCATTCTACTTGGCACAACTGTAGTCACACCAGGCATAATCCTTCTAGAATCAAGCCCAAGGGTTAACTCTGTAGTTTCCACATGCTATGGGGCATTTCTAGCATTTGAATACATTCGGGCTTGAGTCCAACTTGAGAATCAGATCCCAACCTAGAAATAGGGAAGGGAGCTATTATTTGCACTGGTGTGTTCTACAGACATCCAACAGGGGGGTCTGTGGATAAGGTTTTAGTGGAAGCCACCCAAAATATTGCAAAAGACGGGAGAGGTGCTGCACTTCAGTCTGCCAGATGTAAATTGGAGCATCCTAGCAGCAGCTTCACCTAGGAGCAGGGACATCCAGAGCCCATTCATGGGGTGCGGTACTCAACCTTGTACAGTGTTGCAGATGTCATGGTGGGTGACTACCTGGGTCCAGTGATCACTGTGCAGTATGATTCAATGTAAGTACTGCGGCAGGATCGAATCACACAAAGGCAAGGGTCCTGGACTTCATGATAGCCACTTTTAAAAAGATGAGGGAATGTCTCAGGTAAGCCCTGGTGCGGGGGGACATGGGGAGTGGAGGAACAATGGAAATCTGAAAGGAGGGATAGAGAAGCAACAAACCTCTGTGTCAGACAAGTGAGAAAGAGCAGGAGGAAAAAAAAAAGACCCATGTGGTTCTCAAAATGGTGGCCGGAAGGTAAGGGCAAAATTGTTAGCATTCAGGAGGTATAAGGAGACACAGAGAGAGGAAGATAGACAGGTGTATCAGGAGAAACAGGGGAGGCAGGGAAAGCAATAAGGAGTACAAAGGCACAGACAGAGGACAAAAATAACCCGGTAGTGCAGAAAGGGGACAAGGCATTTTAAGGTATGTAGCGAATAGGGAAAGACCAGGAAGTTGTTGCTAGGCTTAGGATAGAAGAAGGGAGTGTGGAGGGAACCAGGAAAAGCAGACATCTGGAACAAGTACTTTTGTTCAGTATTCACAGAGGAAGGGAAGGAGAGGGAACACAGATAAGGCCAGGAGCATTGAAAGAGAGGAGGTAGACACTAGTCCACTTACAGAAGAGAAGGTTCTTAGGGAACTTGCAAATCTATAAGTGGACAAAGCAATGAGGACCAGAAGGGTGCATCCTAGGATATTGTGGAAGCTCAGGGAGGTGCTGGCTGCACCTCTGACAGCCTCATTTAACCACCACTGAAACAGGTGTGGTTCTTGAGGACTGGAGGAGGGCAGATGTAGTCCCACTTAACAAAGGTGGAAGCAAGGAGGGAGGTGGCAACTACAGGTTAGTCAGCCTGTTGCCAGTGGTGTGGAAAGTAATGGAATCACTACTGAAGGAGAGGACGATGGAATATCTGGAATCCAGCAGTATTCTGGATCCTGACAGCATGGTTCACGGGGGAGGAAATCAAGACAAACAATAGATTTCTTTGTCTGGATGACCAGGGAATTGGACCAGAGTGGAGTAGTGCGATGGCCTACCTAAATGTTTGTAAGGCATTCAATGCTGTTCCACATAGGAGACTGTAAACATGCTGGGAAGCTTAGGAGTGGTTCTAAGGTGGTAAACTGGATGAGAAATTGGTTGTGGGACAGGGACAGAGGGTAGTGGTAAATGGAGTTCACTCCAAGGAAAGAAAGGTGACAAGCGGGGTGCCACAGGATCAGTACTGGGACCGGTCCTCTTTAATGTCTTTATTACAACATTCCAGATGGCTAGAAGGGATGGTATGCCTCTTTACAGATGACACTAATATCTGTAATAGGGTAGACACTCTAGGGTGGGGTGGAAAAATGAATAGGAAATCTAGGAAAGTTGTAGGAGTGGTCAAAACCTAGGAAAGGCATACTGAGCTGAGTAGTATTTCATTTCCAGATGCATCCGGGGGTAATGGAGGAAATAGTAAAGTACAAATATGAACAGGTATGATCTAATAAATCTTTGTTCTCCAGGACCTTTGTTTAGTGTCCTGTGTTTTAACTCCATTGCACTGTATGTTCTCCAATACCCATGACATGTTAAATTTTGTTACTGTATGTCATGTTGCGTTTTTGCTACTGTGTATGCCATCTTTATGGCCTGGGTCATGCCTGCAAATGGTCTCTGGGATCAGTGTACTTATCTGGTTAACAAATAAATAAATAAAACAATTACAGATCACAATCAAATCCAATTACATTTTTTTTAAATTGTGTTACCTTTTTTAATTTTCAGATCATAACTCAGTTACAGAACTGCATTATATCATAATTCACAACAGTAACATTTAACTGTTACAGACAATACTCAGCCATTACAAAAACTCCAATCTCAAGCCCCAGAACTCCCAACCCTCCCCAAAAAAAACAACACAAAGTGGCATTTAGATATAAAAGAACAATGCAGCAACTGAGACCTCACAAGAATAAGTAAAGTAAGAAAAGCATAGCTTGAAAGAAAAATCCTCGTCTTCAGTGAAACTGATAAATGTAAAAAGAAAACTGAATAAAGCGACTAGAACATTTGAGTGCTAAGAATTAATTGATATACAGTAGTTTACTCCATTAAAAGACAATGCCATCTAAGTTGTTTCTCATGCTAGCTATAAATTTCTCAGCTCTTAAATTAAAATAACTTCATTCCTCCTTTCCAAGAAGGGAGGAGTTTGAGTGGTCTTTCCAGTGTTTTAAGATGACTTTTTTTAGCTGTTAAAGCAATTATGCAAATATTATGTTTCATTATGGAAGAGAAATACTGTCGAATCTCCTACAATACAAATCTGAGGAGAAAATATATATATAAACCTAGTTTACTACTTATTCTGGATTTAATTTCTGACCAAAAGGCCGTGACTAGAGGCACTCCATAATATATGGTAAAGAGAGCCAACTCCTGAACAACATCTGAAGCAAGCATTTGAAGACAACAGGTCAAAACCAGACACTTTTAAAGCAGTATCGTATGAGTTATGTAAGATTTTGATTTGAATTTGCTTTAATCTATCCTTTGAAACAGATTTGTATACAGTAAATCTTTCCAGACCAGTGACCAGTCCAAAGTTAAGTATCCTTGTCTGTTTGACCAAAATGTAGCTATTATAAATGTATATATTAGGAAAGTCTGGTTAGACAAAACTGGTATAGCTTAGAAACGGATGTTTTTTAACTATTGCCAGAATAATATTCAGTAGTAGCCCTACAGTCTTCAAGCTATGGTGTAGGCCCAAAATGAAATACAAGGATTAGTTTTAAGGTATATAATTTGAAATAATACCCTTTACCAAAACTTCAAATTTAAATCTTCAAAAGCCATGAAAGAGCCCTCACTTAGAAGGTTTTTAACCAAGCCAGCATGGGTTTACAACAGGAAGGTCCTGTCAGACTAGTCTCATAGATTTCTTTGACTGGGTAACCAGCGTGGTGGGTGGACTAAGGGGTGCAGTTGATGTCACCTACCTTGACTTCAGCAAAGCTTTCGATACTGTTCCACATAGAAGATTGATTAATAAGCTGGGTAGGCTCAGGGTGGGTCAGAGGTTGGTCAACTGGGTGGCAAACTGGTTGGTGGGCAGAAAACAGAGAGTAGTGGTAAATGGTATACAGTCAGAAGAGATGCAAGTCACAAGTGGGTACCTCAGGGATCAATCTGCTGCCAGCCTCCTCTTCAATATCTTCATCAGTGACATTGCAGATGGACTGGAGGGAAGGTTTGTCTGTTTGCAGATGACACCAAGATCTGCAACAGAGTAGATGATCCGGATGGGGTGGGCAGAATGAGAAGAGATCTGGAAAAACTGGCAAAATGATTGGAAGAGTGGCAACTGGGGTTTAATGCAAAGAAGTGCAAGATCGTGCACATAGGGAAGAGAAACCCTGAAGCTACCTATAGGTTGGGAGGAGTTGCTGGCAATCACAATGGAAGAAAGAGACTTGGGCATCGTCATCACAGATGACCTGAAATCATCAAATCAGACCACTAAATCAGTAGGTAAAGCTAGAGGGATGCTGGGGTGTATTAGTAAGGGTATCACAATTAGTAAGAGGAGGTAATGATTCCTCTTTACAAGACACTAGTTAGGCCCTTATGGAGTATTGCATGCAGTACTGAACCGCACCTGCACAAGGACATTAACAAAATGGAGGCAGTCCAGAGAAGGACAACCAAAATGGTGCAGGGACTGCATCAGAAAACATATGAGGACAGATTAATGGAGCTCAATATGTATACCCTAGAGCAGTGATACTCACACAGGCTCTTTTACCGTCTCGTGTGGCTCCTTTAATTCTCTAATACTGCCTTATATACAGTATGTGGCTCTTTTAAATGCTGCCCATTAATACCCATTCCACTGACTATTAAAAAAAAGACTGCTTGAATGCTTTCTTTGTGGGTCATTTGCTGTGGAGTTCTACTGTGTCTATTCAATGAAATTAACAGCAAACTGCTTAGCGCTAAATTGGTGCCTGTTAATTTCATTGTATCTGGACAGAACCAAGTAGCAGTCACATCGAAGACTGAGCTGTACTGTAGCCCTCAGATGTAAGTGCAATGCACTCCTTCCTTCCGTCGTGGCTGGATCCAGAGCACTGCTTATGTGGTGCAGAACTCCACAGGAAAGCAGATAAAACATCTCGATCGGAGATGGAAAGGACAGAAAGAAAGAGAGACAGCATGAAATGTGATTTTAAATCATGCACTGTCCTCTCTGTGTCTGTCTCTCTCCGTGTGGCATTGCAGAAGAGTCAGAAGAGGTGTGTGAGGCACAGTGAGGTATACATTGGAGGTAGCATATTTTTAGGAGCAGAATTTCCCAGACAGCAGATGTTTACTTCAAAGCACCTGGTCAGCATTTCCTGACAGACATTTTGCTTCCAGGAATTTTGTAATTTCACCTTGTCAGCCTCGTTTACCCTGCTGTCTTCCTCTGCTAAAAGCGGCTAGCTGAGAGAGGATATCCGACCGCAGGTGAGGCTATCTGCTTTATAAGTGCCATAAGAGCTATGTGGCTTTCTCTCTGCTGCTTATCAGGCTTGCTGGCTTTTCAGGCAAGCTGTCAAAGTCCATTTAAGGGACAGCACATCAGGAATAGATAAGTAAGCCAATCTTATTTGAGGTTTCTATCTGCACTAATGTGTATATGTGTGTGTGTGTGTGTGTTTATCACAAGAAAGAAGGCTGTGTTAGTGATTTTCACCAACATGAAGGGTGTGCTTTCCTCTACATTGGGTGTTAGTGTGTTTCAACAGCAAAGGAGTCTTAGAATTGCAGTGACCACCATAGCGCTGACTTCACAACACTTGTTGCAAAGAGAGTGCCACATATCTAATTAACTGCAGTAGTATTATTATCTGTTATATCTGAGTAACTATTTTATTATGGTTTATAATGTGTATTTATTTACAAACATTTGCAATATATTGCAATTAAATGTTTTTAAAATTATACGTTCTGTGTGCATGTATCATTTCATCTCACATGTCGCCGTCTATACCATGTATGTCTGTTGTGGCTCCTGACCAAAGTGTAAAAATAAATGCGGCTCCCGATCCTGACCAGACTGAGTACTACTGCCCTAGACCAAAGGAGGAGAGAGGTGATATGATTGAAACATTCAAACATCTGAAGGGCATTAACTAGGTGAAAGAGTCTAACATGTTTCAACATAAGAAAAATAGCAGGACAAGAGGACACAGCATGAGATTAGAGGGAGGCTGATTATGGAGTAATGTGAAGAAGTTCTTTTTCACAGAAAGGGTGGTGGATGCATGGAACAGCCTACCTCAGGAAGTGGTGGATATGAATACAGTGCAGGGCTTCAAACAGGCTTGGGATAGGCATAAGGGAGTAATACAGATGAGTATGATTAGATAGGCCATTGACAGAGTAAAGGCCTATGGCACATTCATAAGATAGAAAAAATGTGCGACTGGATGGGCCTTGCGGTCCTTAGCTGCCATCAACTTCTATGTTTCTATGTTTCAAGCATGTCTTTAATACAGGGAACAAAGTTTTATCTAAAAGCTTATTATTTAAAGTTACCTTTATATAGAAAGGTTGACCAGTATCCCTCGATAGTGGAATCTTCAGATATTTACACCACTGGCCAAAAATTTGTAAGAAGTCCCATAACTGTATTCTTAAGTTTGATAGGTAGAGATTTAAAAGTCATGTAATGTTAGATTCTAGACAATAAACTTATATGAGAATTCCCTTTTAATATCTAGCCAGATAGGTTGGTAAGTGACAGGAATATTGTTAAAATGGGTCACCTAAATATATTGTTTATGTTACTAACCAAATAGTATAACAGGAAGTTAGGTAACTTAAATTCTCCTTGATTTTTTATTAAGGGCAAGTTTTTCAAATGTTATTCTTGCTGGTTTGTTGAGCCAAATAAAATTCCCAGTCACCGAGTGTAGTTTTTAAACCAAGAAAATGGTAAAATGCATTTAAAGAACTTAAGGGATAAAAGATCATGGAAAAACATTTATTTTAACTACACTACTTCTACTTAATATTGATGGGGTAATTTCTTCCATCTTTCTAAGTAATGGAAGATAACATATTATTAGATTTAGGTTTAACATCTGCTTATTGTCTTGTGAAAGGTACAGCCCAAGTATTTCAAGTGCCAGGGGACCAAGTAAAACCAAATTTGAGTATCTTGTCCTTAATCACTTTGCTATTAAGGGATATTACAATTGTCTTAGCAGTATTTATTTCATAATTTGAACAACTGAGCTTTTAATGGTGGATATAATAGCAGGGACTGAAATATTTGGGTACTGCATGTGCAACAGTACATCACCAGCATAAGCTGGAAAGAGTTAGAGTTTGAGAATCAATGTTAATGCCTTTAATATCAAGATTATGATTAAGAAAGTAAAGAAGGGTTCTAGATAAAATTAAAGAGTACTGGGAGAGCGGGCATCCTTGTCTCATGCCAGAATTCAACTCAATAGATGAAGAAAAAATACCATTAATGTAAAGTCTGGCAGAGGTTTACAATATAAAATGTTTTACCATTCAATATATGTTGTGCTCCACACTTGGTTTCAGCTCCTTGGAGGAGTTTTCACTGAATTTAATACATTTTCTTCTGTATTTTAGAGGTTTAATTTAAAATTACTGCATTTTGTACAGCAATTTGTTAAGAATATATGTATAACTTGGTTTAGACCACATTTATTGCATTTTAGTGTGTCTGAAATCAATCATAGAACTACTTTTAAAGCAGTTCCAATCTGCATTTGATCACCATTTTATGTTTGCTTGCACACATGTGCAAGAAACATAGTGCCACCATACAGATTTTGTTGGTGTGCCCTCAGCTTCAATGCCCTGCTCCCTATTGCAGGTATTGTCTCACCACACTAATAAATGTCAGAGCTGTCTATGACAGCAGTTCAGATTCTGATGGCATACAGTTGAAAGTGAAAAACTGCTGCAATCAGTTGGCAGTATGCAAATTGCTTACCGTCACCTGCATCTGAACTGTCATAGACAGTTCTTCCCCTTGAGCACCTACTTAGCAGCTGGTAGCCCACCCAAGCGTGCTCATGCACTACTTCACCGCACACTGTATGGCCCGACGGGGGTGCTCAGTCCCCGATCGGCTCTGCTGCCCCAAACAGATTTCCAGGTGCCCGCTGGGGCCCACACCAGCATGGCAAAAGTCTGTATGGTGACAGGGTGCCCAATCCCCGTCGGCTCCACTGAACTCCCCAGCAAAAAAAAAAACAACTTCCAGTTGCCACGCTGAAGCCCACCCCAGCATGGCAAGCGTTCTTATAATATGCAGGGGTGCCCAATCCCCGTCGGCTCCACTACCCCAAAAAGATAAACTTCCAACTGCCACTCTGGGAGCCCACCCCAGCATGGCAAAAGTCTGGTGTCGTCTTCTAAAATGAAAAAAGACACCTGTAAAAAGAAAAAGCAGTCCCTAGATTGACTGTCTTGCCCCCAACCTGCACCCACCCTCTGCACCCCCCCTCCCCACCCCCACCCCATACTTACCTCCAGAGCCCAGCGCGACAACCTTCAGTGGACGGAACACGTCTGCACTCTTCAAAGCCGACCATAAACTGAAGAAATGCCGGTAAGCTGTATAATGGCATAACTGGGTTTTCAACATTGGTGCATATCTTAGCCATTTGAGAATTTTTTCACCACATTTTCAACATGGGGTTCTTGGTGCCCCACCTCATGAACTCAGTCACTGTAATTTTGTTATTCGGTCCCGAAAGGTGATTTGGCAGTCATTGCATGGGACACCTTTCAGGGCCAGATAATGAAATGACAGTGTCACAGACCATGGTAGGCCCCAAAACCTAAGTTGAAAATTTGGTGAAAAAATTCCAAATGACTGTTTTATGAGCGTGCATTGTGCATTTCCTACGCATGCTCATAACTTACAAATTTTTAATATTTTCACTTCAGATTTTCAATATTGCCATTTTACCACACCTCCTTATGAGCAGTATAGCTGTCATTTTCACATCTTGCCCAAAATGTGTTTTCGTGCATGTAGCGCTAATGGTGTGGTCAGTGTGCAAAATCAATGTTCAGGACAGAGTAAGAAAATCACAGTGACACTGTTCATGAGCAGAGGTCTTAAAATGGCTATGTTGAAAATTTGGTGACAAAGTCTATAAAATGACTGTGTTATGCGTGCATTGCACAGTTCCATGCATCCTCGTAAGTTCCACGAATCTGTAATATTTTCAGTCAGATTTTCTACAGTGACATTTTCCACCTCCTTATGAACAGTGCATCTGTCATTTTTCACACCTTGGCCAAAATATGTTTTCATACTTCAGGCGAGAAATGCGTGGTTGCTGTAGAATTCAGTGTTTGGGACAGATTATGAAAATCACAGTGACTCTGTTCATGAGCGGAGGTCCCAAAATGCCTGTGTTGACAATCTGCTATAAACAATCCCAAGCTAAGTACATTACGGGTGTGCATTGCTCAATTTCTACGCATGCTCGACTTCACCAGTTTTTATATATTCACTCCAGATTTTCAACATTGCCATTTTACACCTCCTCATGAACAGTGCAGCTGTCATTTTCACATCCTGTTGAAATGTGTTTCGCACCTGTGGTGCCAAATAGCGTAGTTGCTGTACAAAATCAGCTTTCAGCTAACACACTGATATTGCCTCTGTTCATGAGGTGGGGATCACAAAACCCATGTTGAAAAATTGGGTGAAAGCCTAATGAGCAGCTTGGGGGCGTTAGGGTTTCCTGCCATGCGCGCCCCACCCTGTAAGACTGACCCAGGCATCAGGGGTGTGACTTGGGATTGTCGCCTGTAATGCTCATACCATTCCTCCCCACCCACACCCTGCAGCCAGTGACAAAGCATCGGAGGTGTTTCCTTGGACTCTTCAGCCCCAAGTTCACCCCATTATCCTATACTGCCCATCTCACCATATTCCCTTATGGAATGGGGTGAGCATAAAACAAAGACCCCAAAAGCACACCATGACACTTGTCAGTGTCTGCAGGGTAGGCTGTGGTGAAATGGCATGGCCGTTATGCCTGACGACTCAAAGGCACACCCCAATGCCTGTCAGTCTCTGCAGGGGTGGTGGTGGGGGTTGGCTCAGTTCAATACTTCACTGCCATTCCTATTGTGCATCTCTCTAACTCCTACATACCAATGCCAATGCCAGCAAGCAAACATTCGGCACTGACAAATGCTTGTTTCTTTTTCTTTTGAGTCTGTTTTATTTTAGTTAGCAGCCTATGCAAGTCTTGGTCCTCCCCAGTCTTTTCCTTGCACTGCTCATCCATTCTGCCCCATCCATCCAATCCTCCTCTGTTCCCAATTGCTCAACCTCTCCTTTTGTTAACTCTTTTAAATACTTGTTCCCTTTCTGTGTCCATGAGTTTTTCACAGACCCTCACAGGGCTCCTATCTCCCAACAGCTCCTGCCAAATGCCGACCAGCCACCAAGCAGCCCTTCCTGAGCAGCTAAAAGTGCAGGTCCAACCACGGTGGCCAGAAAATGCTCTGGTCAAGATCTGAAATCTTGATGCCTTTTTCTTCAGAGGAGCATTTTCTTTGCCCTGAAATCAGTGCTGGTCCCAGAAAGACTGTTTTGTGTTCTACACTTGGTTTTGGCTCCTCTGAGGATACCCTGCTGGCGATTCACGCTGGCTTCCCACCCAGCCACCCTAGGTGGATGTTTACCTTATAGCCTTGAGAAATCACATGATTAGATGAATGCAGGTTTTAGAGTTTTAAAGTGCCTAGTTCTCCATTAGCACGTTATAAATTTTGACCACTAAGTATTACTAAACTCCCCATTTTTTCCCTGCTTCTTTTCTTTTGTCAGTCCTTTCCTTTGGCAGCTCAATAAACCCTGTCCCACCTCAGCAATCACATGTGAGTTATTGTTACTTTTGCTTTCCCTGTGGTGTCTTCTTCTACTACCTAGACAAACAGTTCCCTAGACCAACAGCTCCAGGATTGACTGCCTTAGCCCCTCCAACCTGCTCCTGACATTGCTCCTTCTCTTTCTGCTCCTCTGAGTTAAGTTACACCACCCTCTCTCATTACTCTCCCCTCTTCCCTTTATTATGTTCCTCAATACTCACTTGTCTACCTGCCCTCTCCTGCTCCTTTTTCTTGACACTTTTCTTCCCACCACTGTTTCCTACTCTTCTCAGCCCTCTTCCCCAGCTTTTCCATCTCCTACCTCTGATTACTACTACTCCCACCCCACATTATTTCCTGCGGTAGCCTTTGTTCACCATCCAGCCCATTCTTGTCCTCCTGTCTCTCCTGTCTACCCCACCCTCTGCCCTCCCTCTCATTCACCCAGGACTGCTGCCTTCATAACCTTGAGCTCTGTATCACTGTACTTCCCTACCTACACATCCCCCCCAAAAGATGGAGACATAGGCACCCCCCCTCCCCCTTTTCCTCCTCCTCTTTTTTTATCTCTGGAAATGTCCATCCTAATCAGGTCAACCCCTACCCCTCTCCCTCTGCCTAGCCCCTCCAAGGTGCAACTATTAACCCTTCCCTGCCAAAAGCCTCGCACCTTTCATTTCGATGCTCACAGCCTCCTTCCCAAAATGGGCGATCTCAAAGTATGGTTCACCCAATATCAGCCTGACATTCTCTGTGAAACTGAAACCTGGCTTTCAGCCAGAATCTCCAACTCAGCCTCTCTATCCTTGAGCTCAATTTATTCCATCAAGACTGTGGGAAGCAAGGTGGTGGTGCCCTTTATGTAAATCAATCTCTCCTGCTCAATAACCTTCAAAGAGTCCCACTTCCTCCCATGAAGTAATCCTGGCAGTATTATCCCTCCCTTCCTCTGCCCCACTCTTATTGGTGCCTGTGACAAGTGGAATAGGACACTGTCCTAGTTGTTATGGAAAGAGTCTGAATGCAGGGACCTGTTCTATTCTTTCCTTTTCTGTCTCTTCTCTGTCTGGTTGCACAACCACATTTTCCTGTGAGACCTAGGATTTATTTAATCCCTCCGACAGTCTCAGTTCTTGCCTCTCACTGTCTCTCAGCCTTCCTTTGCTGTCTCTGTCTTTTCCTCCCTTGCATATCTGCTGATATAAAAATATATGCAAATCATTATGTGGAACTGTAACTGCTATTAGGATCCTTTGTTTAGAAATTATATAGTGTTCATTTCTGAAATGTATATAATTATAGTTTGAGATGATTGCAAAAAGCTATTGGCAACTCAAGAGGTTACATTAGTGCAATTTTCAATCCTTTTGCAGAGGAGCTGTGGAGAAAGGGCCACTGTTCTGGAACATAGTGTTCCTTCTACACCTGCCTGAAACATACAACAACAGTTTAGAAAAAAAAACTGGATGCTTGTTAGAAAAGAAGCTGGAAGGACTTATAAGACTGAGCAGCAATGCTTGCAAGAGGACACTGAGGTTGAAGGAAAACTCAGTTGGACTTTTCTGTTTATTTGGCCTTTGTAAATAGTTATACTGCACAATTTTATTTTTTTATGTTACTGCTAGTACAAATAAAACTCTTGTTGCAAATTTTACTACTGCTCCTGGTTTTCCTATGCTCCTGACCTGTGCCTCGATGACAGTGCTCTTTTAAAATAACTCCTGATACCCTAGTTTCCATCATCACTTCTATCTAGGTCACTCACTACTAACGGTGAACTGCTACTTCTAGGTGACTTTAACCAGGACTGACTCTCCCCCTCCTCCAAGCCCACCATTCTTAAAACTGAAGCCCTAAACTTCACAAAACTAATTCATGAACCCACCCGCTTTAACCATCACTCCCAAAAACACTTATTGCTAGACTGGGTGTTATCCTCTCACCCCCACCGGATCATTGCTGCGGTACTTTACCAGGTGCCCTCAGTAACCACTGCATCTTTTTCTGTATCATAAAATTCACTCTCCTGTGCTGCACCCAAATACCTTTGGCCCCAGCCCCTTCACAAATTAGATGCCACTGCACTCCTGCATGACCTTGCAGTAGCAGATTGGCAACTTATTCTCATAGCAAATGAAGTTGACAATGCCTTATCTCTCTTCACCAGCCTTTTTCTCCACATTTCAATCATCACGCTCCCTAAAAAAATCAAGAGTAAAATACATCATCATCCCTGGATCTCTGCTGACCTACTGGCCAAATGTAGAACCTGGTACAAAGGTTGCTACCATTATAAACAGTCCCAATCCCAAGTGAACCTCCAAGCCTACAAAACTCTCAGGAATAAGTGCACAAGGCCATCCACCTGGCCAAAGCAAGTTATGTCAGGCAATACCTACAGCAGGAAAGCAATCCATACCCTCCTTGACTTGCCTGTTAGACAGATCTCCTCTGTTCTCAAAGTTGACAGCATCTCAGTCTCTGACCCAGCCTCAGTAGCTGAGACTTTCAATAAATTCTTCACCATTTGTGATCTCCTGACAATCTCTCCCCTTCCCCCCACCCCCTCTGAACCCTGAGATGCCCTGGACCACCCACATATTTTAAATTCCCCTTTCTCCCCTCAAAGTCTACAATGTTCTCCTCACCCTTAACCCCTCCAAGTCCAGCCCTGACGGTCTCCACCCCAGGTTTTTCCACATCTCAATCTCAGCCATACAGCCCAACTCACCCACATTCTAAATCTTTCATTCCTCATCTCCACTGTCCCTAAGGCCTAGAAATCTGCCAAGGTCTTACCCTCCATAACGGAGGTGATCCCTCAGCTCCAGATACCTATAGTCCCATTCTTTTCCTCCTTTCTCTTGCCAAACTTCAGGAATCTCTTATTCACATTAGGCTGTCAGATTTTCTGGCCTCCTCCAACAGCCCCTCTCCAGTGCAATCTGTCTTTAGAAAACAACATGACTATTTCCTCACTTTTTGTGAGTTCTGATTCAATCTTCTCAGCAATGGACCACAGCCACATCATAGCCACCATCTTTATAGACCAGGCCAAACCTTTTGATTCAGTATCCATCCCTCCTGTTACACAACCTAAGCTCAGCTGGCCTTGCTGAATTATCTGTAAATTGGTTCCATTCTTACCTTCTTGACAGGCAGCAATCAGTCCAAATAGCTGAAGCCCTTTCCCTCCTCTCCCTATCCTCCTCCGGTGTCCCCAAGGATCAATCCTCAACCCCATCCTCTTCTCCCTTTTAGAAACATAGAAACATAAAATTTGATGGCAGATGGACTCCTACCTAATGGATAAGCTGCAGATCCTAGTTAATCAACAGCCTACTTCCTCCTACCCCCACTAGAATTGCCTTATGTCTTTCTCATGCACTCTTGAATTCCCACTGTTTTGACTCTACAACCTCATCAGGAAGGCTGCTCCATGCATCTACAATCCTCTCTGTGAAAAATATTTCCTCACATTTCCTCTTTAAGCCGTCCCCCTCTATTTTCAAATTGTGCCCCTTGTTCTTGCACATCTCTTTTCTGAAAGTTGATACCCTCTTGGACTTTGTTGATTCCTTGAGGTATTTGAATGTTTCTATCATGTCCCCCTCTCCTTCCTTTCCTTGAGGTTGTACATCTTAAGCTCCTTTAGTCTTTCTTCATATGTCTTCTGATGCAGACTCTGCACCATTTTAGTTGCCCTCCTCTGGACAGCCTCCACCCTGTCTATGTCTTTCGGAGATGGGGGTCTCCAGAACCATACACAGTACTCAGATGTGGTCTTAATAACTGTCTGTGCAGAGGGCCAACAACTTCCTGTTTTCTACTGGTGATGCCTCTCCTATCCATCCCAGTATCTCCCCAGCCCTCCTTACTGCCTTCTCACATTATGGGCCCACCTTAGGGTCATCTGATATGACCACCCATAAACAACCTCCCTCTGTCTGCCAATCTTTCAATATGCACTTGTACGCTGATGACACTATCATCTTCACCTCCAGGCCCTCTGCCCTCAGTGTACAGTCCCCACTCCAAGACGATTTCAACAGAGTCCAGGCCTGGTTCTTGAAAAACAACTCAGCCTCAATGCCATGACTTTTGGAACCAGACAAAAACTGGCTACCTACCAGTCACCACCTATCTTCACTACTCTGGATGGCTCTCCTCTTGAGAATGTCTCCACCTTCAAAATCTGGGGTTGTGGCTGGATAGCCACCTGAATTTTCTACCCACATTGACTCTCTCTACTCTTAGTTGCATCCTAAACTTGCTGTCCTCTACCGACACAAGGATAGCCTCCCCTCCCATGTGCCATGAGCTGGCAAACAAAACAATACTACCCATCTTTGATTATGCTGACATGGTCTATGGAACGGCCTCTCAATCCTCTCTTACCAGTTTAGATACCCTTCTAAACTCCTTCTACCACTTTGCTACCACCTCCCTCCTCTGACCCACCACTGTCTCATGTACTTCACTCTTGCCCCAGCACCCCTTTCCCACAGGTGATAGGTCCACTGCATCTCCTTTGTTGCAAAATTCTGGTTAGGCACCCTCCATTCCTACATCTCCACCCACCTGTCCCTAACTTCAGCTTCTCTTACTCCTTTGCCATTGTGATCCATGTACCTTTGCCATCCCTTGCACTAACTCTACCTCTGGCCAGTCTGCTTTTTCCTTTCATTTCTCCTCTCTCTGGAACAAACTCCCCACTGACCTCAGACTATCCTCCTCCTCACTTTCCCTCAAAAGACTCCTCAGACTTCTACCTCACCATCTGTGCTCCCTGTGCTCTCCACCCTTCCATCCTTAATTCTTTATTTATTAATTCTTTTGTACTTTTACCTCCTCCTTGTAGTTGGCACTCCTGTACTGAACCACACTCATGTTGCTCTCACCTAGGACCCACTTACCTTTCATAGTGTATCAGTCCTGTTACTGGGATTAAATTGTATCTGTATGGTAGATGTTCCTGTATGTTAGATGTTATACTACAATATGTAGACATTGCTTTGTCATATTACTGTAGCAAACTACTGACAGCTGCCTTGAGTCTTGTAACCATGACCTTTGACTTTGCTAACATGTTATTGTTTTTTGCTCTTTGTAACAATTATACCCCCATTCCTCTTCCTCTCCCTGGGTCACACCTGGAAATGAGTTTTGGCTTATTGGTGCTTTTCCCAGTTATCACATTTTAAATAAATAAATAAAATAAAACAATGAATTTAGAGGAATGCCAAATTTAAATAAAGTTTCCAAATAAAAATTTAATATTGACTCTATCAAAGACTTTCTCTGTGTCTAGAAATACCAGAACCACAGATGCAGAGAAAATATATGCCAGTTTTCTGATATGATCAGACAAGGATCTCCTTGCCATAATACCCACCTGATCAGGTGTAATCAAAGTATCCCAGATAGATTTTATTCTGTTAGCTAGGATTTTGGCTAGTATTTTAAATCTCCATTTATTAATGAGATGGTGTCATTGAGGCACAGGTCAGGAAGGATAGAAAACCAGGAGCATTGTGGAATTCACTTAAAATATTTATTTACAGTAGCAGTAACATAAAATAAACTTGTTCAGTATAACTATTTACAAAGGCAAAATAAAATAAAGTTTTCTTTCAGTCTCTGTGTCCTTGTTCTCCTAATCTGTCTTGTAGTTGCAGCTTAGCTCTTTTATAAGTCTATTCAACCCCACTCTTAGCAAACATCCTATTCTTGTACATATTCTGTTTTTGTAAGTTTCAGGAGCTGCTAGAAGACAATTAGTAGCAGGCCCCTTTGCACAGCCTTTTGCAAAAGCTCAAACATTTCAATCAAGTAATCCTGGAGGTTTCCATTAGCTTTTACAATCATCTCAAATTATAATTATATGCATTTCAACAGTAATACTATATATTTTCTAAACAAAAGTGATCCATTATCAGTTACATTTCATACAATGATTTTGCAAATATTTATATTAGCAGATATGCAAGGAGGGCTAGGAGACAGTAAGAGGCACAGAGCTGCAGCCTGTCAGGTTGATCAAGGCTGAAGTCTCACAGGAAAAGTGGGTTGAGCAACCAGATAAAGAAGAGACAGAAAAAGAAAGATCCTTGCATTTAAACACCTTCTGCATAATAAATGGGACAGGTCCTATTCTACCCTGTCATATATACCCCCCTCCTTAAGAGGGAACTTGTTTTATTAAACAGGTTTCCAAAAGTTTTTATCTCTAATAATATTTGCTGCTTTCAGCAATTAAGCACACATGCATGATCTGTTTTCTAACAGTACAGCAAGCAGTACAGTTCAAGTCATGCATTTGTTTTTAACCTCCAGAATCCACAATTCCTGAGCCATATTTTGACAGAAAATCAGCATTGCTATTCTCTTTACCAGATTTGTGTATCACACTGAATTTAAATAGCTTTAGTGCCAGGTACCACCTTGTCATTCTGGAATTTTTATCTTCCATCTGGTTAAGCCAACAGAGGATTGTGATCAGTTACAAGAACAAAATCAGTTCCTAGCAAATAAAACCTCGGGACTCCATGGCCCACTTTGCTGTTAACATTCCTTTTGGATAGTGGAGTACCTTTCTCTCTCTGTCATGCAATGTCCTACTTCTGTACAGAATATGATGTTCTGTCCCATCTACATTTTGACTTAGGACTGCACCTAGGCCTACCTCAGATGCATCTTTTGTAGCAGAAATGGTTTCTCAGAGTCTAGGCTTCTTAAAACAGGGCAGAACATAATGCAGCCTATGGCTTGAAAAGCTTCATCACACTCTGGGGTCCATTTCACATTATTTGGTACCATTTGTTCGTGAGCTCAGTGAGGGGTAGCTAACTCTGCAAAGCTGGGAACAAATTTCAATAATAACCCCATCCCAACTCTAAACCAACCAACCAAATCTCCAACTAAAGCTTCTCCTAGGTTGAGGATTGGCTCTAAAGCTAAACTGATCCTTAATCAAAAAAAACAAAGGCCAGGATCTTCAGCAGCTCCCATAATAAACATAAGCACTTCCAACTCTCCGTCATCACCAGACAAGGTGCCACACTAGAACAGGTCAAAAACTTTAAATACCTCGGGATCACCCTTGACCCTCTCCTACACTGCCCACATCGCCCATGTCGCCAAAGCCGCTAACTCCCAGCTAGGCCTGCTATTCCATCATAAGAAACACCTGACACCCGAAGCCCTCGCTGTCGCTGTCAGAGCTCCATCATATCCATCATTGATTATGGCATTATCATTTACTGCTCTGCTACAACCACCGCACTCAAGCGTGGTATCCACCGCCCTCAACAAGGCCTGTCGACTTGTCACTGGCTCCCAACGCCTAACTCACACTTGTAACCTCTATTCTCAAACTGGATGGTTGAATCTTGCCAATCGAATAAAACACCAAACTTGTATTACTACTAAGAAAATCTTGCTGGGCCTTGCCCAGGTCTGTGCCCTCATACAACCGAATCACACCCGACATACCAGAGGATCAGTACCTCAACTTCAAATCCACGTGCCGCTGGCACAAGGCCAAAGATCCTTTGCTTACCAGGCCACTAGTTGGTACAACGGTCTTCCAATAACATCTCATCTTCACCAGCTCAGCACTTCTAAGACTCGTCTCTGCCTAACACTCCTGCCTCCAACCTCTGTGACTGTTGTGGCTAAACATGTCTTTTGGTTCCATAGCTGAAGTTGCCCTTTTGGATCACATCTACTCCTGCACTTTGCCAGCACACCCTCCTATCTTCACCTCCCTGCTGGCCCATGACAAATGCCACCCGGCTGCATTACCTCTATTCTTATCCGCCTTCCACTCTCCTCTCTCTGTCCCCCCACCTACCCCTTTTCTCCCATCCACTTAGTCTCCCTGATTTCACCCTCCTCCTTTCCCCTTCCCAAAGTTTCACCTTATTGTTCTTTTTCATCTACAAGACTAAGTGTTTTTTATTTTATAAACTGTTATCTTTGCTTATGATTGACTCAATTGTACCAATGACGTGGAACCTTTGTAAAGAACCTCGGCTCAAAGGTATTTGTAATCCTAGAACAAATAAATAAATAAATAAATAAAATAAATCCTAAAAATGACATGACATGTTTCTTTGTTTTAGGTACAGGGCTGTTAGCAGCAGCTTCTATTTAGAAATTTCTGCTTAACTTCTCCATTTCCCAACACATAGCCCAAATATCTGGTTTCCTGCATGCCCAATGCAATTTGGTAGGATTAATAGTCAGACCTGCATTTTGATAGCTTGGATAACTGCTTGTTGCTGTTCAGGTGGCTTTTCAGTCTGGACTGTACATAGACATTACTCAGGTATGCAGCAGAATAACCAGTGTGAGGAGATAAAATGACATCCATGTACTGTTGGAATGTAGCTGGTGCACCATGTAAACCAAATGACATGGCAATGAACTGATGAAATCCTACAGAGGTGGTAAATGCAGTTTTATCTCTGGATTCTTTAGCTAAAGGTATTTGCCAGTAACCCTTGGTGAGATTGAGGGTACTGATATACTTTGCACTCCCAGTCTGTCACCAAATCATCTATTCTGGGCATAGGATAACTGTCAAATTCTGACACTTGATTAAGTTTCCTAAAATCAAGGCAGATTCTAACATCTCCTTCTTTTTGTTTACAATTACCATGGGAGATGACCAAGCACTTCTCAACTACTCTATGATACCTAATTCTTACATTTTTTGTATTTCTTTAACCATGTCAGCTCTTAACCACTCTGGCAACCTGTATGTCTTTTGCCTAATAGGATGAACATTCTTTGTCACTACTAGTGCTCAACCCCTTTTGTTTGGCCTGGTACCATGGTAAAGTACTGTTAAATGTCTTTAACACATTATGAATGTCTGCAGTTTGTTCTGAGGCTAAGGAAACATTCAGCATTTATAGTTTGTTCTAGTCTATCATAAGCTACATCAATATCTTCCTTATCAGTTTCTGGTAAAACTAGTAAGGCAGCTTTTGGCATTTTTTCAACCTATTTCTTGAAGAGGTTAGCAGGATTTTCCTGTCAGGGTCTCAGTCTCATAATTAACAGTGCCAGTACATCTAAGAACCTTATAAGGCCCTTGCCACTTCATTAACAGTTTATTTTCTGTTGTGGGCAGCAGTAGCAAAACCTTTTCACCTGGCTCAAAAACTTTTCTTTTACCCCGTGGTCATAATATACCTTCTGCTGGTTTGGGGCCTCTTCCTGATTATTATGGGCAATTTCAACATATTTTGCCACCTCTTCTTAGGACGCACATATAAGAAGATACAGATTGTTTCTGAGTAGGGTTATCTTCCCACGTTTTTTATCACATCCAGTGTCCCTCTTGACTGCCTACCATACAGTATTTCAAATGATAAAAACCCTGTTGATGCCTGTGGTACTTCTCTGTAGGCAAAAACTAGGTAAGGCAAGTAATGGTTCCAGTCTTTCCCTTCCCTTTACAAACCTTTTTAACATGCAATTTAGGGTTTGGTGAAAATGCTCAACAAGACCATCTGTCTGAGGGTGACAGGAGGAGGGTCGTATGGCAGTGATACCTAGTAGTCTATACAGCTCCTTAAGTAATGCAGCACCAAAATTACTACCCTGATCAGTAATAATTTTTAGGTATGCCAACTCTGCTGAACATTTTGGCAAGCTCTGCTGCAACTTTTTGGGGCGGTAAAAGTATGCATTGGAACTGCTTCTGGGTATCGAGTAGCATAGTTGCATACTACCAGGATAACTCTATTACCCTTACTACTTTTGTCTAAAGGACCAACCACATCCATTGCAATTCTCTCAAAAGGCACATCTATCAAGGGTAGGGGCACTAGGGGAACCTTGTCTTTTCTAGTAACTGGGGCTACTTTCTGACACTCAGCACAGGAATTACAATGGTAGCAACATCTTAAGTAAATTCAGGCCAGTAAAATCTACACAGCAATCTGGCAAGTGCGATCCCTCCTGAGTGACCAGCCATAGGATTATCATGTGCTATCTGAAACAACTCTGTTCTATACTTCTGTGGTATAACCAATTGTTCTGTCTGTTCCTGTGTCTGAGGTTTAACCCAAACTCTGTACAGTAACCCATTACATTTTAAATATTGGTCCACCCTGTTTTGGTTCCACCCCAGCTGCTTAAAATAACTCTGAGAGAAACATTGTTAGCTTGCTTTGAAAGAAAATCACAATCAGTTAACAATTTAGTTTCAGCATTTTCATATTTTAACCGTTCATGTCCATCAGTCATTTGTTGCCACAGTTTCTTTAGGCTTCTTCTTTCTTTCCTGGATTCCGGATCTTGCAGCTGTGCTCAAACAAGTCGAATCAAAATCTTTGAAAGGAAAAGTGTCCCCACCATCTGAAATTTTCTTTGCCTGAGCTCTTGTCTCACTGCTGCTGAAACATCAGGATTTGCTCCCTCTTTAATCAGCTCAGTAAATCCTGGAAAGTCATTTCCAATAATCAAAAGTACAGGTAACTTAGGTACTACCCCACTTTCATTTGGTGCAATTCACCCTTAATGGTCAAGTCACTTAGGTGGTGGGATGGTATCAGTGTCCCCATGGATGCAGATGACACAGTACCTGGTTCCTTTGCACAGTGTTTTCCCAGCACTTTAACATGCACTAGGGTCTGTTTGCTTCCAGTATCAATAAGTCCTTCACAGTCTTATCCCCCACCATACATCTGTTAAGTACTTGTCCCAATTTGCCAAGGACAAATCTGCTCCAGTGCCACTCTCCTTACTACAGCAGTTTCTTGCAAATGGCCTGGGTTAATACAGTTATAGCAGATATTGTATTTGGGAACATATTTGTTACCCCTACCAGAGTTCTTATCAGACTTGGAGTTTAAATGGGAAAAGAGTGTTTTACAGGTGCTTGGCTGTTACCGCACTGCTGTGGCATCTGTCTGGCCATTTGGTAGTCCTCAGTCAAAGAAACAGCCTTTTCCCCACTTTATGGTTGGTGTTTCTTTACCCACAGCTGCACATCTGTAGGCAAGATGTTGATTGCTCCATGGCAATGTGTTAATGATCTGTGGGACTGTTTTGCTCTGTGGTTGGATCCATTTTATCAGGAGTTCTCTGAGTCAGGTGAAGACTTCTCAAGATTGTCAACTGGTGTACCTCAGAGATCAAAATCTCTGCCTGTATGTCTCTCCGAGTGTCATACCTTTTCAGGATTCGCTTTTCACCAGGTCATAGTTTTCTGACTGTGCAGTATCCATACTGCTGAAGGCAAGTTGGGCTTTCCTTGTCAGGTAGGGTACCAGTCTGATTGTCCATTGCTGCTTTGGCCATTGGCAGGCTGTGGCAAATCTTTCAAAGGTTATCAGATATGCTTCAATATCATCTGAGAGGCACAATTTTGTAAGTTTAATGGCTTTTAAATTGCTTGCATGTTGTTGCTCATCTGGGTCTCTGCTGGATCCTCTGCCTTTGATAGCTTCAAAGCATCCAGCCATCACTGCTCCTGTTGCTGATTCTCTTCTCTCCTCTGCTGCTCCTGTTGCTGCATCTCTTCCCTCCTCTGTGCTTCTAAATGTTGAATCTCTTTTCTCCCTGCTTCTCATTCCCTTTTTGTTGTATAGCCCATCATTTAATAAAGTCCATCAGGCTTTTCGGTTCTGTCCCTGCCTGTTCTTTTCCATAACTTGTGATGAATGTACAATCTCAGACTAGACTTCTGTCTGCTAGTTTGGCTGCCATTCTCCTGGTAACCACTCCTGGCCTTGCTGCTGCAGAATTCATACCTTCCTATTTGCTTCCCTGGTACTAGGTCCAGCACCCATGCACAAAACTCCTGTCTTAGGTATGCACAGCATAAATGCCACTTAGGCTGACATCATCTGTTGTCAAGGCACAGGTCAGGAAGCATAGGAAAACCAGGAGCAGTTGTAGAATTCACTAAAAATATTTATTTACAGTAGCAGTAACATAAAATAAACTTGTTCAGTGTAACTATTTACAACGGCAAAATAAAATAACATTTTCTTTCAGTCTCTGTGTCCCTTGTTCTCCTAATCTGCATTGCAGTTGTAGCTTAGCTCTTTAATAAGTCTATTCAACCCCACTCTTAGCAAACATCCTGTCCTTGTAAATATTCTGTTCTTGTAAGTTTCATGAGCTGCTAGAACACAGTGTGCTTCTTAGAGACCTTTCACAGCTTTTGCAAAAGGCTCAAACATTTGCACTCAAGTAACCTCTGGGGTTTTCCATTAGCTTTTACAATCATCTCAAATTACAATTATATACATCTCAACAGTAATACTGTAGATTTTCTAAGCAAAAGTGATCCATTATCAGTTACATTTTCATATATTGATTTTGCACATATTTTTATTTTAGCAGATATACAAGAGAGGCTGAGAGACAGTGAGAGGCACAGAACTGTGAGCCTGTCAGGTTGATCAAGTCCGAAATCTCACAGGAAAGATTAGGTTGCACAACCACACAAAGAAGAGACAGAAAATAAAAGATCCTTGCATTTAAACACCTTCTCCATAACAACTGGGACAGGGTCCTATTCTACCCTGTCACAGATGGGTCTGTAACTAACAATAAAATCTCTAGGTTTTCCCGGTTTGGGGATAAAATTATTATTGCCTCTAAAAGTGAGTAGTCAGAGATACCTCTTTCCAAAGTGTAATTAATGAAAACCTCAGTAATGTAGCCAAGTAATCTTTAAACATTTTATAAAAATTAGAGGATAGTCTGTCAGGACTGAGGAACTTGTCCATTTTCAAGGAGTTCATTACCTCCAGAATTTCAATTTGGTGATGGGAGAAACCAAATCCATTGATACTTGACAAAGTAAATTTGGCAAATAAACTGACTTAGATAATTTTGGATCTCAGTCTCTGAAAGGGCCTCAGAGTTGGGGTTATATAAATGTTAAAGAATTATTCAAATTCCCCAACAATATCCTCAATGAATTTTAATGGTCCTTTCTATTTCTGATTTAATTGAAGTAATATATTTGTTAGTTTCTAGTTTATTAAGTTTTTGAGCAAGAAGCCTTGATGGTTTCTCCCTTGTTCTAAATAGGTTGCTCTGGTTTTAATATATCATATTCTGTTTTTCTAGATAGATCTGAATAAGTGTCTCTTAAATTCTGTAAGATAATTAAATCTTTAGTATTCAGAGAGGCAATGTCATTGGATTCAATCTTTTCTATTGTTTGTAAGGTTACTTGGGAGTTTCATAGTACATTGTTTTATGTTTCAAGGTCAGCCTTATAAAGTGGCCTCTAATGTAGCATTTAAATGAGGCCCAGATAACATTTATTTTGTTTATTAAATTAACATTATGTATTCAAAATACCTGATTTTTCCTGATATAGTCTTCAATAAAACTATGTTTTAATAGTTCATTAGTTGATCTCCATAATGTGGGTCTAAATTGTGGAGGAGGATAGATTTAAAGTTAATTTTACCAGTGAGTGATCAGAGAGTACTCGGAGTAATGACCAAATCTTTACTTTAGACATTAAGGGGGTTATTCAGTACCAGCCAATTGCGCACACATAACAATGTGTCACACAAAACAGATGCACAAACTGGCACTGTAGCAATATTCAAACAGTATCTGCTGGATTGGCAAAGATCGCACAACCTGTTTGAATATGGGACCCTGGATGTCGCGGCACAAAACAGATGGCTCTCATGGTGGGCTGCTTGCATCCAGGGCTGGGGCTGAACATTGCCAATGAAGGGACTGCGTGGTGCATACCTGGATGGGCTGTTCCCCAAGGGCGACAGTCAGCCAGCATATGCTAATGAGCTCATTGAGCATGCATGGCATAAACAGGCCTCATGCATGCTCATTATGGGCTCATTAGCATGAGATTTACCTGGCTGACAGATGTGCTGACATAGACCCCTTCCAGACCATAATGTTACAGGTAAGGCCAGTCCCACCACCAGCCTTGGCAGTCTAGTGGTACCTCCTTCCATCCCCACTCCCTGTCAGTGGCACAAGCAGACCCCACCCTGGCCCAATCCCTTTAGAAACAGATACACACCGTCAATTCCTGATCCCTGATCAAGAAGAGTATCCCTGATCCCTTTTCCATAGTGCAGGGACCCCATGCCTGATCCCAATTGAAGTAGAATTATGCTGATCACAGTACCACAGTGAAGAGGTACCACACACCAATTCCAATCCTGACTGCAATAAAAACACCACCAAATGCTGTTCATTAATGTAGTGGCCCCACCCCATCAGGACCAGACCCCTAACCATCTCTCAACCCAACTGAGCTTGGTGATTGGCTCACCTCTGCACACCACCACAGTCAACCACTGACTGAACTGTCAGTGAATGCATACTGTACAAGGTATGTGCTCATTGGTTCAGTCAGTGAGCACATACTCTGTATAGTACTAGTTAATTGATGGTTCCAGTTGGCAGCTAGCCATGGTGGAGTGCGGAGAGCTGAGCCAATCCTGGTTCCGAATGGAATTATGAAGAATGGGGTCAGGAGTTCAGTCCTGATAGGGTGGGTCCACTACATTATGGAACAGCATTTGGTGGACATTTTGTATTGTGTTTGGGGATTGGGAGGAATAGGTGGTGATACCTCTTCACTTATGGTACTGGGATCAGGCATACCCTACTTTGATCAGGGATTGGGCATGGGGAGGGGGTCCTGCACTATGGAAATGGGGGTTGGAGATGTCTGTATTGGGAATGGTGATTGAGTATGGGAGGGTGTGTATCTGTTTCTAATGGGGAGCAGGGCAGGGAGGGGGTCTGCTTGTGCTACCAATGGGGAGCAGGGATGAGAGGGAGTACCACTGGACCCAGGGCTGGCAGGCAGCTGCTCACTTGCCAGCACTTCCAGCAGCCTGCCTGTGGGTGGCTGACCAGTTAGGCCAGTTTTCAGAGGCCTATCTGTGTACTGCGCATTACGGTCTGTGAGGGGCTCATTCTTCTAAATATGCCACTGCATGGCATATGAGTGGAGTCCTCCACTTGTGTGGCATACATTATTATGTGCCCTGGCCCATTTTCTTGCAGCCAGCACATCCTGCCCTTTTGAATATTGCACTGTGGTGCATTGTTGGAGTTGTATGGCACATCTCCCTTTTCCACCAAGATGTGCTGCGATCTCCTTTGAATAGAGGGTCTAGGCTTTACTTATTAGGAAAAACAAGTCTGGAAAATACCTCGTGTGAAGAAGAATAGAAGAGAATTGCTTCTCTTGAGGATTAAGGATTCTCCAGGGGTCACATAGATTGAAAAGCTCAATAAATTCCATAGTGACTTAACATTAACATAATTATTACTTTTGGAAGAAATGCTTTTAAGTTTTGAGTCTATGATTAAATTTCAGTCCCCCTCCCGTAATAAATTCGTATTCTGACTATAGAAGCACAGCCTTTGTTAAATCAGCTAAAAGAATATGAAGTAAAGTCCGGACCGTAACGCTACAGTACATAGTATAAATGTAAAATGGTTTAATTCACCTTCAACTAAAATATATCCCATGTGCATTTTGGATCAGAAAGTTATGTGACAATTGTAACTTATTGTCTACCATAATAGCTCTCCCTTTTGTTGGTACAACCTCCAGCTCCAAAACCTTGTGTAACCCATTTGTGTTAACAAGTTAACTTTGTTTGGTAAAGATGAGTTTCCTGTAAATAAATAACTTGGCCTTGTATAAGTCTTAGGTGTTTCAATAATTGCCATCTTTTAATTTTATCTCTACTGTAGCTCCATAACATTCCATGTAGTGAAATTAACCTGCAAGGTCATAATTATACTTGCAGAGAAATATAAAGTAGATAAATTTAAAATTAAGTTGGGATAGAGGTCTCAGCCATTTCACTCGCTCTTCTCCCATTAAGAAACCCCAAAACAGCATCTATTTCAAACTAAAATATCTATCCCTAGGTACCTACTACCTGAACTCCTATCACAATTATGTAGTGAAGCTCATCCCAACAGCCTGCAGAACTATCTATCACCTAATGAAGTTAGATCTAGCCATAAATGCCCATGTCTAACAGACATCAATTAGACTGAATACAAAAGGTAATTGAAATCTTTGCTTGCAGGGTTCAGTAATATTATTGTCAGTGTCAGTGACTCAGTAGGTAGCACCGCGCCTCTGAGGCTGGGAAATCGAGGCTGTGGGTTCCGTTCTCACATCTGGCACTTAGGTTAATATCCCAATCTGACACTGTAGTGCAGCATGAGGGGGTGCTGCACTTCTGAGGTGCCGTCTTTCGAATGAAATGTTAAACTGAGGTCCCATCTGCCGGATTGGTGGTAGTTCAGGTGGATGTTAAAGATCCCATGGCACTTATCAGAAAAGAGTAGGGATTTCCCCGGTGTCCTGGCCAATTTCCATTCACTAAAAATACTACCAGCAGCTTACTAATATAACCGTAGCATAAGAGCCATGCAATCAATAAAGGAAACAACTCTATACTGCAACATGTCCTTCATGTAAACTAATATGAGTTGTACCACATAAACAGGTATTCTACTGTAGTAAACCCATGAACAGTATCATCAAACAGATGCAAATGCAGTTACTCAAAAACACAAACTAGGTGAGCCAAGAACAAGTCAGAAAATCCAGGAAATCACAGAAAAAACACACTCTCACAGTTGACTGAAAATGTGTTTATTTTACTATAGAAATGCTGCCAAAATGGACACAAACCTCTGTAGTAAAATAATTGCATTTTGATTCAACTGTAAGCACGTGCTTTTTCATATTTCCTGCAATGCAATTACTGTCTGAAGATCTGAAGGTTATCACAAAAAAGTATTATATCTGAAATGCCTTCCTCAGTTGTCATTATACAAATTAGATCCAGTCTAAATAAACAAACTGTTGAAGTGCATGAATGTAAGTTAAACCAACATTTTCTGGGTAGTATGATTTGATGTTAAACAATATAGAGAATACTGGATGGCAACTCGTATAACCAGTGTGTTCTGCCACAGAGGGTTCTGATTCCCTCTGACCTCGAAAGTGAAGCTCAAGATGTCCATAGGAATCGAACGTCGAGGTGACAGAACACACAGGTAGTGCATAAAGTTGCTAATCCTGTATTTTATAGTGTATAGTAGTATTATGTGAAATGTGCATTGTTTTTCTTTCTCTTTTCGTAATGAAACTGACTTGTGAAGTCTCTAGAGGTTCTAGAATACTGTCACCACAGAATTAAATAGAGGAAAGCAACAATATGCCAGCAATCCAAGTGGTTCTGCTGCAGTAGTGACATCACTACTACAGCAGAACATAATGACATCACTACTGCAGCAGAACAAGCATATTCCAGGCATGGAATTTTATGCATAACAGCATTCAACTATACACTATAAATAGAATTGTGTATGGGTCACCTATACACAGCAAGCTATGTTTCCAGCGGGAAGGATGAGTTACAGACCTCGGTGAGCTAAGCCCAGAGGCCTGTTTGACATCATCACAACCTCGAGATGGAAACAAAGCCTTGTTGTGTATGGTCACCCATATACTATTTTATATAGTATATGGTTCCCAGAAATGTCTACAGTTTCATTTAAATACAAGGTTTCATACCTGTGTTCACACACCTCGCTTGCTCCCTGTCATCTGCAGTCCCGCTCTGCCTCCGGTCCTTGCTACGGTTCCACTCACCACCAATATTTCAAAGCGCCGGTTATTTAAAAAAAAAAGAAAAATGCCAAACTGATGGTTTTGACACACGGAGTCGATAATGGCAGTTTGTGTCCAAACTATCTTCACAAAACGCTTGACCCTCCGCTCGCTAAGCGGTGCCGCCATTTTACCTCATTTGTTTTTGAAAACTGAGCTGCTTTAGCCAATCGGTATACAGCTCAAGGGGAGAAGTTGTTGTAGTATCGCTTGTGACGCCAGAACGATACTACAACAACTTTTCTTGACCTTTGAACTGTCCTACAACCTGCTTTTGGAAACCATCGCTTTTTACCCACAATAAGCCCTAACCATGTACTATAAAGTAATAGCATGTCCATAACTTGTAGAGTACAAAAGCATAATTTGAGACCAGGAGCTCTAAACAGTCAAACATTATGCCATAAAGTGTTTGAACTAATAAACGGTGTATAGCAATAACACAACCAAATCGAGAAACCATGGAGGAATAATATTGTCATTCTTCTCCAGCTCGAATATCAGAAATCACTTTTGAACTCTGCTCCAACAGTGTGACACATCTAGCAGTTCAAATAAAAAGTTAGTGCCAACAGATTGTACAAACAAAAAGAAAATAATATATTAAATTGGATCCAGCCGACGAGGACCATTTAAGCTTTGTATCTCAGACCACGCCTTGAACAGACCAGAGAAATCTGTTGAGCACAGGTACAGAGATGCAGTCTTTCACATTTGTACCTCAAACACACTAAAAGCTCTGGTCATATATCTATTAAATAAACATACTCCAAAACTGCCCAAATTATTTCAATATAGTATATGGTGGAATGTTGTTACGGATGGAAATCAATCCATTCAAAATGTTATGCTGCACTAGCTACATCAGCTAGTTTGTTATGCTGTACTAGCTGCATAGCTAGTGCAGCATAACAACTTAGAAGGTGAGCATGCATGTGCGGTCAGGTGACCCATGATCCTCGGGGACGCGCCGTGAGGTGAACACACAGTCCCAGGAGGTGAAAAAGAGCACAAAACTCTCAGAAAGCAAGGGACCTAATTGTATGAGTTACCATTCACTATAAAAGATTGTGTATGATCGCTCATACACTCCAAGGATATTTTTTACTCTTGTGGTTTCCGTGGTAACGGTCCTCTCAAACTGCTCTCTCAAGGTCTCCAGTCACCAGAAACTGCTTCAGTAAAAATATCCTTGTTGTGTATCAGCAGTCATACACAATCCTCTATTTTAACAGTCATAAAAGGAGCTAAGACTTAACTAATGCTCTTGCCAGAACGTATTCCCAAAGTTCAAGACATAATCGAGTTTGAGAAAACTAAATAGCCCACTAATGTTTTATGATCAAGGAATAATGATGGTCCATTCACAGACCTACCGCTGTCCATCAACCATTTCTGTACAAGGGGTAAATCAAAGGACATCAATCAGGTGAGTGACAAAATGTAGCTATTTAAAGTTCTTAACAAATAAATGATGCTCATATTGTCATTCCCCAAACTGCTCTGCCTAAGAAAGTTCTAGAAGGGTCGCCAACCAGATTTATCAGCAAACATCAATTTAACAACTGAGATACAGAGTTTACCATTTGAGATTAAATGAGCATTGAGTACTTTTTGGCAGCATTTTGATCAAAATTCTCTTCTATTATAGCTTCATTTAATATGAAATATTCCTGTCACTCAAGATTCACACAACTTACGTAGACTGTAACTCATTAATCATATCCGATCTCTGAGGAAAAATTTAACCAATCAAATTTCAGGGTCTTTTTAAAGAAATATTGCACAAAGCATCTACATCAGCAGACCTAAAAGAATTTCATAAATCCAACTGGGTAACTATAAATTGAAGGCATGCAAAAGGCTGATGGAGATATTATTTTGAAGAGGTCTGGAAAAATAGCACTGAGCTCCTTAGAGGCTTGATCTGGGTGGTCGAAAGTATAAGTGTGTTGTTATGTTTAATACTTAATCTTGCAGGATACATTGTTTTAAATCGAATTCTAGCTGCAATTAATTTGTTCTCTGTAGGTGTAAAGCTTGCCTGCAGCTTCGAACCTCTTGTGGAAGATCCGTGTTACTCAATTCTGAAACGATTCCAGTTAAGATTTTGAGTGGACTTCGCTTTCAATATGACATGCTGATGGTCCAGATAGTTTAGCAGTTTATTTATAAATGGTCTAGGTTTTCATTTAGTGGAGGCATATGTATTAAAATCTGTGTGCCCTTTGACTACGGTATATAAACTTGAGCATTAGGCAAGGGGCCAACAATGTTTTCTAGAATAACTTGAGCAAAATGAATTGTGTTGTTACCTTCCACTTTCTCAGAATTCCAAAAATAACGGTATTGTTTCTTCAGTTCTTGCCTTCGAGAGCCTCGATCTTTCATTCTAGTGTAACCAGTAGGCAACACTATTCTAAGGGCTACCACCTCTGTCTGTATGGCAATACATAGGTTGAGGGGCCTGAGTTATCTAATTAGGTGCCTCCATCCAGAGGAATGTATTGGGGTTGCTTAACTGCTCTGCTATAGCCCTCTGGGAAGCTAAAACCACCCACCAACCCTTCTAATGCCCACGAAACAACACAATTGTACATTTTACAATCAATAGGCAGCAGTAATAATGTGCTCACACCCTTCTCACTTACCAGCAGGGCTGGACTTGCAGCAACTGCCCTGGAGACCCCCTGGAAAATAAAGTTAACAATGCAACAATGCAACCTACCACTGTAACCCAACTAATAATTGGCCTTATGTACTATTGGGACAGAGTGGCTATGCATGCATATCTGGGGTGTGTAGCCAATCTGTACCACTGTGCCCTCCACATGGCATGCTGAAAGGGGGCATGCAGACCCACTGCATCCAACTCCCCATGTCCATGGACAGCTCCACACTGGGGGCATTCCAGGGTGTGCCAGCATATGCAGTAGTCACTAACACACATAGTGCTGGCCACATGGGTGTCATGTGGTGCGGGGTACACCAGGGTGAACCCTGCTGTAACCCACTGCATGCCCCAAAGGACATAGGGCTCCATTTGCGGGGGACTGGCACAAGGCACACTGTGCTGCCCCTAACTGCTGGACAACAGGAGGCAGCAGGGGCTGGACGGTGAGCGCCTGCACTTTCAGGAGTCAAGGCGGCAACAGGATGAGAGGGTGCTGCATGGGTCAAGGTGCCTGCAATCGCCTGTGCCTCCTTATGTGTAGGGATCACTCAGGGTCCCAGTGGGGCATCCCATTGGATGCCGCCTGGGACCATGACTCCTCCCATGGCTGCCTGCAGAGTCCTATGCACCAGGAGAGAGGAGGCTGTGGACGGTGGCCAGCATTGGGGAATGCCAGTATGGGTGCATCTGTTCATGAGGCACACAGAAGAAGGCAGGGTACTTCACTTTCTATCCCGCCCGCTTACTGCATAGGACCCATATGCACACTGGCCAGGTTAAACATGGAAAAAACATTCAGGTTTAATTTGGGTCAGTGAACAAGGAGAGGCATGAATCTAGCAGAATGATTAGCACTCTGCTCTAAATCAGGATTGTCTAGCATGCACCTTAAGTCCCAATAAGACAGTTAAACAGCCCTTGGTACCCAGAATGTCATGCAGGCTAGCTGAAGCATTGCCCGGTGTGGTCAGCATTGCAGCAGTTGTTGGGGCCCTTAAGAAAGGAGAAACAGTTAAGCATGCACACAGCACAATTATATGTAATCCAAGTGGGATTGCTCAGTCCATTAAAAAGCCCAGTAAAAGAAAACAATTACATGGTACACAACGATTTTTTGCATTGCAGGGAGCTACCCTGATTTGTACTCAAGCTACCAGGACCTGGTTGCACTGCAGGCAAGATGTAGACCTCGTGGTGATGATCATGGAGGCTTGGGAAGGCTGAGCACAACTCACCTCTGGGTGGTCACTACCTGCTCGATGGTGTTGGGCAGGGCCAATTCCCAAGCGGTCTTTCACGAGATGGTCTCTGGTGCAGAAGTAGCAGCCTAGGCCAAGATGGCAGGGCCCAGGCATGATGAACAGTTCTGGAAACGTTCATGATCTTCTGCTGGTGAAGCTTCCAGCTGGTATGACAGATTTGATCACGGGGAACCAAATCACGACCCACAAAACACATTCAGCACATTTAAATCACTAACTTCTTTAAACAAGAGTTCGGATACAGTCCTGTTGCAAATTGACAGCTTTACTGCACAAATCTTTCAATCCGGTCAAATTCTCTCACAAGCTGGGCCAATCGCTTCTGGAGCAAATCTTCGTCCAAATCACAAGTTGCAATAACACTTCTATTCTTCTGCGCAGTTACAGGCTGGAAATTGGACGGAGTCCGACTTCTGCAATAGGCAGTTCAATTGCAGGAGAGCGAGGCAGGAAGGCCAGCTAAGCCTCTTCTTTGCCGACTGCCCTGTGCTCCCCTAGGAGCAGCTGCTCAAAAGCTTGAGCTGTTCCCTCTTCCACTTCAACTTTAACTGATCCACTGCTTCAGGCAGTTCTGAGGATTTCCTTGTAATCCAAAATATTCGGTTGGCTGACGGAACTGTCAGTCACAGTAAGGGCTCCCCTCCTGATCCATTTAGGCACCAACACTTAAAACTACAAAAACTACAGAATTCCCTTCCCACAAGACCCTGGGACAGGATCCATTTAGGTCCCCAGTGGTTTGATTAGTTCAATTACTGGAAGTCCCGGACCTAACATGGTGGCTCTCATCCAAATGTTCGAGCTGCAATTAAAGCAGGTTAGACAAACTTCTCTATCTGTAATATAACAGCACATACACAGTAAATAATCACAGTTCCTTAGATAGGCTCCCTCTGCTAAATAGTGACTGCAGAATGGAGCAAATTAGAAAGTGGGCTTGGAAAATAAATGATTCTGATTGTGAAACCCTGAACAGACATTCATTTATTTTCTGATAGAGCCTCTAAAAACAAGAGCTAATTCAGGGTTCCCTGTCACTCCAGGAATCCATGGCCACCCGAATGTTCAGTCTTCACCCGCCATTAGTTTTCCATTCACTACACAAGTCGTGAAGTACAGGAAGGCTTCCCTCACCCTTCTAATAGTACAGCAAGTTCCACTGTCCAAATGACCCCCTTCCCCAAAAGTCAACAATCCTTTCAGACTGAAGTTACATGATAAATTGTATTTATTGACACAGCGAGACAGCGGTAGCTCTGGAACTGCTAGTCTGCATAGAGACACGGTACTTTCTTGATGTTCGTGCATGAGATGGGCGATCTATCTGCAGTATGGAAAATCTAGAAAATACCAGTCCTATCATGCCCACTAGTGGTACTGAAGGTATTGCTCTGTCTCACTCAAGATGATAAACTATTAACAGAGCTGAAGAGCACAACAACCAAAAACACCAAATCCCCAAATACTTAAAAACATGTTTTAAAAATATACAAGCCATGCTCGTTGCCATCTTCTCGACCCACCCTTCAGTCTTCTCTCACAAGGTCCCGACAATACCTCCACGCTTCTTGTACCAGCCCGGCTTGTTAATCCTGCCCACACAAAGAAACTCAAGACACTTTCAAAACAGTTATTTATCCACACAAGGTCCCGACAGTACCTCCACACTTCCCCATCAGTCCCACTTGTTAATATTACTCACACAGTTTCACACAGCTCTCCACATAAGCAAGGCTCCTTCAGTAGTCCATGAACCCCATTCTACCACATTTATTTTTTGACAGTACCTCCACACTTCCTGCATCAGTCCCGCTTGTTAATGTTACGCATACAGTTTCACACAGCTCTCCACGTAAACAAGACTCCTTCAGTAGTCTATGAACCCCATTCAACCAGATTTTTTTCAAACTACAGAGTCTCCACTAGGACAAAAGTCAAAAACACGCAATTGCTATGCAGGTGGAGGAACTATTTTGTTACAAAACTTATTGTAAAGTCATTTTTAATTACAATTTTGGATTGAAGTTGTTTTACAGTGCCCATTTTCTAAGTGCAATAATACCCTCCAGGGTGGTCGTATTAGGAAATACGGACCTTCCAGGGCTATAAGGCCCTCCACCTGCAGCGTCGAGTCTCATTACGTCTCTAGGCGGTCCGGTATTTCCTATCGCCAATTCTGTCGGGTATTATTGCTTACATAACATACTATCTGGCTGGTCACAAGCCCTAAATCACTCAGAGCTCAGCTCAAACTAATTGCTAAACACAGATTAGTAATCTTCTTAAAGGGACAGGCATGGAGGCTCAATATGGCACTCTCACACAGATAGATAGATCTGCTTAAGACAGAATACCAGCCTGACAGTGGGTATTAGGAGCCCAAGAAGACATTATAGTAAACCCCAGATCGTAGGGGGTTACACACTTTCCCTGTCTGGAAAACTTTGCATCCATGTCAAGTCTACACATACTGTAAGATTCTATATGAATACACTATCTGAAATACATGCATGTTTCATTTGGTATACCATAAAGAAAAGCTGATGCATCAGTAAAATAACTGAGCATAAGTGTTACTATACTTTTCATTCTGCAATGACATTTCCATAGTAACACATTTTCATACATTTTCATAAACAGGTCAGCAGATTCAGTGAAACACATTACTCTTACAATTCTTGACTAAATTACCTTCTGCATGCTAACCCACATGACTTGGGGCCTATTCCTATCAGCAACACTTTAGCTGCATGGGGCGAGGTGTCAGTACACTGATGGGTGGGTTTTACTATTAACTTAGGCATGGCAGAATAACCCAGTTTTGGAAGAGAGTTTTCAGAAATGTTCACCTGTTTGTGGACTACATGTAATGGGAGGTCTAGAGGTCTTCCTGGGGAGTCATAACTGAGGTGCATCACAAATTTTGTGGCTCTTCCAGACTTTCTGGGAGGGCAGGCACAGGCTCAGTTTCTTGCACCCCACAGTAAAATGAGGATACAATTATACTATTTGAAAGAAGAGAATTCTTTGCAAAAACTTAATGCATCAGTTAGGTGAATGTCACAGGACAAAGCAGAGAAATGAGGTGTTAGATTTCCAACCCTAACACCCAACCCTCAGGGTTCCCACCCTACCACCCCATCCCCTACCCCACCTACACACATCAAAGGTGTTGGGTGTGGCATTGGGTCATCAGGCCTAACTCTCACCCCAATGTCCTACACTGTAGTGTGTAAGCTTGTTTACAAGTGGAATGGGGTGAGAGTTGGGCCTGATGACCCAATGGCATACCTGACACCTTTGGTGTGTGGAGGGTGGGGGATGGTGTGTAGGGGTGGAACCCTGGGGGTGGGGAGTTTGGGTTGAAACCCTAATGCCTCATTTCCCTGCTTTTGTCACTATGATATTCACCCTAACTGATACATTAACAAAGTTGTTTTACAAAGAATATATATATTATAGTGGCACGGTAGTGGCACTATAGTTAGGGTTGAGTACCCCATTTAAGGTTAAAGTCTGAAATTTTGCAAGTTAATAACTTTGCCACCATATGATGAATATGCCTGACATTTGGCATGCATGGAGTGGTAGCATAGCTCTCTGGATCTGTCAAGTTTCGTAATGGTCAGATATACAGTTGTAGGAGCTATATAGCACCATAGAAAGTCGTACTGCGCTTTTTGCACATTCTTTGCTTGCACCTACAGGTTGCACGGTTTGTGCTACTGGTCTGAAACCTTCAGAGGAACATGCAGCCAGGGTCCCCGGTGCCTTCAAGATTTTATAAAAATATTAAACGGTTCAAAGTTATTCAAAACAAGTTTCCCATTATAATCAATGGAAAAGTTAACAAAAAGTCCGACAGTGTCGCAAATGCAGTTTTTAGTGTCGCAAATGACCCTGTAGTGTTGCAAATCTGCCATTTTTTCAGTTGCTGGTCACAGAAATGCTTGGCATTTAAAATTGGGATCCTCTAAGGACACAATTCTTTTCTTTCTTTTCAATTTCTGTTCACCTAGTCGAGCCCTGAGGATGCTAGACGTGTCTTTTTTGGGGGTTAAACACCCCAGAAATATGTTTTAAAATTTTGTAAACTGTAGTGTCATAAAGTAGTGTCGCACTTGTGACACTTTCATGACTTTTTTGCAACACTATGGCTAAAATAACAGGAATTCTTTCCACCCTGCTGCAAAAGAACAGTTTGGTCTTTTGGGCTGAAATTTGAGAGAAGAAAGCCAACATCCCTCAGATGTGCCTTTTGGTGGATTGGTGACAAAATATTACAGGGCTGCAAAGTTATGGCACTCCAAAGTTGACTATTCTTCCCATAGGCTAACATTACGCGCGCCTCGCTTTCAGGGCCGTATCTCGGAAATGTTTTGAGATACAGACTTTTCATTGGAAAAATGCTTAAGTACAAAACTACCCAGGAAAGTCACAAATAATATGAAATTTAAATTTTTTTCTACGTCATATGGTTCCTGAGATATAAGCAATTTAGTATTCCAAGTGTTCATTTTCTGTCCGAGGGCCATTATTTTGCATACATTCTTTGTATTCACTGTGCTTTGAATGCACTTTTGGGGACAAAAAGTGGGTGCGTTTGTGTTACTGTTACAGTTAGCATTTCCACTTGCATTTCCGTGACTTTTTGCGTTAACATTTCCGTTTACATCGCCGTGTGCTTTACCCTTTGTGTTTGAGTTTGCGCTTGCGTTTGCGTTACTATTACTATTTGTATTTCCATTACTGGTTTTCTTTGCATTTGTGTTTCCTTTTGCATCACCATCTGCATTGTCTGTTTGCATTTGCTTACGCACTTCCATTTGCATTTCTGTTTCCTTTGGTGTCATCGTTGCTGTTACCGTAAGTGTTTTGCTTTTCAATTGCATTACCGTGACCGTGCTGCGTAACAATTTGTATTTGCTTACGTGCTTGCATTTCCACTTCCATTTCTGTTACTATACCCTTGGTGTCCTCCTTGCTGTTACCGTGATCATTTTGTTTCCAATTGCGTTACCATTACTGAGGGGCCCCATGCTCGCACCACCACATTCCATTCACTATTTATATTGCACATTCTCAAAAGAAGGAATTCATGGCAAAAATCTTTTAATGCATTAGTTAGGTTGTTCCATGCGACAGGAAATTCAATGTTAGGTCAGCTCATCTCTGTATCTTCACACTGCTCCACATTAACAGGCATCAGAATAATGTGTCATTGTCCTCTCACCCCATTCTCCCATACTGCACCACCTCAGCTTGTTTTCACATAGAATGGGGTGAGAGTTAGGACCACGACCCCAATGCACACCCGATGCCTGTTGGTGGAGGCTGGTGGTGGGGGTGCAAGGTGGGAACCCTAACATTGAATTTCTGCTTTTGTCACTGTGGAACAACCCTAACTAATGCATTAAACATAGTTTTTCACTATATATATATATATAATAGTGAGCGGTGGCGCCACTCTGTTTAGGGTCATGAAGGACTTCTATGTTAAACTCAAAATTTTGCACATTAATAATTTTGGACCTGTTCAATGGATTTTCCTAAAGGTTGGTATGCATGGTGGTGCATGGTAGATCTCTTTATCTGCCAAATTTAGTTTCAGTTGGACTGATTATCTTTATGCACCAAAATGCTGAAAAATGCACTTTTCGCCAGTTTTGGAGGCAGTTTTGGGGATTTTGCCCATGGCCCTGCACAGCCATCATATGGTGAACCAGTCTGTGAGATGGTTCATCTGAAAGAGCTTTGGTGGCTGAACATGCCGCTTTTTGTTTGGTGAAAAATATTAAGGCATTCAAAAGTTATGCATTTTAAGCTCCCATTATAAGTCAATTGGAAAATTTATATGGTTGTTTTGCAAACAAAGAAAGGGTTTGGGCTATCTGTCCTACCTGGCGTGTCAAAGAATTTTGTAGCCTCGTGGTCAAAGAATCTTTGACCCTGAGAATTCTTTGATCACGAGTTCCGCCATCTTGTTTTTAAATTCGGCCAGAAAAATCAAATATCTCAGCTCAGGGTCACTCCTGAAGTAAAACCTACATGAGTTTTACTCAGGGGCTTCAATCTATCAACCCATGCCATTGGTTTCACCTAAAATGCTCAAAAATAGAGTTATAACGTTTTAAATTTTGATCGTGACTCGCTAATGATCTTTGTTCATGAGCCTGCAAATTCTTTGATCACGAGATTCTTTGATCGCGATCTTGCATTGCAAGGTAAAATACAATTTTGTCAGCTCAGGGGTGGCCTAGGAACACAAATGAGGGTGAGTTTTGCTCAGGGGTATCGTTCTATCGAGGCATGGTGGTGGTTTCATGTAATTCTGCCTAAAACTCAAGTTTCACCATTTTTATTCTTTGATCGTGAGCCTGCAAATTCTTTGATCGCTGAGATTCTTTAATCGTGATCTTGCATCATAAGCGAGGACGAGATGGCCCTTGAAAATTCAAATTTCTCAGCCCAGGGATGGCCTAGGAACACAAATGAGGGTGGATTTTTCTCAGGGGCTTCATTCTATTGAGGCATGGCAGTAGTTTCATGTAATTCTGCCTAAAACTAGAATTTAACCATTTTTATTCTTTGATCATAAGCCTGCAAATTCTTTGATCACGAGCCTGTAAATTCTTTGATCGCAAGATTCTTTGATCACCATCTTTGATCGTGAAGGAGGGACAAGATGGCCAGATTTTATAATGGAATAGATAGGTCAATTTTCACAATCTTGAAGTTTAAATATCTCAGAAACAGTTTGGTCTTTTTACTTGAAATTTGGAGGGTGTTGATGAGATGGCCAGTACATGAATTCGTTGTTTATGTGATGGAGAAATATTTTTGCAGAGATATTGCGTGATTTAATTTACGTTTTGTGGACAGTGTTTTGCATTGTGGTGGTGCCTTGAAATTGATAGGGTACCTAGCCTTAGTGTCATGGATGTACTTTTCAGTTGTTGTGTCTGTAAATGTCAACAGGTGCAGAATTCTGCAACTCCGACGAATGAAAATCTCAAACTTTTACATGTTATATCTCAGAGACAGTTTGGTCTTTACATTGAAATTTGGAGAGTGTTGATGGTAGAGACGTTAAGTTGGTGGAACACAGGGCCAGAAGTGCCTGGCGCCTCCCACCAACTTCACAAGTTCTTAGTTTTCTATTCTTTTTTTCAAAAGTAAGGAAATTCTATGCAAAAACTGTGTTAATGCATCATTTAGGGTTAAAACACAAAAAGTCAGGAAATGAAAAATCTTTTGGTTGCCCTCCCCTTGTGGACCCACCAATCATCCTAAGATTGACAGATGACAGGGTGTGTCATTGGGGTTGTGAGGCCTAAATGTTGCCCCATTCTTGTTAGGGTTGAGCAGCAGTTTTTATGTTAAACCTGAAACTGTACACTTTAATAACTTTGCAACTGTTGTTCAATGGATTTTCACGAAATTTGGAATCTGCTGTCCTGAGGAGTAGATCTTTTGATATTGTAAGTTCCGCTTCAGTCAAATGTGCAGATTCTGAGATCCGGATAGTGAAAAAGTAAAAAAACACCCAGTTTTGCTGTCTTTGCCTCATCACCTTGCAGCCATATGGTGTAGGACTTCTGCCTGATTTTTGCAGGGTATAAAGAATTTTGATAGAAGAACAGACAGTGAAAATGTTGTGCCATTGAACGGTTGCAAAGTTATACATTTTTAGTTCTCATTATATCCTATGGGACTTTGCTGAACATTCCATTTCTCGGATAGAGGTTTCTCAGGAAGGGATTTGTCTCACGAAGAAGGATTTAGTCTCATGAGAGCATTCCTTCTTCGTGAGATTTGGAATTCTACTCGTGAGAAAAGTCCTTGGTCGTGAGCTGCCATCTTGCTTTCTGTTTGCCCCAAAAATGTTTTTTAACTTGTCACATGATAGGCCTAGATCCATTTATGAGGGTTCATATTGTATATGATGTAATATACTTTAGAATTAAGAAACGGTCTTTTAAAGGGCTTTAGGATGAACTTACAAAATAGCCTTAATTGCTCTAATGACTAGGGTGAATCTGGTACATATCCAGATAAGGGAGACAGTTTTATTGAACCAGGAAAACATATCTCTAATGGGAAAACTGGGTATGTAGCTTTCCATGACAGGAATGGACAAGATGTCACTGGGGTTGGCATGGAACTACAGTGACACCTACAGGAAAGGTACACTGTTGCACCTAATCACACAGGGTGTGGCTTGAAGATGACCAGCATGTATATAATCAGACACATTTTGAATTCAGAGCAGTTGAACAGTGATTAACATGGAAGGCAGAATAGCCTGTCCAGCTGGCATATACTTGAAGACCAGAAAGTGTATGTAGGCCTGGAAAAATCTCTAAAATCAGACCTGATTGTGGAGGAAATAGTCTTTTCATACACTGAACAGAATATTCTGATTTTAAGTCAGAATTTTGGAACCCAAGACTTTTACCAAGGACAGTACCTGAAGTTTCTTTTAAAAAGGACATTTAGAGGAATTGACTTGGAATACAACCTGCTAGAAGATTGTTGCTTAGGACTCTCTACAAGGACTATTAATATCTTGTCTGAACTCTAACCTCAAAACAAGGTATAGTTTAGAATACAGTATCTAGTGTTTTCTGTAAACCATCCAGTTTTATTTTTGTTATTGTCTGCATTTCAAAGTTCTTCCAAACTGCAGACTTGTCTGTATTGCTTTTATGTTAAGTAAACTTTTATGATTTTCTTATCAGCTCTGCCTGGGATCTGATAGTGTGATTTAACATTTTAACCTTGACTGGGCGGACCTAGCTTCTCACTCCTATCCTCCTTGACAAGCAAGGCCAATCTCTCTCAGCTTATTCAGGAACCCACTAGGATCTCCAACAGTGGAGCCTGTGCCACTCTCTTAGACTGGATCCTGACAAATAGCAAGGAGTTTTTACCTTGGCCAGTGCTCTCTGGATACCATAAGTGATCACTACCCAGTTTACTGTATATGGGATACCTCCTCCCTCTTCCCATCAAAAGTTTTAACTTTTCCAAACTCTCCAACCTTAATACGAAGCTTTCATTCATGATCTTAACCTAGTTTAGTGGTCTCCCTCTACTATACTGATGATATAAACATCACTACGGGCTATTTCAACTCTTGCCTGCTCGCTGCAAAATAAACACATCCTGGTCACCACAGAAGGGTAAAGGGAAAGTCACTAAATGGCTCAAGCATCCCCTGCTCCATCTTCTGAAACTCAGGGATAAACTGTGGTCTGCTTGGAAGGCCTCCCATCTACATACTGACTTTGAAGCCTACAGAGCCTTATGGCACACCTGCAAAACGGAGGTTCACCTGGCCAAAGTTTTAATTACAGGAATCTCCTAAGTTTTTCTGCTTCAACCCTAAACGGTATTGGTCTCAAATCAAGGAAATTCTTGGGAACAACAAGCCTCTGACACCAACAGATATGTACATAAAAGATGTCCACTGTAACTACACACTCACCATTGCGAATGCATTCAACTCCCTCTTTTCCACTCTACCTACTCCAACCCTCCTCACTCCTCAAAGCTTGGCCTGCCTCATCTCCCAGAGCCCCAACTCCCCTACTCTGGAGCTGGCTCCGGTCACATACTATGAAGTTCTAAACCTACTCAAACTGTTCCGGTAGTGGTAGCTCAGGCCTGATGGTATTCATCCTGGGATTCTTAGACAGTTTGCTGCCTGGCTTGCAGCGACCATAACCAGGTCTTTCAACCTCTCTATCAGCACTGCCTCCATCCCTTGGTCTGGAAAATGGCTAGAACTATACCTGTTTTAAGAAGGGCGATGATAAACTACTGCCCAACTACTGCCCTGTCTCACTTCTCCCCATGCTCAGCAAGCTACTTGAGAAACTAGTCCATCATCTGGTCTCTGAGTAACTTCTAAGTTTAATCTTCAGTCCCATTTTCAACATGGCTTTAGGGTTGGGCACAGAGCTACCACTGCCCTGACTCAGCTTACCAGTAATGTCAAAGGTAACATGGATAAGGGCTTACTCACTGGAGCCATGTTCATTGACCTCTCTAAAACATTTGATATGGTCCACCACCCACTACTACTGACTAGGCTACAAGCCTTAGGGAGCCTTTGACTCTACCCTATCCTGGTTCGATAGTTACCTGGATAACTGCTCTCAGGTGTTTCCTTCTGTAAGGTTCTCTCCTCCCCATATTTCTTTCACCCATGGCGTTCCATGAGATCTATACTTGTCCTCTACTCTTTTCTCTCTTCTGCAATGATATCCCCAATACCTCTCTTCACAGTAGCCAACTCCATGTATGCTGATGATCTCATGCTCTATCGTTCTTCCCAAGTCTATTACTGACATAAACCTAAACCTTTCACAAGACCTTCAATCCCTTCAATCTTGGCTCTCTGCTAACCATCAAATCCTAAACATAGGTACGACTCAGGCCATGCTTTTTGGGTCCTCTAAAAAGTGCCCTCTGAGTCCCCTAAGTTCCTTGTCTACTGCTGGGATGGTACTACTGTCACTAACACCTCTACTTTTAAATACCTTGGGGTTACACTTGACCCGGCTCTTAATTTTTAGCGCATGTCAATGGGGTTTGTCGGTCTGTCAATGCTAAAATTGGCGCAGCCTATTGATTGTGCCACTCACTCACCCTGACAGCCAGGATATCAGTAGCTAGAGGTGTACTACTCCCTCAACTCCTTTATGCCCTCCCAGTTCTCTACCAGGCCAATGCTAGTGTGCTTTGTAAGTGGGACACTTCCTATAATAATATCTGTAGGTTCCCTTATCAGCTCCTTGCCTAACTCATCACTGCCTGCTCTACGCTGGCTTAAACTGGTTGTCTCCTAAAGACCTCCGGTCATACACTCTAGGTGTCTTGTTGACTCTCTTACTAAACCACCTCATCCGGCTTCTCTGGGTGACATGCTTACCCCGTCTCACTCCCACTCCCTTAGGTCCTCTTCCATCCCAGTGCTCTCTGTACAGCCCGTGATACCAAAATGGGAGAACCAGCTTTCTCCTATTTTGCTCCTATGTTCTGGAACTCACTTCCCCTCAGGTTAAAAACTGCACCTCCCACCTTTCTTTTAAGTGTTCTCTGTTCTCTCACCTCTATGCCCTAGGTAACTGTAACTGCACGTAACTGGGAGTTGCCACCTAAGTCTCCATGCTATGTAGCTGTTAATGTATAACTTACTTTGCTGTTTCTTATTTATGTGTTTTCTTTTCCACCAAGCTTGGCTAAATCACTGTTAAGAGCATGCTCCTCTGCTAGCCAGTCCACTACTTATTTGTTACTTTATTGTCTACCATTATCAGTGCTTCTATAATTGTTTGTGTGCCTAATTCTCTGATGTATCACTACCCAGACTGTAATGATTGTACCTAAGTTATTGTTGTTATTGAACTGTACTGTTGTCATCTCTGTATTCTCGATTTTGTATTCTCCCGGGTCATGCCTGAAAATAGGCAGGATTGTTGCCTAGCGCACTTACCCAGTTACCAAAAGCTAATAAATAAATAAACAGAAGGATTTTGAAAAGACTGTGTGTCTAAAAAGACAGAACCACTCAGCTATCATATAAAACTGCCTAGACAAGATGTAGCCAGTGCGTAGTAGGGATTAAAATATTGAAAGTAGTACGAGTCAAGGAAATTCAAACTACAGATTCCCACCTCCCACTGGGAAAGGAAAGTTTGGTGGTACATCTTCCTGAAACCCTTACGCTGGCTCACAAATTCATGAATAGGAGGATTCTCTCTGCAAACAGGAGGTCCTAGCGGACTGACCGAGGTTTTGGGGGCCAGGGCATGTGACAGATTTGATGCCAGCTACTGGATTTTGAACGGTCTTGCAAAACCATCACACAATCAAAGGCAGAATTTGGAAAGGGAAAAATAAATTTGTTTGCAGACAATAGACCCTACCCTGTTTGAATTTTATTTTGAAGTAGTGTAGATAGAAGAATATCTGTTCAGTAAAGCAATATGAACTTGGAAAAACTGAGGAAGATCTGTGGGGAGAAGGGCATTTCTAGTGAAAACAAAAATAAAAGATAATTCATGGAGGCCCTTCTGGCAGTTGAGATGGAGGAAGTGCCACCCCACTTAGTGTCAAAGGTGGTGACGTTGGAGATCCAGAGCCCAGAGGAGAAGGAGCCATCTTCAGACCTAGAGCTTGAGCTGAGGAAGCTGTGGATGCAGGAGAAACAGATTGAAATGAGCAAAGAAGGTTTGAGATGGAAATGGAGGACCAACGGCAACAGAGAGAGGAATGAAAGTAACAGAGAGAGGCCAAGAATGGCAGCTCAGGCGGAGGCAGAAACTGAAGAACGACAGTGCCAGAGGAAACATGAGCTGAAATGTTGACACCCCAACTGACAACAACCGCTGAGCAGGTAAGAGGTGGAGTTGGGTTTGAATCTCCAGAACTGGGGTACAAGTTAAATTCAAAATTAATGGCTGAGTTTAAAGAGGGATGATATGGACATGTTTTAAATTCATTTGAAAGTCTGTATCCAGGCCAATCTGCCCAGAGACCTGGAGCTTTCCTGTCTCCACTACTTATTGGCAAGGGAGGGAAGAATTGGGGCAAATGGACAATGTTGAAAGTATAGATTTTGACATGTTAAAAACTGCTTTATTAAAAAATATGATCTGAACCCTGATGCACACAGAGCAAAGTTCTGAAACTCCAAAGGGGCTGAAAATGAGCTTGAGGAGGTAGCCACAAAACAGCATCAATATTTAAAACTTTGGTGGGTGGGGTAAAAGCAGATTCTGTTGAAGCTATTGAAGGAGTGGTATTGCTTGAACAGTTTTATTGAATTTGCTCACCTGTCTTAAAACTTTGGCTGGAGGACTGAGATCCTAAGACTGCCAAAGAAGCTGCAGAGCTGCCAGATTCCTATGCTTAAAGCAGGGCTGCTGCAAAGGAACGTAGTGGTGAAAGGGAAAGTGGGCATTTTGGACAACTAAAACCACAGGGCCCTGCAAAAGAGAGGACTCCCCAGGTGCCCAAAAGAGAGGTTGGGGACAAGAAACACGATGAATGCTGGTATTGTCACCAGATAGGCCATCTGTCTAGGCATTGTCCTAAGAAAGCCCAGAAGGCAAAAGGGCCTGTGCAATCGGAGACAGCCCACTGTATAGCTGAGGCTCCCCGACAATATAAGAGGGCACATTCACCCAGTCACAGTGAATGGGTGTACAAACGAGGAGGCTAAGGGATACAGCAGCATCTCTTACCCTAATAAAAGGGATTTGGTAGGGGCTGAACAAATACTGCCAAACCAGTTTGTTTCTGTGAGGGATTACAGAGGGAAGAAAAACTTACCCATTAGCCAGTGTTACCCTGGATTGGAAGATGCAGGTGAAGGGTAAGGAAGGTGGCTGTACTGTAGCTGAAAACATATTACGGATGTTATTGTGGGGAATGATGTTCCACAGGGAGTGGTTTGTACTGTGACCAGGAGCCGAAAGAATAGAGGCTCTGTGATCTTCAGGACCCCACAAAATTCAGACAGGAGAGGTTGGGAGACAGGCCAGACAACCTGTAGCTCTTGTAAAGAGGGTAATAACAGGGGATGAAACTTCCCTAGTGCAGTTTTAAGGGTTAAAAAGTCAGGTTAGTTGATAACTTGGAGGTAGAAGACTTGGTTTGCTGGCCAAGGCACCTAGCTTCACCTGAGCTCTTTCCTTCTAAGACTGCTTGAAAGGCAGAGTAGAGAAACTTACCAGAGCAAGGGAGAAGGATTAAGACTTAGTTTGGCTAAGCAGATTTACTGTGTGGTGGTGTTTTATTTTTTACTCACAGGGATTACTACTGTTTGTTGCTAACATTTCATTGCTTTATTTTTCTCTGATTCAAATTGTTGTTGCTGGTATACCTTCTTCTGCATTATTACAAGGTGTGCCTACAGGTGTGGCTAACAGATTACTGCTGTAATCTTCTGATTCAAATTGTCTTTTGCAAGGTATATCTTCTGTTACTGCTTTATTTTTCTCTGGAGCAAAGTGTTTCTTACAGGGTATATCTCTCTGAAATTATTACAGGTGATGCTTTACAGGTTTTACAGTTTTATCTAACATTAGGATAAGCTTTCAGGGTTACTGCATTTGTTGTTGACTGATTGTTTCTGCTCTTACCTCCTTGTTCTTTCGTCCGTGGTTCTTCTTTTTAGGCAGGGAAGGCCCAGCCACCCCCCATCCCCAACCACCCCACGCTACACTCCTTTTATAGGGTACCACAGTTGTGACATTTCCTGTGGCACAGCAGGAAGGCGGATCAGTGGGGCCTCCACAAGGTGATCTCATTTACAGGGCACTAGTAATTTAACTTGTTATAACAAGTTAAACAAAGCACAATTAATCCATTACTTGCATTTTTTCCTTTTTTCCTTCTAATTACTCTGACTAGGTTACAAACCCAGCAACTTATTTGGAATGGATTTCATTAACTGCAGGTACTGTGGAACAATTTCAGAAGGACGGTCTTACAGGATTTAGGACACTGTCCCACATGCTGGGCCTTTGGAGATCTTAGGTCTCAGTCCGGGCAGCATGGGCAGAGATTGCACGCCTCAAATTTCATATTGAAGAGGAAATACATTATAAGAACCACCCGCCATTTCCCCAGCATCCAACAGAAAAACCTCGACTGCAGAGGGTAGTTGGTCCAGGAGGTTGGCAGGTGGTTAGGAGGAGCAAATCAGGTGCCCCATCACTCTCTGCTCTCCAACACATTACCTCCAAAAACCATATAAACACTACAAACAGGTATCTGCCTCTATCTCTGAAATCAAATAAAGAGGCAGAAGACACTGCAGAGCAGGACACTGCGGCACAGGAGCTAGCACAACAATACTCACCCAAATCAGGAACCAAAATAACAAGCACAAAGGAAATCCCAAAACTTCTGATCATAGGAGACTCCATGATTCGGGGAGTTGATACCCATCTCCAGCCAGGGTGATGGTCAGATGTCTCCAGGTACATCAGCATGGAGAGACACCGACCGCATTGCTAAAATTGTTCATAAAGCAGGAGAAAACATTGATGTCCTAGTACACATAGGACTAATGATCTCGCCAGCCGGTCAGTTGTGGAGACCAAGGAACACCTGACTAAGCTGGGTGACAAACTATCATCTATTTCGTCCGGCATCTCCTTCTCTGAGATCCTGCCAGTCTGGGAGAAGGGAGCAGATGGACGGAAGGTCAGAGAAGGGGAGATAGGGAGCTAAACACGTGGCTCAAGGACTGGTGCCAGGAAAAAGGACACAGATTTGTAGGAACTGGCAACAGTTCTGGGGCGAAAGTTCTTTAAATTTGATGGACTGCATCTGACTAAAGAGGAGTCAGTGCATTAGGGCAGAAGTTTGACGTCTTTGCAGAATATTTAAACTAGCAAATGGGGAGAGGTGCAGCACCCCATCGTCGAATGGGAAGAACACCCCTCCCCTCAGCTAGTGGTCAAACAGGAATTCAGCGTGTTTGCCGCTCATTTGCATCACCAGGTAAGAAAAAGGTTTGTCTCCCCATACGATGCACAAGGGTAATGCCAAACTTCACCCAACAACTAACACACCAAAATCTGGCCAATGGAAAATCATGTACACAAATGCTCACAGCCTGGGAAATAAGATCCCAGACCTGCAGGCAATAATGTCAGAGGCTAAACTGGACATAGTAGCAATTAGTGAGACGTGGTTTACCAGTAACCACACTGGAGACTTCAGTACCTGGCTATGTATTGTTCAGGAAGAGACCGAGGTGCAAAGGGAGGAGTGGCCTGTATGTTAATGAAATATCAAAGCTACAGAAATTCAGAATACACATAAGAACCAGAAGAACTGTGGGTCACCCTGAAACAGGAAATGGGACAGCCATAAGAACTGGGGTTGTCTACAGGCCCCAGACCAGAGGGAGGACATAGACACATTACTGTTAGAAGATATACAAAACATGACAGCTAAAGGGAGGTTCTGATAATGGGAGACTTCAACATGCCAGATACAGATTGGTCAATACCAGCAGGAACATCTGCCAGAACTAGACTCATAGTGGATTCCCTGCAGGGGAGGGCCTCAAACAACTGGTACAGCAACCCACAAGAGACAGGGCTATCCTAGATCTAGTACTGACTAACAAAGAAGGGATCACAGATCTCAGGTAGAAGGTCACCTGGGGGCCAGTGACCATCACATGGTATGGTTCAATTTGGCTACTACATCTCAATCATCCCATTCCAAGGCAAAAATATGGGACTTCAGAGGAGCTGACTTTGATAAGATGGCCAACAGAGTTAAGCTAGCCCTGGCAAAAAGAAACACAGGTGAGGAGGTACAGGCAAAGTGGGCAAGCATTAGGATACAATACTTGAAGCAACATCCCATTGTGTTAGACAGAAAAGGAAGTGCAAAAGAAGAAGGAAACCACTTTGGTTCTCAAATACAGTAGCAGAAAAGGTCAGAGCCAAAAGGCTGGCCTTCAGGAAATATAAGGGAACACAGCGGGATGAAGATAGGGAGGCATACCAAACTGCCCTAAGGGAAGCAGGTAAGGCAGTAAGGCAGGCAAAGTCCCAAACTGAGGAAACACTAGCACCAACAGTAAAGAAGGTGACAAGACTTTCTATAGATACATTAGTGAAAGGAGAAAGTCCAGAGGGTATTGCTAAGCTTAATGGAGAAAAGGGAGCATGTGAGGAGGAGGACCCTGTAGAGGCATCTATCCTAAATAGATACTTTTGCTCAGTATTTACTGAAGAGAAGGCAGGGCAGGGCCCACAGCTCAAGCATCATGGACACAGGGGGAGGAGGTGAGCACTACTCCCTCTCACAAAGAAAGGGTCTCACAAGAGCTTGCTAAGCTCAGGGTGGATAAGGCAATGGGACCTGATGGCATACATCCCAGGGTACTTAAGGAGCTAAAGGAGGAACTAGCAGAGCCATTAGCAGAATTGTTTAGTGAGTCTCTGAGCACAGGAGAGGTCCCAGAAGACTGGAGAAGGCTCATGTGATCCCGCTCCACAAGAGTGGTAGCAGGGAGGAGGGGGGAACTACAGACCAGTCAGTCTTACCTCAGTAGTGGGCAAGATTATGGAGGCACTCCTTAAGGAAAGGATAGTGCAACACCTGGAATCCATAGGGCAGGATCCAAGACAGCATGGGTTTACAAAGGAAGGTCCTGTCAAACTAATCTCATAGATTTCTTTGACTGGGTAACCAGAGTGGTGGACCAAGGGGAGCAGTTGATGTAGCCTACCTTGACTTCAGCAAAGCTTTTGACACTGTTCCACATAGAAGATTGATAAATAAGTTAGGTGGGCTCAGGGTGGGTCAGAAGTTGGTCAACTGGGTGGCAAACTGGTTGACTGGCAGAAAACAGAGAGTGGTGGTAAATGGTATACAGTCAGAAGAGATGCAAGTCACAAGTGGGGTACCTCAGGATCAGTCCTGGGGCCAGTCCTATTCAACATCTTCATTAGTGACCTCACAGATGGACTAGAGGGTAAGGCTTGTCTGTTTGCAGATGACACCAAGATCTGCAACAGAGTAGATGATCCAGATGGGGTGGGCAGAATGAAGAGATCTGGATAAACTAGCAAAATGGTCAGAAGAGTGGCAACTGGATTTAATGCAAAGAAGTGCAAAATCATGCACATAGGGAAGAGAAACCTGAAGCCACTTATAGGCTGGGAGGGAGTTGCTAGCAGTCACAAAGGAAGAAAGAGACTTGGGCATCATCATCACTGATGACCTAAAATCATCCAAGCAGACCTCTAAAGCAGTAGGTAAGGCTAGGGGGTGTTGGGGTGTATTAGTAGGGGTATCATAAGTCGTAAGAGGGAGGTAATAATCCTCTGTACAAGACATTAGTTAGGCCCCATCTGGAGTACTGTGTGCAGTATTGAGGCCACACCTTCACAAGGACATTAACCAAATTGAGGCAGTCCAGAGAAGGGCAACCAAAATGGTGCAGGGACTGCATCAGAAGACATATGAGGACAGATTAACGGAGCTCAATATGTATACCCTTGAGCAAAGGAGGGAGAGAGGTGATATGATCGAGACATTTAAACACCTTAAGGGCATAAACAAGGTGAAATAGTCTAACATGTTTAAATATAAGAAAAATAGCAGGACAAGAGGACACAGCATGAGATTAGAGGGAGGCCGATTAAGGGGTAATGTGAGAAATTCTTTTCACAGAAAGGGTGGTAGATGCATGGAATAGCTTACCACAAGAAGTGGTGGCTATGAATACAGTGCAGGGCTTCAAACAGGCATGGGATAGGCATAAGGGAGCAATACAAATGACTATGAATAGATAGGTCACTGACAGAGCAAAGGCCGATGGCACATTTATAAGGTAGAAAAAATGGGCAGACTGGATGGGCCTTGCGGTCCTTATCTGCGATCCCAACTTCTATGTTTCTATGTAACCCAACTGCTGCGAAGGTTGCTCTCAGGTGGGAGGGTAACACATAGCCCAAGGGAGGGAAGGTTGTGATACTGAGTTCCCTATTGCCACAGCTATAGACCTCAGCCTGTGAACTGATGGGGTATGCTCCATGCTCTGGGTAAGTTGGAAGACTTAGCAGCAGCACAACAGACAGACCTTAGGTTAGAGAGCTGAGGGCCTGTGCAGAGTCTTCTGGGACACAGGGAGGTGATGGAAAACATAGGGTGTATTGGGAAAATGGACTGTTATACACACAGAACATCAGGACAGAGGGAGGGTGATGGGCAGGCAGCTTGTTGTTGCCAGGAGTATCATGGGTTATTACTCAAGGTAGCTCATGATATTCCATGTCCGACCATTGGGCATTGCTCAGAATATGCAGCGCTTTAGCCCACAACTTCTATTGGCCTAATATTACCAAGCAGGTGAAGGAATACTGCAAATCCTCTCCACCGGTCTCAGGAAATAGAGAAGGCTGGAAGCAAAGCCAAAGCTGCCCTGATTCCCTTACCGCTTAGGAGGAGCCATTCCAGAAGGTTGAATGGATATAGTGGGTCCTTTGAATACCCAAAGTTTCCCATCGTGCTGTCCTCCACTAAGGCGAATAAAGGTGGCAGATGCTTTGGTGGAGATTTTCTCTCATTTGGTTTCCACAGGAGGTTATCTCTGATCAAGCAGGTTACTTCATGTCGGACCTAATGAAGTGTTTGTGAAAGAAGTGCAGTGTCGCATAGAGGCGCACAATGCCTTAACACCCACAAGCCAATGGCCTCATAGAGAGAATTAATGAGACCCTAAAAGCTATGCTTATGGCATTTGCAGAACAGCATGGGTGGGACTGGAAGAAATACCTGCCCCACCTGCCGTTTGCTACAGGGAAGTGCCGGAGGTGTCAACCGGGTTTTCACCCTTCGAGCTCTTGTATGGACACAGGGTGAGGGGTCCCCTAGATTTAATGCAAGAGGACTGAGAAGGTAAGCATGCCACCCAGGGACTCACATAGTGGAGTATGTGTTAAAATTCAGGAGACACTGAAGAGGCTTATGGGCGTGACCCAGAGCAACCAGGCAGCTGCCCAGCAAAAACAAAAGACCTGGTATGATCGTGGAGCCAGAGCTTGCTCATACAGGGTAGGACAGGAGGTAATGGTTCTGATCCCGGTCCAGAAGGACAAGCTGCAAGCTGAGTGAGCAGGGCCATACAAGGTAGGATGGCAGATAAACAATGTTAATTACACTGTAGAGTTACCTGACCAAAAACACACTTCACAGGATGTATCATGTGAACATGACAAAGCCATATTTTTATAGGGCTGACATGGCACTTACCGCTTGCAGTCCTGGAGAGGAGCTTGGTGGGAAGAACCCTTCTCGGCTTGTTAGTCGAGAGCAAGCAGGCATCATCTGTGGAGACCATCATGCTGTCACCCCAGTTGACACCTGGACAGGCCCCAGAATTGAGGATAATTTTCAAGACTTTGCCCCTTAATTTATGGCAAAGCCAGGATGGACACTGCTAGTGGTGCATGATGTAGACACTGGGACCCAAGCACCCATATGTAGGACAGCTTACCAAGTGTCAGAGACTGTACTCAAGGACATTAGGAGGGAAGTGGGGAGATGCTGGATCTAGGTGTGATCCAGAAATCCCACAGCCCCATGGCCTCACCTGAAGTCCTTTGTACCAAAATTGGGTGGAACTACACAGTTCTGTGTAGATTATTGTGGGTTTAATGCCATCATGAAATCTGACACCCACCCAATGCCATGCACAGATGAACTGCTTGACAAACTGGAGGCGACATACTTGACTACAGTAGACCTGACAAAGGGTACTGGCAGGTGGAACTGACTGACAGGGCTAGGAAGGTTAGCATTCATCACCCCAATTGGCCTGTTCAAGTTCAAGGTCATGCCCTTTGGGATGAAGAATGCTCCTTCTACATTCCAGCGGTTAGTAAATCAAGTTTTACAGGATACTAAGGACTTTGCAGTCACCTGCCTGGACGATATTGCTATCTTTAGCAATAGCTGGGAGAAACATCTGCTACTTTTGAGGGAGGTGTTGGGCCAAATACAGGGTGCAGGTCTGACTATTAAGGCAGAAAAGTGTCAGGTGGCCATGGCAGAGGTTGCTTATTTGGGACATGTGGTGGATCGAGACCAACTTTGCCCAAACCAAGCAAAGATAGAGGCTATTGCATCATTTCCTATACCTGAAACCCAGAGACAAGTCAGGAGCTTTCTTGGAACAGCAGCGTATTATAGAAAATTTGTTCCCAACAACAGCTCCTGACTGCTCCTTTATCTGGGTTGTTGACTAAGAATAAGCCTAGGAAGGTAAAATGGGATGCAGACTGTGGCAGGCCTTCACAGAACTGAAACCCTCACTGTGCAGGGTCCCAGTGCTGGCTAGCCCAGACTACAACAAGCCATTTGTGGTACAGACAGATGCCTCAGATGTGGGAATAGGGGCAGTCCTCAGCCAAGTATCCAATCAGGGAGAGAGCATGCCATTGTACACTTAAGCAAGAAGCTGCTTCCACGGAACAAGTCTATTCAACCATGGAGAAGGAATGTCTCACCTTAGTTTGGGCATTAAAAAACTGGAACCATACCTTTATGGGAGGCATCTTAAGGTCCAAATGGACCACAACCCGTCAATATGGTTGGGCCAAATGGGAAAACAAATGGGAAACTTCTGAGATGGAGTATTGGCTTGCAGGCTTATGACATGGAGATTTCACATAGGCCTGAATCCAAGCATGGGAACACAGATGGCCTATCACACATACTAGAGCTATAACAGAACTGAGAAGATCTGCTCCAATAGGCATGTTCCCCAGGTTCTGTTTTAGGAGAGAGGAATGTAGCATGATAAGCCTAGATCCATTTATGTGGGTTCATATTGTAAATGATGTAATGTACTTTAGAATTAAGAAACTGTCTCTTTAAAAGGCTTTAGGATGAACTTACAAAAAAGCCCTAATTGTTCTAATGACTAGAGTGAATCTGGTACATATCCAGATAAGGGTGACAGTTTTATTGAGTCAGGAAAACATATCTCTTAGGGAAAACTGGGTATCTAGCTTTCCATGACAGAAGGAGGTCAGGGGCTAAGCCAAATGCATGGACAAGATGTCACTGGGGTTGGTGAAACCATTGACACCTACAGGGAAAGGTACCTGTTGCACTCCATCACACAGGGATGTGTCTTGAAGATGACCAGCATGTATGTAATTAAACACATTTTGAATTCAGAGCATTTCAATAGTGTTTAAGTTGTAAGGCAGAATAGCCTGTCCAGCTGGCATATACTTGAAGACCAGAAAGTATATGTGTTGGCCTGGAAAATCTCTAAAACCAGACCTGAGTGTGGGAAAATAGTCTTTTTGCACACTGAATGGAAAATTCTGATTTTAAGTGAGAATTTTGGAACCCAAGACTTTTCACCAGGACAGTACCTGAAGATTTCTTTTAAGAAGGACATTCAGAGGAATTGACTTGGAATACAACCTTGCTAGAAGATTGTTACTTAAGGACTCATCTCTACAAGGACATTTAAGATCTTGTCTGAACTCTAACCTCAAAACAAGGTATAGTTTAGAATACAGTATCTAGTGTTTTCTGTAAACCATCCAGTTTTACTTTTGTTATTGTCTGAATTTCAAAGTTCTTCCTCATTTACCACCCCTGGGGTGGGAAGAATTCCTTCAGGAGGTAGTGGACTTCATTGTCGACCAGGTGCTGGAGTCCCCTAGGTGCTTAATCCTGGGGACTTCAATGCTTGGATCGATGGTGAATCCTCACATTTTGATTACGACCTCCTCAGTAGATGCAATCACTGGGTCTGTCACAAGCAGTTGCTGCTGCTACCCATCAACAAGGCCACACACTCTATCTGGTGTTCCAGCTGGGTCTTGAGATTGACATCCTCAAGTTTGGTCAGGTCATGGTCTGACCATTGCATCATGGAGTTCAGTTTAGGGCCCCAGAAAGTCCTTCCCCTGTGGAGATGGTCAGCTATTACTCTTTAAGGGTGCTGACCCAGAGGAATATTGGCATTGGCTGAGCTACCTAGGATTGATGCAGCATAGTGCGATTGGCACTGGAGAGGCTGTGGCCACCTATAATGGGGTGGTCGCTGAAGCTCTAGATGCCATCGCACCAGTTCTATCGACCAGGATCGACAAATCCCATAGCCTGGCGTCCGGGCTACAATTTTTGCTATGGTACAACTAATTTCACAGTACTTGGTTGTCCCCATGACAACAAATCAGTGATGCCCTTTTTTTGGTTTGACTTCTCATTCGGTCCACCCAACTCCACCGCTAGATGTCCCCAGATCGCCTACACTCGGCTGTGGGGTGATGAAGCAGCGGAACTCCCATCACATGATAGCTTTAGTCATCACTAGTGCAGTAGCAGGGAGGCCGCCGCCAGAGTGGAAGCCAGAGGAGAGTGAGCACCGTGTGCCCGCTACAATAGGGACCTCCTGCTACCCGCCTAAGATCACCACAGCACTTGCTGACAGTGGGCCACCCACAGAACTGCCAGGTAAGTCCACCAATGCTTTGGGACAGTCCAGCAGGGTGCGGGCATGATGGATGCGGGTGGAGCTGCGGTTAGCACAGTAAGCACTGTGCACTGACATGCCATTTTCATGAAGCAATGCTGAGTCATTTCGTAGTTACGGCAACTGGATGGGCTGTTCAAGTGGCATGGTGACACTGTGGTATGGAGTGACTGACTGCTCAAGAGTGTACTTGTGGGAGGAAAAACAAAAAGACAAACTGGGACGGGAGGAGGTGGGAAGCTTCCTTGCCAATCGGGTGATGTCTGTCGATTATGAGGCATATGTCAGGATTGTCAACGACAAACTCAGCGAAAGGAGGACAATTGTGAGAAATAAAATAAAGATCAGAAAAGTACAATTTGAATTAAGTTAGTCAGTGACTTAGAAGGACCCCAACCTAAAACATAGTAACGAATCAACCAGCAGGCAACTAGAAAGAAAGAAAGAAAGAAAGTAAAGTGGTGCCAATGCTTAAGCTAAAAAAAAAAAAAAAAAGAATATTTAAGAACATCCTGCAGTTCAGCAGGAAAGTGTGGGGCAGTTGGATTTGGGCAGTTTAGGGTGACACAGGAGAAAAGAGGAAAGGGCACAGGTGTGAGACTGGACTTCTGTGTGGTGTGGGAAAGGGAATCTTGGGCAGTTGAGGAAGAAGACTTTAAAGAAAGAGATGGACTGGTTAAGGAAAAGACGAAAAAAAAGAAAACTGTACTACAAACTAAAGTCTATTATTTAAAAACAAAATCTACCCTACCTTACCCTACCTGACATCCAGAGGGCCAGGTGAATACCAACGTGCACTACAGTGTTGTGTTCTCTGTGCTGTGGGTACTGTTGTAAAACCACAGCAAAACAGTGTGGGACAGGTTTAAGGAGGCCTAATTGTCAGGGCTTGCTGTGTGTGGGGGCACTTGGGCATGCAGTTGTGAATGTATTCAGCTACAGCCACACTGCCAGCTTGTACCCTAACTGACAGACACCCAGACAGGTTGTTAACTGTACCAACAAGTGCCTGCCTGTTCCCACTGACCCGCCTCCATCCCAATCTACTAGTACCACCACCCAGTGAAAGATGCACACCACATAGTGACTGGTAAAAGAAATGTTATTAGCATTAATTTGTACCTGTCTTCTGATGTTCTATATCTACATACTGTAAACAGTACAACCCCCACCATGTACTTTGTTTCTACATATGTTTTTAAAAATGTACACTGAAATGTATTGGACTACCACTTGAAACTCGGGGACCACCATTTTTGGCTAGGCCAGTTGTCCTGGACTAGCATGCCATTTTGAAATTTGTCAATCCCTGTTTATGACCCAGATCCTTTCACTTGAGATCCCTTGGTTTGATGGAGATCTCAAGGTTATGAAGATCAGGGGTTGGAAGCTGGAGTGTTGCTGGCAGAAGACCCAGCTGGAGGCCACAGGCTGGCCTCATGTGCTCACCACATTGAGTACCAGGGAAATTTCCCATAAGAAGGCACAATTTCTGTCCAGGAAACTGCAGTGGGGAGAAAAGAACTTCTCAGCTGTTTTGGACCATGGACAGGCTTTACATCCTGCCTGTCTCTGGCTGAAAAAGCTTCTTCCAACCACCTTATGAAGAGTTTGATCTATTTTTCTCCAACAGGTGTTGGCGTCCAGTCGGGTATTCCGCCAGGAGGCTTTGCCTCACAGGCATTGAGCTGGGAGTTTCAGAGGCACTCTGACTACCTGGGAGGAGTTTAGGCCAGTGGAGGTGTCTGAAGTGACTAAAGTGATCTTGGAGCTGAAGCACACTTTAGGAACTGGACCTGGCACGGACGTGTTTCTTAATGGGAGGTGTTGATGCTGTTTGCCCAGTGTTCGCCAGGATTTCCAGGTGTTCAATGGTGGAGGGGGTCTTCCCAGTTGCTTTGAAAGAAGCACCGGGCAAACAGCATCAACACCTCCCATAAAGAAATCTTCCTCGATCCAGATGTCCTGGCAAATTAACCGTCCAATCTCCAACCTGCCATTTTGATCAAGGTTGTTGAGAAACTGTGGCACATCAGCTAGAGGGTTGTCTGGTGTCCTCAGATATCTATGAATCTTTCAGTTGGGTTTTCAGGCTAGACATAGCACTGAAACTGCTCTAGTGAGAGTGCATAATGATCTGCTCAGGGCTAGAGATAGAGGAGACAGGTCAGTTCTTGTGCTCTCGATCTCTTCAGCTTGTGACACTGTGGATCACATCATGCTTCTTGATCAGCTCTGTGAGTTTTGTGGACTTGCTGGTACTGTCATCAAATGGTTTGAGTCCCATCTCTCGGACAGAGTGCAACAGGTGATGATGGGAAATTTCTCCTCCTCCCCAATGCCTCTGTCTTGCAGAGTACCTCAGGGCTCAATCTTGTTGCCAATGTTATTTGCAGTGTACATGTTTATTTATTTTATTTATTAGCTTTTGTTGACCAGGTAGGTGCATTAGGCAAAACCCTGCCTATTTCAGCCACGACCGGGAGAGTACAATGGACAGATTACAATAACAAAACAATGGTGAAGTACAAAAGCAGCAGATAATACAGAACCAGTGCATATCCTCACAGGGACAGTCGTAGAAACAAAATACAATACAATGTAGCTGTAGCTATCAACGAGGGATGGAGGGAAGCAGGTAAGGGAAACAAGACAGAGTAGTCAATAATTACAGTGACAACGGTAAGATAGCTTAAGGAAAGCAAGAGGAGGGGGTTAGGTATAGTCACAGGAATCAAGTGCATGTAGGTGGGAGAAAAGTGCAGTTTTGAAGAAGGAGTGAGGTGGAGAGCATTTAAGGCTGGGAGGTAGAGAGTTTCAGAATTTGGGGGCAAGTGAGAGAAAGCTTGTTCCTCCATATTTGTGGAACAGCGGGATGGAGAGTGAGGAAGAATTAGAGGATCTCAGTAGGTGGGAGTGTGACACTGGGCTGAACATGGCCTGATGCTGTCAGGATGAGGGGTCTTGTCATGGAGTCAGTGAAGCATCCCAGAGTGTATAAGCGCAGGTTTTGGGGACAGCCAGTGTAGGGTGGAGTACAGGAGACAGTGGTGAGTAAAGCGAGAGGTAGACAGGGAAAATCTGCAGATGTTATTGTAGGTGTTATCCATTTTGAAGAATACCACCATTAGCGTGGGAAAAGATGGGGAGGGCATACAGGAGCCTAGGAAGCAAGACGCCTCTGGCCACCAAGATCCTAGCAGCAGGGTTAGGTAACACACCTGGTATGTGCACCAATCTTAATGTTGATGGATCTGCACACCTCCTGTAAGTGAGAAGAGAAATCAAGAGCGGATCCAGAGTCACACAAAGGTATTTGAAGGAGTCTGTGGACAGGACTACAGACCCATCACAACAGTGCATGCCAAGCATAGGGGTCCCAGAATGAACTTTTTAGCAGACCCAAAGAGCATAGTCTGTGTCTTTGGTAGATTGAGGATCAGGAGTTGGTTTGGAGCCAGGATTGGAGCATTTGGAACACGGATGACAGGTGAACATTAAGGTCGGCTACAGAACAGGCGTTGAGTAGAGCACCAAATCATCAGCGCATATGATGGTGTTGTAGTCGGAGAAGGAAGAGGGACAATCATTGACAAATATGGAAAAAAGCAGGGTTCAAGAATGGATCCCTTGAGGGATACCACATGATATGGGAGCCGGAGAAGAAAGGACTTTATTGAAGGAGATGGATTTAGAACGGTTGGATAGGTAACTGCTAATCCAAAATAAGGTGGAGCCAGAGGCATCAAGAGACTGCAGCCTGTGCATGAGCAGAGGGTGATTAACCAGGTAGAACGCTTTTGAGAGGTCAACGAGCATGGCCCTAGTAAGTAGGCCAGTGTCCATGTTAGACTTAACCTCGCTAGAGAACAGGGTAAGAGCTGTAGAGGTGCTGTGACCAGCCCGGAAACCATGTTGAACTGGTGACTGAAGATTGAAGTTTAATAAATGGGCAGAGATCTGACAGTGAATACGTTTTTCCAGTGTCTTGCAGAGGGTAGGTAGAAACGCAATGGGGCAATAATTGGACAGAATTTTTGGTCTCCTTTCTTGAAGACCGGTATGATTCTGGCAGATTTCAGGCCAAAGGCACTATGGAGGTGCTAATGGACAAATTAAAAAGCCGAGTACCTGGAATGGCTAGGAGTGAGGCATCAATTCTAAGTATCCTAGGTTCAATACCTGTCTGGCCCAGCACTGCCACAGGAGGGGGGAATGGCCTGTAATAACCTAAGAACATCAAGGCATGAGACAGGAGAAAGCACCAGGGCAGGAGGAGTTTGTGAAGTAGTTGAAGGGAGGGCTGGGAGTCACTGGATACTGGAGGGAAGATATTGAGAACCTCCGTGAATAGAGAGTTGAAGGTGTTAACAATCGTGTGGCATTGTTACAGATTGAATCATTTATTAACATGTCTTTGGGAGTCAGTGACTTAGTATTACCCAAGATTTCATTAATCTGTGTCCAGTACTTTCTGGGGTCAGCGGCCGAGCACAGAAGAAGACCGTGGTAGTAGTTGCTCTTGGCAACCCAAATAGACTTCTTGCAGGCATTACGCGGGTGCGGTACTCTACAAAGTCAGACTGACTGGAGGATGATTTCCATTTTAGCCACAGCTTATCACGCTGTTTGAGCAGTTGCAGGAGAGGATGGTTCAGCCATTTGGTCACCTTTCCTCTTACCCTGCACATACAGTATGGGATATGCTTGTGCTGTAAGGCAAGTAAGGTAGTATTGAAATAGTCTGTGGCCTGGTTGATGTCATTGCTAGTGAATAGGGAGACCAGTCAGTGTGCTTAAGATCATGTAGGAACTTGGCAGAGTCAAGAAGGGAAAAGTTAGCAAAGGACAGGATTTTGTGGGGTTGAGAGGACACAGGGGAGTGGCACACAGAAGACAGGGCAGTGATCACTGATCAAATCAGGTAGAACCCCAGAGGAGGGGTAGCAATCCTTCTGGTTAGTGAGAATCCAATCAATCATGGTACAGCTGGAGCTGTTCAGCGACTTCCAGTGAGGGAGGAGATGAGTTGGGACAGGTTGGCCTTGCTGATGGTAAAGCAAGGAAGGAAGAGGTCTGACCAAGCCAGTCAAGGTTAAAGTCACCCAGACAGATAACCTCATTTTTTGGTCAAGACAGGAATATGTTCAATGAGCTCTCCAGGCCAAACTTGCTAGTACATGGAGGTAAACAAGTCCCAATAATGTGCAGTTTCTTGGCTCTGCCTAAAGTAGTACCACGGTATGGCCTTGCCGTTATTGAGAGGGAAGGCAGGATATAGAGCAATATCAAGGTGGGCTTTGTAATACAGTGCCAGTCCGCCTCTTTGGTGGATGGATGGTCAGCCCAGAGCATTAAATAGCCTGGAAGTGCACAGCTGTGACCCAGGACGGTGGGTTTCAGCCAGGTTTCTGAAAGCACGAGGATATCCAGCTTATTAACCTGGACCCAAGCCTCCAGATCAGTGAGGCTGGATATGAGACTGCAGATATTAGGGGCAAAGGTGAGACCGGAAGACTGCGGCAAAATGGGTGGTCCCAGATGAGATGAGATTGACCTGAGGACCAGGATTAGGTCCAATATCACCTGGCTAGAGCAAGGGATAAGTGGTGATCCAAAGCATAGGAAGAGCAATGGCACAGGATACTTTCTCTGGGGAGGTAAGCTTCTTGTGTACAATAAGTCTCAGTAGTGACCCTAGGGGTTTGGGACAGAGATAGATTGAGGGAGTAGGAGTGGGAGGCACACAGCCACCAAGTAAGAGTAGGTGAAGTCCCAGGTGGACATCATAGACAGGGAATGGGGAACCCACGAGAAGTGATAAGGAGTTGAGGGTGAGTAGAACCGTGACTGTAGAGGTTAGCAGCTCAGAACAGCCCAAGTCACCATGGCGAAGGGATTACGAAAGGCGGCAAGACAACTAAGAGAGGTAATAGAAAGGAGAAGACACTTGGAGATAGGAAGCAGCTGCAGGTGATCAAGGGGATATATGTAGGCAGGATCAAAGGGTTAGGGATACAAGGACTGTGGGAAGGCAAGAGCAGAATTAGGTAAAGAAATTGTGGTAGAGAGGAACCAGCAATCAGAGGGTTAGAATGCTTTTGAAACATTTAGAATATCGGTAACAGAAATCTGCTGCTGGAACAGATAGGGAGGTGTTCAGATGAACAAAAGGGAGAGAGGCGGCACCTAGTGGTGAGCTAGAATAAACTGCAGATGGAAAGTAGACAAATAGGCAAAAAGGAAACAGATTGATGCCACCTTTATCACGTGGGTTCACTGTACCCTAAAAAAGTAAACACGGCTAAGGGTGGGGGTATGGGGGCAGGTGGGAGCAGCCACATAGCGGTGGAGAAGTCACTGAAGTGAATCCAGAGCAGCCTGGCTAATTCCCTACTGAGAGCACCCTGGGGAAAGTTAGGAAACAACAAGATTCTGTTGAAATGTAAATGTATTATGTTAATCAGGGAGCGCCATGGTCCCATGGAATGAATTTTAGTCCCAACAAAAGTTTCAAAAGTTTTGCCCTGAGTCAAACTTAAAACTTATAGCACTGAGAGGCTTCAGTTACTATATATCTGCTACAAATGCTCAAAGAGCTACCTGATTCAGTAAAAGCCCTAGGCACAGCAAATTGTCCATGGAAACCAACTGAAACGCAGTTTGAAAGGGATACAGAAAGGCCCAAATTTGAATTCCAGGCAGTGGCCTGGCATGGTTTCAGTCAGTGTTGTACATACCTGGTTTGTAAATGGTGTCTCCAGCAGCTGCAAGGGTGGAATGCCCCTTAATGAATAAGGTGAGCTGTGGATAGAAAAATAAGTAGAAGATGGGTGGGGTTCACAATTGGATTGTGAAACTAATTAGCATGGGAGGGACCGAAATAAAAAGTTCAGCTAACAGTCAGTGAAGGAGAGAGAGAGAGAGAAAGAGAAAGGGAGAGAGTTAGAGCAGGTAGATGCTTGGAAATTAGAGCAGACTATAGTATCAGGCAGTAAAGGAATGCAGCAGCACTTGAGCAAAACATCACATACAAGCTGGACTAACTGCCTGCAGCTTTCAAAATGTTCAATAACAGTCCTGCAGTTAAACTAAGCAAATAGCCCTTAGAGCATGCACAATCCCTAATCTACAGAGGCAGGCAGCTATAAAATTACAGTAAAAAATAAAATAATTTGGAGCAGTTTTCATCTATGGAAGTCACTGAAGTGGATCCGAGCAGACGGGCTAATTCCCTACCGAGAGCAGCCCTGGGAGTTAGGGAGCAGCAAGATTCTGTTGTAAATGTAAATGTATCATGTCAATCAGGGAGTGACCCTGGTGAGATCATCCGACAATACAGCGTGGAGTTTCACTGCTATGCAGATGATACCCAATTGTATTTGTCTTTTGCACCTGGAACATCAGAAGTGGTTGGCGTGTAATAGTTGTCTGGCTAAAATCAATGACTGGATGGCTTCCAGCTGGCTAAGACTCAACGGCTAAGACTGAGGTACTGGTGATCGAGCCAGATCGTGGACATGATTGGTTGCCACTAGGGGCTGACTCTGGACTTGTTCTGGGGTCTGCTCCATTGGTGGTCGCTCTGGAGGTGCGAAATCTGGGCATGATCCTTGATTGCAGACTGACCTTTGAAGATCAGGTGTCAGCTGTAGTCAGCATTGGTTTTGCCACTTGTGGAATATTGCCTGGATTAAGCCCTCATTCCACTCAGGGTCCTGCCGACACTAGTGCATTGCTTTGTGACTTCTAGGCTCAACTACTGCAACACTCTGTACTTCAGGGTCATGGGGGAGCCCTCTGCAGGCTGCACCTTGTGCAGAATGCAGTGGCCTAGTTCCTTTTTCAAGGTTCAGTCATGTGACTCTGGTCCTGTGTGCTCTGCACTGGCTGCCAGTCCAGTGGAGGGGTCCTTTTCAAGGTAGGTCTTCTCACCTTTAAGGTCCTATATGGGCTGGGTCCTAGTTATCTGTCTGAACTCCTGACACTGATGTCCTCTGCTCCTCTTCACTCTTCAAGGGGCCTCCTGGATGTTTCCCGGGATTTGCTCAAGTCCTCAGGTGATCAGGCATTTAGTGTACAGTACCCAGAGTCTCCAGGAGGGCGCCTTTATAAATAAAATTGCCTTGCCTTCCATACTGTAGACTTTTCTGTATTGCTTTTATGTTAAGTAAACTTTATAATTTTCTTATCAACTCTGCCTGGAGTCTGATTGTGGATTTAACATTTTAAACAGAAGGATTTTGAAAAGACTATGTGCCTAAAAGACAGAACCGCCGGCTGTCGCGATAAAACTACCTAGGCAAGACGTGAGCTGTGGCTGTGGTGGGATTCAAATATTGAATTAGTGTAAGTCAAGGGAACTCAAAACAGAATCCACCCTCCCACTGGGAAAAGGAAGGTTTGGTGGTAAGTCTTTTGAAATCCTTGCTCCTGCTTATGAATTCCTGAATAGAGGGATCCTCACTGCAAACAGGATGTCCTACTGAGCTGCCTGAGGTTTTGGGATCCAGGCGTGATAAGCACCCAAAATGAAGGTATCTAGGATATCACCAATACATGTCTGCACAAAAGGTGAATTAAGCTAAGCAACTGTGAAATCACCTTTTGGGCAGGAGATGACAAATGACAGTCATATTGTTCATGAGGTGGGTCCTCAAAAGGCCATGTTGAACATTTAGGGTTAAATGTCACAAAATGGCCGCTTATAACCATTCATTACGATTTCACTATGCATGCTCATAACTTTGTAAATTTAAAATATTTAGACACCAGATTTTCAACTTAGCCTTCTTATTACCTCACATCATGTATGCCAAAGATGTCATTTTTCAAATCCTGGCCCAAATAATTTTTGCACCTGCGCTGCAAATTGGCGTTGCACTTGAGCAGAGTTACATTTTGGTGGGACTGAAACATTTTCTACACCGGGTACATGTGGTGGGTTAATAACATGGCTATGGTGACAATTTGATGACAGTTATCCCATAAGTGGAAGCACAAGGGCAAGAGATCCCTGTGCTTCCACAGGTGATACGATACCGTATCTATGGAGGGATGGGAACGCGAGGGTCCAAAGGACCTTGCACTCCCCACGGTAAAATAAGAATACTATTATACTATCTCAAAAAGTGAGGAAATAAATTGCAAAAATTTGTCAATGCATCAGTTAGGGTTAAACAGAAGTAGGAAAATGTGGCATTAGAGTTTCCAACCCTAATACCCCATTCCCCATCCTGCTCAGACCCATAGGTGGGGGGTCTGTCTTGGTGCCATGAACCCTAAAGCTCACCCTATTCACCTATGCTGTACCCATTTCACCATATTTTCTAATGGAATTAGGGGAATGTTAGGTTTACAGTCGAAGACGGACACCCCCACCTGTGGATCTGAGCAGGGTGGAGAATGGGGTGCTAGAGCTCAATCCCTAAAGCCACATTTCCCTGCTTTTGTCAGTTTAACCCTAACTGATGTATTAGCAAAGCTTTTGCAATATATATATATATATATATATATATATATATAGATAGTATATATGGCATTTTATGGCTGTGGGAGGAGCCTACAGCATCTTGTTATCTGTAGCTGGAAAACGGAGTATTCTGGAACAGGCATAAGGCAATTTTTGTGGGGTAGGAAGAAATAGGCTGTTGGTTAACTAGGATCTGCAGCTTATCCAGTAGGTAGGAAAATGGGAAGACTACGTGGCCAAGTGGTCCTTATCTGCCGTCCAAAGTCTATGTTTCTCTGTTTCTATGTTTCACATGTTTTAGACTGTTCAAATGTATCCTTCCATGCCAACTGAAATAAAATATTCCCTTCTTTCTGTTAAGAATGTTGGAGACATAACTCCAAGCTGCTTATCAGATGTCATTAGGAAACTGAAACAGTTTGTTAAATATTGGTTGCCAATTTAACTGGAGATTTGTTTATCTCCTTCAGAATGCAACAAACTGCATATTTAAATACTTAGCATTTAAACAGCTTCTTGATGCAAGTTTCACTTGGGAATGTATTGTCTTTCAAGAAAGAGTCATACCTCATAAATGTCACCCTTTCCCAGCAAATCTATAATTTACACTGTTTTTTAACCTCTACAGACATTATCTGATGAGCACTGTCTCCGACATATGCCAGGTCTTTAGTGAAGTGCTCAGACTAAATGTGTAGCAATCAGCAGGCATTTTTACTATGCTTTTGGGGAAAAAAATATATTGAGCTACAGCAAACACACACACACACACACACACTGTACACACCATCCTCATGGCCACAACATTCAAAATAAATATTGCACTCTAACATGTTATAAAGAAACTGTTTATGCCAGTGAACACAGTGAAGTTCAGTTTAGAGTAGATTGCCTTTAAATATTTCTTATCCTATAATTTGTACACACACACACACACACACTCACTCTACACACCATCCTCATGACCCAATACTGTCAGGTGGCCTGGGTTCAAGTCCCAGTTGAGGCACTTATTCTTTCTCACCTCTGTTTGCATGTGTTCCATAAAATATACAGACCACACTCCTGTGTGATTGTTACAGGTAAATATTTTGTGTTGACACTGGGTTGTGCATTTGAGAAAGAGTATTGTGCTCGAGGACAGCCCAGGTTCCAGTTGTCTCAGTGGTGCAGCTGGTTAGCGTAATCGGAACAGTATTCTGGGCAGCCTGGGTTCAAGTCTCAGCTGAGGTACTTATTCTTTCGCACCTCTGTTTGTATGTGTTCCATGAAATATGCACACCACACTCCTGTGTGATTGTTGCAAGTAAATATTTATGTTGCCATTGGGTTGTGAATTTGAGAAAGACTAATGTGCTCGGGGATGGCCCAGGTTCCTGTTGTCTCAGTGGTGCAGTTGGTTAGTGCAGTTGGAATGGTGTTCTGGGCAGCCTGGCTTCAAGTCCCAGCTGAGGCACTTATTCTTTCTAATCTCTGTTTGTATGTGTTCCAAAATACGCACACCACACTCCTGTGTGATTGTTACAATAAAGAAACTGTTTGTTTATGTCAATGACAACAGTGAAGGTCAGTTTAGAGTAGATTTCCTTTAAATGTTTCTTATCCTATATTTTGTATGCTGGATAGCACAGGGAGGTGCTACATCTCATTGTCATAGGGATCTTCATTTGCACATTTTGTACTGTGTTTACTTAGGCTGTCCCAGATTAGATGCAATGTCTTGTTTTCAGTGGGGTCATAATTTTCCCACTTTGAAAATGTATTTCTTCTGGTTAGCCTAGTCCAGGGCCTCATATTTAAAAGAGATGCGCAGCACATCCCGGCAGAAAAGGGAGATGTGTCGCACAACTCCAAAAATGCACCACAGCATGATATTCAAATGTGCGGAATGTGCCTGCCGCAAGGGAATGGGCCAGGGTGCACACAAATAGTATGCTGTGCAAGTCAAGGGTGCTCTCATGCATATGCTGTGCTGCAGCATACACAGTGGGAAATTCACCCCTCACAGTCCAGAGCAGTGCAGCCCACAGCTAGGCCATGGATAGCTGGCCTAACTCAGCCATCCACCCACAGGTGGGATGTAGGCACCCAGGTGCACAGCAGCCTAGCAGCCCTGGTGGACCAGAGGTACCCCTCCCATCCACAATTGATCCAACTCCATCCCGCAAGAGCTCCATAGTGTAGGGCCCCAGACCCAAGCACACTAGAGGAAACCACGGTCCATATCCATAGCATAGAGAACCTCCACCCACCGCCTTGGTACATAGATAACCTTGCTCCCCATACCCGACCTGTTGCAGAGACTGGCACTGCCCTCCACATCCTGTCACTGCCAACTGTCAATTGCACTGGACCAGGGCCGGGACCTGCATTCCAGAATGACCCAAGTGGCTATACCATACATTGGGGCACTACACAAGCTGTGGACCCACCAGTGTATGCAGCTGTATATATGTCCCTAGCAAACTGTAAGAGAATTGACATACCTCCAATGCATGCCTTGTCGATGCTGTATCTTCCTGCTGTCATTCACTCTCTCCAGTTCCCCTTGTGTAACATGCCACCCTCCTGACAGCTGAGGTATCCTGGGTGCCATGGGGTGCTGTATCCTGCAATGCCATTTGTAGTGTATGCTCCAGTCTATGGATAGTGCATTTGTGGTTTTACTGATTGTACAAACAAATGGGAGGTCGGCTGTAACATGCCTGTTCTGGGACCTGTGTGAGTGAGTACAGCATCGGCTTTCACCCGCACTGAGCAATATAAAGGCACCGGGACGATGGATCCACATGTGAGTGCCTGAGGTGTATGGCCATTGGGCATTACCACCCACACACAGCTCATACCTATGTATGACACATTCCAGCATCCTGCTGCTAGTGCTCCACCACCCAAAATAAGATGCCTTTTCTTCTGTGAACTATCCAGGCTAAATATATAGCAATCACAGCAGGCATGTTCTAGGAAAATACATTGTAAAATGTGTAAAAGGAAGACCACATTGAAACTGCCTCTCAGCAGATCTGCATTGTGCAAATTCATTAGAAATAATGGGTAAAAGCATTACAGAAACTCCCCATAGCCATATCAGCTCTGACCAGTGCTTGCTTAGTCAGCGAGGCTTGCATTTTAAATACATGTAATTTTCATTTATAAGTTTTAAAGAAGATTAACATGGGATTAGGGTTAAGCACTTCACTGACATGCTCTCATCTGTTTCTCCTTAAAGTTGGTTGTGTCATAAATGGCCATCTGAATGTCTGCAGCATCTGGATTTCATTAAGATTATTTCCAGGATTCTCAGCTAATGGATGATTCACACTTCTGTGTCTTAAGATAGGAAACCCAAACTTCCCTAAAACATAAGGCACCAATGCACCAAAGCATGTACACACACACACAAATACGCCACACACACACACACACACACACACACACACACACACACACACTTGGTGCCTCCCTACAATTTAAATCAAATGTTGTTAGAGATAGAGTGGATATATCCCATCCAGTGAAGTGAGATTTTCTGTGCACACACACACATATGGGAAGCATGCATGGTTACACCACTGCACAATTTATAACCACTGAAGCACCTTGAAGCATATTTTGTAAAATTCATGTGCAGTACTATGCACAACTACTGTGTGTGTTGCTTACATTGGACTCTTCCCAGCAAAATGCATGGCTCACAATCACTCTGAATATTATATAGATGGTGACTATTACTTACTGTCTGAACAGTCGAGAGAGAGAAAGTATGTTTGTGAGAGAGACAGAGAGATTAAGTAGTTTGAGCAGTATCCATTTTTAATCACAGAAAATGTTTAATAAGGAGTTTAAACTAGATAATATTCATCTAGACTTACATGAACACTTTTTCTTGACCACAATAGTGGACATTAGGGCAGGGATCACCTTTACAGTTGTTATGCACAGTTGCAGTGGCAAAGCGTGATAAAATAAATTAATCTTATATTGTCTCTCATCCAACTGATTGTGTAAAAATCCTGTAGGTGTTGGCCAGGCTGTGTCTGTTTACTTGTGCCTGGACTCAGGGTGAATTCCTTCCCAGTGATCATGAAGGGGACCAAAGCTACACTGGATGGGCCAAGAGATTCTGCTGCCAAATAATGAGGAGGCCCTAAACTAAAAATTGGAGGAAGCACATAATGCATAAGGCATAATGCCTAATGCCTCCTAATTGCCTCCCTAATTGATAAAAATATTGGTTTGGTCTCTTCCCCTCATCTCTCATTCTGTCTTACTCAGCCAAATCTACATTGTACTCTCTCCACCACAGAGACTCATGCACCTTCTCCATCTCTCACCCTCCCTCCACTGCAGGCCAGTCTGTCTTCTCATACCATCTCCTCTTCTCTTGAATAATCTACCCTCTGACCTTCATCTCGCTTCCTTTTCTCATCCCTAAAAGACTTCTCAGACTCCTCCTATCTCCTCAGTGTCTCCAATGTTCCTAACACCCTTGCTCCTCCCTTCCGACCCAGTGCACACTATTGTCTTCTCTCATACCCTCCTTGCCATTTCCTAGCCTCTGCTACCTGAGTTGTTTCCACCTGATCAGATTCTCTGCCCCTGCCTAGCTCCTAATCCCTCATAAGAGGTCTCAAAGTGTCCCAGGTGAAACTGCTTTTTGATTGTGCCTCAAAATTAATTGCACCTCCCTTTGTTATGCAGCATGCCTATTTCCATAGTTTATTTTATGTATATAATAATTTGTATACAAATGTATAAATGTGTATATAAATGTGTAATTCTTTGTAATAATGTTTACTGTAACTTCGTTCTCCCAATGTTTTACCTTGTACCCGGTTCACACCTGGAAATGTAGCTCTCAGTGTGCTTTCCTGGTCACAAATTTTAAATAAATAAATGAATAAATAATTGTTATAGACAAAAGAAATACTCATATAGCTGCTAGGTTACTGCAAAATTAGCACAATTAAAGCCCCCATCCTGAGAAGCTTAAGTACGCTACATGAAATGCTGCGCCTTGTCTAGGACTGACCTGAGTGCCTTCAATAAACTGTTTAGTTTTTAGTAATATACTGGCTATGTGACTAGTACTTTGTCTAGAGATGTTATACATTGTTTGTGCTCCCTCTGGTGTTGTATTTTAGTGGCCACTGTGAAGCACTAAGCCTTACATAGATATGAGTTTTTTCTCAAACTATAGATCAATCACTAACCTACTCCTTTGGGCAAGGTTACTAAGAAGGTAGTATGGCTGCAGCTGTAGAGACATCTATGAAAGTTTAATCTTGACAAGCCCTATCTATCTGATATTCATGTTTGGTACAGTACTGAAATGGATCTGGTATGGATGATGAATGTTCTTCTTCTGGCAAACGATTAGAGAGAGAGCCATCTATGGTGGTTCTCTGCAATCAGTCAGCTGCATATAATACCATTGATCACTAGGAACCCACTGATCCCAGCGAAGTAGTATCCTGGAACCATTTTTTTTTTTTTTTTTGCATAATCTCTTTATTGAGTTTTAGTAGAATGCATATACCAAAACCATCACATCTTCATTACATCAATCAATTTTAAAAGCTTCAGACAATGGGTGCAAAATTACTTTTAAAAAGAATAAAAATTAATAATAGCAAACATTTTATTTTACTAAAGACCTATGTTGCATTTATATAGTTAATGTGTGTGATCTGAATTATATTGCACAATAAGTGCAGCTCTAAATTAGGTTGTCTAGTAATGGGTTCCATCATTATTTCTAGATCTCTGAACCCTCCAGAGTTGTTGTAGAATACCCTCCTTAAGCAATTGGGTCTCAGCTGCAGATAGGAAGTCCAGAAATTTCCCCACTCAGCAAGGAATCATTTTCCCTCTCTTTGAGAATATAGGTAAGGCAATCTAACACCATAGACTGAATAGTCGGTGTTTTCCTATACTCCACAGTGGGTGTTGTGCAGAACACATTGAATACATTGTCTCACTAAGGCAAGCAAGATGTGCACCCACCTAGGGTAGGGTCCACCCTCTGGTCCTAAATCCTCCATTCCAAATAGTAATGACCCTTGATGCATATGCTTATCTGTTCATCCTGTACCTGTTTCTTTGTATCACCCTGCTCATTGCTTGTATTTCACATTGTTGTAATTCTCTCACATTGTTTTGTAAACCATGCTCTTGTAATCTCTCAGTTTGTATCCTGAAAATAGGCATTCCTTGTCTGGTGTGCTTACCCAGTAAACAAAGCTAATAAATAAATAAATATGAGTGTATTAACCATCGGGTTCCCCATATGGTAGCAACTTCCTGGAAATGGCCAGCCAACATGCTTTAATTACTGGGCAATCCAGAAATAGTAAATATGTGCCAAGTGCTCTCTGACTGCTACCACACATTGGAAAACTATTAGTTAAGTTTATGAACAATGCTTGGTGGGCAATACAGTCTATGGATAAATTTGCATTGAGATTTGTTGTGTATGTTGCATAAAAGCTGAGCATGTGCTTTCATTTTCCTTCATAATTTCAATGCCCAGATCCTGTTCCACTGTAGACTTGCCTTCCCAGGAAGGTCTGGAAGAACTGCCTGTCCTGCTTTGCCATCCTCCCAATCAGGCCCTTATTGTCCGATCAAGCTCAGGATACTTCTTGCTCTAGAGATGCTAGACTGGAAGCCTCCACTGATTCTCTGTATAATCCCCACCAAATGCTCAGACTTGTGTAGTCACCCCTCCCTGATGTCTAGGGGTGGCCGATGTTCTGGAGGAGAGAGTCCACAGCATAGAAATCTCACCAGACAATCCTCGGGTTGAAGCATAGAATTAAAACTTGGGCCTCACTGCAGTTGTCTTCATTAGTGACTGGAAACTCGAGGAACCCTGGCAACAAACACCAAAAAGCACCCCTGTGAACACCAAAAAGCACTCCAAACTCCGCTGGTGATCCCCAGCTCTGGATATCTTGGCTCTTCACCAGCCATGATCCCCGGTCCTGGGAAAATGGAGGTGCAGGCTTTACTTGGCACTCCTTGAAAATTAACTCACTGGGAAGTTAAAACTCAAGATTAACATTTCAATAGAATCCTTTTCTACATACTGGAGGCAGATTCATATTTTCCTAAAGCAATATTTTATTTCTCCTGCACTCAAATGATTACAAGGGCTACATGGATCCAGTATGCTTTAAAGATAACTCGTTCAGCTCCATGAGGCTAACATTTGTACAAGAGGAAAAGGCAGTCAAAATAGGCAGGATGTGTTCTAACAGCTATAATACAGCAGCCAGATTGTTTTCATCACGGATAGCTCAACCTCTATATCTTAGACCATGAATATCCAAAGATTTCCATGGGCACTGGTAAGTATCTGATTCTTCACTACTTGAACAAATGAGGACTTTCTATTTTCCTCTCCCTGGTAAAGCATACAGCTTTTCCCCAAACCCGTTTCCTGGCTCTTACATCCAGCCTCCAAAGGGACACAGATGTTTGCCATACCAGCATGACCCACTGCACCATACTCCAGTCTCCTCTCAACCAGGTCACTCCCTGGTCCTGCCTGGTTCCCCAAAGCAATACTCAGAATACAAATGGCATCTTACTTCTTTGGTGGGAAGGGCACCAAATTTAGGAAGCTAACTGAAACCATACCCACAGTCCTCCTTACATGCTGCTCGATAAGTGCAACAAGCACAAGGGGAGACCTCTAGGGTGCTCCGCAGCCCACTCGGCAAACTCTGGCAGCCCGAGGCCTCAAACAGGCTGTTTACATGGGTAGAGGTTGCCCTCTGCCTTCACCAGTGTCCTGGGTTGCCTTGCCACATCGAGCTGTAGAGGCCATGCCACAACCTACTGCAGCCCCAGCAACTCAGGCACATGAACACCAATACCAGGGCCAAAAAACCCGGGACCCCAGAGGCCTACCAATCCTGCCTCCTTACCACCTAATGACTCCATCCCACTGACCCCCCAGGGCCCAAGACCCCAGACAAATGGCTGCAGCTGCCTTACTCTGTGGTCTCCCACGGACACTCACCCAGGGGACCCGACTCACCGCCACAATAAAAGCCGGCCTGCCTAAAGCTGGAGGGGCCCCACTCTGCACTGCCCTGCAGTGCCGCCAGTCTCTCCTCCTCCTCTCCCACATGGTCATCTTCCTCCACAAATCTCTATGGACTGACTATACCTAAAAACCCTGCCCTCTGCTGTGACCAAATGGCAGCTAGCAGAAATTGTGCCCCTAGAGCACTAAAATCCCTAAACCCTGGGGCAACTGAAATAGGAAGGGTCCCTAAAGGGGCATAAGCCTGTCTCAAATGAGAGATGGCTACACTCTCCTCCTCCCTCAGGGAATCATTCCCTCCTGGGAATGATGGCTGGGAGCTGGGCAGGCCTCTTACAACAGACTGGGTATGCACACCTCCCAGCGTGCCAGAGAAACTCACCCAAAATGGCCAAGAGGTGCCCTCCCTACACTACCTACTCTAACCTATTTAAAACCTTTTAATAAAGCGTGCATCTGTGCCAGGAGGTCCGGAAACATTTAGAAAGACTAAAAAATGATCTTTCAAAATATACAGTAACAAGTACCAACAAGCTCTAAGAAGATATACTATATAATCAACATTAATATGAAAGAAGTTGAAGAAACCACAAATACACTTCCTTTATCCCCTGATTACACCTCCCAAAATATATTAAACTGGTTACCCATTAACAATAGTCAAACATTGTACCATTCACACTTCATGACACACTCATCGTTCTTCCATTTACACCAGCCACAAACGTTTTTAATCAAATAGTTAGCAATTACCAGTCTTTTCATAATGAATCGAAATGGTTATACAGTCACCAAAACCTGCTCAGATGAGCAATTCTTCCTGACACAGTTCATGAGTCCTTTACAGGGGCTCACGTGGTGGGAAATAAAATTCCGGGCCTGGTTTAGTGGTGAGGTCTCCCAAGGAGTCTTTTACAACAACGTAATATTTCACCCAGCAATCCAGCAAGTTTTTGACCAGCACAAAGTGTCTGAAGATGGTAAGCCCTGTTCAAGGGCCATATGGCACATGGCTCATGCTTTCTGGAACAGTTCCTGAGATGGATGGATGGTCTCCCACTCCAGGTCTATGCTTTAACTTCTCAAGTTGTTCTCTGTAGATCCAGTCCTCTGCATCTCCTCAATAATGTCCCAGAATTGCTCAGAGACATAAGGATATTCCACATGCAGATACTCTATCTTCATTCTTCACAGCACCCACCTTTCAACCTGATGACATTCATGCAAGTTCGGACACTGGTTCTGCTGGTGTGGCCTGGTTACAACCATGGTTCTTGACGATATGCAACATTTAACAGATCACTTTAGTTCAGTCCATCCATCCTGGACCTAAGAGCCTTAGAGCACATGGGAATATATGGGTGCAGTCCCCAGTGGTGATCACAGGATGGTGGAATGGCTTGGGGATAGTGCAATAGACTTCATAGTCTGTGAATTGAAGCTTTCTACCAACATACTTTTCTTCATCAAAGTCCTCATCTTCTGCAATCAATCCTTTCTCCTCCTTTACACCAGGCTTTTCCTCTATCAGCTCCAGCCTACCCACTGCAGTATTAGGCTGTACAGATGCAGCATCCACCGGCTAATCTTCCATCAGTGGTGGACTGCTCTCTGGTAGAGACCGAGATGGGGACCCTCTGGGCCCTGGAGGGCCACCTCATCGATTTCTTTAAGCCTCTACCTCCCTCTGCATGGGAGCCAGAGCAGCAGATGACAAAGGGTTAGACAGATGGCAATGCCCCATCTCGCCCTCTGAATCTATCCCTGAAGCACCAATCTCCCCTCCACTGCTTCTATAATCACATCTGGGAGACCTCCGGCAGCTCCTCCTTCACTGGGGACTGGTCTTCCAGTGAGAGCCTCTCAAACAGTCCTGACCCCACAATACCCAGTGACCACTCCGAGGACAGCCCAGTCTGAAATGCTGAGTGGGTACTCCCAGTAGAACACGGGCAGAGCACAGTCAAAGATGCCTCCAGGGGCAGAGCTGGAACATATGCTGAAGGCAGTCTAGCTATGCCTTCCCTTGAAATCCACAGTGAACACACCACTCATCTGGCTGTCCTTCACTCCATTATTCCACAGCCAGGTCAATTAAAAAGTAGGAACCACCAACATAGCTCCTTGGGAGGTACCTCCTCAGACATAAATCCTCTGCCCACCATACTGTAGGTTGACTTTATATGCCCTGCACTCCTCGCTACCTCCTTTACCAAGATCTGGGGAAAATGGCAGAAAACTGATTGTTACTGGCAGACTCTCCTCTTTTCTTCCACTGTCACAGCCGTTGGAACTCACTCTGACTTTGACAAATCTGCTGCAAAATGGCACTGACCCACAGTATTGCTTTCCCTCCACAAGGCAACAGTCAATCGAAGGCAGGATTCCCTCCATGTGACTCGTGGGTCCCACACAAACTCCATGAGAAGGACCTGTGGCCCAGTACTAGGAAAAGCCTATTTCTTCCATGCCACCACTGAAATTATTTTTTCTTACTGCGCTACATGGCCTAATGCAGCTGAGCCTGGACCTGCCTGCCTCCTGACCTAGGGATTTTGCCCATTTAGGGTTTGGAGGGGAACATGAGAAATCCCAGACAAGCCCCGCGTGTAGCCACCCTCCCTGATGTCTAGGGGTGGCTGATGTTCTGGGGAGGAGCCACAGCATAGAAATCTCACCAGACAATCCTCGGGTTCAAAGCATAGAATTAAAATTTTGGCCTAGGGAGTTGTCTTTATTAGTGGCTAGAAAACTCCTAGGGACAGGCAGCGAACACCAAAAGCACTCCAAACTCCACTGGAGTCCCCGCTCTGGATATCTTGGCTCTTCATCAACAAGGATCCCCGGCCCTGGGAAAACGGAGTGCAGGCTTTACTTGGAGCCCTCCTGGAAAATGAACTCATTGGGAAGTTAAAACTCAAGGATTAACATTTCAGTAGAATCCTTTTCTACAAGCGGAGGCAGACTCATATTTTTTTTTCCTAAGCGACATTTTATATCTCCTGCACCCAAATGATTACAAAGGTTACAGGGGTTTAATATGCTTTAAAGATAACTTCCTCAGCTCCATGGAGCTAACATTTATACTAGAGAAAAGGCAGTTGAAATAGGCAGGATATGTTCTAACAGCTATAATACAGCAGCCAAATTGTTTCATGAGGGATAGCTCGACCTCTATATCCTGGATTGTGAAGCTCAAAAGATTTTCACGGGCGCTGGTAAGTACCTGATGGTTCACTACTTGAACAAATGGGGACTTCAATTTTCCCCTCCTGGGAAGCGTACAGATTCTCCTCAAACCCCATTCCCTGGCTCTTACTTCCAGCCTCCAAGGGACACGGTTGGTGCTGTACCAGCACGACCCACTGCACCATACCTCATTCTTCTCTCACCCAGGTCATGAGCCAGTCCTGCCTGGTTCCCGAAGCAATACTGAGAATAAGAATGGCATCCCATTTCTTTGGTGGGGAAGGACTACAAATTTTAGGAAGCTAACTGAAACCGTACCCACAGCCCTCCTTACATGCTACTCGATAAGTGCAACCAGCATAAGGGATGACCACTAGGGCACTCTGGCCCACTCAACAAAATCTAGCAGTCCGAGGCCTGTTCCTCCCAAATAGGCCCTTTACATGGGTAGAGGTTCCACTGCCCCTCACCAGTGTCCCTGGGCTGCCTTGACATGCCGAGCTGCAAAGGCCCTGTCACAGCCTACTGCAGCCCTGACAACCCAGGCACATGAACAACAATACCAGGTCCTAAAATCTGGACCTCGGAGGCCTACCAATCCTGCACCTCCTTACCACCTAGGACTCCTTCCCAACAACCCCCACCCCATGGCCAAAGACCCACAGACAAATGGCCACAGCTGCTTCACTCTGTGTGTCCTCCATGGATGCTCAACCAGGGACCCAACTCATCACTGCAATAAAAGCCTGCCTGCCTAAAGTGCCTGACAGTCTCTCCCTCCTCTTCTAAATAATAATAATAATAATAAACTTTATTTGGCGCTCTTCACAGAGTATCAGAGCGCTGTACAATAACAATAATAAAACAATAAAATGCTAAAATACACTATTCAATATATAACACAACTCAATAATGAAAACTCCATTACAGGACAGCACCAAAAGCAAGTTTAAATAAATAGGTTTTAAGGCAGTCTTAAAGCTGTTCACTGTCAGGCACTCCCATATCTGATGAGGCAGAGAATTCCACAGGGTTGGGGCTACAAATGAAAAAGCCCATAATCCAAATATTTTTAATCGTACCCTGGGAATCTTCAGTAATCCCTCATCGGTTGAGCAGAGTGGTCAGAGGGGGCAATAAGGATGCAGGAGATCTTGCAGGTAGCTAGGTTCCCGTCCATGTAGGGTTTTAGAGGTCAGCAAGCTGACCTTGAAGGTAATCTGCCACTGAACAGGCAGCCAGTGCAGTTTGCGCAGCACAGGCGTAATATGACTGGATCGAGATGATCCAGGCAACAGCATGGTCCCTTCCTCCTCAGATCTCAATGGACTGATGATTTATACCCTAAAAGTCTGCTCTCTGCTGCCACCAAATGGCAGCTAGCAGAAATGCATACCAGAGCCCTAAAATCCCTAAACTCTGGGGAGACTGAAATAGGAAGGGTTCCTAAAGGAGCATAAGCCTCTCTCAAATGAGAGGGGCTTATACTTGTAAATACTGAAAATGATGGGACTTTGGAATCCCTAAGCTTTTCCAAATATCTGTGAAGGAGAGATCCCTTCCCTGGAGTGCAAGTCTCCAAACATCTGATGCTCCTATCCTCCCATAATTGAAAGTCAGGGTCATCAAGCCTGGGTAGAAATCCCAGATTATGAGCTATCTGGATTAACAGGGTGTGTATGTGTTCCCCGCTGCCTCTCTCTCCTCCTTTTAACTGTTTGCCATGCCTCCAGGGCTTACTGCACTAGCAGATTAGGAATAATCAATTGCTTATAAGCACAGTTTCTCCCGTTTGCCTGGTAAGCAGATAAGCATCCGGGATATCCTCTTCTTCTAAAAAACCCAGTTGGCAGCTAATCCCTGGTTCATCCAGTCCCATATATAGTGGTGTTAAATCACTAGGTGGAACCCTCAGATGTCTGGAAAACCCAGGCCTCTCTATCAACCCCTCATTTAAGTCTTTGCAAACTCATCTTCAGGTGCTTCCCCTGCCACACAAGGTAGTAAACTCTCTTTCCAGCTTTTGATATCTTCTTTGGTTGGGCCCATAGGTAACATCTGCATTACATAAAGCAATCTAGGCAGCACCTTAATTTTAATTAGGTTAATGCCATAAGCCATGAAATGGGAAACGCCCTCCATCTGTCATGTTACTTATGGATGGTGCTAAACGTGTTAAAATACTTTGAATCAGAGTTGAAAAACGATTATCAACCTTTGATCAATGTTACTGCATGTAAATGTTTTATTTTTATGTCTGATTTTTTAAAATAATTTTTACATATTATATATGTGATATTTTAAGCACTGATGTATACTGTCTACTGTAAAACCCTTCTATCCATGTCTAGTTGCCCAGGAAAATGGGCAGTGTATGCTCATGGATTTATCAGATTTTAAATAAATCAAATCACACAATGGACTGTAATTTAAATGATACAGGCTTTCCAAGTCTCGTCCCACCTTGATTTCAAGGTAAATAATCAAATCCCCACCATCTTTGAACCATAGGGGCCCCTTCTGATCTCTCAGACACAGCATTTCTGATTTATGTAGGTTGAGCTTGTATCTGAGAAGACTGCAAATTATTCCATAATCTGTAATGGCTGGCATTGAAGTTAGAGAGTCAGTGATAAAGATTAATAAATCATCGGCATAAAGTGTAATTTTTGCTGTGATCCTGATTTCCAATGATCCCACTAATGGTCTCTGACTACTGTATCTTAATAGCTAGGGTTTCAATGGCCAAAGCAAACAGAAGAGAGAGATGGGGCACCCGTGTCTCATGCCACAGAACAGATGGATCTGCCCTGATGAGGCGCCATTGATCGGCACTCTAGCCACCGGATCATGGTATAACATCTGCACTGGCTCCACAGATCCATCTCCCAATCTGAAGCACCTCAGCACCTCAAATAAGTAATCCCATTCTAAGCATCAAAGCCTTCTCTGCATCCAGGGACAGCACATGTGCTTGACGGGATGCTGAGAACCACAGTGGACAACATTATACAATGGCAAGAAAGAATCTTGGACTGTGATTGGTCAGTTTGGGGTTGGACCCATGGTGTTATACCAGCATAACACCACAGGTCTAGTCTCAGCACCGTGAACCAATAACCAATATGGATGAGCTCTAGCATGATCAGGATGATCTCTTTTTGCATCTCTTCTTAAAAACTAAAATATTTTTCCACACTAATAAAAACATTAAACTTATTTTTTTATTTATATATAACAACTAGCCATTGTATAATAGGAATAATGCACTCAGGGTGTGTGTCATTTGGGATAACGCACACCTGGGGCATTGGACGCCTCAGGCTGTGCCTCGTGCCCAACCCCCAGATGAGGCGTTATCCCAGCACGACACACACCCTGTCATGCATTATTCCTTTATTTAACAACCAACTCATATTATGATATGACAATCAACCTTGTATGAAGCCAGTTTGTCAGTATGAACTAGTTGAAGTAGCACATGCTCTAGGCATCGTCCATAACCTTAGCCATAATTTTAAGGTAGCAGTTCAGAAGGTGATGGGTTGGTAGGATATGCATTCACAGGGTCCTTGCCTGGCTTTGGTAGGACACAAATATTTGCCTCACAGCATGATTCAGGGGGCCTTCTCCCCTCCATCAGTGCACTCAATGGTTCCACCAAGACCAATCGCAACTCTTTATAGTACTCCACTATGAACCTATCGGGACCTCCAGCCTTCCCCTGTTTAACCCTCCAACTGCTCACAGAATTTTAGTGGTGGACACTGGTGCTCCCAGCATTTCCCTCTGCATAACAGTGAGGGTCAGGAGGGAGATCCTTCAAGACAAGCAGTAGCCTGCTCTACCTTGCCCAGTACAGCTGTTGGTAAAATTCCTAAAAGAGCTGTCTGATATGCCCCCTCCCTTTACCAACTGGCCAGATCATCCCTAATTGCTGTAATGTAGCTAGAGATGCTCCCAACCCTTCATGAGCTGAGCAAGCAGAGGGCCAGGTTTATTGCCCCACTCATATAACCATTGCATAAGATAATCTAGCCTTAGCCTCTCTAGAGAATTAACAGATTCAATGCTTCCCTGGCCTTCATTAACTCCCCGATACTTTGGTTCCCCTTTCACAGCCACCTTATCCTCCTGAGTTTTGATTTTACTCTCCGTTCTAATTGTTTATCCGTACTTTCCTTTTTAACCCATGCCACATAGCTAATACTGGCACCACGTGTATATGCATTTCCTGCTTCCCAATACTGTATCTCTTTTGAGGAAGATGAGCCCATGTTTGTATTTGTGTACAGTTGCCATTGACCATTGAGCTACTCTCTAAATTCCTCTTTTGCTAGCAGGTATGTAGGAAATATCTGTTTTGGAGCAGGTTCTCTTTCCCTCTTTGCCACAAAGTCACAATGACCATAGCGTAGTTGGATATATATGTATAGGACTGTGACTTGCCACTATCAGTTTGTCATAATAGTTTCTGGTTATATATATACCTAAAGAGTATTAACAGGATTAATACAGAAGGGATTCTTCTGATCAGATGAGGAGGGACACAGAGGGCATTAGCTGAGATTGGAGGGGGATTTAGGAGGAAATCAGAGACACTTTTTCACAGAAAGGGTGGTAGATAGTGGAACACTCTGCCCGAGGAGGTGATATCGTGCAGAATGGTGGGAGGATTTATGAGAGGGTGGGACAGAGGGGAGGTAGTTAATAGAGGGAGGGTGGGGCAGTTGCAGTTAAGGGCTAGCGGCACAAATCAGCAGACTCTATAGACAGTGAGGGCTGTTTCTGATGGCATTTTGTATGTTTGTATGTTTGTATAATAGTTTCTGGGTATATATATATATATATATATATATATATATATATATATATATATATATATATATATATATATATATATATATATATATATATATATATATATATATATATATATATATATATATATACATACACACATAGATTTTATATATATGAGGCATGGTTGAGCCTCTATAGTTAGGGTTAAGTAGCATGTTTAATGTTAAACCTAAACATTTCCACTTTAATAGCTTTTCAACCGATCAATGGATTTGCATGAAATTTTATATGTGCTGTCCGTGGTAGATCTCTTGATCTGGCAATTTTTTCCAGTCGGATGTGCAGATTCTAAGATGAAGAGAGTGAAAATGTAAAAAGTCCCTTTTCCAGTTTTTTCCTCTCCTTGTGGTCAGATGATGTGGAATTTTTATTCATTTATTTTATTTTATTATTCTTTTTTTCCCTGCCAGCCCTCTAACCCCATGGATGGTTCGCCTGGCTCCAGGAACCCCTCATATTCGGGAAGCACCCCCACGAGTGGGGCCACCGTATGGAACTGTCATTACCAAAGGGGAGGCATCCGAGCTGGCTCATCAGCGGGGCCGGCATTTTCTTATGTTATGATTCCCTCAGGGTGGGGATGTGCAATGATGTCCTGCATCTGCCCGCCCTCCGTGACGTGTCGGTGCCAACTGCTGAGGTACCCCTGGCTCCAATGGGGATCCCTAGTACGCCGGACACTCTACCCCATCTCCCCAGAGTAGGAGAGCAGTCCAGTGGATGTTCCACCCTACTCCCCTGGCCAGCCCTCTGACTCCTGGATCTGTTCCTGAACCTGGGTTGTCGGCATCGCAGATGGCAACCAAGTGGGCCAGCCAACATGGGGTGGAATTTTAGCATGATATTTGTAGGGTAGAAAAACTTTGGGAGCAGAATTAATTCCATTATATCTTATGCAAAGTTCATTTTTCAGGAGAGTTGTTTTTGGTAAAAGGATTTGATCTCGTGAAAAGGATCGAGTCTATAGGAGCATTTCTTTTTCATGAGATCTGAAATCCTTTTTGTGAGAAAAATCCTTTTTCATGAGCCGCCATCTTGCTTTTTTTTCATCAAGTAACAAACTTGTGAAATACATACAAATATTTTATTTTAAAAGAAACACTAGAATCTAACTAAATGGGCCCCATTTAGTTAGATTTTGACTTTATTTTGTAAAATAACAGCCAGAAATATATTTTCTGGTTACCTGAAACTCAGGTGCCCACCTTAGCAAGAGGAGCCTTCGGCTGTAGCTCTGCAGCCCCATTTTCCTGGTGTCTAGTGGAAACCCTCTCTCCCGGATCACTGTCCCCAACCCATTCCCTAGGGTCCAGTGGCCCATCACCTTCGATTACTGTCCCCTGTTTGTTTTTATATTTAATTTATATATTCTGACACCAGGATGCCCACCCTGGTGTTGGATGACTCCTGCCCTCAGCCCATTGCCTTATTGATGTGCCGACATCAGAGAGCCCAATTCTTGTGTTGGCATTTAAATCTCCCCAGCAGTGTGGGACACTGGGAGCCCATCCCTAGTGTCCCGAAATCTTTATTTTCATTTGTATACCCTGTAAAAGAAAAAGTCCCCTGACATCTTTTTTATTAATCCTAAAAAAAAAAGAAAACTGCCCCTCATAGTCTCCACCTTCCCTCCACCATCCCTGCCCTCCCACTGAGCACCCAACACTCCACCACCCCTTATACTATACTAACCACCAAAGGTTGAGACTGTTAGCTTCTGTGGACCGAGACATGTCTACACTCTTCAAAGCTGAACTGCGAACTGAAGAATCAAGGTAAGTGCTGTATAATGGTTGTCAACGGCATTTTGAACTTACAGGTATGTTGATATTGTGCCAATTTTTAGGTATTTTTGAACCAAATTTTCAACATGGTCTTATTAGATTTTACCTTTATGAACTAGCACTGTCATTTCGTTATTCACTTCAGAAAGGTAATTTCTCGTCATTACATGAAATCACCTTTCAGGACAGAGTAACAAAATGACAGTGCCACTGTTCATGAGGTGGGGTCCAAAATGCCTATGCTGAAAATTTGGTGCAAAATATCTTCTAAAACGCCCCAGTTACATGCTCATTGAAATTTTCTATGCATGCATGTAACTTTGGCAATTTTTTATATTTTCACCTATATTTTCAATATAGCCATTTTTTATTTTACACTACTTCATGAACACTACAGCTGTAATTTCTCACCACTGCCCAAAACATGTTTCCGCACCTGTGGTGTGGAACCAAGCAGTTGTTGCACATAAAAAAACCTTTTAGGACAAGGTAACAAAATGACAGTGCCAGTGTTCTTGAGGTGGGGTCAAAAAAAGCCCATGTTGAACATGTGGTGCAAAAATACAGATGCGCCTGAGTAACACACGATTCGAGACATTTTTCTCGCTACGCGTAACTTTGGCAATTTATATTTCATCGCCAGACTTTCAACATTGCTCTTTTTCACACCACCACAAGAATAGTACAGCTGCCATTTTTAAATCCTGCAAAAATCCATTTTCACACCTGTGGCAGAGAATGGCGCTATAGTTGCTGTAGAATTATGTTTTGGATGGGATTTGAAAATGTTTTGTACTGGGTACATGTGGCGAGGTCATAAGAAGGCTATTTGAAAATTAGGGGTCAAATAAGGATACTGTTATACTATCTCAATAGTGGGATGGGAGCACAGAGTCCTGTACTCCCACAGTAAAATAAGGATACTATTATACTATCTCAAAAGTAAGAAAATAAATTGCAAAAACTTTGTTAATGCATCAGTTAGGATTAAAGTGGCAAAAGTAGGGAAATGTAGTGCCAGAATTTCCAACCCTAACACCCCCACCCTGCACAGACAAAGAGGGATCAGGGTGGCACTTGGAGTTGTCAGCCTCCCAGAATGAAGTAAGGAAATTGTTTGTGGTTTATAATATCTAATATTTGTTGGTAGAAGGCTGCATCAAAAGTTGCCAGAGCATATAACTACTGTTAGTCACCTGCTCTACATATAGTTCTCCCACCATGAACACATATCTCCCCACTGCTGGGTCTCCCAACATTTATGTACCATTAAAGGAGTTGTCTTTGGAAAAGACCTGTAGCCCTTCTTCTTGTGTGATGAGTAGGAGGCCGTATAGCAGGACCCTACCCAGCCACCCACCAGCTTGGTATGTTCTGAAATTGTCAGGTGAGTTTCCTGCAGCAATGCCACATGTATTGCCTACGCTTTAGGGTATCCATGATCTTTTTCTGCTTGACCAGAGAGATGAACCCCTTACATTCCAGGATATGTTATTAACTTTAGAACCTGTGTTCATACTTAAAGCATACATATATTAAATGCTTCCTCTTATTCCAGGGACCCATATACAAGACCTCCCATATCACATGTCTACATCATCTTGCATGTAGAATGAAAATAAAATCAAACATTAACACACAGTCAACAAGTAAACTAACCAACAAACAGCATCACAACAGTCAAACATAACCCCCACATCAATGATTGATATAAAATTATGATTTGGTATATGCAGAAAGGTGTTCTAAAACCACTCCATCTCTCATGCCTGCTGGCAGAAAATAAGCATCCCTCCTCCACTGTGCATGAATCCTCCCATGCATTAATCCCCTTACATTTTACCAGTCAAAGCGAAATGTTATAGCTCTTTATTATTCAATAATCAATTTGCCCATATTCTACCTCCTTCTCCCAGGCATCATCATAGCCATGAAATAGTCACACCCTTCAAGTCACCCAGCCTCCCAATTCCATTGTGTGTGCACTCCCAACTACAAGCAAAGACCCAATGTATGTTCTGTCGCACAGCACCAAGCGTCCCTGCCCCATCTTCTTCCCTATTGTAACCAACCTGGCAGTTCTAAATCTATGGAAGAAATATTAAAATCTGTGCTTTCTGACCCCAATAGCCTCCTCCCAGCCCTCCTGTAATACTGACTTGCATGCCATACAGGCACAGGACAGACCCTGCCTCACTGAGCAGTCTGTACAAATTCATACAGGGAGAATAAACCTTCAGGGACCCAGGATAGGGTATGGGAGAGAACACATTTCAACATATAACCACTTGTGGTCCCTGCACCCCTCCCACCACTTTAAGGCATCCAACCAGCAATGAGAGGTCCTTTGTCACGGGCTTTCAATCTTGATAAAGTCCAAATAAGAGAAGCTGCAGAGTCACTGCATGGATTCTCCCTGCTGTCCCACTACACTGGTTAGGCAGCATTAGAAATGATGGCCTGGGCCGCCTGGTGGCGCTGAGATTTGAGGCACTGGACGGTGCACCTCGTGCCAAGTTCAGGAATGAGCCCAGGTTGTCAGGGGGCCTGTGGGGGAGGCAAGAAGAGAGATTGAGCTGCCACGAGGCAGCTCTCCTCTCCTGGGAGGTATGAGTGCCCCTGTAGTTCTGCTCCCATTGGATGGAGGCCTGATGGGAAGGGAGGGGGCAGCAGGTGATTGCCTGGGGTTGGCGGAGGGGCCAAGCTGGTACCTGGCTTACGTGTGCACCTCCATGTGCACACACAAGTATGTCTCTGGGGTCCAGGGACCCAGAGAGAAAATGGGAAAAGCATAAACTACATATGGAAAAAATTATGGCTTGATGGTGCAGTCATCATGCATTGACTGCTGGGTGCATGGGTCCAAGCCTCCTTTGTCATGGCTAGTCAGTCGGTTCTGCATAGTTCAGGGTCCTTGGGTAACCAGCATACCTACTAGGTTCAGTAGACTATTCTCAAAACTGGTGCATATATTCAAGAGATCTGGAAACAGGCCTGGGGTCCAAAGCAGCACAAATAAAAATCTGAGACCCTAGTCCCATGAGAGAACATATTCATTCAAATAATAAAAGTTATGGGCTTTTCCATCAGAGTGGCAGAACATTCCAAGTCCAGCCTCACGCCTCGTGGAATTGGCAGTCCCACAACAATACAGAAAACAGTGAGATATGCAGGGTAATAGGCTTCAGTCCTGTCATTCAACCTCTTTTCTTATCTTATCCCATTTGGTGATGAAAGTGTGAACCTTCTCCACCTCCCAAAATGAGAAGGTGGCTCCTCCTGGTGGATCTTAATAATTTTAATTGAATATACTTTGTTAAGTTTTCAAGACATTGATAACAACAATAAACAAACACAAACAGCAGACACAATCCAACCCCAACTCATAACCTACTCCCCACCCTGAACAGCAGAATGGCACTAAACGCTGCACTGAAAATAAGGCAAACAAAGAGGTCCAATCTGTATCCAGTGCTGAATTGAAAATGACCATATGGGGAGACCTGGACCAGCCTGCAAAGTATACAGAGTGTGCAGCTTACCCCAGGTTTTATCAAACAGCGGAAGGCTGTTGTGTAGACCTGCAATCAGACGCTCAGTACTAATATTACAAAGAAGTTCCTGCAACCACTGTGTAGGATAAATTCACTGAGTCATGCCAGTGATGCAGGACCAGCTTTTTAACAGGTAAGGTAATTAAAGCAAAGAAATATCTGCATTCCCACACCCCACAGTAGATTAGTTACCCACTAAACAGATTTCCAGAGAGAGGTGGTCACTGATTCCTACCTAGAGGTCAGCCCTTTTTCCAATGATGACCATAATGGAGCAACTTTGGGACATTCCCAAAAATTTTATAGGGAGTACCTTCTCCTTGTCCACATCTACACATAGAGAAGATTGGGCTCTACCCACTTTAACTAGTTTAACCCGGTGTATAAAGGATTTGGAACTGCATGAGTAAACGGTCCTCGTGACATAGGTGTGACTGTCTTTCCAGACCTGTGCCAATTTATTGAATTTGTTGACCCAGTAAGCCCATTGGGCCTAGAAGTCCCTTTTCAGGGGTGACCGAGGGGAGGGGGATACAGATGGTAAGCAACTGAAATTGAACCAGATTAAGCTGTTGGTGGTATTTTCAGTGAATGGGAGAAATTTGCCAGGACACGGGAAATTCCCTACTCTTTTTGATAAGTGCCATGGGATCTTTAGCGTCCACCTGAACTACCACCAATCCAGGCAGATGGGACCTCGGTTTAACGTCTCATCCGAAAGACGGCACTCAGAAGTGCAGCATCCACTCATGCTGCACTACAGTGTCAGTATTGGGATATTAACCCAAGTGCCAGATGTGGAACTGAACCCACAGCCCTCTGATCTCCCAGCCTCAGAGATGAGTGTGCTACTACTGAGCCACTAACTACTGAAAGTCTTCCTTTAATTCAGAGTCAGTGTCAGTGCCACTGACACTGACACTAAATTAAAGGAAGACTGCAGAAATTAGGAGTTCCAGTATTCAGATACACCGTCCACTTGTGGGTAGGTCTTAGTATATAAAGTGGTGTATAATCTGGAAACTGAGTGGGAAAATTGACAAGATTTTGGAGTGATTGCAGGAACTGTCACATTTATGTGAGCAAAATTTGCTGCAAAACCTTGTACGGAGCTGGAATACTTTAAAGATAAGAGGGTTACCTAACCAGTATACCCACATAATATCCATTTAGGAAAGGCAAACTCTATCCCTGTGCAGGTCACAAACCTTCGCCTCTGCAAACTGAAGTAGCTAGGAAGGCAGAATTGACTGACCCCAGTTTTGAAGTTTGGGTTATGGAAAATTGGTTGTGAGAAATCTGATTTATGCTTATATTTCTAAAAAGCATGTAACTGGGCATGACAAGAACTCGATCAAAGAGTTATGCAAAGCCACAGGTAGCTCCCTGGGGCCAATGTGCAGGAGGGCCCAGGGGATACCCCAGATAAAGTAATCAAATTCTGCTCCAAGGATAGCCAGACAGGGACATATGTAGAGAGCCTTCTTCTGGAGGAGGAGAGAGCCACTGCAGGTATGTGCTTGCATGGTTGGCCCAATAATACAAACTGAAATGGGCAAATCAAGCCCTCCCTGCTCCTTGGCACTGCCAGTTTGTACATGCCCATCTCAGGGTTACCCAACCAAATAAAATTGGAAATGATTGAGTGTATCTTTGAAACCAGGAGAGGGTGAACAAATGTTTAGTAAATTAATTGGGTAAAATGTTCATTTTAATAAGGTTGATACGACCCTAAAGGGACAAGGGTAGACCCTTCCACTGAAAGAGATCTTGTTGTAACAAATGGACTAAGTCTATCAGATTAAGTTGCCTCATTTGGGCCTCACTCCTCGACAGGTAAATTCCCAAGTACTTAAGGCATTTAGGGATCAGGACAGACCGAGCTCAAGTACTGCAGTCTTGTCCAAATTAAGTTTATAATTCAAAAGGAGCTGTATTCCTGATAGTCTTTAGAGCAGCAGGATAGTAGTATAGGAATGTGAGAGATGAAGCAAAATGTTGTCAGCATATGCCGACAGCTTCAGGTCCCTGGTTCCAGTCTGGACTCCAGTAATTGAGGGGTTGTCCTTGAGTTTGGTGAGCAGAGGCTAAGGTAGAGGTTAAACAGTAATGGTGATAAGGGACCCTTCCTAGTGCCCGAATATAAAGACAAGTGAGAAGAAAAAAACACTGTTACAATACATACAGGCACTAGGAAAGGAGTAAAGAATCTTAATCCAGTTAATAAATTGAGGCAGGAAACCAAAATATTGTAAGGTGCCAAATAAAAATTGCCAGTCCACTCTATCGAAGGCCTTCTCTGTGTCCAGAGAGACAAGAGCCATAGGCTGCTCAGAATCACTGGATGAAGAGAGAAGATGTGGGCCAGCTCCGGAGATGGTCTGAAGACTACTGGTGGCCATAAAGCCAACCTTCTCAGGACCTATGAGCGATGGTAGAATTTGTCCGAGTCTATCAGCTAGAATTTTTGCTAGGATTTTGATATCATAATTTAAGAGTGAAATTGGCCGATAACTCAGAATGTTCTCTGGCACCTTGTCTGGTTTGTGGAGCACCACAATCAAAGCTTTCAGGAGAGATTTGTCTGAAAGTTCAGCGGTAAGAAGGCTTTGATATAACCTGTACAACCATGGCTTCAGTTTGTCTGCAAAAACTTTGTAAAATGAGGAGAACCCATCCTGGCCCAGTGCCTTGTCAGTCAGGAGTGCTTTGATTGCCGCAAAATTTCATTCTCTGTTAGCGGGACTGTCAGAAGGGCCTTTTGGGCTTCAGTCAATGTTGGGAGGGATAGTGGTAAGATAGTCCATAACTGATTGTGGGGATGGTAGATTAGTCATTGGACTATACAGGATACTGTAATACCTTTTGAACCCAGCTGCAATATCTTTAGGGGTTGTTTGAGGATCCGTCCATGGAGGACCGGATAGTGTTTATTAACCGAGAAGCTTTCTGCTTCTGCACCCTCCACACAAGCATATGACCTGCCTTTTCACCCTGGTCAATATATCTCGCATGCGTCTTGCAAATGGCAAACTCAGCCTTCTCTCATAACAGCTCTGCATACTGATCCCATAACACCAGAAGATCCTGCCGAGTAGAGTCAGGGTAGTCGGTGATAGATTTTTCTAGTTCTCTGATGCGGTAAGCAGGGTCTAGTGTCACTTTCTCCTGCTTATGCTTCCTGATCGAAGCTAAATGCACAAACTCCTTCGAAGGTAACATTTTAAAGTGCCCCACTCCCAATCTGATTTACCCACCCAACCCAGATTGGCAGAGGAAAACGATTAATGTACTCTTTAATATGTGTCACTAGCTGATAGTCTTTCAATAGCTGATTACTTAGTTTCCAAACAGATTCTTTTGCATGGAGGGTGTTAGTGTGAGTTTGCACCCGACCAAGGAATGGTCTGAGATAACACCAGGGCTATCCCACACCCCAGCAATCCCACCAGTGAGGTCCGACTGATAGAAAAGGAATCAACCGGATGAGGAACCATGAACTGCGGAATAAAATGTAAACTCCTACGAGCCAGTATTTAACACTCTCCATGGGTCACATATACCCAGAAAAATCTACCAGTTCCTGGAGGGCACGCATGGGGACAAACCAGCCCAGTGCCTATCCAACTTATCCATATTCGTGCAAATGGGAGGTTCCAATCCCCCTAAAAATATCAGAGAGAGAGAGAGAGAGAGAAAAGGAGATGTCAGGTAGATTAGGTCTCTGAAAAGGAGGTGGTGTCTATGTTGGGCTCATAAATACGGTACAGCCAAGTAGCTTCTCCACCTATCCAAGATCCCTCTGAGGAACAGGAATCTACCTTTGGGGTACCTCAGGCACTGCAAACACACAAAGAGGACTCTCTGGGGAAAAAGTATAGCCACCCCCTACTCTGGGTGCTATCTCCAGCTACAAAAACCTGTCCAATACTCTGTCTCTGGAATAAATTGCCTCACTTTCAAGGAGATGGGTCTTTGTAAGAAGAAGACGTTCTCCTTGAGGTGTTGTACAGGTATAGTGTTTGATAATTTGGTAACTCTTAGTTTAAGTGCGAGCTCCCTGAACATTACAACTAATAAAAGTGTGAGAATGAGCCATCAGGTATAGTAAATGAAAATTGATGGACCAGATACATTGAGATAAATATCAAGAATCTGTTAAAAGACAGATAAGGCCATTCTGCTGCCCCCCAACCCAACCCCCAAGATAACATACCTTGTACAAAACAAACAACACCCCAGAACAATAGTTTGCCATAAAATTGAAATTGGCATGAAGAATCATTTTGAAAAACTGCTCTCTCATCCCACATACAAACATTCTATAACAAGGTTAGGAAACATGAACCAAGTCAACAATACAAAGCCCCAAACACCTCATGCCCCACCCTCCAAATTATACTGCTCACGGCCCATGATGAGCCAATACCAACTGTTGGATTCCCTGACCTCTCCCGCTTGCCCACAAACAACCCTAAGTACAGGGAGGGAAGGTTCCCTGGTCAAGAAATAACTTTAACATTAACAGTCAACACACCAATGAAAGGTGCCCCTCTCCTCCCACAACTCCCAAAGCCCAGTATCGCAATCTCTAGTAGATAAGGCCCCTTATCTATGGGGCTACAAAGGAAGTCTTGTAAGATACCTGCAAATACTAAGAAAAAACACTGACTACTTTATCATGGACAATTATATAATAACAAAAACAACAGTAATGAGGAAAATGGAGATCATGGGTCTAGTTCCCCAGAATCTGACTCCTACAGTGTTCCTGTCAGTGTGTATAAAACAGAAACCCATTACAACGGATAGATCCAGACCAGAGACAGCCAGATGTAAATTCACAGTAAGGTGTTGGTAAAAAGCTGTAGAAGCAAAACAGGCTGACTGCCCCTGAAGCAGAGGAGATCAACTCGAAAATGAAGAATAACAATGTGAGAGAATGTATAAGCTAGTTCAATTCATTGATAAAGCTTGGAAGAAGCCCAGGTGGAAAACAGAGTACACTCTTCAGAACAGTTGCTGGACTTCATGGTTTGGAGGAGAGATCCTGCACCAGGATAACAGAGACAGAAGTCCTACCTTGCTGTGGCCAGAAGAGCACCATGTTCTCAAACCACAAGATGCATTCTGAGAAGTACTGAAAAGTCTCTGGAAATGCCAGGGTAAAGATGGTGATCCACTCCAACCATGCTGCAAAGAAACACCCTGGCCCAAGTCCTGCTGCCACAAATATGCTAGGCAGTCCTTCAGCATGTAGATCCCAGGGGCAAAGGTCAGCACCAAACCGAAATAGCAGCCGGGCAAAGGTGGACGAGTTCAAAAATGCACCTGGAAGTCCACTGTTGCAGAGCCCTGGGAAGCAAAAGTCCTTGAGGTGCAATCAAGTGAGCTCCTGTGGCACATACTAATCGGCCCTGTTCAAAGTATGCAGCCCAGGTTTATCCTCGATAGCTGACCCTCTAACCATACCACTGAATGTTTCAGTAATATTAAACAAATTCACAGCAAGGAAGGAAATAGGTGCTGAAGCATTCCATAGACTTAAGGGGTATAAAAATAAAAGAAGTAACTCATACTATCCATGGAGCACATAGAAGTTATTTGCAGACCATCAACAGAGTAACAGGCTATAGAGACATCAGCAGCCGTGCCCTCTGGCCACTCAGCAATCTTTAAATAAGTCCGTAAAGCCGGCTTCAGGTCAGCAGGGACTTTCCTCTGGTGTCTCATACATTTGCCAAGTGTCCTGCACCAATATCTGAAGGCAGGCTGAGTACCCCATCTGAAATTTAAGGCCCACGGCTATCACCTTCGTGATGACAGGGTGGAAAGCTGTATGCCATTGCATGACAGATCCTGTAAGATCTTGAACCACCCTTAGATGCCTTCCTCCCCAAGTGATCTCTTGTAGCTCTTGAATCTTATTTAGAAAATTCTGCCACTCCAAATACATAAGGAAACAAAATATGAATGGCTGGGGTGGCGATCCGGCTGGTGGATGGGGGTACAGAGGCACAATGTGCCCTCTCTCGATGGAATAGGGCAAGTGTCCATCCGGTTTTAAACCAGTTTTTGTATAAATAGGAGAGGTCAGAGCCTTCCTCCATTTCAGGGAGGTTGATGATCATGGCGTTATTCCACTCGGCTCCGACCCTCCAAGTCCTCGAGCTTCACCTCCAGTCTATTAGCCTTTTGCCACAGGGCCACCTGCTAAGGGTCCATGTGGTCGGACCATTTTTCAGAGAAGAGATCCATGCCTCGTTTCCCTGTGTGGTTGTGCAGATCTTCCAGGAAACTGAGATGGCCTTCAACAAGCAATTGCAGCTTTTCTCGGAAAGGGAGAAACTCCGAGAGAAATGCTCTTCAGTCAAGGGTGTCTGCCCTGATGTTGAGTAGTCGAGTGACCTGTCACTGAGGGTTGGCCTTGGTGTGCTTGGAGGCTTTATCAGGTATAGGTGGTGGGTGTGCCATGGAGAAGCTGCTTTCATTTTGGCATCCATGATCCGCTGCTGCCACTTCCACAAGCATCACAAAAGTCCAGGAAGCCTTGGCTGAAGGTGGTTGAGTAATAAAATGAACTTTAAAGCACAGAAATTGGGTTTTATCGGGGGAGAAGGAGCTCTGAGGAGAAGCTGCTAACCAGTAGCCTGCATTGTGTGACTCCCATTTCTTTTCATTTTGTGGTAGTCTACCATCAAAGCCTGATGGTCACCAAAGTGATGCAGGTGGAAAATAACTTGCTTTGGTGGTTGCTCTGCTGGGGGTTGTGGTGCTAAGGCCCTGTGAGTTCTTTCTACTTTAAGCCTCCCATCCTTCACATTTATTCCCAGCAGTTTTGGGAGTGTGACAGCACAGAACTCCAAGGCACTATTCTCTTCCTTGCTTTATGGAAGCTCTTTGAGCCATAAGTTGTTGTGCCAATTATAATTCTTCTGGTAGTTCAGGAGCTCTCTGAGGTTCTCCAGTTCCTGTTCAAATTTTGCCATCTTGTCTGGGATGGGCAGCTGACATCTTCAAGGTCAGAGACCCCTGCTTAAGTTCTCCTAGGCTGAGTTTGCAAAGTACATAGTAAAGAAATGTATCAGTTGCTCTTTGTGCATTGTTAGCCTTGGGTTTAGTACTCCCAGGATCTGTTCTGCTACAAGTTGGCTGAGTGCTCTGAGCTCCATGGCTGAGAGGGATATGGAGCCTGGTCTGGCAGTAGCAGAGATCTCCAGCTGGGCTCACTTCTAGTTAGATTTGGCTGCGTGTCATGCTGGTTTGGCTGAGGGAGTTATTAAATACTCCTCCATTCTACTTTGGAAGGCTATTTTGCCTCTTTGAGATCAGAAATAAATTAATTGCTATAAGATAGAAATGTTTTATATTCTGAGTGAGATGGGGCTCTGGGGAAAGATGTCTTGCTGCCTAGCTGCTCATTAGTGTTCCTGTCTGAAACAAATTTAAAGTGGTTTAGGCCATTACTTATGGACCACCAATATGTAGCATTATTGGATGCTTTTCAATCTTCCCTATCCACTGTTGAATCTGGAGTCTTGCATGGGTCAGTTTTGTCCCTGATGAAGTTCAAGGTATACATCCTACCTCTTAGAGAATAATTTAAAAATACACCTCGTGTTGTCACTGCTAAGTGGGTAATACTCATTCGTATATATTTTATTGGGACATATCCAGGTCGGATAACCCACTTTCTGTGCTAGAAAATTTTAGCAAGAAAATAAGAGAGCAGATGGCTATCAATTAACTGAAATTATACAATGGAGTCTTTAAATCCACTAACCTGATTGGTCCGCTGGGATCTTTACCCATGGGTAAATCCTAGCATAACCCACAGGTAAAGTTCTGGCTGTCTCAGCTGACCACTACACAACAGAAAAATCATTACCTCTTTCTGGTTAGTTTTCCACCTCTGCTTAGCTGCGGTGTTATCTCTGTCCCTAGGCCACACCCCACAGCTCTTCAAACTACAGCTACATGGAACACACCCTTTAATGTTATCTGCTCTCCCAATCACTGTAACCCCCAAAAAGAAAAATACAATGAGTGGGAGTGTCACTTCAAGTCACAGAAAAACACAGTAACCCCGTAACCGGACCCTGAAGGCAGCCCTTTGGTGATAACAACCACATTTGACAGAAACAAGCCACCAAACACAACAGTGAAGTCCCAGAAGGACTGTGCTCAGCTTGCACCCTCACCCTTCATTCAATCAAATATTTTAACTGTTTCTGGGATTTTCAAGTGAGAAAAGTATTTCTTTTACAAAAATAAAGACTGAAACATATAGAAACCTTGTCTGTAAGCCCAGCCATGATACTGGGCATGCACATTTGCATATGCATAGGCACATGCCTGGTATCACTGCTGGGTTAATACACATTTCCCAGCTTTTGATGGCGTGAACCCTAACTGATGCATTAAGTTTTTGCCAAGAATGTTCTTACTTTTTGAGAAAGTATAGACTGCTTTATTTTTGCATTGCAGTGTTGCTGCATGCAGAAAAGAAGCTCTAGTGCTTATCTAAGCTGAATTACACCTTTTAAATATACTATTCTTGTATCTTGCCAATAATTTGTTATTACATTGGAACCAGGAAGCAGGAAGAGGTGCTGTAGTTTTCATTAAACCCTATGAAACTACAGCTCCTTCATCTGCCCTAAATAACAACTGGAAGACATTGTGCCTGCTAAGTAGGCATCATTATTTGGGGATTTGCTCATTGAATTTATTTAGTTTATATATTTTATAATTTGTTCACTGTTTGCAGACTAGGAACTCAGCGTGACTTCAGATTGTACTTCCGGGTCACTACAGCTATATTAAGATTGCCCTGTGGCAAGCTTAGAACGAAGCCAGAGCAAGTGGCGGCGCTTGTACATGTGAAGAGCGTGCATTGAACACGCAGTGTTCATGCGTGTTTAGCGTGTTCAGTGTTACAGCATATATCTGACCCAAGGGTAGCTCTATCTGAAGTGTAACAACATAACAAGGTAAAGCTTGTATTAACAAATATATACATAACAGAAAAAATATATAAGGAGTGGTTTATCATATCCAGGTAGGAAGAGTAAAACTTTAATAGCCACCTCCAGTATCTCGGTTCACTAGTCTGGGAGCCATGGATTCTTGTCAAAATAGCATAATTGACCTACCAGATTATGAACAAAAATACAGATATTATGACACTGGTTGGTATAATTGGCATTAAATGGTCTGATTGCAATATGTACAAACGTGACCATGTTTTACCAGCACTTCCTACTTATTTATATGCAATAAGTGTATATCTAATAAACAAATGAAAGATGAGAATAGCCACCTTTGAGGATAGACTGCTATACCTTGAAAACAGACTGATATGATTAGAAGATACAACAAACTTAATAAACTTAAACCACAAAGCGCAGATACCAGCCGCATCTAATCCAAACAAACCCCTTCCTGCTTGAGGAAATATTGAATACGGATAAACCTTTCAGTAAAGAAAACTGCCTAGACATCACTAGGAAACAGGGTAGAAGATGACTTTGATGACTCTGAACTAACCTCTGACTGGGCCCAAATTTCCACCTCAGGGCCCCACAAAGGGTCGGAAAGCAAAGCAATTTATCATTCCCTTGTATAATTCTTTCCAGGCACTTTCAGTGGAACCAGACATTGATACCAATTTAGTATCCGAAACTGTGAATGTAAATAAACAGCCCCCTTCAACCTCGTCTTTATTACTTATGGATCTTGAATCACCATCTAATTCAGCTGTCACAGAAATGGTAACTCAAAGGAAAAATAAAATATGCGTGTACTTACAACAAATCTGAATCCACATATTAATCAGTCAGAACCTGAGATACATTCTATTTTGAAATCAAATACAATAGATACAACTGACTCTACTACCAATATGGAACCTCCTAGACAAGTTTTTTTCCTGAGGGATTCAATAATTAAACATATTGATGAAGCAATTTGTAATCCAGACAAAGAAAATCGAACGTGCTCAAGTTTTAGGGGAACCAAAGTATCAGATATAACAAATATATTTACATACTATACTTTCTAATGCAGGACAAAATCCTCTGGTTATAATCCATGCTGGGACCAATGATATTTCCTGTACTAACAGTTTTCAACTAATGGAAGATTATGTTGCATTATATAATTTATTGGTTGATAAAGGCTGCACAGTATGTTTCTCTGAGATCCTGCCCATACCTAGATCCACATCTGCTATCTCGGAGAAAATAAAACAAACAACTGGTTGAGAAGGTGGTGTTTTAAACAGGATATTGTCTGCATACCACATTGGGAGAAATTTGAAGACATGGACTTCTCTCTTCTGCTGGGATGGTTTACATCTCAGCAGAAAGGGGAGTGCACTGTTGGGTAGGGTTATATTTTCAGCTATTTATTCACATTTAAACTAGCACATAAGAGGAGAATGGGTGTTTCCCAATTCTCAAAACATACTAATAATTGTAGCAATAAACACGAACAACACAAACCTCATATTTTATCCTTTAATGCAAGATCTTTAAATAATCTGAATATGTCAGAATTGCAAGCTAAATGTAGTTTATTGGACTTGGGGAATTATAGCCATAACAGAAACTTGGTGGATTCCACCATGAAGTGGTCCAGAGAAATTCCTAACTACAAATTGTATTATAAAGATAGAAAAAATAGAAATGGTGGAGGAGTGTGTATATTTGTATGTAACGATATCTATTTCATCCTACTAAACTAGTACCATAACTAATACTGAATCTCTCTGGTTTCAATTCAATTTAAGGGTCAACCAAAACTGACTCTAGGAGTTTGTTATAGACCGTCATCATCAGATCTTTCTTATACTACTGATTTAATAAACCTTGTTTCTCTTATGGCTAATACAGGAGATACCCTTATCTTAGGAGACTTTAACATGCCAGGCATAAATTGGGATTTACTTACTGCTAAAACAGAACAGGAGAGATTATTGACTACAGCATGTATAGTTTTGGACCTTGAGCGGTTGGTATTAGAGACAACCAGAGGAAATAATCTTTAGACCTTATTATCACTAATGTTGACACAAAATTATTTAATGTAAATATCTCCACCCCAATAGGTAGTAGTGATCATAATTCCATTCTATTTAGTATGATTACTAAAATTCCTAAAATTATAGTTGGTACTATACATAAAAATTATAACAAAGCAAATTTTAATATGATAAACAATGAACTGAACTAAGTAAATTGGGAACGTATGTTTATGAACAAATTTACTGACAGTGCATGGAAGGAATTTAAACATACTATCTCTGAATTAGAAAAATACATATGTACCTAATAAAACTAAATATAATAAAAAGGCAAAATACCCATATGGTTCATAAAGTCAATTCATAAGCAAATAAAAAAAAGAGTGATTATTTAAAAATTAAAAGTCAACAATAGTGATTGTAATAAATATAAGTATAGGACAGCTGTTTCTTCATTATAACAAGCATTTGTCAATGCTGAATGTTGATTGCTTTAGTGTGTTGAGCGCACTCACTGCCCCTGTGTCACTCGCTCAGTCTGTTTCTCCGGTGCTGCAGGCTGCTGTTTTGTACTGGGCTCCTGCCTGCATTGGCACCTTGTTCTGCCCACTAAGAAATCCGCAGCTGTCCCGACAGAGCTTCGTTAAGGTGGCTCACCCCTCTCTCACTTGTTTATTCTGTTTCTCCTGGCGCTGCAGGCTGCCCTTTGTACTGTGTTCCTGCCTCTGTTGGTGGCTTTTTCTGCCCGTAAGAAATCTGCAGCAGTCCCAACACAGGTCTGTTGAGCCTGCTGACTCCCCTCTCTCACTCACTCGTTCCGTTCCTGCCAGCACTGCAGGCTGGCCTTTTGTACTGGGCTCCTGCCTGCATTGCTGCCTTTTTCTGCCAACAAAGAAATCTGCAGCAGTCACGATAGAGTTCCATTGAGCTCGCTCAGTCTCCCTCTCTCAGTCGCTCGTTGTATTTCTCCCGCGCTGCAGGCTGCCCTTTTGTACTGGACTCTGCCTCGTGCGCACCTTTTTCTGCCCACAAAGAAATCCACAGCTGTTCGACAGAGCTCCATTGAGGTTGCTCACTCCCCTGTGTCACTCATTCTGTTTCTTGTGGTGCTGCAGGCTGCCCTTTGTACTGGGTTCCTGCCTCTTTGGCACCTTTTTCTGCCCACAAAGAAATCTGCAGCAGTCCGACAAAGCTCCATGAGCTCGCCACCCCTTCTGTCACTCGCTCAGTCCATTTCTCCTGGTGCTGCAGGCTCCCTTTTCTATTGGGCTCCTGCCTGCATTGCCGCCTTCTTCTGCTCACAAAGAAATTTGCCGCAGTTACAATAGAGCTCCGTTGAGCCTTCCTCCCACTCTCTCACTCACTCATTCTGGTTTCCCCGCCACTGCAGGCTGTCCTTTGTACTGGGCCTCTGCGTGGCATTGCTGCCTTTCTGCCCACAAACAAATCTGCTGCAGTCCCAACATAGCTCCACTGAGCTCCTCCTCCCCTCCCTCACTCGCTCGTGTCTGTGTCTCCTGCTGCCGAGGCTGTCCTTTGTACTGGGCTCCTGCCTGCATTGGCGGCTTATTCTGGCCAGAAGAAATCTGAAGCAGTCCCAACACAGCTCCATTGAGCTGTCTCACTCCACTATTCCGTTTTGGCCCACGCTGCAAGCTGGCCTGTTGTACTGGGCTCCTGCCTGTGTTGCTGCATTTTCTGCCCACAAAGAAATCCACAGCAGTCACAATAGAGCTCTGTTGAGCTTGTTTTACTACCACTCTGTCACTCACTTGTTCTGTTTCTGTTGGCGCCATGAAAGGTGCTTTTGTGTATGGGGCCCTGGCTGCTTGGTACTTTGTCTGTCTACAAACAAATCTGCAGCTGTCCCAACAGAGCTCCATTGAGGTCACTCAGACTCCCTCTCTCACTCACTCATTCTGTTTGTCCTGGTGCTGCAAGCTGTTCTTTTCACGGGACTTCTGTCTGCATTGGCGCCTTTTCTGCCCACAAAGAAATCTCAGGCAGTCCTGATAGAACTCCGTTGAGCTCACTCAGTCCCCGTCTCACTCGCTCATAGTGTTTCTCCCACCGTTGCAGGCTGGCCTTTGTACTGGACCCCTGCCTGCATTGATGCCTTTTCTGCCCACAAAGAAACTGCAACAGTCCTGACAGTGCTCGGTGAGTTCACTCACTCCCCTCCGTCACTCGCTCTCTTGTTCTGTTTCTCCCAGTGCTGCAGGCTGCCCTTTTGTACTAGGCTCTTGCGTTGGGCACTTTGCCCAGAAACAAATCCGCAGCAGTCCCGACAGAGCTCAGTTGAGCTCGGTCACTCCCCTCACTCGTTTGATCTTAATGTGTCCCAAACAGTGATTTCCCACAGCGACTGCGCTATTCTGCAGCAGGAGTGCAAAACATATTTTAGCCAGGATGTGAAAATGGCAGCTGTACTGTTCATAAGGAGGTATGGAAAATGTCACTGTTGAAAATGTGGCATGAAAATATTACAAAATTGCAGAGCTACAAGGTGCGTGGAAGCAGTTCAATGCATGCTTGTAATACAGTCATTTTACGGAGTTTACGTCTACCAAAGTTTCAACATAGGATTTTAGGAACTCTGCTCATGAACAGTGCCACTGTCATTTTCTTAATCTGTCGTGAACAGTGATTTCCACATCGACCGTGTTATTCTGCGCTGGAACTGTGAAACACATTTCGGTGAGGATGTGAAAAATGACAGCTGTACTGCTCATAAGGAGGTGTGTATAACTTCCACTGTTGAAAATCTGGTGTGACAATATTACAAATTTGTGAAGTTACAAGGGTGCATGGAAAGTGCAACGCACTCTTGCAACACAGGCATTCGATGGGCTATCATCCCCAAATTTTCAACATAGGCATTTTAGGACCTCTGCTCATGAACAGTATCACTGTCATTTTCTTAATCTGTCCCAGACAGTGATTTCCCACAGCGACCGCTCTATTCTGCGCGGAGTGTGAAAACAGATTTCGGCCAGGATGGAGAAAATGACAGCTGTACTGTTCATAAGTAGATGTGGGAAAATGGCAATACTGGAAATCTGGGTGAAAATATTATAAAATTCACGAGTTTCAGCTGCGTGCAGTAACTGCACAACGCACGCCGTAACACAGTCATTTTATGGAGTATCGCACCAAATTTTCAACATAGCCATTTCAGGACCTCTACTCATGAACAGTGTCACTGTCATTCTTAATCTGTCCTGAATACTGATTTCCACAGTGACTGTATCTATTCTGAGCCGAACTGCGAAACACATTTCCACCAGGATGTGAACAGTGAAAGCTGTACTGTTCACAAGGAGGTGTGACAAAATGCCAATGTTGAAAATCTGGCATGAAAACATTGCAAATTCACAAACTTACGGCGTTGGTAGCAACTACACAGTGCATGCTCATAAAACAGTCATTTTTAGATTTTTTCACAAAATTGCAACATAGACTTTTTGAGCCCACCTCATGAACACTAGCACTGTCGTTTCGTTAATTGTTAAAGGTGATTCCATGCAGTGACCATGAAACCACCTTTGGGGCCAATAAACGCCATGACAGTTCAAGAATTCATGAGGAGGGGTCCTAAAACCCCATGTTGAAAATTTGGTGAAAAAGTTCCTTAAAGTGACCGAGATATGCACTAAAGTTGAAAAACCCTATTTATTACATTATACAGCTTACTGGCATTTCCTCAGTTCACGGTCGGCTTTGAAGAGTGCAGACGTGTTCCCGGTCCACTCAAGATCATCGGCCCGAGCTCTGGAGGTAAGTATGGGGTGAGGGGGGTGGGGAGGCAGGGTGCGCAGTGGGTGGGTGCAGGTTGTGGGAGGAGGCAGGGAGACTATGAGGACCGTCTCTTTTTCAGGTAAAAAAAGACTTTGCAGAACCATTTTTCCCTTTACAGGGCATGTGGCATGCTGGGTGCGCTCCCAGCATGCCACCAATGGCTTTCTTTGGGAGGGCAGCAGTAGTCGATGGGGATTGGGCACCCTCATTGGCACACAAAGGGGATTCATTATGCCAATGGGGATTGGGCACCCCATCGGCAGGAATAAAAGTGTGTGTGTGTATAGAATGCCAATGGGAATGGGCTCCCATTGGCACCAGAAACACAAGGACACTAAGGCTGATGAGTTGGGCCCCGTCAGCAAATAAACCAGCGTGGGGGTTATATTGTTTGTGAAAGTGGTGGCAACCCACCACTGTTCACAAACAATATCAGGCTGTTGAGATCCCGCCCTGCAAATGACGGTCGCTCCCTCATTGCAGCAGATGGCTGACGCTGCAATGACGACGCGCCCTGGATTGCAGCAGCGATTTGTATGAAGTCGGTACAAACGCTCCAAACTACTCTCACCAGCAGTCTGCAACGGCATTGGAAGAAGCGAAGAAGCCTTTGCAGGCTGTTAGCATTGTCCACAACAGTGCCACACCTCCACAGCCTGCTTCTGAGCAAGTTGTCGTAATATGTTTCTTGCGCTACGCACAATCAACATAAAAATGATTAAATAAGCTAAATCTAAACTGGAATTCATTTGGCTCACTCCAAATCCAATAATAAATCCCTTTTTCCTATATAAACAGTAAAAAGAGTAGTTCTGTATCTGTTGGTCCTATAATTATGGATGGTTGTTGCCAAAACGACTTAAATATCGCTAATCTGTTTAATAAATACTTTTGTTCCATCTTTAATAAATCTGTTTATACTCCACAAATAAATGTAAATGGTTTAGATGCTCCAAATTAAACTGTACAGAAGTTAGAAAAGCCTTATTCTTTCTAAAAAAATCTTCCAGTGCAGGACCAGATAATATTCAAACAAAGTTCCTGATTGAAACATCTAAATCTCTGGTTAAACCCTACCATACTTTTTAATTAATCCATTGCTGAAAACAACATCCCAGAGGACTGGCGAAAAGCCATAGTCATCCCCATTTATAAAAAGGTAACAAGTCCAATATTCAAAATTATAGATCAGAAGTCTTACATCTGTAGTGGGTAAGGTTATGGGCGAGTTATAAAAACACATATTGAGAATGAAATTGAACTTTTAGGTATTCAAGACATAACACAGCATGGCTTTAAACCTGGATTTTCTTGTACCACCAATTTAGTTTCATTTTATAATAACAATAACATTAGACATTTAGATAATCATATTCCTTCAGATGTTATTTTATTGGATTGTAGTAAGGCATTCGATAAAGTATATCATGCCTTACTAATAAGTAAATGCACAAATTGGGATTTTCTGCTTATTTAATTAAATGGGTTTCTAGCTGGCTGTACAAGAGAACACAAGTGGTGAGAGTAAATGGGGTACTCTCCAGTCTAGGAGAGGTCACCAGTGGTATTCCCAGGGTTCAGTTTTGGGGCCTACACTATTTAATAACTTTATAAGTGATCTATCAATTACCTGCAATAACTCTATCTCCAAATTCATTGATGACATTAAACTTGGTGGAGAGTAGATTCAAATTCTAGTATTGACATATTTAAACAAGATCTTAAAATATTGAATCCTGGGCTACTACTAACCTTATGCCTTCAATACTAAAATGCCCAATTCTTCATTTTGGATTGGGGAACCCCAAACTAGCTATTATCTAAATAATACCCTACTAAAACAATCCAACTGTGAAAAGGACTTGGGTATATTAATTAATAACAAATTAACATCTACAGTATCTCACACTGCAACAAAGTAGCCAGAACATCTAACATTATTCTAAAACAAATTAACAAAACCTTTATTAATAAATCTGAACAGTGTTTAGTTCCCTTATATAAAGCATATGTGAGACCTTACCTGGACTATGGATCTCCCTTTGGAGTCCTTATCTTAAGAGAGATATAAACCGTTTAGAACAAGTCCAGAGACGGCTAACTAAAATGATACCTAGACTGAAAAATAAATCATATGATTTACGCCTTAAAGAAACAGGACGCTACCCTCTATATCACAGAAGATCAAGAGGAGATATTTTATTCTTGTTTAAAATATTAAGATCACCAATACAAATGAAGCAATGTGAGTTAATACAATCTGACAAACATATTGTAGGCAGACTACACAACAAACAGTTAGTAGTTGAATGGGCTAATACCAATAAACGAGATAACTTTTTAATATAAGGGCAGTAAAACTATGGAATTCTCTACCACAAGATTTAATAGATTTGGATAACTTTGATATATTTAAATCTAGATTGGATACTTAGCTAAATCTACGTAAATAAACAATGATCCTCTACTGAGGGGACAATCCCGATGGGCTTAGGCCTTCTTTTGTCCCATAAAAATTTAGTAAATCCAGTAAACAACCTTATTTGTTATGGAAGTGCAGGGGCCCTCTGGGGCCTGCGCCCCATCTATTCATACATGTACAGACATTGTAATGGACCCTCATTTCCTTGTAAGACCACAGGGTCCTCTGGGCCATGTGCTGATATCACTTCATAATTGTATCCATAAATCCATAAATCCATATGGGACGCGGCCTTCAGACCCTGCACTCCGATCCTCTGTAGAGGTGCCTATATGGCATTGGGGTGTGCCTTGGGGTTGTCAGCTCTAACACTCACCCTTTTCCATGTGTAAGAAATGTAAGATGTTGCAGTATTGCAGAATGGGTTGAGCGTTAGGGCTGTCAACCCCAAGAACACCTCAATGCCTGTTGGTGATAAGTGGAGGAGGTGGGGTGTTAGGGTTGGAAACCTAACATCACATTTCCCAACTTTTGATGGTGGGAACCCTAACTGATGCATTACTGAAGTTTTTGCCAAGTCTGTCTATCTATCTATCTATCTATCTATCTATCTATCTATCTATCTATCTATCTATATTCATTGTAAAACTTTGTTAATGTACCTTAGGTTAAACCAACAAAAGTAGGTTAATGTGGTGTTAGGGGTTTTCTACCATAACTACCCTACCCCTTCTACAAGCAGCAAAAGTAAAAAACCTTACAATTTTGGCTGTACTGAGTATTGGCAAATCAGACCTGGGGTATTTCTTGGGGTCATCAACCTAATGCTCCCCATTTCATCAGCAAATAAGCTCAGATGTCCAGACTATATGAGAATGGAGTGAACACTAGGGTTGATAACCCCAAGGAAGACCCCAGGCCTGATTTGCCAAGACTCAGGACAGCCAAAACCTGTAATTTTTTTTCCTTTTGCTGCTTGCGAAAACAGTGTGATTTAAGGTTGGAAACCTAACACCACATTCCCTGCTTTTGTTGCTTTAACCCTCACTGGTGCATTAACAAAGTTTTTGCAATGAATTTCCTACTTTTTGAGATAGTAGAATTGCATTGTCTTTCATGATGGTCCCAAAGGGACCTGCATGAATGCATCCATGTGATTATGGAAGTGCAGGGTCCTCTGAGCCCTGTGCTTCTGTGCCTCTATTTATCCATATGGGCTTGTGGGTGGAAGTACAGGGCCTAAAGGGCCCTGTGCTGTTGTTCCTCCAGAAAAGCAATTTATGTGCTTCCTTCTAATTTTTTTTTTGTTGGGAATGGACCATTTTCAGTTCTTATTTCTTAAAGGGTTAGTGTTGTACTAGTTATTAAGACCTTTCTATTGATATATACAGTACAGTGTTTGTTAACTCCAAAGAGTGACAGTTACAGCTTGCTAACGCTTCAGTGTTGTCCTATGGGAAATGTAAGTTTTAATTTTATGTTTTTTTTATCTGGCTTGTAAATGTTTTTGGGGTGTTATGTCTTAATGTTGTAGTACTTATTAATACCTTTATTTTGATATATAGATAGTCCCATGACTGCATATACTGACAGAGGTATGGCTTGTTAAAGTTGAAATTTGGGAAAAAACATGACTAAATTCTTTTTTTGTATTAAAGGATCATGTTTCATGAAGTTGTGTTGTTCACACAAAAAGACTGTGTCACACTAATAAAGAATAATTTCATAGTTATGGCTCAAATCTACTGGCATTAGCCTTGCTGACTTGCCACATATCAGTGAAATTGTGTAATTATTTCCTATGTGTCTGTCAAGTTCCTTTTAAATTAATCCAAAGTACTGCTATATTCAACTGCCTCTGGTAGTGCATTGCAGGCACTTACCACCCTCTGACTGTACCATTCCTCTTCTATTTGTTTTCATGGTAACACCTTTTAATTGCATGTCATGCGACCTTGTCTGTCTACCTGTTTTTTTGCTCAGTCCAGATGTCATCCAAATAGTTTCGTTTTGATGAGCCTTACATTTATAGCATAGGTCACCTATTAGCTTTCTGTATTGTATAGAATAAAGCTGTAATGTTTCTAGTCTTTCCTGTAAGGTTTGATTTTAACAGTTGTGAATTTTTGGTTACTTTTCTTGCATCCTTTCCATCAGTTCCATACTCCCAATGGTTTGTACTGTAATAAAGGGTGTGCAGTATTCCAAGTGGGATCTGACCAATGTTGTATACAATGGGACAATAACCTCCCTATTTCTGCTTTTGACATTTCTCATGATACACCCTACAATCCTGTTGCATTTCTTGACTTTCTCTTATATGATGGTCAAATGTGAGTTTATTATTTATGTATACACCCAAGTCCTTTTCTATGTCTATTTTGACAAGAATCTGTTATCAAATGTACACTGGACCATGATGTTATTGTTCCCAAATGCATTGCCTTACATTTTTAACATTAAACTCCAAACCATGGTCTCTGGCCCATTTTCCTAACCTGTCCATATCCTTTTGTAATCCCAGTGCATTTTCTTTGTTATTTATAGTGGCTCCTACTTTTGACTCCGTCAGCATATTTGTAAATACGTGAATTGTTTGACGCTTGCATTGATGCTATAAGGATATTATTTATTTATATATTTGCTTTTGTTAACTGGTAGGCACACTAGATAGCCATGTGGCTATTTTCAGGTGCGACCGGGAGAGTTACAGGTAAAACTTCATACAGGAACAATTGAGGAAGCATTAGAAATACATAGGAAGGTAGTTACAAGTAAATACTTTGTACATAAACAACAGAGGGAGCATAAGGAATACATAGAAAGATAACAGGCAATTCAGTGCTGGCTCTAAAGCAAGGTAGGCATACATCGAGCAGTTGAGGAACAGAGAAGAGTGTATAAGAAATACACAGGCAGTTACAGGGCTAGCTCTAGGGCAAAGTTGGCACAAAATTCATACATGTACCGATTGAGGAGACAAGAAACATAACTAAAACAATAGGCAGTTCAAGGCTGACTCTAGGACAAGGTTGGCATGGTGCATTTAGAGTAGGATGGGACAGGCAGGATAAATCTCGGTGGTGAACAGGGGAACAGAGATAATGGAAGGTGCCTGCAGAAAGGGGGTGCCCTAGGCAGGTGGTAAGTCCAGGAATCATGGCCAGATTCAGAAGGAGAAGTGCAAGTCATGCTGGGCCCCCCACCATCCAGTCAGGTTGGTGGGTGGGAAGGAGAGGGAGTAGGTCTACGTTGAGCAGGAGCAGGGGAGGAAGGTTTCAGGAAGTTCCAGAGGGAGGCTTTGAAGCTTGGGTGGGAGGAGGAGGACTGAGTGAGCTCAGGTAGTGAGTTCAGAGTTTGGGGGCATACATGTGGAAGGCTCGGTCCCCACTTGAAGTGCATGTTCTAGGAACCAGGCATTCCTGAGTTGATGTAGATCGCAGGTGGTAGGATGTGGTGCCAGATTTAAGGGAAGGGCCAGAGCTGGGGGTGCTAGAATGGATGATGTTGTCAATGAAATTACCTTAGAACGAAGGAGCGATGCTTCTCAGGGGAAGCCACTCCAGGTGACTGTATAGGTCACAATGATGAGTGAGGGAGGGGGCAGAAAGCGAGCGGCAGACATTGTTGTAGGCCATGTCCCATTTTGTGAGGCTGGATTTGGGTACAGGTGCAAATGTTACAAGTCCGTAACAGAGTGATGGGAGGAGGACCCCCTAGCTAGGAGCAAGTGGGTGGCAGGGGTAAGGCAGTTATTAGCGTGGTAGGCTAAACCAAGCTTGCAATTAGTGGCTTTGCAAACATTGCGAATGTGAGAGGTGAGGTCCAACTGAGGATCTAAGGTGATGCCCAGGTACTTAGCAGAGGTTACCATCTCAAGGGCAGCCGTCAACCCCATGGATCAGCAGGGGGCAGGGAAGGATTTTATTTTGTTTAAGGACCCGAACAGCATGGATTGAGTTTTGTTGAGATTGAGGGTGAGCCTGTGGTCACCCAGCCAAGTCTGAATGCATTTGAAGTCATAGTTCAGATGTGAGTTTATTATGGAGATGTCCCGGAGCTGGCCAGGAGGATGAGATCATCGGCATACAAGGTGGTGTGGCCATGGGCAGTGACGGACGGAAGGTCATTGATAAATAGCGAGAATAGGGTTGGACCGAGGACGGATCCTTGAGGGACCCCACAGCGGACAGGTGAGAGGTTGGAGGATGTCCGACTGAAGTAGGTGAATTGCTGACGGTTGGAGAGGTAGTTTAGGAACCAGGCATGGGCGGAGGGGAGAACCCAAGAGATAGGAGTTTGGAGCCAAGGAGGGTGTGATCAACCCTGTCAAATGCTTTTGAGAGGTCCAGAAAATGGCTCCAGTGAGGTTGTCTTGGTCAGCACTTGCTCTGATCAGAGAAGTGACTACAGCAAGGGCTGTGGTCCCACTACTGACCCTGTGGCACTCATTTGTCATCCTCTCCCATCTAGATTGATGTTCCTTATACAAACTTTCTGCAACCTGTTGTTCAACCATGACTCTATCCATACCACACTAGGATGAAACTCTCATTTAACTAGTTGGTTAACTATTTCTTTGTGTGAGACAGAGTCAAACTCCTTCAGTAATCTAGATGTACTATGTCCACTGTCCAATGCTGTACTCACAGGTTCAAAGAACTGCATTAGAAACACACAAAACACAGAAATTGTTGGCAGTTAAGGACTGCTAGGCCCAACCAGTCTGCTAGTAGGCCTCACATTGTATGTGGCCACTGACCCTATGTGAGCAAAGGCTTTTCATCACTCCCTCCTCTCTCAGGCTTCCCTTGTGCCTGTCCCAAGCATGCTTAAACTCCTCCACTGTGCTTGCTCTCACTTCCTCCTGTGGCAGACTATTCCAAGTGTTGACTACCCTTCTGTGTATAAAAACAGCCTCACATTACTTCTTATTCTACCCCTTCCAAGTTCATATCATGCCCTTGTTCCAGTACATTTTCTACATCAGAAAAGGTCCACTGCCTGACCTTTGTTTATGCCCTTGAGGTGCTTGAAAGTTTCAATCATGTCCCCACTGTTTTCTCTCCTCCAATGAGTACATATTGAGGTCCCTTAGTCTCTCCTCATATGTTTTGTGGTGTAAGCCCTGCACCATCTTTGTTGCCCTTCTCTGGATAGTCTCAACCTTATCTATGTCCTTGTGCAGGTGTGGTCTCCAAAACTGCACGAGTAATCCAGGTAAGGCCTTACCAATGTTTTATACAATGGCATCACCACCTCCGCATCCTGCTAGTGATACCCTGCCTATGCTCAAGCAGATCCAGCAATTTAAGTTTCTGGGTATAACTGTGGAGTCTACATTGTTCTACACTCAGCACATTGATAACATTGCAAAGGAGATAAACAGGAGAATAGGGATGCATCACAGGCACAAACACTACATGACCTCTGCCACCCAGCACACAGTCATCCATAGTTCATTAGTCTTCCTTGCTGACTATGGCATTACCATCTATGGATCTGCCATTGACACTGCCCTATGTCGCATCAAAATAGTCTTCAATAAAGCCTGCTGCATACTCACTGGAGCTGATCGATGTACCCACACATGCAACCTCTATGCCCAGGCTAACTGGCTACAATTTGACAGCAGACTCAGATACTATACCTGCCTGATTGCTAAAGATGTTAGCCATGGATTGATGCCACCTGGTGTCCAAGCTCTCCTAGCCCGAACGCTGACCCAGTGTACTACCAGGAAATCTAGCAAGCATTTGTTCAGAACCCCACGCTGCCGCCAGCACTTTTTATTTTTTAGTCTTTTGGTAACTGGTAGGCCCACTAGGCACAAGTGCCTGTTTTCAGGGTGACCTGGGAGCACTGGGTGGTTAAGTGACTTGCTCAGAGTCACACAGTATGCAAGTAGAGGTTTTGAGAATCAAACTCAGGTCTGGTCTGCTGGATGTATCAAGCTTGTTCACACCTCATTCCTCTAACCTCTAGGCTATACTTGGGCAGCGAGCATTCTCATATAGAGTCCCGCTCTGGATCAAATCACTACCACCTGAGATAAACAATGCAACATCCCTGGGCTCCTTCAAATACCTACTCAAGCAACACCTTGTCTCTGAAGCAACCTGTGTCTGCTACCAATAGGCCCAATACCCCACATCTGTTTCACTTGTACAGCTAACATTAGCACTACCCTGCTCCCCAGCTTTCTTGCACTTACTCTTCCCACATTCTTTCCTTTGCCCCCTCCTACCTCTTTCCTTTCCCCTTATAAGCTGCCTTCCCTACACTGCTCTACCCTCCATCTGTCCACTGTAAGCCAGTCATTTGATCTGACTCAGGCATACATTGTACTATGACTTCAGTGCTTTCAGTGTAATACAGTACTTCCAATATTGCTACCTATGTTCCTTATTGTCTGTGCACACTGCTCTAGCCTCCAATGTAATCTGTATGTGTATCCTCTAAACCTATACTGATTAGTCTGTAACCCACCCAAATGATGTTAACCTGCTATCACTTGTATGTAACCTTTGTATGTATTGTTGTCCTGTTTGGGCTATCCCTGATGTGGAACCTATTTAAAGAGCTTCTGCTCACAGTTTTTTCTCCAAAATGACAATCAATCAATCAATCAATAAATAAATAAATATACACCTCAGCATGCCGCTGGCTCTCCCTGCCTCCTTTGTACACTGCTTTGATACCTTAAGGTCATCAGAGATGTTAACCCTAGGTCCCTTTCCTCTTTGGTGATAGTCAGCTCCTCCACCCAAAACCTGTAGCTCTTCACAGGTTCCCTCTACCCAGGTGCATTATTTTGCACTTCTTTGCATTGAACCTTTGTTGAAAACGTTCGACCATCTTTCAGGCTTCTCCAGGTCCCTCTTCATTTTCTGCACCCTTCTGGAGTATCAACCCTGTTCCAGATCTTGGTGTCATCTGCAAACAGGCAGACCTTTTCATCCAGACCCTCTGCAATGTCACTAATGAAGAGATTGAACAGGACTGGTCCTAGTACTGATCCTTGTGGTACCTCACTTTTCAACCCCTCCCAGATTGTCCCATTTACCACCACTATCTGTCTCCTGTCTGATAACCAGTTCATAACCAGTTCACCACCTTGTCTCCCATGCCCAGACTACCCATCTTGTTAATCAGCCTTCTATGTGGGATGGTGCAGAAGGCTTTGCTGAAATCTAGGTAGGCGAGATCTGCCACTCCTTCCTGATTAAGTTCCCTAGTCACCTAATCAAAAAAACTATTAGATTTGTTTGAAATGACCTTCCTGCTGTGAACTGATGTTGTCTCAGATCCTGAGCACCACTGGATTCCATATGTGCCACTATCTTTCTTTCAGCAGTGTCGCATGATCTTTCCCACCACTGAGGTGAGGCTGACTGGTCTATAGTTCCCGCCTCTTCCCTACTGCCGCTTTTGTGCAGTGGGACTACATGTCCTCCTCCAGTCCTCTGGAACGACACCCATGTTGAGTGACTCTGTGAACAGAGTTGCCAGAGGAACTGCTAGTTCTCTTTGAAGCTCCTTTAATATCCTCGGGTTGATGCTGTCTGTCCCCATGGCCTTGTGCACCTTCAGCTTTGTGAGTTCTTCCAGAACTCTCTACTGTGAATGGACTGGTGTTCACTCCCCCCACAATGCCTCAGCAAACCAACTGTGGTCCTTGACCCTCACCTCACCCTCACCCTCCTTAGTGAATACTGAGCAGAAGTATTTGTTCAGTATTTCTGCCATGCCCAGATCCCCTCCTTACACTCTCCTTCTCCCTTTGAGCCTCACAATCCCCCAGTTTTTCTTCTTTCACTGATGTACCTATAAAATGCCATATCCCTTTGTTTACAAACTGTGATAAGCCCTCTTCTGTCTGCACCTTCATCCTCCTAACAGCATTCCCTGTTTCCTTTAAACATTCAAGGTACACCTCCTTGTCTTCCTCCTTTTGCTCCCCTTATATTTCCTGAAACTCAGCCTTTTAGCCCTGACTTTGTCCTCGCCTCCTTGGAGAAACATAGTGGTTTCTTTCTTCTTTTCCCATTGGCCATTATCCTAATGCAATGGTTTGTTATATCCACTATGGCTCCTTTCAGTTTCTCCCATTGTTCTTCCATCCTCTCTACCTCTCCTTCCCCAGGACTGCTTGTATACATCTACCCATTTCAGTGAAATTCACCTCCTGAAATCTAATACTCTTGCCCTTGTGTGGCTAGCTGAGTCCATGTCTCCATGCTGAACCACATCATGTTGTGGTCACTAGACCCCTGCTGCCCTTCCAGATTGGTCAAACATGACTGAAACCATGCTAAGATATGTATGTTTGTCCCTTTTCCTCTAAATGTTGTTGTAAAATGTCCTCACAAAACCTTCCATGATTTTTCCAATCACAGAAGTCAGACTGATTAATCGATAGTTCTTACCTCACTACTATCTCCTTTCTTATGTATAGGGGTCATTGCTCTCCTCCATTCTTGTAATGTGTTGCCTTCCTTAGGATCTGTTAAATAATATACTGATATGATCTGCTATCCTGCCAGTTCTTTTAGGCATCTGGGATGGGATATTCAGAAGGGTTGTGCAGTGGCAGCATTCAGTTTTCATCATAACCCACTGATGTGCCCTGATACGATATTCAGAGGATTGTGCCGGCACAAACTCTCGTCTTGTGCATTAGTAATGTACGCGGTGCAGGTGGGGGCGTGCCCATGCATACCGCACATCCGATATTCAGCCCGGGATGCTGAGCCCATGCATGCACAACCCCTACCTGCGCTGCACACAGCTGAGCCAAAAAAGGGCAACAGCTGGCCTCCACAGGTGAGCTGCCATGTTACAGGGTGCAACAAGGCGGCTGCCGCATGGTGGTGGCCTAACTCCTGCTGCACCGTCGTGGCAGTGCCCCCATGCCTGATCGTGGGCATATGTAGAAAGTAATAGTCCCATATCCTGGTGGTCAGTGGACTGCTGCAAGCCCGATCGCGGGCAGATGTAGTAAAAAGTAAATGTCCTATACCCTGGTGGTCCAGTGAACCGCTCGCAGCCCGATCGTGGGTAAATGTGGTAAAAGTAAATGTCTATATCCTGGTGGTCCAGTGGACCACTTGCAGCCGATCGCGGGCATCTGTAGTGAAAACTATTAGTCCCATATCCCTGGTGGTCCAGCGGTGCCCCTCCCCACCCACCTACTGAGCCCCACCCCCTCTCCCTCCAGTCAGCGGCAGGCAGCAGCTCCCACCTGCTTGCTGCCCGTCACCACCGACGACACCTATGGCTGTGGCCCATTGGTCCTGCGTGCAGCCAATGGGCATGCACCATACCATACTACACAGTCCAGATATGTGAATGGATCCATTCACATATCTGGACTGTGTAGTATGGCGGATGCATGCCCATCTGGCTCACGCCAGGACCAATGGCGACAGTCCTGCAGTATGGTGTCAGCTGGCAGGCAGCGGGGCGGCAAATGGGTGGAGCTGCCGCCCGCCACTGACTGGGGGAGCGGAGCGGTGGGTTTCAGTAGGCGGGTGGGGGCCCTGGACCACCAGGGATAAGGGACCAACAGTTTTCACTACAGATGCCAGCGATCGGCTGCAAGCGTCCACTGGACCACCAGGGAGAGAGTTAACTGAATTGCATTATACCTATGCCCGTGATGAGGCTGCAAGCGGTCCACTGAATTACCAGGGATATAGGACATTTACTTTACTACATCTGCCCGTGATCGGGCTGCAATCGGTCCACTGCACCACCAGGGATGTGGGACATCAAGTTTACTACATCTGCCTGCGAACAGGCTGCGGCGGTCCACTGGACCACCAGGGATATAGGACATGTGCTTCATATACACTTGCCCACGATCAGGCATTAGGGCACATTGCCGCGATAATGCCGGAAATTCTTGGACGGCTGCAGCCTGGCAGAGAGCCAGCACAAGTCGCTGGGATCAGAGCACCTGCATGCAGATGGGGTTATAATGACATGCAAATGGGCCCCATTTGCACCTTGCATACATTATGGCCCCATTTTCATGTGTGCACTTTGAATATCACAGTTGTTGCACTTAGCGCAATGGAACTTGCACTAGCGCATCCCCTGCTCCACTCTGGCCACTGCACTGGTGCAGTACCACTGCACCACGAGCACTGTGGGTGGCCAGGGCAATATTCAATGTTGCTGTGCCATGGTGCAGCTCCGTGAATATCACCCTGTCAACGCCCTGCGCGGCCAAGTTGCGCTGACACAGGCTTGCGCCTACAGCCTGGCACAGTCTGACTATCCCACCCCAGGTGTGTATTCTATCAGGCCTGATGACTTATTAACCTGTAGTTGTTTGAGCTTTTCATTTACCTCTTTGGAAGTTATGATTCTTATGTCACCCTGGCTATTTACATTATCTGCTATTCTTCTATTATTTCCTTTGGTCTTAAAATGTACTAATAAAGTAACCATTGAAGGTATCAGCAATTTGTGTCTCATCAGTGATTATGCTGTTTCCCATCTTGATTTGTCCTACCGTATTTTGTCCCCATTATAGGCTGCCAATATAGTTGTAAAATTGTTTTTTATTATCTAAAGTTGATGTTGCCATTCTGTACTAATTATCTGCCTTTGCCTTCTTTCTTAATTTTTACAATCCTTGGCTGCGTTTATATATTTAGTCTTTCTTTATACCTCCTATATGCTATCTTTTCTTTTTAATGTTCTCTTGATTGTATTGGTGAACCATTTGGGAATTTTTCTGTTGGAATTATATTTTCTTACTTTTGGAATAAAATAAGTTATGCAGTAATCCATTGCAGTTTTGATTATGTTCCACATTTCCTTGAGGTATTGGATCTGTAAATCCTTACTCCAGTCCCATGCTTGTAGGTATTCTTTCATACTCTGCCTTATTGTAGCATTTTGGGGTAATTTCCCCATATGATTTATATTCAAGATTATTATCTGCCCTGACCATATAATAATAATAATAATAATAATAAACTTTATTTAAAGTGCCTTTCAAAATTATCAAGGTGCTGTACAAAAATCAAACACATAATCATATAAACACAGACAATTATCAGGGACAGATTATGGTCACTGTCTGCCAGTGGTTCCATGATTTCCACCCTATTTCATCCTTGAAATTAGTTAATATCAGGCCCAATGTTCTATTCCCTGGTAGGTTCCATGACCACCTGATCCAAATTTTTGGTGTATTGTATCTATAAACATTTTTCTTGAGCTGTTACTCCTGACAGTTATACCAATCTATGCCAGGATAACTGAAATCTCCAACCAGCATGTAATTTCCTTCTGTGTCTAGATTGTCTATTTTTCTGATGAAATGATCTTGTTCCTCCTTATTCTGATTGGGGGTTCTGTAGCATACACCAATAGTTACCTTTGTGCTGTTTATGTGTAATCTGCCCATCTGCTCTCATTCTGTTCCATATTTACATTTGAGTTTTGTTTTCATTCACTCTTATACTATCTAGGACATATAAGGCAACACCTCTACCATTCTTGATTTCCCACCTTTATGAAACACTTGGTTAGCCCTGTATGCTTGTTCCCAATCCTCCCTGCTAAACCATGTTTCAGTTACAGCTCATACAGAGCTGTTTTGTTTGTTTAGGATTTAAAAAAATTATTTTTGCATAATCTAGTTATTAATGTTTTCAGATGATACATAAAACAAAACAACCACACACTCGACAAAACATTATATAACGTCATCATAACTATGTACAAGAGTCCAATTTATTATACTCTTGTCATCAATTCTAACTAGTCACAGTTTTCCACTGGAAACTTGTACAACCCATGCACTTGCACCCTACCCCATGCAACTGGACCCCTCTTCCTCCCTCCCTACTTCCCACATCCTATCAACCCTGTCCCTCCTCCATCACCTCACCTCTATCCCACTTGATTAAGACAAAGCCCATGCAGTGGGTATTCTTCACACTGTTATACCATCATTCTCTCAATGTTCCCCTCTTCTTGGTTGTTTCTAAAGCACTGTTCACCACAATAAGCAGCTATGTCTCTGTTCTTTTATGTCTTTATCTGTCCCTCTGTTTAATACTGCTTACTACAATTACCAAAGGTCTTAATGTTATGCATGTAAATAATTGTATGATGTCTAAGTTTCTTTTGCATCCTAATGTCATGGAACCTCTGTAAATATGCTTCTTGCTCAAAGGTATTGTAATCTGAGAAAAGTAAATAAATAAAAAATAAACTCAATAACAGCATACATGTTATACTTATTACTAATATAGCTGTATTACAATTAAAATTTACATATTGCACACTGGTCTATTTACCTAACAAGGCTCAGGATCATACCAGCCATACTGAGGTGCCCAACTGATAGGGCTGAATCTGTTGTTCATCCATTACCATAGCCTCCCCCACATGCTGTATATGGGATATGACATGAGTGGGAGTGAGATAGTACAAATATCTTCACAAGCTATCACTGAACTCTTGATATCCCATGTGTGGCAAAGTCAAGAGTTGGATACAAGAGTTCATTGACAATGAGTGAAAATATTTCTGCTAATTCTCACCCCACCTGTATCATATTTAATTTGTACAACAAGTGTAGTCTTCTCTTTTCTTTTCGTTTTAAAGTTATTTGCATTCAAATGTTGCAAAAAGTGAAAAAATTTAATGTTCTGCTGTTTTCCGCTAATTATACAAAACTAAAAGGTATCTGTAAATGAAACATCACTCCTTTGTAGATCTTTTTGTGCTGAACAAATGTCATGCTCATAGTACCATGTTATCATTCTTTGTTTTAAAGTTATTCACATTTGTTTGTTGAGAAAGTGAAAAAATAGGATTTTCTGCATTTTTGCTAATTATAAATAAATAAACAAAAGGTACTTGTAAATGAAATATCACTCATTTTGTAGATATGTTTGTGTTGAACAAATGCCATGCTCACAGTATCCTGCTATAATTTTTCATTTTAAAGTTATTCACATTTGTTTGTCAAAAAGTAAAAATAAGATTGAATTTTCTGCTGATTTTTGCTAATTATAAAAACAAGGCATTTTGTGCTGAACAACATTCATGCTTACAGTACCATGCTATCATTTTTTTGTTTTAAAGTTATTTGAATTTGAATATGGTCAGTACTGCTACTGAGGCTGAACATTCAAAATCAGTTCAGAACCTTTTGTTACATACCCAGCATGAAAAAATATCTATTGTGACATACAGTACCCAACTTTAAGATATCTGATATACTTAGATGTAGTCTGTGAGATATCTCAAATATCTTCCTGAACAGAGACCCACAGGTGTTGCATAAACAGATTTATGCAATAGGTGTGGACAAAATATTCATTACATATTTGAGCTACTGTGCACATAAATTTTATTTATGTACAGTAATAATATAATAATAAACTTTATTTCATGTAGCACCTTTCAAAGTATCAAAGCGCTTCACAGTAAAATCAAGCAACAGTAATAAAATCAGCACAGAACAATAATAAAATAAATACAGACTAACAGGTCCCACTATACCATACCAGAAAAGGCCTTGCACCACAAAAAGTCTTTAACACCTGTTTGAAATTCCCCACAGTTGCGCATTCCCAGAGCTGATTGGGTAGAGAATTCCAAAGGGAAGGGCCGATAGCTAAATGCATGGACCCAGAAGATTTTAAGGACACCCTCGGAATCTCCAGCAACCCCTTGTCAGTAGAACGGAGCTGTCACTCAGGGCAGTAAGGTATGAGAAGCTCTTTCAAGTAGTCAGGGCCAAGTCCATGTAGAGCTTTGTAAGTCAGCAAACCGACTTTAAATGTGATCTGCCACCAAATTGGCAGCCATTGCAGCTCTCGCAATACAAGCGTAATGTGAGAGGCTTGAGACGTCCTTGTCAACAAATGTACTGCAGCATTCTGCACTAGCTGCAGGTGGTGGATATCAACCCAGGAAGCCCTAGGTATAGGGCGTTAAAAGTAATCGAGGTGCGAGGTCACAAAGGCATGGACCCAAGTAAGCAAGTCCCCAGAAGGAACAAGGTGCTTGATCCTGACAATGTTCCTAAGATGGTAAAAGGAAGACTTGATGACCACCGACACTTGAGATCATAAAGTCAGCCTGTCATCAAGCACCACCCCAGGTCTCACATCTGTACAGAGAAAAGGATCAGGAGACCCCCAGAAAAGTCCTGAGGGCTGACCCACCCTTATCCTCTATCTGGTGGCCTGGGTCCACAACCATCACCTTGGTCTTTCCTGCTCAACTTTAACCAGCTTGAATTCATCCACCCTGGATTTCAGTGAGGCAATTGTTAAATATTGAGAGAGCACAATCCTGGTCAGGTGCAAAAGACAGGTGGAGCTGGGTATCATCAGCATAGCAGTGAAACCTCAGCCTGTACTATCTTACAATGCCTCTGAGGGCAGCATATACACTGCAAATGACATGGGGACAACACTGAGCCTGAGGTACCCCACATGACAGAAGGAGTAGGTCCAAGGAAAAATCCTGGACACCCCTCTCTGTGTTCTGCCAGTGAGGAAAGATGTAAACCATTTGAGGACTGTACACGTCAGGCCACAAATGGATCTCAGGCACCAAGCAGCACCCATGGTCCACAGTGTCAAGGCTGAAGAGAGATCAAGGAGCATCAAGATAGAACGGCTTCTCCGATCTCTCACCATCAGGAGATCATTGAGCACCGAACCAGCACAGTCTTGGTACTATGCCTCCTTCAAAACCAGACTGGAGAGGTTCTTAGATGTTATGGATGGTCAAGTGGTCCTCCAACTGCATCACTACTTTTTCAATAACCTTCCTATAAAGAGAAGGTTTGAGATAGGTCTGTAGTTGGCCAGAGAGTCAGGTCCAAAGAAGCCTTCTTCATAACAGGAAGTTATTATTCCTCTGTACAGACAGCTGGTGAGACCCCATCTGGAGTACTGTGTGCAGTTCTGGAGACCCAATCTCGCAAAGACATAGACAAGATGGAAGCTGTCCAGAGAGGGCAATTAAAATGGTGCAGGGTCTGCACCAGAAGACATATGAAGAGAGATGAAAGGAGCTTAATATGTATAGCCTCAAGGAAAGGAGGGAGAGAGGGACATGATAGAAATGTTCAAGTACCTCAAGGGAATCAACAAAGTCCAAGAGGGTAGCATCTTTCAAAATAAGAGGTGTGCAAGAGCAAGAGGCACAATTTGAAGATGGGGGCGGCTCAGAGGTAATTTAAGGAAGTATTTTTTCACAGAGAGGGTTTTGATGCATGGAACAGCCTTCCAGAGGAGGTTGTAGAGTCAAAATCAGTGGTGGAATTCAAGCATGCATGGGACAGTCATAGGCCATTCTAGGGGGTGGGGTAGGAAGAAGTAGGCTGCTGGTTAACTAGGATCTGCAGCTTATCCATTAGGGTAGGAAATGGGCAGACTGGGTGGGCCAAGGGTCCTTATCTGCCATCAAATTCTATGTTTCTATGTTTCTAGGATGGGTGTTACCACTGCCTCCTTCATGGAGCTACGGAACTCACCTGAATCAAGGGAGCACTGGACTATCTGAACCAGGACCAGATCGATAATGTCACAACAACCTATAATCAGGAAGTTGGGCCTGGATCCAAACTAAGGCATGTAGGGCGACATCTGGACAATCTGCATGACATCCATGAATGCCAGCAGGGCAAAGGTACACCAGGAAGCACAAGGTGAGGTGGCCAAGCACTGATCATCAGCATCCCCACAGAGTGAGTCAAGAGGATCTCTGACCTGATGTCTGCCACTTTATTCACAAAGAATCGAGCAAGCTTGTCACACTCCATTTAGCGAAAAGCTCTTCAGAACTGCCGACAGACTGGGTTGCACAGCCTGTCCACAGTTCAGAAAAGCTGAGCTGGTCGATTCTGAGCAGCAGCAATCTACCTGGACAGGAATTCTGCCTTCTTATGAGAGATCGCTGATTGGTAGGTCTGATAATGCTCTACCAATCTAAGGTGGTCATCCTCCAGGGCGGATTTCCACCAGTGCTGCTCTAACCTTTGTCCTAGTCACCACAGCTCCCTCAAGGACCCATCAAACCAAGGGGCCTGAGGGCGAAGGGGAGCGAACATGGATAGAGAGCAAGCATGACCACAGCTGTAGAGATGGCCTTATTATAGGCCAGGACCAAGATCTCTGGACTTGAGCTGGTCACTGAGAACTCCAGAGGTCAATCACTGCTGCTTGGCCTTCAGGGCTCAAATCCCATAAAGGGTGGTAACTGACCATCTCCACAGGGGCAGGCCTACGTGGAGGCATAAAAGTTGAGTCTCACAGTGTAGTGATCGGACCAACCAACAGGTTCCATTTCTAAATTGGGTGCTTCAATCCCCAGGAGGAAGACCAAGTCAAGAGAGTGACCGGTATATGGGTAGCAGAGGTAACAATCTGTGTGAAGCCCAGCGATGTCATCAGCTGGAGGAAGTGCTGTCCAAATTACGAGAGTTCGACATCAACCCAGGCATTAAAGTCACGCAGGACCATCAGTTTGGGCAATTCAAACACCATGTTGATGCCAAATCCACTACTTCCTGCAGGAATCACTGCTCATCCCCGGGTGGACGGTAGACAGCTATCCTGCAGCCTACACCTGCTACCACAGTACATTCAAAAGATTTGGCTTCCTCAACAGGTACACTCGAAAGGCCCAACTCAGTCTTGGAACAGATTGCCACCCCATGATCCAATCTTGGGCGGTGTATCACCAAGAACCCAGATGGAATTGCAGCCTCAATATGGGGCCCACATTTTCATCCAACCAGGTCTCATGATGCAAGCCAGATCAGTTGTTTCAATAAGATCAGCAATAATTGTGGTCTTATTCTTGACAGATCTGGCATGCATACACCACACGAGTTGGACGGGTTTCCAAGACTGCCCGGCTACTTGCCCACCAAAGAGGTGGTGCCCTTGGGTATGGGACTAGACATGGCAAACCACATTCCAGGCACCATTTCACCCCAGGACATCTTCTGGGCTTAACTATCCCTATCGACAGACCCGTTCATTCGTCCCTGAAGTTCACACCCCCGCCCCCACCTCCCCTATGAACAATACCCAGTGCTCGACAGCACTGGTAAGTTGACAACATCAAGGTGGGGGGAAGGGTAAAGGGCATGGAGGACAGAGGATGAATAGCGCACAACTGGGGGAAAGGCCTACACATTCTACAGGCAGACCAAGATCAAACACAAGAGCACAGGCCCTAGGCTTAAGGAAATCTCCCAACAAAATTGAGAAAAACCACCCTGAACACTCAAAACAAATATATCCACCAATACAAATAAAATAAAAATATTTAAAATATATAAACCCTTACTCACATTCCATGGAAGACTCAATAAATATTTAGCTCACAGAAAAGTACAGATAACAAGAAAGAAATAAAAATAAAGACCCCTGCAACCCCTCTCACAGGGTATGCAGGAATAAGAGGTGGATCCACCCCTTCCAGGCCCTCTCACCGGAGAATGATCACAGGGTACTCACTGCCCCAGATTAAAAATCCAAATTATTACACAGTAAATTCTATATGGTTAAAGTCAGAAGTCTTCTTTTGAAGAACAAATGGAAGAAGTAAAATGTGGATGCCCAGGTCCTCACACCACCAGAGAGTACCACACAAAAGCCATTCTCACTATCCAGAGTAGCACTGTTCCAAATCCAGCTGTAGTTCTGGAGCAAAATAAATAGTGTTCCATGTAATACAAGTAGACCAGAGAAAGGCCCATCGGTTTAAAAATGGTCAAGTCAACTGCCACGTATAATACAGTTTTATTCCTGTAAGTTATCCCGGTCAGCAATCCTGGGTGAAGAAAACCCACAAAACCAGGTAACAGTCAAAGCCAAACTCAAAAGAGCACCAATGCAGTGAGAGGTTAGGGCATGCAATACAATCTCAAGGGAGCCTTCTCCCAATGCACCAGAACTCACAGGCCCCCACTAGATCACCCACGACCAGTAACTACAAACCCCGGGAGGCAGGCCACATGGACTGTCCCCTAAAGGTTTTAGAAGAGTCCCCACCACAACTCCAACTCCTCAGAGCACATGAGGATAACTCCTGTTCAGTCTCAAGCAAACCTAAGTCGATGGCTGACCCTAGGCGCAAAGGAAGGCCCCCACCCAATGCAGCTCCCAACCACGCCATACTCCAATTTTAAAACCTGGCTGCCCTTGAAACACGAATGCTCCTAAATAATTCCACAGGAGAAACATCGGTCTCCCAGTCAATCCTGCAAGGTCCCAAAGGGTCACCCAATGTGTCTTCAGCTGCACTCCACTGCATGCCACAGAAAACAAAAATCCAAGGACACTGTTAGTTAAAGTTCCAAGCACAGCGACTCCTGTGAAGGTTATCCATGAGCTAACAGTGGATAAACGTTATCCATAGGTCCACCAGGAGACTCAAAACACTATATCCTTCAATAAATTCTTCAACTGGTCTTCTTAGAAAGACACAATGCAAAGACAGATTAGCGGCAAAGTAGTCGACTAAATGAGCGAGTGAGCAATACCAGCGACTGTCTAAAATAAACAGCAAGTAAAATAAATGAGCAAGTAAAACTAAACTAAAGAAAATAAAACAAAATAAATAAGCAAAACAGTCACATTAAAAGAGTTCCTCACAGCAGACCCAGCGCTGCTGCCATACTAGTACCAAAGTACATGAGCAGTATGGGAGCAGTATGCAACTATAGTTACTATGTCATCACTCATTTATGTACACAATTCTTATGTCATCAGCCAATTTATCCACATAGAAATATAGAAACAAAGACTTTGACAGCAGATAAGGACTGCTTGGCCCACCAGTCTGCTCATTTCCTACCTACTGGATGAGCTGCAGATCCTAGTTAACCAACAGCCTATTTCTTGCTACCCTAAAGTTGTTATGTCACTAGGTCCAGCACAAGCACGCAGAACTCATTTAGATTGCTTGGCCTCAGTAGTAGTACTGATTATATTCAAATGCGAATAAAATTAAAATGAAAAATTATAGCATGGTACTGAGCATGAAAGTTGTTCAACACAAAAATATCTAAAAATGAGTGGTATTTCATTTATAGATACCTTTTAGATGTTTTTAAAATTAACAAAAAATGCAGAAAATGTAATTATTTTTCATTTTTGACAAACAAATGAGAATAACTTTAAAACAAAGAGTGATAGCATGGAATTGTAAGCACAAAGTTTGTCCAGTACAAAAATATCTACAAAATGAGAGATGTTTTGTTTATGGATATCTTTTAGTTTGTTTTTTTTCATAATTAGCACAAAAATAGAGCAGAAAATTAGGGGGGCTAATTCTTTTTGACAAATACAAATAACTTTAAAATTAAAATGATAGCATTGTACTTTGTGCACAAAAGTTGTTCATCACAAAAATATGTACATGATGAGAGGTGTTTCATTTATATATACATTTTACATTTTTATAATCAGCAAAAATGGCTGAAAATTCAATTTGTATTCACTTTTGTTTATAAACAAATCCCCAAATGCAAAACAAATGAATTGTACATGAGACTTGTTTATTATTTACTGTCCATAATGTTAAATTAGAGCATCCATAGCAACCGCTTAGTAACCACAATACTAAGTGGAGCAACACTGGGAAAACCACAAAACGTCAGTGTAAGTTTAGATTAAAAATTAAATAAATAATTTAAAACAAAACTCCCTGCACTATCCTAAAGGATTCCTATTGCATAAATGAAATACATAATGGGATCTTTGGAACATGATTTATTTTCACTAGAGTTGTTTGACCTTGGCACATCACTTGTGGCTTACGCCACTGGTGAGGTTACCCAAGGTCAAACAGCCTTGTGAAAATAAATCATGTATTCCACAGTCCCTGTTATGTATCCCTTATTTATTGCATCCATTTCTTAATATCTGAGCCTCCACAAAAACAGGAGAATATAAAGGGTCCCAAGTAAGAAAAAATTGTTTACCTCTCCCTTTGACCAATTACAGTGATGGTAGTGTGGTATACCGCTACCACACAAATGCGGAACCCATTGAATAACATGTATACCGCTACCATGCAATGACACACGGTGCACGGTAATGGTATACTTTTGCATAATCATCACTGCAAGAAAGACGCTCCAGTGCCAGCATCTGGATAGCTGTTATGCCATTTTTGCACCACAGGCATGGCCCTTGAAACCCAAGTATTTAGAATACAGTGTCAACCCGTGTCAACAGTACTCAAGTCCACCTCGAAAAGCCCCATCCCTCCATCCCCAGATCCTCAATGCTGAACAGGAGTGAAAGAGGCATCACCAGGATCTGGCATCCAATCTGTACCTCCATTTCATGTGCTATAGCAGACCAAAAGGTCTGATGGATGGGCAAGCCTAAAATAGTGGAAGTAGGAGCCCAATTCTGAATTGCATCTCCCACATATCGGTGATACTACGGTATTAAATTTATGTATTATTATGTGTGGACAGTATAACCTATGTATAAACGTGTAAAATGATTATTTATACTTATTGCATATCAAAATACCCATATGCAAGTTCAGAATCGTCCGCCAGTTGTCATCTTGGATGGGCAGTCCTAAATCTTTTCCTGCAAGACCTCAGTTTTGTGTGTGAGATCAGGAAGAAACTGTCTCCTTGATGTGCAGATTTTCAGATGAGATGCTTCCCATCCTTCCTGGCTAGGTATACTAACTGTTCTATCAGCACCAGTGGAGAGTCAGTGACTTGGTCTCTGCCCAGCCTTTACCATACACCCTGATTTCTAAATTACAAAGAAATGTGTATGGGGCAACCCCATGCCCTGCAGTTCCTCAAAAGAACACAATCCTTCCTTGGTTTACAGATCACCCACAGTATGCACTCTCTCCCATGTCCTCCCAGTCCTGAAACCCTACATCTGTTAGTTCTGGTACAAAGAAAGAGTTTCCTACCACCAGGATGAACGTCTCCACCTCAGCTACCCTCTATTACGACATATCTGTTCTACCCTCAATACCAAACACCACCAGGGGATTAACTTGCTCCAAACCATTATACACCTATAGCCTTGTTTTAATGAATAGACAACCTTCTGTGGCAGCCCCTTTCCTCCAAATCCACCCAACCCGCTTCCATTGGCCTGCTGATACAGTCCTGTATGTATCAGTGTTGTATGGCCAGGTAATATTTTCTGAGATCAAGGAAATTTAATTCACCTTTATTAATATCTGCTTTGAGGCATTGTAAACTCACGCAGGATGCTTGCCCTGCCAGACGAAAGCCAAGAAGGCCCCTCCAACCTTTTAATGTCTGCCCTAGTGGAGGCCTACATGGAGCATTTGCATGATATAAAGGATCTGAAGAAGGATATTCATTTTATAATGTTAATCCACCTAACCATGAAATAGGTAGCACCCTCTATCTGAGTAGCTCCTCTTCATATTTTTGATGAGGGAGTGTAATTAAGGTGATATAGGGCCTGCAAATCTCTACCAACCTGTATACCCAATTATTCTAATAACACGTTGACTTCTTTTCAAGCCCCATGTATTTCTCTGGGCTTCTCCTCCACCCTCCCCAAGGTTAATAAATCTGACTTCCTCAAATAAATTTTATAACCAGAAAATGTAGCAAAATTTGCAATTAGGTGGAGAAGCGTCGGTATGGACTCTGTGGGTCGGTGACATACAAGTATGTCATCTGTATAGTCTTACCTTGTGCATTCAACCAGAATTCCCCTCCATATTGGGATTTTCTCGAATGCTCACCACTAGTGGCTCAATAGCGAGCATGAATAATAGGAGGGAGGGTGGGCACCCATGCCGTGTACCCTATACAGTGGAAACTTTTCTGACAGAGTCCCATAAACCAAGATTCATGCCTCGGGAGACTTGTAGGGCACCCAGACCAGCCCCACAAAGTCATCCCCAGACCAAACCGTCTCAGCATTTCAAACAAATATTCCCATTCAATGTGGTTGAACACCTTCTCACGTCCATGGCAGCACAAGAGTGCTGCTATGGTACAGAGAAGCTCCCCATACCACATTCAGTAATTTGCAGATGTTATGATAGAAGAGATGGCCATGGACAAATCCGTCTGGTCTGGGTGGACCAGCTCTGGGAGCAGGCTATCCAGGTGACCCGCCAAGACTTTCACCATAATTTTAAGATCACAATTAATAAGTAAATTAGATGATATGAGGCACACTCTGTTAGATCTTTTCTTGGTTTTAGTAGAACACAAATCACTGCTTCATAACAGGTGGCAGGTGGTGTCCCTCCTCCATGCCTCCTGAAACACTTCCCAGAGAGGGTCCACCAGCAGGCCCAGCATAACCTCATAATATTCCACTGAAATCCATCTGGTCCACTGACTTTCCCATGTTTCAGCCCCTTGATAGTCATACGGATCTTTCTTTAGTAATTTCAGCCCCATGCTGATCTCCTTTTGCTTCCCAGAGTTGTGGAAGTGTGATATGATCAAGGAACTCACTGGCCACATCCAGTTTCTCACACATTTGGCCTGATATAACTGCTGGTAATACTGTCTGAACATTTCTCTTGTGTGTTTCTTCTCTAACCACTACCCCTTGGGAGTTTTTAATCACTGAAATGTATGTCGGCCCCTTTTCTCCCATATCAGACTAACCAACAGGGTACCCGGTTTATTACCCCATTCATAAAATTATTTTTTAACAAACAACTAGGATTTCCAGGCATGCTCGACAATAGCCCTTTCAGGGCCTTTTGAGACACAGTCAGTTGTTTCAGGGTATTCCCACTTCTCCAAATAATATCCTGTGCTCTGGCTCCTTAAAGCGCCTGTTCTGACTCCACCCTTTTTCCTGCTGCTCTTTCTTATACTTAGTAATATAGCTTTAGCCCCATAGTATATGCTTTTCCAGTATCGTAAAATATTCTACTATTAGGGCTGTATCCTTACTATTCTCCTGATACAATTTCCATTGGTCTTTAAATACTTCTGAAAATCGTGTCTACCCAGGAGGTCAATTGGGAATTTCCAAGGCCACTGGTCCTCATGCTCCTCAGCTATTTTCAATGTAAGGATCACCATAGCATGATCCATGGAAGAGTACTGGTAGCACCCCCCACTGTCTGTCTAAATGCTAAAAGACTACTGCAGTAGCACCCTTCTTTCCCTGTCCTGAATTGTCTTTTCTCACCCTAATCCAGGCAGGCCTGCTGGGAAATAGGGACCTTTCTATTTTTCTTTTCTGTTTCTTCAAAAGTTACAGTACTAGGGGTGTGGCTTTGGCCAAGCAGGAAATGGCAGCATAGATTGAGCTCTCCAGGAAACAAACAATCAAATCTCATCCATCCTTTTCCAGACTGTTCTTTAATGCCATCTGTGGAATACTAGATACATCAACCTTCTTGCATAGTGGCAGTAAGTTTATTTACCTGCTTATCCAACATCTTGACAATGATTTTTCCTGCTGTTTATACTTGGCCTACCCTTCATACATCATGATGAACTCAGCTCTCTTGCCAGAGTGGAAGCTATGTTTACTCAAATAGCATCAGATATAAATGACTTAAAAATTGCCACCCAACATAATGCAGCTTCCTTAGAACCATTTAGCCAGTGCATCTCCTATACTGAAACTCAAACTTAGACCAACACTACAGATATTCAAGATATGCAAGCTACCATTAGACATCAAGACAGAACTATTAAAATCTTCAATCAAAACTCGATGACATCGAGAACCGCAATCGCAGAAATAATCTGCATTTCTTTGGCTTCCTGAGGGCTCAGAGTTAGGAGACACAACCGAGTTACTCCTACATGTCCTCCCTGCCATGCTAAAACTGCCCCCAAACAACAGTTGATCATCGAACGCTCTCATCACCTCTAGGTCTAGCCTAGACCCATTGTTCAAAAATTTTTGAATTATGCTCACACTGAGCTAATTTTAAAGTGAGCAAGAGAGATCAGAACTCTAACCTGGCAGGACTTCAGGATCCATATTTACAGAGATTACTTCAAAGACCTATCGCAAAAAGAAAAGCATATAACTCTCTAAAGCCAATCCTTCACAAGAGAAATATCCATTTTGTTTTACGCTCCCCTCTACTACATGCCTATTTCTGGGATCATCATTCAAAGATTTTTCCACCCCTGAAGCCCTAGCAGCTTTTCTTAATACCCCTATACAGATCCTACCTTGAGGTCCATGATGAGAGCATCGCTTAAATGCCGAGAAGGAGTTCACACGGATCGCTGATATCGTAGAACGGGTTCGTGGAGGAACCACACCCAGCTCTCAATCCCCAGTACAAATGCTTATACAATTCCATCTGTCAGGCAATCCATCAGAATTAGTAAGAATCTTGCATCTGGCTCCAAACGCAATTCACTCCTGCTGTACCGCTGAAGATCATCCTAAAACCACTTCAATGGAGAAACTAAACCTAACATGATCCCTGCCATCCCTGTTAACAATAAGTTTGCCCTGCTAGCAGATGATCTACATTCTTCTCATGAAGACTTGCAGACTCATGACAACGAAGACAAAGCTGAATCTTCAGTGTTGCACTACAAAATAACATAATTGCAGATATTTCCTGGGCAGATGTTGTATAGTTCTCCTTTAAAATCTCTTGAACCTCCCAAGAAGAGATGCAAAGCTAAATCAAAACGCAAGAGCCAATGTCTCTATTAACAAACTACTTAAACAGATGGTGACTTGAGTTTTGCTGGTAGTTCGTGCATCTATTTGTTATTTTCCTGGTATTCAGTTTAGTCCAGGTTCCTGTGTGAGGTTGAAACAGTCAGCTTATTGCCCTTCCATATCGATGTTCAGAAGTCCTGTTAGCTGTAAATCACTTCCAGCAGGTTGTTTCTAATGAAGGCTGACATGTGATTGGTATTTACAATAATATTACTTTGTAATAACTAGTTAAGTCTTTTATTTTGATATTCTTGTGGAATTTCGGTCCAATCCATTTACTTTGAGCATATTTGCATACCATAACATATAATGGCTGCATTTACCAAAACATTTTATTTTTGTTTGTTAAACTTTTAAGAGCATCGTTGCTATGCTGCAGTTTGAACTTATATCGATTCCTTTATAACTACCTCTGCAGTTTTAGCATTTAGAAACTGCTCTCCCATATTAAGTCAACATCAGTTTATTATCTACCTAAGTACTAATGGAATCGGCTGCTTCTTTTGTATTACTTATGCATCACTCATTATATAAACTTTATTATAATTACATATGGGTCGCTAGCTATTTTGACACACTGGTACAGCTGACAATTAAATTTCACTTAATTATATCTCCCTATTACTCAAGCCTGTACATTCATAGGGTTGCCTATCATTGCTCTATACCTATATAGTGGTGGCTCACTGAGCCTACTATGTAGACTCAGTCACCCCATTATAAATCATAAAGGTAATTTCAAGTTTGGGATGCTTATTCCACTAGAGAAGCTTCTATCTATTCTAGTCTGTGTCAAAGCTGGCATTTTTCCCATACTTATCTTTGGCATTTACTTTCAGGACTACCTCCCGTGATGCCATAGCTAATCTAATAAAATGCGCTCTACCTATTATGTTATCTGGTGCATATAATTTCTGAATCAGCTATATTATCATTAATACATTAATGTTTTGGTACTGCAGTGTCTGTTATTTCCGATACGTGTATATATGAATGCAATCATTTTTTCTCTGGACAATACCTGCTTCCACAGATATATCCTTTATTTAATAGAAGGCATGTTGATTCTTCAAATATATATAGCAAAGATTTAAGAATTGAAACAGGTAGGTCAATTGTATATTACTTGCTATCTGTTATAATATAAGGTCTGGTCAGATTTCTATTTTCCAAGCATTTTTCTTTATCCGTATACGTAATTTAAATATACAAGGTTGTATTAGTTTGATTCCTATGATTTATATGACTGCATTACTTGTGGTTCAAGTTTTACTTCTAAATTGTTTGTAACATTACTTATAAAGTTTAGACTGTAAGACTGATCACTTTTGTTTATAGGTCTTATAGTCTTCCACTGTATGTTTAGTGGTGTGGTGAGAGAGTCTTAACATTGTTTGTTGACTCTTTTCTCCCCACATACGCAAGTATTTTTCTCTGGTGTTAGTAATAGCTATAATTATTAATGTACTTTATGTTCTTCTACTCTGTGCTCCTATAGAGAGATATTTGTGTCCTTCTTTTCCTATACTTTTACTACCGATACTGGAATGATCGTATTCAACTTCTGTATACACAATTTTCTTTTTTTAATTTTTGGCTCTGTTATATCCTCTGCTTTACTCTTATGTCCCCTCACTATTCCGGTAAATATCACACATCCCTTATTCTGATTCGATGACGGATCTCCTTTATATACCTGGAATGTGAAGGGACTTAACTCCCTTGTAAAAGGAAGCAAATTTTACATGTCTTAAAAAGAAAAAGCTCACATTGCCTTCCTACAAGAAACAAAATTATTAGCAGAGGATATTATCAGACTCAAAAGATTGGTTGGTCAAATTTACGAATCATCTTCTTCCTCCAAAAAAGAGGGATAGCCATACTACTTCATAAAAACTCACTTGGTCTGTTATAAATTCTGTTACTGATACTGAGGGTAGATGGATTATAGTCACCTTCAGTACTCCTTCTGGTCCTCTTATGTTTATTAATGTATATGCACCTAACTCTGACTCTCCTGAATTCTTCCATAACCCTAGCCCAGCAAGTACTTTTAAATAATGTTAACAATTCTCCCATAATTCACGGGGTGATTTCAACTTAGCTATTGATGCTAGCATAGATCGTAGCAATATTTCTACTGACGCCCATCCCAGAAGTATTAAAGCTCTTTCACTGTTAATGAAAGATTTTGGATTAGTAGATATCTGGCTACTACTTCACCGTGAAAAGGTCTTTACATTTTACTCTGCCTTACATAAAACATATAGCCATATTGATTATTGGTTCACCTCTGCACCTATTATAGAAAAACTATTGAATCTTCCATCTTCCCTATTCTTATTTCTGATCACTCTCCGTCAAGTTACAACTGTTGTGGGGACCACCCTCTAAATCTCCTTACTGGCACCTTGACCCTCTTCTCCTTAAAGATCCCAATTTCTTACCCTGGGTGAAATCTCAAATTCAAGAATTTCTTCTTTATAATAACCCCACGACACCTCTATGAGTAATGTCTGGGAAGCTTTAAAAGCTGCAACCAGAGGGAAAATAATCAGTTATGCAAATCATCGAAAAGGTCTAGAGAACAACAGCTAGCTGACCTAGAGAAATTACTTAAAACAAAAGAAAACTTATATTTTAATTCAACCAATTCTAACCCTGACTCTTCCCTCCACTTTGAAATTATACAATTGAGGACCAAAATAAATGTGCTTATTTCCAATAAAACCGAACTAGCCATGTTTAGGCTTAAACATAAATATTGGCATCATGGAGATAAAATGAGAAGCTCCTCTCCTACCAACTCAGATTACAACAAGCAGAAAGACATATCTCATGTCTTACAGATATGACTGGCAAAACTTATACCGATAACTCTTCCATTAATATCATCATGAAAGCTCACTATCAAAACTATACTCCAATCCAAACTCCTTTTCTATATCACATACTCAGCATTTTTTAAATAGTTTACGTCTACCACATCTCCACTTTCGAAAAGAGTATCCTAGATTTAACCTTCAGCCTTCAAGAAATCAAGACTGTGCTAGCTTTTAAGATCTGGTAAATCTCTTGGTGGAGACGGCTTTCCAGTAGATTTTTATAAATTACTTTCTGACACTTTATGCCCCTTCTTTGATTTTTTCAAGAGGCCTTGAATAAGGGTAATTTACCAATGTCTTGCACTGTGGCAATTATTACTTTAATCCCTAAAAGGACAAGGACCCTTCCCTACTGGCTAGTTATAGGCTGATCTCACTCTAACACTGACGGAAAATATTTGCTAAACTCCTATCAGCCCATTTAGAACCGCTTACAAAACTAATCCATCCTTCACAGGCTGGTTTTATTAAAATAGGTCAGGTCAGATCATCTATGATTCTTATTTAATTTAATATACAAAGCTAATACACTTAAATCCTCTGCTGCTATAGCTATAGACTTCAAAAAGCCTTTGATTCTTTAAATTGACATATTTATACTAAGTTCTTTCTCATTTTGGTTTTTCTCAAAATTCTGCTCCTGGATTAAGCTATTGTATACCTCACCCATGGCTAGAATTCTTACTAACTCAACTTTATCACCATGTTTCCAACTTGAAAGTGGGACAAGACAAGGATGCCTGTTATCACCCTCTCTGTTCATCATGGCTATAGAACCATTAGCAGCTAGCTTCGGCAAGCTATGGATATAAAAGGAATTCCTATTGGCAACTCTAGATACATATCTCTCTCCTATGCAGATGATCTTCTGATCTTACTTGAAAACCTAAAGAAGTTGGACCTCCTTAGTTAGATTAATCCAAAATTCACTGAGATCTCAGGCTTGGCTTTGAATTTTGGGAAGTCTGAAACTTTACCCTCAATGATCATTGTATAATTCCATGAACGCTCCTCTCAGATTTAGGTGGGAGCCACTAGGAATTAATTATCTCGGTATTAAGATCTCCTATGATTTGGGGAAAATGTGGCGTTTGAACCTCAACCTCTTCTAACTAACATCAGAACCACCCTAGATAGATGGAAGCTTCTCAATCTTTCGTTTACAGTGAAGGTAGCTGCAATTAAAATGACTATTTCTCCCAAAATACTTTATTTATTCTCAGACATCCCTTTGAGACTGCCTACTAGTTTCCTTGTCAAACTTTATAGAGTAATTGGTGATTTTTATGGGATGGCAAAATACCAAGATTCAGTCATACTAAATTGCGTTCACACTGGAAAACTGGAGGTTTTGGTCTACCATGGTTTAAAGCTTACTTTTGGGCTTTCGAGCAGCACAAACCATTAAATGGTTTGTCAAACCTCACCTCAAACACCACTATGGGTCACAATGGAATCCTCATTATGTCCAGGTGGAGTACCCACATTCTTCATCTGTAATCCTCTTTCTCACAGAATTAGATCTCATCCCATTATTCCATCCTCGGTTTACTATTGGAAACTGCTTCATAAATTCTTAAAATCCAACCCATCCCCTTTCCTATACACGCCACTTTGGGGTAACCACTCTTATCCTTACAAAATCATGCCATCTTTTGCGTACCTGGAAAAACAAAGGAATATTTTTTGTTGGAGATGTTCTTGATCATAACTCCTTAAACTTAAAATCCTTCTCAGAATTGTAACAATTATGGACCTCCCAATCAGGACCTCTGGAAATATCTACAACTTAGAACTGCTTATAATTCAATTCCTAGGCATGTATACAAACATACTCTACTTGACCAATATATCTCACACTGGACAAAACTCTTTGGAAAATGGGGCAGTACTATTTACAAAGTTATTATAGGTAATTTACCAGATCAGTTCATAATAGCTAAAAATAAGTGGAGCGTTCTCCTCAATTACAATATTACTGATGCACAATGGAGTAAATGTTGGCATATATCTCACTATACATTCAAAGATTCCTGCAGTTCCTTAATTCAAACCAAAATATTATATTTATGGTATAGGACTCCCTCAGTTCTACATAGCATGGGTTTGTTAAACAACAACAACTGTTGGTGCTGCAGCTCCCCTAATGGCAATTTATTTAATATTTTATGGTTGTGCAGGCCTATTAATAAGCTCTGGCATAAAGTCCTTCAATTTGCCTCAAGTTATTCGACAACAAATCCTTTCGATCCTAAACTTGTTTTGTTAGGTATCTCCCCTTTAACTATGTTACTCTATTCCATGCCTATTTTAGATGGCTGAATATACTTTTCCTTTCAGTCAAGCATCTTATCTTTATGAACTGGAAATCTGCTTATTATCCCAACTCTTTCAGACGTTCTCCAAAATCTCTCTCACTTAGCTTCACTGGACCGACTATCTTATGTTATTTCTGACTGACTTTTATGTATAATAGTTGTTGGTGAGATTTTCACAGATTTTCAATACTTATGGTAGTTCTTAGACCTTAATAAAATGCTATATGGACATTTACACTAATTTTTATATACATCAATTATATTTGTTCATCCTTTCTGATATCTCTTGTTTTTTATTCTCTTCCTTTTCTCTTTTACCTTTCTATTACCTTTCTACTTATTTTTGATGTTCTTACTTTCCTTCTAACACAACCTTCCTTATTACATTCGCCTCTATTATAATGATATACTGAATCATTACTAGTAGCACATTATTTACTAACTACGGTGCTTATACAGATATTGCTAAATGTTCCAGAACTTTTGGACTATGAACTAATTTATAAACCTGCTTGATTATTACTGTATTTAATGTGACTAATGCAGTTTCATGTTGAGATGTAATCTTATGTCTGGTTTGTTATCTTCTTCTTGTTATTATAAACTTCAATAAAAGATTAAAACAAAAAGCTACAGTACTCGACTTCCGGTCTATTGCAGAAACAAACGTGGTTAAGAAACGTAGAACAGGCTAATAGCCTGTATTTTCTGTACCTTTCAGTGTTGAGCCTTCATATTTAGAGACGCTTAGCATAGCATGAAAGCACAAGGTAAACTGCTGCATAAGATTGCCTCAGTATTCGGATTAGAAGGTGCCAATAAATCCATAATGCTCGATGTCTGACTATCTTGACTACAATTCCCCTAAGCACTAAGCGAGAAGTCCTGAGAAAGCAGAGATTAGTATGAGTACCATTTATTATTTGTTTTAACAGGCTTTGGGTAGTTGTAGACTGGGAAAAGATTGTTCTGGTTTGGGTCTCCGTCACCCAATCCTAACGAGTTTTATTTTTGTGTCCCTCGTGTCCTTAAAAGAACCTTCTGCAGAAACAGAAATGAGTAACCCAAATATAAATGGTTAAATGTTAAAGACTAATATTCATGTATTTACAGCTATGTTGTGCCGCATCAGCACAAGCGATAGTTGTAGTTTAGAAGGACTAGCCCTGGCTGTGAACGTTCTAAAACTAGTCTTCTGTGCTAACAGTTTCCTGAACACACAAACAATATGCATATTGCAATATAATAGTTGTGAATTATGAAATGTTTTCATGCAACTGTAATGGACAATGTGCATTGTAGTGGGCTTTATTGTTTAGTTTTGCATAAATTATGGTGTGGCTTACACTTTCAATAAAGGTGCTTCATTTTTCCTGGCTCTTATAGCGCTCATGCATCTTTCTGCCCTTGCTTCTGCTGCAGTTTCTCTAGGAGCCAGCCATCCCTCCCTTTCCCATTGAAATACAGTGAATAGATGAAGGAGGGCTAAATTGAACATGAAACTATTTATGGCATTAAAATTGAGTTATTATGCTTTTTAAGAATGTATGTGCTTGTTGAAATAAAATGAGACAGAAGTCCTGCATGGAATATGAGATAATTTTGTAATTTAAAAGGTTTTCTGACCATTTGATGTTGGAAGGTGGAGTTTGCAGAGATCATAGGATGTCCCTCTAGTGTAAAAGAGGTCTCATTCAGTGATCCTGTCAGATTCAGTCTGGGATCAGCTTGTTACTGACCCCTAAGTGAGGTCTGCACCTACACAGACCTAGACTCCATTTGCTTAGAGAGGTGATTATTCTTGGCTGGACCGCTATATAGCAGGAGTTCATCATTACTTAATGTTTTGCTTTTTATTTTGCCATTTATCAGTTCATTGTAATTTTGTCTTTTGCTTTGCCACCATCTTTTGAAGAAACTGAATAAACTTGTGGCTTGGTAATTGCCTTGCCATCACTGATCATCTGTGTCCAGTGTTATCCATACACCCACATGCCACAACACTGGTGTCAGAAGTGGGATGTACTGGTGATACTGGTTCCTTCTGGAAGGTGGCTACTAGATGCAGAACACTACAAAAGAGCTGAAGCTGAGTCAGCCTAGTGGTGTCCTAACTTGTAGGATGACAGAGAAGCACTGAAAGGTCCTGTTGCCTGGTTTAGGACCTGATGTATGAAGGAAGACTGCCAAAGATGAAAATTGGAGGAGGTGGTGGAGGAGGAAGGTGGAGCTACTGCAGCTGCTGACCAGGTATCCACAGAACCTCCAGAAGATATCCATGAGTTGTTGCGCTGGCTATGCAGGAAGCAGCTGGCCATGGACCAGCAGAGGGAGCGGGACCTCCAGAGGGTGGAGGCACATTGGAATGACACTCTACAAGCCATTACAGACATAGGGACACACAACCTTCCACCAGTTGATTCTCCTAAGGACATTAAGCTCCCTAAGTTGGGGGCAACTGATGATTACTGAGGCGTATATGACGAATTTGAAAGACTCGCCCAGACTTGTGGTTGGCCTCACACACTGGGTTATCTGTCTTGTTCCCTATTTATCAGGAAAAGCACAGTTGGTGTATAGCCATATGGACAGTGCTCAGGCTGATGACTATGATGCGTGAAATAGATCATCCTACAATGCTATGACATCAGCCCTGGTTCATACTGACAGAGATTCAGGACATTTACATTTCATACGATGGATACCCTGTGTGAGGCCTTTGCAAGGCTGAAAGACCTTTGTCATAAGTGGCTGCAGCCTGCGGTGAAAACTGCAGAACAAGTGGTAGAAATGGTGATCCTGGAACAGTTTATTCATGTCTTACCCTCCGATATTCAGGTGTGGGTGAGGGAGCACCTACCTGATACAACGAAAAGGCAATTATGTTGGCGGAGGACTACCTCACAGCAAGACCTAATTGCCAACGAGGACACAATGGTGCAATCCCACCCACGGTAAGGTCTTTTCTGTTTCTACTTCATCCCCTACTACAACCACCCCATCAGAGAACACTGGGAGCTCTAAGACTTTTCCAACCTGCAGACCCTCTAATCCCAAAATCATCTTTCGGAATGTCAAGGGAAGGGACATATTGCTAGGAACTGTTCTAAGTAAAGGGAGCGGCCCCTGTCCAACTAGCCCTAGCAAATATGGGATGTTTTATAATACCAGTAAAGGTTGAGGATACAGAGATCACAGGCCTATTAGACTTGGGTAGTAGACAGACCCTTGTGCGAACTGAACTGGTTCACCATAACATGAAACAAGGGCCGGATACTTTGTGTGTATTCATGGGATGTACATAAATACCCAGTGACTGTTTTGGACATGCAAATACAAGGAAAGAACATCCGATAACTGTGGGTTTTGTTCCTCATCTGCCTGTCCCTGTCATTTTGGTCAGGATTATTTGGACTTTCACACCCTGATTACCTCTAGTGATACTCTGTGTGTCATGACTACTCATGCCCGTTACAAACAAATGAGCAGGGTCCAGTTGTTCCCTTTGATGATGATATATATGGGTACCTGGAAAGATCCCTAAAACAAAGAGGGAAAGAAGGAAAGAACGGACCCAATAGACTAATGAACATTGTAATATAGTTTCTGATGATACTGTTATTGAAGTTAAGAATACTGTTGATGTGATTGATGCTACCCCAAAATATAGTATTGTTAACATGAAGATGGATAAAGGGTTTAGCAGGAACAAGAGGATGATGAATTACTGCAAACATTTTTTCAGTTAACCAAACAAGGTGAAGAGAAAGGGCCTACAAGTGTTAGAAAAGATGGGTTATGGTGTAGGAGATGCACACATCCCTTCACTGATGAACAGACTGAGCAACTGCTAGTACCCACCAAATATTGAAAAGGTTAATACATTTGGCTCATGCTATCTCGTTAGCAGGACATTTGGGCTGAGATCATACCCTACAGCATCTTCTTCTCAGGTTCTACTGGACAGGTATCCATATACAAGTAGTTGACTTTTGCCAGAGCTGTCCAGACTGTCAAAAGGTTTCTGCTATTAACAAGAAGGAAACGGTCCCCTTCAACCTTTGCCTTTGATTACTGCTCCATTCAGCCATATAGCTATGGAAATAGTAGGAACATTGCCAAAAGAGCAAAGGAAACCGTTTCATCCTCGTTATATGTGATTACTGCACAAAATACCCGGAGGCTATTCCACTCAGAACTGTCACAGCTGAAAAGGTGTCAGACAAACTCTTAAAAGTGTTCAGTAGGGTAGGGATACCAAGAGAAATATCATCAGACTGGGGCAGCAACTTCTGTTCTAGAATGTTGACCCACCCATATGCGACCTTAGGGTAGAAGCCATTCATACCACTTCTATCACCACATTAAACGGACGGGTTGGTTGAACGATTCAACCAGACCCTAAAAGCGATGCTTAGAAAATATGTCGAGGATGAAGGTAAGGTTTAGGATGTGTTTCTTCCCTTCTGTTATTTGCATATCGAGAGGTACCACAGGCCTCAACTGGGTTCACCCATTTGAATTATTGTACAGATGACACCCAGGGACCTCTCGATATAGTAAAGGAAGAATGGGAAAACAAAAAGGGAGAAACTACAGGTACCACCCTTGATTATATCATAGCTTTACGGAAAAGATTACTAAAGTACACCCAGTTGGCGATCAACAAAATATGATCAAACAGGGAATACAGAAAACATACTATGATCAAGGGGTGGGGAGTGATCCTTTCAGGCGGGTGACAAGGTGCTGTTATTACTCCCCTACTGCTGATAAACTACTCATGAAATGGCAGGGGCCCTATAACATCCTTAGACAAACCGTCCAGTAACATATGAGGTGGAACTGCCAGACAATGGCAAAAGCGGAAGGTCTCTCATGTCAACCTTTAAAAAATGGATTGAAAGGCCAGTCCCCAGTTGTTTTATCCATCCTGAGAAAGGTAAGAATGAGCTTGAGGTAGCTTACGATCGGTTGGACAACTTAGGAGAACTCAGTGATCTCACTATCAACCCTTTGCTAGACTCCCAACAGAGAAGGGAATTAGATGGACTGCTGAATGAGTTTAAGCAGATGTTTACTTCCATTCTTGGTAGAGTTCATGGCATACAACACCACATAGAAGTAACAACCCCTACTCCGATTCGACAGAAACCATACCAACTGCCCGAAAAGGTTAGAGAAGAAGTGGTCAAGGAAGTCCACAAATGCACAGCTTGGGGTGATAGAGCATCTACCAGCGAATGGGCATTCCCTATTGTGGTAGTAGAAAAGAAAGAAGGCAGGATACGCCTCTGCCTTGATTTTCGGCGGTTAAATGCTGTCTCCAAATTTGATGCCTATCCTATGCCCAGGATAGATGACATTGTAGACAGGTTGGGCAATGCCAAGTACATCTCCACATTTGATTTGATGAAGGGATATTGGCAGATTCCTTTAGACTAAGCATCTAAAGAGAAAATGGCTTTTAGCACCCCAGCAGGCCTTTTTCACTTCATTACCATGTCTTTTGGCTTACACGGTGCTCCTGCAATGTTCCAGTGTTTGATGGATCACACCTTGCAAAACCATTAGGCATACTGTGCTGCATATCTGGATGATGTGATCATCTATAGCGCAACCTGGGAAGAACATTTACAACACTTAAGGGCTATATTAGATACTTTGACTAGAACAGGCTCTTACTATCAACCCCACAAAATGTTGTGTGGCCATGCAAGAAACAAAATATTTGGGATTCATAATTGGGAACAGGGAAGTTAAACCAGAAATAAATAGAATCGATACAGTAGCTAAGTGGCCTAGACCTTTAACCAAGAAGAATGTATGCTTGTTTCTGGTCTCGCGATACCAAAGTAGATCCGTGCCTCACTTTGCCACCTTAGCAACACCATTAACCGACTTACAAAAAACATAGGTCTAACAAGGTCAAATGGTCTCCAGACTGTGAGAAAGCCTTTTGTGCTATAATAGCACATCTCTGTGCTGTTTCAGTACTTCAGAGTCCAGATTTCACTTTACCATTCACCGCTCAAACTGATGCTTCCAACTGGGGTTAGGGGCTGTTCTGTCCCAAACAATAGAGGGAGAAGAACACCCCATTATATTTAAGTTGTAAACTTCATGAAAGGGAGACTCGGTTCTCTGCTATAGAAAAGGAGTGCCTCAGTCAAACGGGCCATTGAAGCTCTTAGATATTATTTGTGGGTGCTGAGTTTGAGGTTATAACCCATCATAATCCTTTATGCTGGATGAATGGAATGAAATATAGAAATCCTAGGATTATGAAGTGGTATCTGTCCCTGCAGCCCTATCGGTTTACAGTACACCATAGACCTGGACAGCTAATAAGAATGCGGATTTTATGTCTCGTTATGGGGCAGATCAAGGTACACATGCACAGTCAGACCTTGGGGAAGTTGTAATTGATAATAGAAAAGTAGCAATGACCTTTCTTAATTGTTTTGTTTTGAGTTATGCGTAGGGTGCCTGAGATGGAGCTTTAGGAGTGGTGGCTAAAGATCCATCTCTCTCTGTCTAGGGAGGAGATCTGACATGTGTGTGTCTTATTGGCAATTATAGGATCTAGTTATGTCACCCCAGTTGTTTCTCTTATGGGGAGCAGATGTGGAAGAGCACTGGTAGCCCCCCACTGTCTGTCTAAATGCTAAAAGACTACTGCAGTAGCACCCTTCTTTCCCTGTCCTGAATTGTCTTTTCTCACCCCCAATCCAGTCAGGCCACCTGGGAAATAGGAACCTTTCCATCGTCTTCTTTCTGTTTCTTCAAAAGCTACAGTACTCGCCCCCACCCCGTCTATTGCAGAAACAAACGTGGTTAAGAAAACGAGAACAGGCTAATAACCTGTATTTTCTGTGCCTTTTCAGTGTTGAGCCTTCATATTTAGAGACGCTTAGCATAGCATGAAAGCACAGGGTAAACTGCTACATAAGGCACCTTGGTATTCGGGTTAGAAGGTGCCAATAAACCGCAATACTGAGTAATACACTATGCTGCTACATTCCCCCTCAACTAGCAAGAAGTCCTGAAGAAAGAAGAGATTAGTTAGAGTACCATTTATTATTTGTTTTAACAGGCTTTGGGTAGTTGTAGACTGGGAAAGATTGTTCTGTTTGGGTCTCTGGTCACCCAGTCCTGACAAGTTTTATTTCTGTGTCCCTCATGTCCTTAAAAGGACCTTCTGCAGAAACAGAAATGAGTAACCCTAAATATAAATGGTTAAATATTAAAGACTAATATTCATGTATTTACAGCCCTATTGTACGCATCAGCACAAGTGATAGTTTTAGTTTAGAAGGACTAGCCCTGGCTGTGAACGTTCTAAAACTAGTCTCCTGCTGCTAAAGTTCCCTGAACACACAAACAATATGCATATTGCAATATAATAGTTGTAAATTATGAAATGTTTTCATGCAACTGTAATGGACACGTGCACTTTGGTGGGCTTTATTGTTTAGTTTTGCATGAATTATGTTGTGGCTTACACTTTCGATAAAGGTGCTTTATTTTTCCTGGCTCTTATTTTTATTTATTTTATTTATTTATTTAAAGTTTCGAATTACAACCTTGAGTCAGTGACTCCTTTGCAAAGGCTCCACGTCAGGGCAAATAGACATAACAATGATAATTAAATATTAATGTACAGAGGTGATTACAAGAAGACAGAAGGCATAATTCCATGGATTGGGTAGTTACATTTTGGGATTGCTATTGCAGCCCAAGTCAGATAGACAGTGCACCATTAAGAACTTACGTACTTTCCAGAAGTGTGTACACTTTGCAGTCAAGGACCTTGTCTCAGGTTGGATAAACAACCCTGCATCTATGTGGAGTAATGTGTTTAGGGCAGCAACAAGTCTTTGAGTCTAGTAGGTGCATCTTGATGCTGGCTTTGAACTGGCTAATGCTTGGGGCATGTGCTATGGATGGGGAATTCATTGAGCCAGGTGGGCCCGAAAAACAAATGACCTTTGGCCTAGCGTTGTCCGTCTTAGGGGACTAAGGTTTGTGTTTTCGCTGGGTGCCTCGGGTAATCCTGTGAGTGTTATTAGTGGGTGGAGTCCAATGGGTGTACACGATTTGGATTTTTGGGTTTGGAGGCAGGTGTGGTATTTTAACCTGCCTGAGAAAGTCAGCCAGTTAGCTTTTTGTAGAGCCTGCAGGTATGGAAAGAAGGACGCTATCCGTAACCAGACGTGCTAGCTTTGTTAAGGGCCAGATTGATTTGTTTCAGTGCAGTGGGGGTCAGCTGCTCCATATATTGTTATTCCATAGTCTACCAGAGATAGGACGCTACTTACTGCCAGACGATAGCGTGGTGGGAGGCATTGTCTGTGCCTGAAAAGGGTCCCTAGTCTGGCATTTACTGAGGCTGAGAGTTGGTCTACATGCATGTGATAGGTCAGTGATGTGTCTAGTGTGATGCCCAAATATTTGAATTGTGATATTTGGTCAATTATGGTGCCCTGTGGTTGGTTATGTTTAGTTGTAGCTATAGTAAGGGCTTTGCCTGTGTGTAAATATCATGGATTTTGTTTTGCTGAGATTTATTACTAATCGCTGATTCAAGAACCAGTGTTCTATTTCCTGGAAGTTAGTTTGGAGACTGTGCTGAAGAGCATTCAGGGTGGAGTCTTTCCAAAGATTACTGCATCATCTGCATACAGTAGGAGCTTACAGTTGCAGGTGCTAGGGATGGCATTCAGGAATAGGGTGAATAGGAGCGGGCCTAGAATTGATCCTTGTGGTACGCCCGACTTAACTGCAAGTTTTGAGGATAGAGTGGTATTTATTTTTACTTTGTGTCCGATCTGTGAGGTAGTTCTTGAACCAGAGTATGGCATCTGGACCTAGGTTGAGTGATGGAGTTGGTGTAAAAGTAAATCATGATTAACGGTGTCAAAAGCTTTAGTTAGATCTATGAAAATTGCTCCAGCTAGGTCAACCGCATTGAGAGCTTCATGGATATATGGCGAAGCGAGAGGAGAGCCGTGGTGGTGCTGTGACCCGCCTGAAACCATGTTGTTCTTGGCAGAGTAGAAAGTGATTTGTCAGGTACTCAGTGAGTTGGTCTGACACTATTCTTTCTGAGGGCTTTTGAGAGAGGGGAAGAATCATGATTGGCCTATAGTTACCAGGGTCGGTTGATCACCCTTTTAGTAACGGAGTGATGATACCCTTTCCAGAGAGTTGGGAATTGCCCTAGGCGAAGTGATAGGTTGAATATTTTAGTTAGGTGAGGGATAATTACATTTAGTGTTATCCTCAGGATATTTAGGTCTAAGCTATCACTGCTGTGTCTTTTGTTTTTAAGGCTTGTGTGAGGTAGCTTGGTTTTATTGTATGAGATAGATTTAAACCGAAAGGTGGGCTGCTGCCTTTGGGTAAGGGGTGTGGTAACGAGGTGGGTGGGCTAAAGAAATTTGGAGGAGTAAGTGGCTGAGGTCTGAGAAAGAATTATTCGAGTATTAGCTATTAAGGTAGGGTCTTATGAGGGTGTGCCATTATGAGTTATTTGGGTAGGTGGTTGGTTATCTGATTTCCACATAGTTCTTTGATGTTGCTCCAAAACTTGCTCCCTGCACCCCAGGACTCTGTTAGGGCTTGTTTGTAGTGGTTTGCCTCAGCAGCCAAATGGCCCTGGTGCACTTATTTCTGGCTTCCTGTAGAGCTGTCTGTCATGGGGACTTTGAATTGAGGGCTTTATACCAGAGATTGTCTCTATGTAACATCTGGTCTAGTAGAGATTGTGTTATCCACGGTGTATCCCTTTGCTTTTATAAACTTTTTGGCAAGGGGGTATGTTTGTCACAGGCAGCATTGTAGATATTAATAAAGGAGGTGAGAGCTCCATCGATGGATATGGTGTGTGGACTGGGGACCAGTCACTGGTGGAGAGGCTCTGGATAATCTTGGATATTGCTCCTGTTTTAGGTATCTTTGGTAAGATAATTTAGGTGTTTGTGAGGGCTCCTGTTGGACCAGTGCATGAGAGAGGAGAGTGGTCACTAAGGATGTCTGGGAGGACTTTAACATTAGATAGGTGTTTGGGGAGTTCGTCAGGATGAGATCAAGGAGCGTATGTGCACCTGTTCTGGGTCCCGACGTGTGGGGGTTTAGACAACCTGAGTTAGATCATGCAGTTGCTGCGTTTTAAAGGGATCTGCCCTTGATAACCAATTTACATTAAAGTCGCCATTAATATGAGATCACTTTTGTGGGGAGCATAGCTATATTAGCCAGTATAGAATCAAAGGCTTCTCTCGTTGTTGGGTATAAAACTGATATTATATACAGCGGTTTACTGAGGGAGCCAATTGTAATCTTGATGGTGACTGCTTGGACACCGTGTTTCGGGTTTGGCAAGGGATTAGTAGAGGCTTAAATTTTGCTCTGGCATAGATGGCGCACCCACCTCCCTCTTTACCTCCCTATCATCTCTAAAATGATGTAGTCATTTAGTGCAACTGGTGTCAGGGATCAGAGTAGTTAGCCATGTTTCAGATAAGGCAAGGATGTCTGGAGAGTGTTAGCACCCACCCTTGGAGAAGAGTTAACTTTTTGGTAGGCTAGTATGTTTATGGTAGCCAGCGCCATACCTGCATTGCTTGGGTTTTTGCAGTAGCAGCTGGGCTGGCCCTGGTTAGGGTATATCACCTGCCAATAGTAGTAGTAACAAGAGCCACATGTCTGAGTGCAGTTAGCTGTAGCTGCTTTGTGAGTCTTTACTGTTGAGTGTACTTGTAATGTTATTTGAGATTTGCATGGAATGGGGAGGAAAGGATCAGTAGGGCTTTTGTAAATGTAAAGGGAGAGGGTTGAGAGTATAGAGGAGGTGTGTAGGGTAGTGGAGCTTGGGATGCCTTCATAGCCCATTTGTGGTGTAGCTAAGGTTCAACGTTATATTAGAGAAGGGATGTAGGTTCATATGGCCATTAGCTAGGAAGTGGTTACTTGGAGGTATAGGTAGGATGTGTAGGAGACCAAAGCTAATGTTAGCATTGCTTGCATTAGTTTGATTTGGCTGTTTAACATGGTTTTATTTATTTTTATTTTTGTTTTGGTTTGTTTTCTTACTTTCTTCTGATTTTAAATGTGAGCCCCTACTGTTCAATTGGTATAACTAGCAAATGGAAAAGTGAGCTGATAGGATTTTGTGCTCACTTGATACAGCCTATAAATCTGAGAGTCGACCAAGGGTGGTGGTGGGGTGGCGGGCCTAAATCGGCTGGAAGAGGAGCTGTCCCAGGTGGTAAGCTGCCTGCCGAGACACTTACACTGCAATTCAGGGCTTGAGGGAGATTCAAACTCGGTCCCTGGACCGCCTGCGACCGCCTGCAACCTTGCTCTGGGGAGGGCTTCAAGAAAGTGCTCCTCTCGACCTCCTGGTCCTCGGTCTGTGGACAAGGAGAAAGGGTTAGTGAGTGGGTTAAATACTATACTAACAGGGATGCTTCTCAAAGGGGCTGGGCTAAGTAAATAGTAGAAGTCAGCTTATCAATTAAAATGCTGTTTTAAGCTGTATAGCTCTAGAATTGAGAGATTTGTGTTTTTTAAATGTTGAAATTACTTTTTGTTCAACGGGCGCTTAGCCAGAACTTTTCAATGTTGGGCTAGGATTTAAAAGTGGCGCCAGCAGATAAGAGGGAGCCCTGGACTGCAAACAACTCTAGCTGCTTACATTTAAAGCAATTATGGCACCAGAAAAGGCCCTCATGCACAGGCATGGTTTACAATTGAGCAAGCAGTAGCAGTAGTAAAACTATAGTTTTAAACAATACTGTGGAAATTTAGCTGTTTTGGCGCCAGAATCAGGTGTGAGTCCTCTACAATTTAACAGTCTCTACCAGTGTGGGGACACAAATTCAGTTAGCAAGTTCCAGCCATGTTCTAAATCGCTTGGAAGAGAAGCTGTCCCGAGGTGGTAAGCTGCCTCGTCAGAGACACTTACACTGCAATTCAGGCTTGAGGGGAGATTCAAACTTGGCCTCGTGACCGCCTACCACCTTGCTTTGGGGAGGGCTTCAAGAAAGTGCCTCTCTCGACCTCCTGGTCCTCGGTCTGTGGTTATAGCATGTTCATGCAGCTTTTCTACCCTTGCTTCTGCTGCAGTTTCTCTAAGAGCCAGCCATCCTCCCTTTCCCATTGAAATACAGTGAATAGATGAAAGGAGGGCTAAATTGAACATAAAACTATTTATGGCATTAAAATTGAGTTATTATGCTTTTAAGAATGTATGTGTTTGTTAAAATAAATGAGACAGAAGTCCTGCATGGAATATGAGATAATTTTGTAATTTAAAAGGTTTTCTGACCATTTGATGTTGGAAGGTGGAGTTTGAAGAGATCATATGATGTCCCTCTAGTATAAAAGAGGTCTCTTTTGGTGATCCTGTCAGATTCAGTCTGGGATTAGCTTGTTACTGACTCTTAGTGGAGGTCTGTGCCTATGCAGACCTAGACTCCATTTGCTAAGAGAGGTGATTATTGTTGGCTAGACCACTATATAGAAGGAGTTCATCATTATTTAATGTTTTGCTTTCTTATTTTGCCATTTATCAGTTTGTTATAATTTTGTCTTTTGCTTTGCCACCATCTTTTGAAGAAACTGAATAAACTTGTGACTTGGTAATTGCCTTGCCATTACTGATCATCTGGTGTCCAGTGTCCATCCATACACCCGCACGCCACAGCAATCCGTAATATGTATGGGGCTATGTTTAACATTTATCATCCTAGAGTACCAGCTAAGGGGTATGTATATGCAGTCTATGCTGACCATGTTTTATGTGGATTGAGAAGAAGGTGAACTCCTTGTTCGAGGTTAGCTGTCCACCAGCTATCTACTATGTCCAGACTATTGACCCCAAGTTGCCACGCCTCATGGTTCCTCTATATGTTCTCCTCCCTTCTGAGTGATCCAGCTCGGGGTCCATAGTACTGTTCATATCTTCTCCCAGCACAAGGCCTGTAAATTGTTCCCTCACTATAATGTCTATCTCAGCCTGGTAAAAATTTGGATTGAATATTACTCGAGCATACACGCTGGCAAAGGTCACCTGTTCCCCATATAACTCACCTTCCACAAACATATATTGCCCTTCCTGTGGTCTGCTATCACACACCGCACCTGCAAAGACAGGTTTTAAGATTAGGACCACTATGCCTCTCTTTGAAATGTGAAGGAAGCAGCATAACAGGCCCCAACCCAACCCCTAATTAATTCATTGTGTTCCTTATCCATCAGTTGCATTTCATGCAACAGGGTGACCTGTGTGTGCAGCCTTTTCAGAGCTGTCAACAGGCAAGTATGTTTGATCGACGCTAGACATTCCATGATACAATGGTGATGTCTCTAGCCATACCCATATCTTTTAAATCAGACATTCCATTTACCAAGTGGGTGCCCCCACTTCCCCATCATCTTTATCAAAAATTCATACCACTGTAATGTATGCTGACCTCTGTAATATCTGGACTCAAAAACATAGGACTTACAAGCACAACCACAACCATACAACAGAACTTGAAACATATTCAACACCTCTCTCTCCCCTTTACTTCTCTAACCATAATCCTAAAAGATTAAACTAGTAACAATACCATTCAAAACTCAGAATAGCTGGCCCTCCAAATGTAGACAATTACTCCGCCCCTCCCTCAAGAACTGAATTATAGATGTATCCTATGTAATCCCATAACATCCAATATCCAGCAGCACTTGATGCATCCCCAAATTACATAAGGTCAGGGCCTACTCCACCATGCGCACATGCATAAAAAACCTATATTCAAATGGCTCAACCTCACCCTCCTCCCCTTATTCCAAGGTCATCCAACCTCTTCCAGGGTAGACATCATACCTAAATGTTTAGGGTGAGGCCTCTATATAGCCTCTTAACTCCCCATACTATTCCACCCACAAGGACAACAATGATCAATGAGGTAGGAAATGGGCAGACTGGGTGGGCCAAGCTGTCCTTATCTGCCATCAAATTCTATGTTTCTAGTGCAGCTTAACATATAGTCCAGAACACCACAAACCTCCAACGCCTAACTGAAAAGTATTTTATAATATTTCTAAACCCCAAAACAGATAACTTACATCGGTGATATGCCCTCTTCCTGGCACTCACCTAAAAACAATATGATCAAGGCACTTCCCGCTTCCTACCCTCCACACCTGTAGATACAGTGAGGTCTTCCATGCATGCATACTCAATGGCCCCCTCCTCAAGTCCCCATCTCCTGCCCCAGCCCCATCCCACCACACCACAAGGAGAAAGTCCAATAGTTCCCAAACCCCTTCAAACATCATCCCCACTGGCTCTTTGCAGAGGAAGGGGTCGCTGGCATGCTGTTGACCTGGGTTTGTGCCCTGAGTCTGGGTGCCAGGAGCGGAGACCAGCAGGAAGGGGTTCCTTATGTCCATTGGATGATTCCTCCTGGGGGTGGGTTCTGCCTGAGACCCAGGCAGTGAACAGGCCTGCATGCTCCCCCAACCCAGGACACCCTGCTCATGCAAGGTCGACAACTGTAGTGGGAAGGGCACAGAAATGTAAAATGCCCTTGCCCAACCAGTTGACAGTAACCCTGGCCCCTGCCACCTGAATCCCCAGAGCCAACCCCTGTGGTGCCTGAGGTGCACAGTCAGGCCATTGAGGCTAATTCCTTCCAGAAGAGAGGGACCCTCCCAGCACAGGAATATGCCAGGCTAGTCAGGTAGGTTGCAATGGGGAGCTGGTAGAAGGTGGCAGGAGGTCGAGGGTGGTGGGACGCCCTGGTGCTCTGAAAGTGTGGCCGTCTGGGCATGGAAGCAAAACAAAAACAAAAAGTCATCCCTGCCATCCCTCATCCACAACCCACAAATATTTTTTTTTTATTTGTGTTAGGATTACAAAGTACCTTTGAGCCAAGGTTCTTTACAAAGGTTCCATGTCATGCTGGTTACAGGGTAACAGACACTAAAACAGAAAAACAGTTACAGGTACATGGTTTTAGACAGTAACTTTGCTTGAAAAAATCAGACTGAGTGATGAGTAACTCAAGAAATAATAGGAGGAAGAGGGCAAGAAGGGAGAGGGCTAAGGGTAGGGGAAGGCATAGGCGTAGAGGGTCAGGGTGAGGCAGCCAAGGGCCTTGTCAGGACAGACACAGGGCAAGTGCATTAGAAGTTGCATTGGACAGGTAAGTGCAAGAAGAGAGGGCAGAAATTGACACCTATAAGGTCAGAAGCAGCGAGAGAATGAAGATGTTATGGGGTGCAAGCACAGTGGAGGTGCTAGTTATGGAGTGGCGGAGCTTTTTTTTTGAACACCCAAGTGTTGCTGTGGATGAGGTGTCACTAGAGAGCCTATTCAGCCAACTTGAGCCCTGTATGCAAACGACCTTGGCCCTGGGACTGCGGCAGCGTGGATTTGAAGGATTTGGGGCTTAGAGCTCCTGGTGTTGTGGTTGGTGATTTGGGGTTTGAGGAGAGTGCTGACTCCTGGTGGTGCCTTTCCCATCAAGATTTTCTTAGCAGTGATGCAGGTTTGGTATTTGATTCGGTTGTTCAGTTGCAGCCAGCCTGTTTTGGAGTAGAGGTCAGGTGTGGGTAAGACGGTGGGAACCAGTAACGAGTCGGCAGGCTTGACTGAGGGAAGTCGAAACACGCCTGAGAGATGAGGTTGTGGCAGATCCATAGATAATGAGACCGTAGTCAATGATGCTGATGATGGAGCTCTGGACAACTATGGACAGAGCTTCTGAGTTAGATGTTTCCTATGTCTGAATAGTAGGCCCATCCTGGTGTTGGCTACTTTTGCCACATTATTGATGTGTGGGACATAGGAGATTACAGTCGAGGGTGAGGCTGAGGTATTTGAAGGTATGAACTTGTTCGAGGGTGATTCCTTGCTTGGTTTTAATGGAGAGCTGATATTGTTTGTATTTGTTTTGGGAGCTGCAGAAGATCATGGTCTTTGTTTTTTCTGGTTAAGGATAAGTCTGTGTTTTGTGAACCAGTTTTCAACTGCAGAGAAGGCCTGTTGGAGGTTACCTTATAGATGGACTGATCATGGTGGGATGCCAGGATGACAGCACCATCTGCGTAGAGTAGGATCTGTTCAGGGCAGCATTCTGGCAGTGAGTTCAGAAAAGGCTGAAATGGAGGGGGCCCAGGATTGAGCCTGTGGGACACCGGACCGACTGGTCTTTGGTCTGAGAGTGTGCCAGCAATTCTCACTCTTTGGGAGCGGTTGTCTAAGTAGCTTTTGAACCAGTTCACCGAAAGTTAGGTGAGAGCCCTGCTAGTCAAAGTTGGGCAAGTAGGAGATTGTGGTTGACGGTATCAAAGGCTTTAGTTAAGTCGATGAAGGTGGACCCAGTAAGATGACTGTTATCGAGTGAGTGATGTATTGCACCAGTGAATTCTAGGTAGTGCCGTGGAGGTGCTATGACCTTTTCTAAAGCCATGTTCAGGGACACTGGTTTACCGGGATTGAGAAAGGGCATATTCCATTTTGCACATTGTAAAACGGTGTTGTCACTGTGTCTGCTAAGCCAAAATCCGTTTTACGTTGTTTGGTTTTGTGTACTTTATTTAACAATTTGTAATTCTGCTAACATGCATTTTAGCAATTTTGACCTCCACTATTACACATCCTTCCATCCTTGTACCAATTGAAAGTTATTTTAGGTACAAGATGTGATGGCAGCAGCAACACTACAGCCCCATCCCTAAGATGTGATGGCATCATCAACACAGCACTATGGCCCCCATCCTTCTGGTGTGATGGCAGCAGCAAAAGCACTATGACCTCCCTCCCTCAGGTGTGACAGAAGCAGCAACACTGTGGCCCCCATCCCTTAGGTTTGACGGCAGCAGTACTACATTCACCATTACTCAGATGTGATGGAAGTATCAGCACTATGGCCCCTCATCCCTCAGGTTGGATGGCAGCAGTACACATTCTCCATCCACCAGTGGTGATGGCAGAAGCACTACAGCCCCCACCCTTCGGTGTGATGGCAGTAGCAACAATGCAGTCCACATCCCTCTGGGTGATGGCAGTAATGACAGCACTATGATCCCTTTCTTCAACACCCACATCCCACATGCACAAGTTACAAATGACTTGGTCTCTTTACTTGTTAGAATTCAGATGTGAATTAATCTGAACCATCACCACTAAGGTGGACTACCTTTGTTTTTCCTATCTAAAATTTAACTGCCTGTGACACGCTGACCAGGGTTAGGTAACAGACTTGGGCGTTGGAGGGCCAGCTGGTGGGTGAAGGCTTGAGTGTCCAATGACCACTCACCTTTCCTATGAGGGAGGGTGGGTTCACTGTTCAGCAGTTGCTGGCCCCTGGTGGAGGCCAGAGGCACAACAACATGTCAGCCCTCACTGCAGGAGGGAGCATGACGGACGTCGGCTTGTGCCTTGACATCATGTGTCCTGTCACGCTCCCAAGAAAATGTGAAAACACCCACTGACCAACCAAAGGACAGCTGTTGGTCCCTCCTTAACAGAAAGCCCCAGACATGTGTCCGTTCTGACCCCTACCATGCCCAGGATACACAGGAAGCTCTTTAGGACAATTCCTCCCTGGTAGCCTCCCACAGGGTAGAGGCCCCACTCAATGAAGGGTTACTTTGGGTTACCTGGTAGCACAGCAGTAGGGGCAGTGGATGGTGGTCGGGACTCAGCAGCAGTGGTAGGAGGCCTTGGCAGGCCTGAAGGAGTGAATTGCCAGGAGTAGGAGGAGCAAAAACCTGCTTGAATTTGCTTCTTTGAAATAAAGTGTCTTCACCTAAAAACTCACAAGTGATTAGTGGAGGATGTTCAAATGGATTTATGCATCTCCCAGACATGTGGATGCTTTTTTTTTACTTTGTGTCCATGAAAAGGTGTCTCCAGTTTTCATGTCTTTGTTCAGATGTGAATTGAGCACTACTCTGCCCACCAGCATCATACAGCCCCTTGGGTCTTACCTTCTGTACATCATTGACTGTGCTTTCAAAATCCACTGGCCAAACATAAGTACACTTAAATACTTAACATTTGCTTTTGTTGAAACAGTTTACCAGAAAACTTTGTTGTCACAGAGACTGAAACAGCAGGTGGGAGAAAAGTGCAAATTATCCAGTTCACCTAAATGGGGTGCTAACTGTGAAGTCGTTTCATAAGTAGTAAGGCAGTATCTTCTTTGTAAACATACTTTCATTCAGACTAGTTTTCATTCAAACAACTAAGGATTTTGGATGGCCCTACTGATTATAAACTTGAATAAGCTAGTTGGTAACGGTGATCCTGAGTTTAGCAATCTACAACCTAGATGCTTATATGCAAAGAATGCAATAAAACCTGACTAAAATCTAAAAATCAAGCTTATAAAACACATAAAATGTATCTGAACATTTATCTTTACCTATACAAAATCATTTCAGCCCAAGTAAAACCCAGGTAAATTACATGGTACCCTGACTACTATTCTATGATAAAAGACAAAGAACCTCTGTGCGTAAACACTGAGGCAAGGGTTACCCTAAAGGGCATTTGGCTGGGAAGCCAAGTTTCAAGAAATACAAAATCACACATGCCCCCACAATGCAAAGCATCATGGGCTGCATATGCAAATCACCACAGAATGTTATGCTGGTCCAACTTTAAGCAGAATTGCATGGTGCCGAAAGGCCTCTCACACAGTTTGCAAAGGTGTACTATTCTATGATGTAGTAAACATATAATGGTATTTTTTTTATATTTTCGTAGCAGGTAAGGCCCACTAGGCAGAACTGTCTGTTTTCAGGAGTGACCTAGAAGGACTGGGGAGGTTAAGTGACATGCATGGAGTCACACAGTATGTAAGTGGAGGTTGTGGGAATCAACCCAAGTCTGCTGGATGTACCCAGTTCATTCACTGTTTGTTACTCTAACCACTAGGCATGGGTGGTTAAACTGAATGGCTGATTACAACAAAGCAGTCGGGTGATTTCTTTACTGACTCTATATGCAGCAGAGCAGAAAGAATGCAAAGCACAGCAGCATTCATTTTAAGATGCTGAAATCTGGGTCAGCCGCTGGTAGCTACGGTAGCACTATTGCTTGCAATGCCAGCGACCCAGGGTCAGGAAGTCAACCTCGGGTTGCTGGAGGTCTGGCCAGGGAGTAGGATCGAGCACCTGAGGGACTGCTCTCCTCCTCCTCCAGGAGGGTGGGCTTCAGGTCCTGTTGCTTTACCACCACCTGTGTGACCACGGGTGGTGATGCAGTGGTGCTGCAGAGTGATCAGGAGGGGGGATGCTAGCCAGGATCTGGAGCAGTGGCATGTCTCTATGTGACCTACCTCCTTGGATCTCCTCTAGTGCCAGTGCCCTCAGGGACAGAGACCAGAAAACCAGGAACAATCACCCCACATTGGCCACTGGCAGAAGGGATCCAGATGCCCTAGACTTCATAACCAGGCTCCTTGAGGGACCCACTGAGGCTGCCCGACACATACTAAGGGAGTGTGGAGGGGTGACCTGGGGTCCCCTCCCTTCCCACCTGGGGGCACAATTCAGGCAGGATAGGGGCAGGAGCACATGAGCATTACCTGGGGTGAAGCTAAGGGTACCAGTCTAGGGATCTCTGAAAAGTGGAGACTGATGTTGTAAGAAGGGACATAGAAAGAGAAATGAAAACAAGTTTAAAAGATGCTGAAATCTTAGAGATTCTGTGCAGTGACATGCAATTTCCGTGAGGCACCGGCATAAGAATTCAAACTGCAAACCAAGCAGGATTCCTGTGATTGTTACGGTGTTACCGTAAAATGGAAAACCAGGATCCCTGGCCATGTTGCTCCTTGCATAGGATGTTGTTATTGTCTAGGAAGTTGGTGAGCTGGTCTGACACAATCCGTTCTAGGGCCTTGGAGAGTGGAGGTAGGATGGAAATTGGACAGTAATTCTCAGTAGCTGCTTTGCCACCACTTTTATGAATTGGGGTTACCGTGGCAGATTTCCATAAGACAGGGAACTGGCTGAGGCTGAGGGGAGAGGTTGAAAATCCTGGTCAGTGGTCGGAGTACTTCTTCAAGTGTGAGTGATGGCAGTTTGAGGTCGAGGAGTCACTGCTGGCTCTGTAGTTGCAAATGGCTTTAGTAACATAGCTGCGGACTTGATGCATTTTACTGCTTTAAAGTAGAAGGGAGGGTGGCTGGAGGTGGCTGGGGGCAAGGGGAACCACCTCATCGAAAAACCCTGTGGGAGTACAGCACTGAGGTCCGTGAAGGTGTCATTGAATGTATCAGCAATGAGTTTCTGGTCAAGTGTAGTTTCACCATTTATGCTGAGTACTGGACGGGTGATTTAGATTGCTTCCCAGTGACTTCTTTAATGTTATTCCAGAAGTCCCTACCGTTGCCCCATGAGTTAGTGAGAGCATTATGGAAATAGGTGGTCTTTGTATCCCGGATATATTGGTGCAGTCATTTCTGCACATTTATATTTAGCAATATCAACTTGTCTCCCGGTGTTTCTGGCAATCTCCCAAAGGTGGTCTCAAGCTTTTAGGTTGTCTAAGTAGGTCTCCGTGAGCCAGGGGTTATATAGGCTTTGGCCTTGCGTTTCTTTAGGGTGCAAATATGTTGCATGCTTGGTTGAAGATCCTGATGAAGTGTTCCAGTGCAGTGTTCACATTGGTTGCAGTGAGAACTGGGACCAATCCTGTTGACGAAGGAAGGTTTTGAGATGAGGTAGCTTGCTTCAAGGTAGAACTTGGCTAGTAATGGTTTTGGGGAGGCTTGATGAATTTATTGGACCAGTAGCAGATGACGGGTGAGTGGTCACTAAGTGTGCCAGGGAGGACAATGGTGTTTGTGATCCTGGCAGGATGTCTTGTTATGATCCAATCCAGAAGGGTGCTGGTATCCATTTTATAGTTTGTCCTGGTTGGGAGCTAACCATCTGAGTAAGGTTTGCTGTCGCTATCAAGTCCCTGTATGCCCCAGGACAGTTAATATTAAAGTCACCGAGGAGGATGGTTTCTGAGTCAGGTAAGAGAGATTTGGTAAACTCCAGGACTGCATTAAGCCCATTACCTTGCTCTCTCCATGGAATGTAGACTGTGACAACTGTGATGGCTTTATTGTGTGCACCAAGAAGGATCTTAACAGGAAGAATCTGTGCAGTGGTGGTTTGGGGGTTAACTTGATGAGGTGCCCTGAATTGTGGCCTTAAGGTACAGGGCACAGCCACCACCTCTTTTGATGTTCGATTAAGCCGAAAGACATTATACCCAGGAGGGTGATAGCATGGTCGGGAACCCAAGGTGAGAGCCAGGTTTCTATGACTGCTAGTATGTCTGGGTTATGCTGGCAGGCAAAAGTCTGAAGGGTGTCAATTTTGTGAAGAAGACTGCATATGTTAAGTGAGATTATTAAGAGGATCCTGGTTGATTGGTCTGAGTTGTTCTTATTGTAGGGCTGGTCCGAGATTGGGATGAATGTTTCCCGACAATAGCAGGAGAAGAAGTATATGTTTTAGAGTACTGGTGTGAGATACCCATGACTGGCACCTATTTTTGGGCCAGAGAACTCCGAGATTCACTAGGGCAAGTAAACGGGTGGAGCCTGGGTAAGTGTGGCAGTAGTAGCGGTGAACAGGGGAGTACCCAATGGCCATTAGGGGAGAGGGCCATTTCAAGTGATTGGAGATGCCCAAGGCAGGTACATGACATCGAGAGGAGGTACCATGGAGGGGTGAGAGAGCGTGAGTTGGTACATGTTCAGGACAGTGGGGAAGCATGAGCAGTGGGGATGTAGGAGTGGAAGAGGGCAAAATAAGGTGAGGAGAAAGGGGCACAGAGTACCGTGTCATAGATGATTCAATGTGAATGGGGAGGGAGACAGCGGGCACAGGGGTGCTGGGTAGGTGGCGTAGCTAGTGAAAGTGGCAGGAGGTAGGCATTGAGGTGGAGGCTCTGGGGACCAGGGGAACTAGGTAAGCAGGTGGCTGAGGGATAACAGGCAGAGGATGGGTCAGTGAGAGACAAGGCAGTAGCAAAGAGGAGGATGTAGCAGAGAGGTAGTGGGGGCATTAAAGAGGTAACAAGAGAGGAGACAGGAAATAGCAGCTCTAGAATAGAGTTCAGGAGTGAAAAGGGTGCATGGGAGCTATGGAATGCCAAGTGGGGTTGGCCAGTCATGGAGTGACAGAGTGACTGGCAGTAGGAGATATAAGGAGGGTGTCAGGCACAGAAAGGAGGCAGGAGCAGTGAAGGGACTGAGTTGATTAGTAGAGGGGAGGAGGAGCAGGAGGAGGGAGGGCAGTAAAGGGAGGAGGTACAGGAGAGAGAGTATCCAATAGGAAACGAAAGGCGGTTCCCTCGACAGAAGTGGGCAGAGCTAAGGCCTATTTAATTAAGGTGGGGAGGGGAGGGGGCGAAATTTTCTTCTGAAACCCACTGAAGTCTGTGGGCGCAGAGCCCAGCAGAACAGTTTGAATCAGTCAAGATTGCAGGGCCAATCAGTGGCCGCACAGGCACAACAGTCAAACAGGAGATGGAAGCAACAGGCAGCGCCAATGGGAGCCTTTCAGCACTTCCAAGTTTGGCCTGGAGCTTGCCAGCAAGAGGTGGGTTCCTTGGCGGTGAGCAGTGGTGGTGTGGACGGCTGGCCCAGGTAGTCCTGGTCACTCAGATGTTTCCCTGATCAGGGCTGAGACATCTGAGGAAGGAACAGAGCAACAGATTGTGAGTCACAGTAATAACAAAGGTGACATTGGAGAGTAAATCAGAGGTGTATGCAGTGGAGAGACAGAGGGAAATTTGGCAGAGGGGGGGGGAGGCTGACACAGACAAGAGAAACAAACTTGAACTGGCACCAGGGGGAGGACAGAGGGAGATTTAGTAGAATATGAAATTTACAAAGGTAGGAGAAGAGAGATGCAGGGTTTAGCAGCAGGGGGAGGTGGAGAGAAAGAGTGAATGCAGAGGGCAGGAATTACTTCACAGCTCTAAATTACAGCAGTTTCCAACTGCACTTTACAGTTCAATGCTAAAATATTTAGGCAGGTCTACAATTAATTTTGACTTTGACAAAAAATAGCAAGCAACCTAGTAATTTAGCTTAGATTATCGGCTGAGACCCGAGTTTTAGAAGTAAAGTGCTAAGAACATTAAGACTGGTCTACACATTAATTGAGACTTTAACAGAAAAATAAGCAAGCTATCTAGCAATTTAGTCAAAATTTTCTTCCGAAACCCACTGAAGTCTATGGGCACAGAGCCCAGCAGAACAGTTTGAATCAGTCGAGATTGCAGGGACAATCAGTGCCGCACGGAGCACAACAGTCCAACAGGAGATAGAAGCAACAGGCAGCAGCCAATGGGAGCCTTTCAACACTTCCAGGTTCAGCCTGGGAGCTACCAGCAAGAGGTGGGTTCCTTGGCAGTGAGCAGTGGTGGTGTGGACAGCTGGCCCAGGTAGCCCCAGCTGCTGAGATGTTTCCCGATTAGGGGCTGAGAGATCAGCAAGAGGAGGGTTCCTTGGCGGTGAGCAGTGGTGGTGTGACAGCTGGCCCAGGTAGTCCTGGTCACTCAGATGTTTCCTGATCAGGGGCTGAGACATCTGAGGGAAGGAACAGAGCAACAGATTGTGAGTCACAGTAATAACAAAGGGTGACATTGGAGAGTAAATCAGAGTGTGTGCAGTGGAGAGACAGAGGGAAATTTGCAGAGGGGTGGGGGGAGGCTGACACAGACAAGAGAAACAAACTTGAACTGGCACCAGGGAGACAGAGGGAGATTTAGTAGAATATGAAATTTACAAAGGTAGGAGAAGAGAGATGCAGGGTTTAGCAGCAGGGGGGGTGGAGAGAAAGAGTGAATGCAGAGGGGCAGGAATTACTTCACAGCTCTAAATTACAGCAGTTTCAACTGCACTTTTACAGTTCCATGCTAAAATATTTAGGCAGGTCTACACAATTAATTTTGACTTTGACAAAAAATAGCAAGCAGCCTAGTAATTTAGCCTAGATTATCAGCTGAGACCCGAGTTTTTAGAAGTAAAGTGCTAAGAACATCAAGATTGGTCTACACATTAATTGAGACTTTAACAGAAAAATAAGCAAGCTATCTAGCAATTTAGTCAAAATTTTCTTCCGAAACCCACTGAAGTCTATGGGCACAGAGCCCAGCAGAACAGTTTGAATCAGTCGAGATTGCAGGGACAATCAGTGGCCGCACGGAGCACAACAGTCCAACAGGAGATGGAAGCAACAGGCAGCAGCCAATGGGAGCCTTTCAACACTTCCAGGTTCAGCCTGGGAGCTTACCAGCAAGAGTGGGTTCCTTGGTGGTGAGCAGTGGTGGTGTGGACGGCTGGCCAAGGTAGCCTCGTTTGCTCAGATGTTTCCGATCAGGGGCTGAGAGATCAGGAAGAGGAGGGTTCCTTGGCAGTGAGCAGTGGGTGGTGTGGACAGCTGGCCTAGGTAGCCCCAGCTGCTCAGATGTTTCCCGATTAGGGGCTGAGAGATCAGCAAGAGGAGGGTTCCTTGGCGGTGAGCAGTGGTGGTGTGGACAGCTGGCCCAGGTAGCCCGTCCTCTCAGATGTTTCCCGATCAGTGGCTGAGAGATCAGCAAGAGGAGAGTTCCTTGGCGATAAGCCGTGGTGGTGGACGGCTGGCCCAGGTAGCCCTGGCCACTCAGATGTTTCCCGGATCAGGGGCTGAGAGATCAGATATTTTACAGTCCATAAATTTACAGTCCAGAGGGACATACCTCAACCATGCATTAAGGGCTGTATCAACTTCTCCCCATACAGAGGCTTGCTTCCATCCTTCCCCACACTAATCCCTAGCAATTCTTGATCCAAGGACCAGGTCAGGAGTGTGGGCAGAGGCAGCGCAACATCCAACACCAATGCACAGTGCCCCTGCCCGCCCCCACCTTGCTTACCTTATGTAGAGCATTCACCTCCAAAATCTCTGGATTCAAGCAAACCACCGTATCATTGCTGTGAGAGTCTTTCTTGTGCAGGGTTGGAGGAAAAGAGAACCGGAAAGAATCAGTACCAGAGTGCCCTGCTTCCTTTTAATCACAGTATACAGTTCACTAATCTCTTTCACTGATCAGGGTCACAGATCCCCGCAGACCCCTCTCGACCTAAAGGAGGATGATCAGTAACTAGGTGCCATATCCCTGGGGACGAGAAATAGTCAGAGACAGTCCAAGGACAAGCGCTATCCTTTTCATCTGCATACCAACCAAAAAAGAAACCAGTAGGGCAGTTTAAATGTTCATACAGGCCTAAGAGGCCAAGCAGTTCAGAAGGACAGCTTGGTATCCTCATCCAATCTTGCACTTCAGAACCTTAACAAATGCTGAAACCTTCTTGACCTCCCAAAATGAATATGTGGCTCCTTCATGTTTTGTTTTCGGCACTGTTTGCTAGATCATAAAACACTCTACCTTCATTTCCCTAGCTGGGCCATAATTGTATTAAATACCGTGACGTTTCTTGAGCAGCCACATGGAGTAATTCTGAGACATGCATAGGCAAGTGCCCTCAAAATATAGCTCCTTCACCTTGCAGTAAGCATGTAGTACTTCTTGTCTATCTTGGAAATTGTGAAACCCCATTATGATTCATCTTGGTGGTTGACCTCTGCAGGTTTTAGCATTACTGCTCGATGAGCACACTCTAACTTGTATCTATCACCTTTGTGCAGGCTCAATAATGGCCCTCTTTGCCCTCTGGCAGACCATGTAGCCAAAGATTCAGGCACCTATGATAATTTTTTGATAATCAAAAGCATCTTTAAATTTTTCAAGAACTGTTTCCATTGCCGCAAACCTCTGGTAGCGGGTTCAAATGTCCTCCAGCTGAGAGACATGTTCTTCAGCTTCTGTAAGTGTAGCCTGGGAGGCATTCTGCACAACACTTTCTTGTAGCCTGTTGTCTAATTTGTGTTCCAATTTCTCTAGCTGTGAAGTTAGTGCTGCTAATACCTGCTCTGTGACTTTACGGCCTAAAATGTACATCTCCACTGCAGATACAGGAGGTCAGGCCCAGACTGTCTGCTTGTGACGAGCTAGCTGTTTTGGGAGGGGTTTCACTGTTGAATCGCGGGCTTACCAGAACTTTGCATTAAATACTCTTCCATTGTGCTTTCTAATACAGACTTAGTGAAGATCTGTGATTATAAGGTATAGATGCCATGGATTTTAGTAATTTTATAGCTTGAAGGTGAGAGCATTGGGAAACACATCCTTCTCCTCATGGCTCATCAGCCCCTGTTTAAGATGTATTTGAACTTGTCTTGCTTATTTTTCAAGCTTTTGCATTTAACAACAAAAGTTTTACTTTCTCTGTTTGTCTTTTCATTTATTTTGACTGAAGGATACATCATATACTCCTGTAAGTTGGTTTGCTTGGTGTGACCATAAATAACATTTTTTCCCCCACTCCATGTTTCTAGTTTAAACATTCATTGATCTCTGTTGAAGATAATTCCAACATCTTGCTACCACTATGATTTAAATGCAGACCATCTTTACAGAAGAGACTATTTTATTTTGAAATAACATTCACGTGTTCTTCAGCTTGTGTATCCTTTCTGCAAACACCAATGTCTCAGCCCATTAGTTATCTTAACTATTTTTGGTTGATCCATTGTGCTGCATTGTGGACAGGTAACATTTCTGACATTAGCACCTCACGTTTATTTTCAGTTAGGTAGTTATGTATTTTCTTTAAACTGTTGAGGACCTCTTACTCCTAACATTTCTTTAGGTCGTTTATCCTCATGAAGTAGCCAGAACCAGGGGTGTTTCATCGGATTGTTTATTACTCTAGCAAGATATCATACTATCACTACGAAAGACTGAAACTCACAATACTGAGTATCAGGATCCGGACTGATATTCTGAGGTAACGCTTCTCATATGAGCACCCATTACTGAGCTGACGAACATGAGTGACTCAATAATAGTGCTTGGAAGTAGAGTGAGTAGTGAAAGAAGTCGCTATATCCTATAGAGAGACTGTAACACGGAGTCACACTTGCTAGAGCAGGATATAGCATGATGGTTGGGCTAGCACTGCTGAGTTGACAGTGTAGCATGGTGATATACACTACCGCCCCTGAAGAGAGTGACCCAGATTCTAGTAACTGGAAAGGAAATGTTTTTTGTTTTTAAATCTTTATGGTTTCCCTTAAGTCCCATCCACCCTGGAGTTGATTATCTTTATTCTGGGGCTGCGGGAACTACCCCTCCCACAGAGGGGGTGCAGGGGCATAGCCCTCTGCATAAAATAATATCTTTTCTTTTTCAGATGCAGTAAGCGATCATGCTATTTGTGATGGTCACTGTAATATTCATTTCCCTTTGTTTGTCTATGGGGCGGTTTTGTCTAGCTGTTTGTGGTCGGTGCTCATTAGGGTCCGTTATGTATAAAACCATATTTCGAAACTTGAAATCCCAACACTTGATATTTGCGTGGTGGGTTTGCTAAATTAAATAAGGGGTGTATGGGGGCAAGTACTAAGTGTTGGGATTCTGAGTTTTAGGATATCAGTCTTGGATTCCTGACACTCAGTACTGCGAGTTTCAATCTTTTGTAGTAAATCAGTTTCATAAATATCTTGCAAGCCTGCACCTGGTAAAAAATACATAGAACCTGTTCTTTCCTGTTCAGTGTTGCAATAGAATTTGTATGTTTTATCAGTCGGTCACCTATTAAGTAAACATTTCTAGGGTATGTTTGTATTGTAGTTTCGAGCTCCATGGCTGCAACATTCTCATGCACGCTTGTTACCTACCCTAATTGTGTCACATCTCAGCTGTGCCACTTCCTGACTGAAATTCCCTGCTTCCCCAACTATTTCCATCTGCTCTCCTGTTTCATTTTCCATGTTGTTAATTAGGTTCAGATCTATTATTTGTTGGTACATTTATCTCAACTTGTGCTTCTCCAACAGTAGTTAGAGTTTCATTTTCAGATTTCTTTTATTATCTATGTGTTTTGTTTGTGCTGCTTGTCTGCTCCTTTTCTATTGTGTGGATTTGAACATGGTCTCGTCTGCATTCCTTGTTTCTTCATGTTCTTCATGTTTCTGGTTCTCTAAAGCTGTTTCTTCATCATATTTCATTATCTGTGGCAATTTATTAATAACTGATCCATTATAAAAATTGCATGCCTTCCTTCTTATACGAACTATGTCCTTTCATCCTGTTTGTCTCCTCAATATCATCATTTTCTCTTGACCTTTTGTTTGCTCCTGCTGCTGTTTTGCAAATTGCCACTAGACTGGTCATTATTTATTATCATTTCTTCTTCTATTGTCAGTTTATCTGTTTTGTTACTTAAGCATGCGACTTCAAACCTGTTATAACCATTCGGAGTTCCTTTATCTATTCGCATTGCTTACAAATGAAGTGCGTAATCTCAATGCTTCCCACTGTACTAATCTTATGACAAGTGTACACCTAATACCTATATGACTCTATTTGACAATATTACATAATCATCATCCACTGTTTCTGTATTTAATACAGTATTTTGTACAATTGTGGAAATATGCTGCTATTATATACACTGACTCTCATCACTTACTGCTCATTTCATTAGCTCTCAGACCCTTTTCCTTTCTTCACTGGCTGACACTGACGACACTGCTGCCTCTGCCCATGTCACCTCCGCTCCACGCTTGACTCTGCTCACTAGAGCTGGAGTTAAATAGTGCTCCTATTGATGACATCTGGCATTTCTATGGCAATACTCATTACCCTTATACTGAGCAACAATGGTAATTGTATTAGGGTTGCCACCTATCCAGTTTTGATCAGCTAGTCCGGTTTTTAGGTCCTTGTCTGGTCATCCAGTTTTGTTTAAATGTAGCCCGGTTTTGGGCAATTTTGAGTGCTCATATACTCTTAAAACTGCTGTATCAAATCAGTCACTGTTTTGGCTGCATTGCATGCCCAGGTTACAAAGAAGTTCGAATGTCATTCAGACCTGCCTTTGTTTGTAAAACCAGTCTGTCTGGGAGGTGTAAAGTATGGCCATTAAGATCATTAGCAGTAAATTAACCTAATCTTTTCCACTCGAATTTTAAGTATGGTCTTTTATTGCTATGACAGGAAACAGCTTTTACACCTTTCTGTGCTCTCATTGTTTCTTTTCATTTTTCCTATATTCTGGTATGTTTTTGACCCATTTTGTTAAATTAATAATCTAACTTTTATTGCCTTTATCACTACATCTGCTCTCATTTTTTGTTTTACCTGAACATTCCATGATATTAGCTACACTTTTACAAGTCATTCAGATAAATAGCATGGAATGGTGTGTCTGAAATTGTGGAATGTCTTAGAAATATGAAAAGAAACAGCAGTAGCTGCTGAGGTGAAGGGGAACATAGTGCAGTATTAAAGGTACCACAAGCTCGATAATTAAGTTATCAAACATTGGTCAAAGCATATCAGAATACATGACTGACATGGAAAGAAAAATGAGAGAGTGTTGAACAGAGGGATGAGCAATAAGCTGTGAAAGAGCTGGCATATCCAGCAGACCTGAGTTTGATTCCTACAGCCTCCACTTGCATACTTTGTGTGACCCTGAGTAAGCCACTTAACCTTCCTGTGCTCCTGGGTTACTCTTCTAAAATGAGCTATGGAACTTATGGCAGTTAACCTGGTTGTCAAAGAATAAAACTAAATAACTGAATAAATAAATCAAATAAATAACAGTATAAAAATGATTTCCTATCACTAGTAATGTCTATTCCGACATTACAAATAACTGGAGGAGCGATATACTGCGCCAGTCATAAAGGGTGGAGCCAGAGACAGAGTTTGGGGTGTGGTTTTACCTCATCCAAGGATGGTGACCTAGTTATACTGCCTTTAAAAAGGCAGTCAAGAAACCAACAAGGGAGCCTAAAGGGCTGCCTTAGCCCTACTGTTGGTGATTGTCTGTTCCCTGGATCTTCAGAAAAATCAGAGTCACATGGTATGCTTTTAACACCAGTATTGCTGCCATTCTACAATAAAACAGCTGCCCTGCAGCTGAAGCAAAAGTAAAATATCAGGACCCTCGTAGTTCTGATATTCAGTCTTCCTGTTCTGAATCTGGGATCTTTTCATGAGGTTGTGTCATTCATATGAAAAAGATTGCTTCATACGAAAAAAGAATGTGAAAAAATCTAAGTCCAAATCATTTTCTATATGAAGGAATCTACTTTGTGAAGTGGTGTGATTCATACAAAAAAATTCCTTCACATAAAAAGAATGTAACATTCCTTCATACGAAAAAGAATGTGAAAAACCTAAGTCCAAATTCTTTGTATGAAGTGAATTCAATTCAATTTTATTTAATCAGGAAAACACCATTCAGAGACTCATTTACAATGTGGACCTTGAAGGATACAACAGGAATATTCATATGACAACAGTGCTTTTACAATACATAGATGGACAAAACAAAGTGCACATCAACAATTCATATACAATAAAAATCAGACGGTTAAAAATTTGTATCAGACTTACTCATATAACAACAGAGCTTATACAATGCACAGACAGTCAAAACAAAGTGTACATCAAAAATTGCTTTACAATAAAAATTAGACAGTTTAAAATATTACCATAGGAATACTTTCAACATACAGGCAAGTCAGACAAGATAGCTAGGACTGAGTTACAGAGCTGGGAGATAACAGGGAGGGAGGGGCATGGATTGTGGGAAAGAGAAGGTGGGGCAGGGGGTAAGCTGGTCTTGACTAGGTGGAGTTGGGTAGAAGGTTAAGTGCAGGAAGGAGGGGAGTGCAAGGTAGAGGAAGAAGAGGATAGGAATAGGAATTCCAAGAGTACAGAGACACAGGGCAGCATTCACAAAGGGATGCGCCCAGTGCATCTGAGATGCACAGTGTATCCCTGATTTGCACTGAAAAATGATTCAGCAAGGGGCCCGATGTGCGGTGCAACCTCGATGCACCAACACATCGCAGATGCACTACACAGGGCTGGTAATGATATATGGCACATCTGGGGGCTGAGAAGGGGGCATTCTGATGCATACCGAGCGCAGACCCATTCACAGCCAAATTGGAGGTGCATCCCCGAGCAAGTCCAGGGACTTAAGTGGGTGGCCACCCACAGGCAGACAGCAGCACAGCAGTCTGAACACTCTGGCAGTCCAATCACCCCCAACCAGCCCATAGCAGTATACCACCTGTCACCCATTAAGGTCCCAGGTGGTATAGTGGAACCCCCTCCTGCCTGTAGCAGCACATCCCCAGTGACCATACATTACAACACCCTGGTGGCATAGTGGAACCCCTCCACGCCCCTAGCACAGCAGCTCCGAACAGATGGTAAACAGGATCCCACTCAGCATAGTGACCCCCATCCCCGGCCAGATCAATGTTGATGTGTCTCTGGTCTAATAGCCCTGGTGGTCCAGTGGTTCTCCACCCCTCCCACCCATCCACTCAGACACCCTCGCTGGGAATGTGCTGCTATGGGCAGGGAAGGGGTTTCCTTATACCACCAGGGTGGGTACTAACTATGTCTACACTGACAGCCCTGCAGGTGCCAGACTCATCCTGTGGAGCTTATGCAAATGGGGCCATAATGGCATGAAAATGGTCCCATTGCACCTTGCATGCCTAATGGCCCCATCTGCATGTCCATGGCTGTGAATGGTGATTTTGGGCACTCGCATCCTGAGATGCACTGCCCCATTGGGTTCCCAGCCTGACTTGGGGGATGTGCTGGCGCAGCCTGGGCTGGGCTCAACTGTGATATTCACGGAGGGGATGCACCGTGGCATTTCCCCACATCTTCTGTGAATACCACAGTTTGTTCTCAGTGCATCTCCTCTGCACCGGTGCAGCCAAGATGAGCTGAGTGCATGTCTTTGTAAAATCTGCCCACAGACTTTGATGACAGATAAGGATTGCTTAGCCCACCAGTCTGCCCATTTCCTACCTATTGGATAAGTTGCAGCTTCTAGTTTATCAACAGCCTACTTCCTCCTACCCCCACTATAATTGCCTTATGGCTGTCCCATGCATTCTTGAATTCCCCACTATTTTGAACCTACAACTTCCTCAGGAAAGTGGTTCCAGGTGTCCACCACTCTCCGTGAAAAACATTTCCTCACATTGCCCCTGAGCCGTCCCCCTCTATCTTTAAATTGTGTCCCTTGTTCTTGCACATCTCTTTTCTGAAAGATGCTACCCTCTTGGACTTTGTTGATTCCCTTGAGGTACTTGAATGTTTCTATGATGTCCCCTCTCCTCCTTTCCTCAAGGGTATACATATTAAGCTCTCTTAGTCTCTCTTCATATGCTTCTGATGCACACCTGCACCATTTTAGTTGCCCTCATCTGGACCACCTCCATCCTGTCTATGTCCTTGTGGAGATGGGTCTCCAAAACTGCACGCAGTATTTCAGATGGTGTCTCGCCAACTGTCTCTCTACAGAGGGATAACAACTTCCTGTTTTCTACTGGTGATGCCTCTCCCTATGCATCCCAGTATCCCTCCAGCTCTCCTTACTGCCTTCTCACATTGATTGCCTACCTTAAGGTCATCTGATATGACTACCCCAAGTCCCTTTCCATTTTGTTGTTGTTAGTAACCCCATTGTGTACTCTTCACCTGGGTTTTTGTTCTCCAGGTACATTACTTTGCACTTCTTTGCACTGAATCTAAGCTACCATACTTTTGACCATTCCTCCAACCTTGCCAAGTCCTTTTCATCCTTTCCACCACCCTTGTGTATTAACTCTGTTGCAGATCTTTGTGTTGTCTGCAAAGAGGCATACCTTCCTCCAGACCCTCTGCAATGTCTCCTATAATGATGTTAAAGAGGACTGGTCCCAGCAGTGAACCCTGTGGTACCCCACAAGTAACTTCCCTTACTTCAGAGTGAGTTCCATTTACTATTACCCTCTGTGTCCTGTTGTGCAGTGCTGTAACCCTTATTCACCACCCCTGGGACCCACTCCCAGGCTGGCTAACTTGTTTATTAATTTTTGTGTGACTGTCAAAGCCTTGCTAAAGTCTATGTAGGCCATATCCACAGCCCTCCCTGGTCTACTACTTTGGTCACCCAGTGAAAGAAATCTATTAGATTTGTATGACATGACCTTCCTGCTGAATCCATGCTGCCTTGGGTCCTGCCCTGCTGGCCTCTAGGTACTCAACAATTCTTTCTTTCAGAAGATATTCCATCATTTTCCCTACCACTGAGGTCAAACTAACATGTCTGTAGTTTCCTGCCTCTGCCTTGCTCCCTCTTTTGTGAAGGGAAATCACATCCGCCTCCTCCAGTCCTCAGGTACCACCCCACCCTCACATGATTTGTTAAAAGGGTAGTCAGTGATGTCACTAGGTCTCCCTTAGTTCTTTTTAGAATTGCCACATAGGAGGGGAGCAAGGAATCGGAATAACAAGCACCTGGGTAGAAGTATAAGAATAAGTACATTTGGGGTGTAAACTATGAATAGCACTGTTAGTTTTCCTTCAGTAAAGGTTTAGGAGCATTTTGAAGCATGAAAGACTAACAAGTTCATTTAACTTGAGAGTGTTCTGGAGGGAATTCAGAAGGTTGGCAGAGCATAACTAAGTGAAGAAGTGCCAAAGCGGATCTGGTCCTTGGGTGTCAAGCAGGATGTATGTGTATTTTCTAAGTAAGTAAGTGCATGGTGTGATTTTGAGGATGGTAGAAATGTGTGTGTGTGTGTAGGGGGTGGAGATGGTTTTAAATGTCATGATAGCAGCATTTGTCCTTCTTCTAGTGGCAAGTGAGGTCCAGCCAAGTTGGGTGTAGAGGGAGCTATGGTGTGTTTTGAATGGAGAGTTTGTCACAGATTTTAAGGGCCTGTAATACAGTATGTCCAGCTTGGCTAGGGCAGTTTTGGGGGCAGTGGCTCTAAAGGAAATCTGCATAGTCGATAAAGTGATAAGATGGTTGTTTGGGACCAATCTTATTTTTACTGTAGGTGAGCAATCATTTGATGTAGTAAAATAGTCCCAGCCTTTGTTTTAATTTTTTGTGAGTCCTTGATGTGGGGTGAAGGACAACTTGCCGTCAAGCCAGACACCTAAATATTTAAATTTGTCTACTATTTCCAATGTTTCACCCAGAATTGGTGTAATACTAGTATTAGCATTGGCGTGCTCTTACCTGATTGTTTAGAAAGCTGGGAGAGAGCATAACTTTAGTCTTTTGTCATTAAAGGAATAATGCATGACAGGGTGTGTGTCATGCTGGGATAAATGCCATGCCTGGGGGTTGGGCATGAGGTCAGTGGGGTCGAAAGGGCGGCCCAATGCCCCAGGCATGAAGTATCCCAAACAACACATGCCCTGGAATGCATTATTCCTATTATACAATGGCTCGTTGTTATATATAGAATAAAAAATAATTTTAAAGAATGTTTTATTAGTGTGGAAAATATTTTTGTTTCTTAAGAGGAGATGCAACAAAAAAGGTCTAACTCCAAGTGGTCATCTATAGGTTCACATGCTGAGACTAGACCTGTGGCGTCGTGCTGGGATAACGCATGAGTCCAGCCAAACTGACCAATCACAATCCAAGATTCTTTCTTGCCATTGTATAATAAGTAATAATTTGAGATGTATTAAACTGTGCTGTAATAGAGTAAAGTCTTGCTGTCGCAAACATGCAGCTCCATGGTAGGCTGCACCATATATAGCACTGTATCATCTGCAAAAAGATGGACGCTGGCAGATAATTTGTGATCTATGTTATTTATGTATATGGCAAATAGCAGAGGGGCCCAAAATTGAACCTTGAGGGACACCTCTCAGCAGCGCTTAAGGGAGAGAGAACACCTTGTGCTTTGATCTGTTGCTGTCTACCAACAAGGTAACAGGAAAACCATTTTAAGGCAGTAGCATCTAATCCAGGTCTTTGCAACATAATCAGCAACAGGTTATGGCCCACAGTATCAAAGGCCTTACTAAGGTCTAGAAATAATGCACCAATGTGATTTTATTATCCAGGGCAATTTCCAGTCATTTGTGACATTGGCTAGCACGGAGATTGTACTGTGGTTAGGCCTGAAGCTAGACTGCAATGGATTTAGTAGATTGTTGGATTCCAAAGTAATCTCTCAATTGGATCTTGACCAGTTTTTGAGGAGTTTTGACAGACAGGTAGCACTGATATTGGCCTGTAATTATTCAAGTCACATAGGTCACCAGATTTAAATAGTGGTGGACGTGGGCTGTTTTCCATAATGACGGAAGTGCTCCTTCGTTGAGAAACATACTGCAGAGGTGCATGATTGGTGGGGCCAGTTGAAAATAACCTATTTTAGGAAAGAGGGTCAGGTTGATCAGCTCCTGCGCTTTTTGGTGTCTGAGGAGACAAGGAGGTCTTCAACCTGCTTAAGAGTTATTGGGCTAAAGCTAAATTTTAATGACTGGGAGGAGTATTGGTTGGGAGACAAAGAAGGTCGCTGAAGTTTTGCTGTTAGAGCAATTTGCTAATGGAAGAGTTATCGAATGCTAGGCCAGCAATGGCAACGTAGTTATTTAGTACTTCAAGTATTTCTTGTTTGTTTGTGTATGTAGTGTCCCCTGTGGTTATTTTGGTTGGCAGGGTGGACGAGGAGTTGCCAGCAATGGCACTGTTATTTTGGACGACTCTAGTGAATTTTGGAAATGTTTTGCTTTTTCAGATCTTATGAGTTTTATTTATTGATTTAGTTTTCTTGACCAGCTAAGTGCACTAGACAAATTCTGCCTATTTTCCGCATGACCGGGAAGGGGGATACAGATGAATGCCAACTGACCTTGAACCAGATTTAAGAGATTCACCAATATGAATAGAAATACCCTGCACCTGAAACATAAGTGCTTTTCCGCCACAGGGTATGCCCCCAACAACAAACACCAACACAGCAACCTACCAATCCATTGACAAAATTAACAGATTGCTGAGAGGTTGCTGTGTGGTGCAGCTGACACAGGGACACACTGTCTCTCGGTCCTGCACCCTTTCCGAATCAACTCCGCCTGGAGTTGAGAATCTTAATTACAGGGAGGGGGTTTGGTGGAAAAGCCCCTGATGAAAAATAGGACGGGAGACAAACAGGATTTATGTCAACCGCAACTTGCAGTCGACATAAAACCTGTCGATGAGATGCCGGTCGACAAAAGTGTTGTCGAACAGGCATCGAGAGCCCCCACAGGAGTCGAATTGTGAAAGTTTCCAAATATAATCCATTACAAAAAACTGTAACCCTCGTAAATTGTTGAAACAGGGTCTCATGGACTTCCATATTATAAGTGCTGCCCTCACTCCATGGGGGCTTCATTATAATCAATGGGCGGCAGCTTTTGCATCAATTTATATATTATCATGGCCACTTTGTAATGAAACATGGGCACGGTTGACTAACAAACCCTGTTTTGGTGCATGCCTTACACGCTATTGCCCTATGATTACTAATGTCATTATGTAGTACTCCTGTGTGAGATTTTATGTATGCCTGTTAGTAAGGATTATATATAAAAGGGGTACTATGTACACGTTTTTTGTTGTTGGGATGGGTAACATTGGAGATAAGCTGATGCAGGCTGTAGGAGTCGCAGAGGCCCATTAGTGGTTTGGAACAGGTAGGGTTCCTATCCAGGTTAAGATCACCCATGACAATAGCTTCCGAGTTGGAGGAGTCCAGGAAGTTACAGAGGCAATTTCATATCCGTAGTCCTCCTGAAGGAGGTCTGTAATGGCCTATTACACAAATGGATTCATTAGAGAAAGGGTAACTTTTAGGGTAAAGCTTTCAAAGCCCTTGAGGCTAGATGTGGAGTTGATAATTGAAGCCATAAATGTATTCAGTACATATTTTGCAACCCTCCATGTATGCCTAACAGCCCAGAAGATATTATAAGATGGGATATTAATGGCATGATCTGGGGTGGAACCTCGCAGCCATGTTTCTGATACCACCAATACATCGGGTGTGGCGGAAGTGCCCAAGCCTGTAGGAGGTCTATCTTTTAGTAAACTACAGTACATGCAAAGCCTTGTAAACTGAAATTAATGGGCGGGTGAGTTGCTGGTAGTGGGATGCCAAACAGGAGCGCTTTCCTTTGGGCAGATGCTTATTCGGGCCATGGGAACAGGAGTGGCTCCCAGGCGGTGGCTGAGGTGGAGGGCCCATTTCAGGGGCTACTGCCTAAGGAGGGAGGGAGGAGGAATCTTCTTTCATACCATCTTTTCCTTTTGTATAACCATATGAAAAAGAAATTCGGGTCACGAAAAAGGATTTTAAAATGTGTTAAAACACATTTCTGGGTGATTGTTTTCCCAAAATCTAACTGCAGAATCCACATAACTGGTTTGCTGATTAGCAAGACATGTGTTGGTGTTTCTGCAGGATATAAATTATGGGTTTTCATAAAAATGTTTTTTTTTAAAAGGAAAACAAGGTATGGCCATACTAAGAAATACTTTCTTCTCACAAACAAAGATTACCTCCATAGAAAACAGAATATATTTCAATGGGCCAAATTATTTTTTTTGCACCAAACAGCTATCCAAAAGACCATACTGCACATGCTCAGAGCTAAAATTTCAAATCTTTATAACTTTAGAATGGATTAATATTTTTTCTCCAAGCCAGCAAAGCACCATTCTGATCTGTGCACTTTCTACTGTGAACATTTCAGACGAAAATTCCAAACTGTCTAGTCTAGAGACTAGGCAATGACAAAAAAGCAGATTATTTTCTCTTTTTTGCTATACGGATCTGAAAACAAGCACATCCAGCCTCAATGAAACTTAAGCTAGTCAAGAGAGTTTGCCTCTAAGACCGAGCATGCAAAATTCGTGCAAATCCTTTGAATGGTCGCAGAAGCTTATAATGTACAAATTTAGGGTTTAACATTAAACGCCACCTAACCCTAACTATAGTGATGCATACCACACTAATATAAAATTGTAGGCTCCTGATACTGTGTCTGGTGCAGACGCAGTGAATTAATTGAAGCCCACTCCCTAGCTCAACACCTTTATTCCCTAATTTAGAAATGTTTAGGCCCCCAACCTCCCCAATCCACTTTTAGGAGCCAGAAGTAGTTGATTCAGACTAGCCCAGTCATACATCACTCTTCAGTGCCAATTGCTCCTATCAGTCCATTCAGAAAAGCTGAAGGACTGTGCAACCAAAGGGAAAGGTATAGTGGTGCACACCATTAATGATGCTAGGACAGATTAGGCTTTGATCATCAGTGACACATGCTGCTCCCATCACATGCTTGCCTGCTTGCTCTTTGACAATATATAGCACCTTGCCAGGCTGTGCACCATCTCTGTCTTCAGGACTCTGGAGGGCTCCAACATTGAAGAAATTTCCATTTCAAGAACCTTGGGTGTGGCTGTACTGAAGCCTTGACTTCTTCTTCTTCTTCTTCTGTATCAATGCCATACACAGTAAGTCTCCTACACCAACGGGAAGACTGTACAGGTAACAAATTTTGCCTCCCACTCCCTGTTTGCTAGAAATCATCCTTATGATGATCCACTACATGTCTGACTATGTGGATGTGGTGTAGAGTGCTGCTGCTTAATCTATCAGACCAGAATGGATCCCTTATTCCACTTTTTCTGCTGCTTTTGCACTCAGCTGCCTACCCTACACTGCTCTCTCTCTCTTTCTCTCTCTCTCTGCTGACCTCTCTTCCTTCCATTGACTCTCGATGCAAATGTCACTGCACCTTGTTCCACACTAAGTTCTGTTTCAGTTCCTTTCATTTTTTTCTATATGTACTTTGTGCCTTTTTCACCCATTTCTCCCGTAGTTCCCGGGGCCTTGGCAAACACAGCAGTGTGTGCATGTGAAGGAGCACACAGATTACGGGCACCAGCTCAACCCCTTCTTCCCTACCACTGGCTGTCACTGGCCTCCCATAGCCCAAATTGCCATTCATCCTCCACCAGGTGGAAGCCAAGGGCCAGGAAACCCCTCATCCCTCCTCGGGAGAGGACAGCCACCTCACGGCAGCTCAGTCCTGCTCCTTGCTCTCCCCTGCTGAGGCCCGACATAGATACATGGATACATAGACAGTGTCAGCAGATAAGGGCCTATGGCCCACCCAGTCTGCCCACTTGAGCTTATAAGTTCAGTTTATGTTTTCCCTAGGAGTCTGTTGCCCCTTACCCTGACCTCCAGGAATTCCTTTATGTCTATCCCATGCATTCTTAAATCCGTGATTGTTTCAGCCCCCACCACTTCCTCTGGCAGGTGTTCCACTTGTCCACCACCCGTTCTGTGAAGAAATTCTTCCTCACGTTTCCTCTGAATCGTCCTCCTCCAACTTCATCCCATGCCCTCTAGTCCTAGAACATCTTTTTCACTTAAAATAGTGTATTCCTGCACCTCAGTTCCCTCCCTGTAAGATACTTGTATGTCTCTAGCATATCTCCCTCCCTCCCTCTCCTCCTAGGGAGTACATGTTCAGTTCCTTCAACCTGTCCTCATAGGACTTGTAATGCAATCCATGTACCATCTTTGATGCCCTCCTCTGAACCTTCTCTACCCTGTCTATGTCCTTATGTAGATAAGGTCTCCAGAACTGTATACTGTACTCCAGGTGGGGCCTCACTAGTGTCTTGTAGTGGAATTATGACCTCCTTTTCCTGCTGGTGATGCCCTGCTTATGCATCCCAGCATCCTATTTGCTTTACCTGCTGCCTTGTCACACTGTTTCCCTACCTTGAGGTCATCAGAGATGATAACCCCAAGATCCTTTTCCTGCTTGGTGCATGCTATATCCTCACCCCCAACTGATATATTGTGCCGGGTTTTTGTGCCCCATGCATTATCTTGCACTTCTTTGCATTGAATTTCAACTGCCAAACCGTGACCATTCTTCACGTTTCTGCAGGTCCTTCTCATTCTGTCTACACCCTCTGGTGTGTCTACTCTGTTACAGAGCTTTGTGTCATCAGCAAACAGTGAAATTCTGTCTTCTAGGTCCTGCAATGTCACTGATGAAGATGTTGAATAGGACCGGTCCCAGCACTGAACCCTGTGGTACCCCACTGGTCACTCTTCCCTCTGTGGAGTGACAGCCATTTACCACCACCCTCTGTGTCCTGCTGCCCAGCCAGTTACCTACCCACCACACTACTGTCCTGCCCACACCCATATTCCCCAGTTTGTGTAATAGTCTTCTATGTGGCACAGTGTCAAAGGCCTTGTCCACTGCCTCCCTGATCCACCTCCTAGTGACCCAGTCAAAAGATTCAATGAGGTTGGTCTGACATGACCTCCCCCTGGTGAAACCATGCTGTCTTGGGTCCTGTAGTCCATTGACAACCAGATGTTCCACCAATCTCTCCTTCAGTAGTGCTTCCATGATCTTCCCACTACCGAGGTGAGGCTGACTGGTCTGTAGTTCCCGCTTCCTCTTTGTTCCCACTTTTGTATAAGGGGACTACATCTGCTGTCCTCCAGTCTTTGGATACCTCCCTGTTTCCAGTGATCGGCTAAACAGGATAGCCAGAGGTTCAGCCACCTCTCTTAGTTCTTTAAGGACCCCAGGGCACCCCATCTGGCCCCATTGCTTTCATCAACTCTTATTACTTCCAGTTCCTTCAGGACTCTTTCTCGTAAAGGGACTTGTGTCCATTTCTGCACCATTCTCACCCGTTGTACTCCCTTCAGACCCATTACCCTCCTCTTCCTCAGTAAAGACTGAGCAGAAATACCTGTTCAATATGTCAGCTTTACTGTTTGTCATCCTCCACTGCTCCCCATCCTCCCCTTCAGTCTCACTATCACTCCTTTGCCTTTCTTTTTCACTTATGTACCTGTAAAAGGTTTTGTCCCTCTACCCATTGATTTTGCTTTGGCTTCCTTACTGACCTCCCTGCCTCCCTTTGCTTCTCCTGGTACTTCTCCCTGTCCCCTTCTGCCTGTGTCTTTTTGTATTGCCTGAATGCACCTTTTGGCTTTAACTTTCTTTGCTACCTCTTCGGAAAACCATAATGGTCCCTCTTTCCTTTTCCTCTTGCTAACCTGCTTAATGCATAATTCTGTTGCTCTTGTAATCCCATTTTAAATACTGCCCACTGTTCCTCAACCCCTGATTCCTGCCCCATTCCCTTAATGCCTCTTCAAGTATCTCCCCATTTTCCCAAAGTCTGCCCCCTAAAATCCAGGATCGTGTTTTGGTTCTGCTCTTTCTGTGATTTCAAACCACAATGACTGGTGGTCACTGTTCCCAGGTGCTCCCCCCTGTTACCCCCATCACACTGTCCCTGTTTGTGAGCACAAGGTCCAGTATTGCCTTCTGCAGGTTGTTTCCATGACCAGTTGTTAGGAAGGCACCCTGAAGGGGTCCAGGATAAATCTGCTCCTAGTTGATGCTGCTGCTGGGATGCTCCAGTCCACGTCTGGAATATTGAAGTGTCCAACCAGTACTATCTCACCCTTGTCTGCCATTCTTTGGATGGCTAGCATCAACTCCTATCTGTTTCTTCCTCCTGGGTTGGTGGTCTATAGACCACACCTGTGCAGATGGCTGTCCCCATTTTCCTTTCCAGCTTAACCCACAGTATCTCTCTCCCATTTTGTTCCTCCTGGATCTCTGTGGCCCTTTATGTCATTTTCACATAGAGTGCCACTCCTCCTCCTTCCTACCTGCCTGTCTCTTCTAAATATGTTGTAGCCAGGTATGGCCATCTCCCAGTCGTGGTTATCATTACACCAGGTTTCAGTGATGGCCACAATGTCCAGGTCTGACTGCACCATGACAGCCTCCAGATCTTCCATCTTGTTGCTAAGGCTCCTGGCATTGGCACACATGGCTTTCCATGATTTGACCTCCCTAGACTGTTTCGCTGTTCTACTCCAGCCCCTTCCTTGGTTGTCCTTTATCCCTGGTTCTCCTTGCTGTCTGTCCTTCTGCTGAATTTTTGCCTCTTTTCTGCCTATCCACCTCTTGGGCACTAATCTCCATCTTTGCACACTGCTTTGTAGAGATAGCCACTCCTCCGGTTCACTGGTTCCACTGCTAGCTGTGGGGGTGAGCAAATAGGTACCCTCCTTGCTGGCCTGCCACCCCTTGCTAGTTTAAATGAATGTCAATAGCATTTAAACTTATCATTGAGTGCTTGATTCCCTCCAGGATGGATGCAGGCCATCAGGCTTGAACAAACCTCCATCCCTCCAGGTGGGTCCCCAGTCACCAATGAATCCAAACCCTTCCTCACAGCACCAGTTCTTCAACCATGAGTTAAAGTTCCTGGTGCATGCCCTATGCTCTCCTTGCCTCTCATGAGGTAGTACTTCTGAGAAAGTGACAGAAGTAGCCACTTGCTTGAGACCCTCCACAATTTCCTTAACTTTTCCTGAACTTCCTTTGGCTCCCCATTTGCTAGGTCATTAGCACCTAGGTCCCAGGTCGCCAGCATAGCCGATGTGGCATTCGGTGCCTCAAACCTCAGCATCACCAGGCCAGCTTATTCTTTCATTTTTATTCTGTCTTCTACCCACCCTTCTAGTTTCTCTATTCAGCTGATTCCCATTCCTTTCCTGTATCCAATCCAAAATTTCCACTGGACAGTTGCTTTCTTCTCTCATATTCCTCTTCCATGCAACAACTCCCTCTGGTTTGGTTCTCTACTTCCTTGTCCTCCATTTCCTTTAAAAGTTCTCCTTTAACTTCTCCACCCTTACATTCTTCTGTAACTAACCCTCTCTCTGCCTTCTCAATGTTCTTCTTTAACTACAATTCCCCTTCTCCTCGATCACCTCGTTTTGTTTTTAGTGAATACCCTTGCCTGCCTAATTGTTTCCATCAGTTTGCCCCTGCCATAATGGTACTCCAGTTAACTTCTAGAGTCCACCTCTAGTGTCCTACCTACTATAGTAGCAGCCTTTCTACCACTGTAGCTATTGTACTTTCCTTTCCATGATGGGTTTTACCTTATCTGGCCTCACTGTACTAGTGCTTGGGTAATATATATTTATTATTATTACTGCATTAGTATCATCATCATTGTTTCTCATTTGTGAAGAAAACAACTTTACACATTTCCAGTTGAATCATAACTAGTGCGTTTATATAAAAATGCATTAGTATTCTTGCATTCACATAGAATCTAGTCATAATTTATCTATGGCTTTAACTGATAGTAATGCATACAAATAAGACTAACAAAGTAGTAACATGAATCAAAATATACTCTCTACATCAACTTATACAAGTTATAAATTCATTAACCAAACTTTATCCAGTAGAACTTTCTATCACTCTACACCTATGGTAATCCTGTACGGCACTCATTTTTAAGATCAGTGTTCATCTTTTGTTAGTGTACGCATACAATCTTTTGAGGCTCTATCAGCGGATACTGTTCCTAATATTTCCCTTTCTATAATGTTTGTTTAGTAAGTATGCTCCTTCCTCTCATTGTTTATTGCATTGCAATGTATCACACTGAATTGATTATCTCATATGTATTCCACTTCCTTTATGCAATGCCTTGTTTCATATCTTTCTCTTCACTTACATTGTATTACAATGTATTGTACACATGTAAGTTTGAATGTAATCTCCTGGACCATACCAGAAAGTAGACATTGAATGTCTAGTGTGTTTACCTGATTGACAAAACTAAATAAATATTTGTCCTGTAAGACTTGCTTGTGGAGAAAATTACAGTACTATAGTAAGAGATTCTATATGTCACATATAACAACTCTTTCAGGTGCCATAGTCAGTTGTACACAGAGATTAAATTCATGCTGTGAGTGTCACCTTTATTTACAATTTATTTACCGATGGTAGTGTTTTAAATGGGATTCTAATTCAGCCCATGTTACAGCTGAAAGGAGTTAAGCACTCTAGGTTAAATAACTATCTCAAGGTCATAAGTACCACACCTTGCTGCATAGCGACCGGGTTCGAGAACAGGCTCGAGTGTGGGGGTCAGCAGGAGGACGGGTGAGAGTTGAGCACCTGGTAGGTTGCTCTCCTCCCCCTGGGGAGGGCAGAGGATAGCTTGGCAAGCCAGCAGCTCCTGGTGGAAATCTGGGGTGCTGCAGTGCATTGGCTGCACGTCCAGCAGTGTGGTTGACACTGGCAGGGATGTTGTGCACCAGTGCATCATGGGTGCACCACGCAAGGGAGGGCACAAGAATATGGAAAATCTCAGCTCTGTGGGGCAGGTGGCGCACCTGGCCCCATGCCCATCATTGGATCCACCTTGCCTGGCCTTCAGGTCCTCCACCCAGCCCTCCCCAACAGCCAGAGCCTGTGTGTAAAATGCACCCAAAGAGGAGGCTCCCACTCCAGAGGGGTTAAGCGGGGTGCTGGCTGTGGAGGGAAGAGAGAGGAGGCACTGGTTCAGAGGGACCTCAGGCAGGCAGGAACAGGCAGGATGCCTGAGAGAGCTCCATGGGCTGTGACCAGAGGAAAAGATTCAAGAAAAAAAGAAAGGTCACAAAGTAAGAAGTCACTACTCAACTCTAGTAGATGAGAGGAGATTCTGACTCCAAGCCCATTCAGTTCTTTGCTCTGAAGCAAGAATGCAAACTTTATTTACAACCAATGGCTACAATTCATGAATGCTAATGTGCCATGCAAGGGCGTGTGAGGCATTCTCGACTGAATGCTGCATGGCGGTGCCTGTTCACCCCAGCTGACATTCTCCAATGGGTGCATTAGCATGCCTCCACTGGATATCCAGCCAGCCATGTGCACCATGCCAGGGGTGGGTCAGAGCATGCCAGGGGTGCCATGTCATGGACCAATTCACACAACACTCTGAATGCCATGTGGGGCTACATTCTCTCTGCTGGGCAACAAAGGCATAGCTGTTATACCCCTCTGCTGGTCCCACCACTGGCCATGGCACATCAATGCTGGCCCTTCTATGCCTCCCCAGCCCCATGGACCAGGCGGGGATGGGGCAGCCTTCAGGCATTAGCCTGATGTCCCTTCACAGTCACTGCATGCAGTGACCAGTACCTGATACCACATGGGGCCAAAGAATCTAGTAGCGGACCAGGTATGGGCATCTTAGTGGCTGCCACCAGTATCCACTCATCACCACCACAAACTGGCATGGTGGGGGTGAGTCTGTGGATGGGAGGCACAGTGGTCAGCGATTATGAATGCCAGCCGCTGCACACATGTTTGTGGACATGGACTAGCTTGGGCAGGTTATGTACGTTTCAACTGTGTAATCTGTCCCTTAGTGAATGCAACACAACAGTGTTTTAAGTGGGGCTCTGATTCAACCCATTTTACAGCCAAAGGACTAAAAGCACTCTGAGGGTAAAATTGATTTGCTCAAGGCCATACAATCTGGAGAGTGACAGTGTCAGGATTTGAACATGTGTCTCCTGGAATCTAAGCCTAAACTCAAACCACAAGATCAAAATTCCTCTAATTAGTGCTAGATGAGATATTGGTTTTGTGCTGTGGAGACTTGTTCACTAATAATGACTGAAACACTACAACTCATGACAGATACCTTGATACAAATATTTATTAGATAGTGTGACTTTTGGCCACTATTAACCTGTCTAGACTCCTAAATGCATGAACTAGAGGTGAAAGAATTGTGTTAACTATTGCCAGTCTACTGTAATGAAGGCATCTACCCTTAGGCTACATAAACATAATTGTTCCTTTTTGGATGTATATTATCGCAACATGCATGTATATCAAAAGACTTGTAAAATCTTACCTTGACCAGCAGGTTCAGCAGCTCCCTCTTCATCACTGTTATCTTCGATTAGAAAACTGATCAGGTTCATTTGGGGGCTCTTTTGGCTGTCAATATTGCATTGTCAAATGCCTTACAAAACAGAAAGATGAATGATTAATGGATTACCATACAAACAGACATTATGGATGTTAATTTAAATTCAGACTTGATTGTAAATTAAAATATGCTGACTATATTTTAGAGCACTATGGATTCATAAAGGAAAGCTAATCACAGCATGAAAGGGATTGCTGTTATTTACAAAAGCAACATGTCCTCACAAATGTAACCACCCTCACGTAACAGAAAAATAGAAACATAGAACCTGATGGCAGAAGGAGCCCAAGGTTCATGCCTGCCCTTATTATGTTACCTTACCCGACATACTGTACTGATGGAATGTCTCCCTCTTCCCTTGCTCCCTCATGACTCAGGCCGGTGTTGACCCCTGCCCAGGACTATGAGTTCTCTTGCCTTGTCCCAGCACTGTCTAAGCCCATTTAGGGTAACTGCCCCCATCACTTCACTGGCAGTCTGTTCCACAGTTCCACCACCCTATCAGTGAGTAAAACATCTTCATCTCTCTTGAACCTCCCCATCCCCAGCCACATATCAATGTCTACACAATTCTCATCCTAAAACTTTGAGATTTAGGTTGCATTCTGTAAAGAGAACCTCATTTATTTTTCTAGTAATGTAGATGTGACAGACACTATGAAAATACTGTACATACCTCGAGGGTTTCACTGTCCTTTTCATAAACTACTATATTTACATATTTAAGTGTTGTTCTTTCCTTTCTCTTTCCAAATTGTTTAATTTCTTCAATGAATTTCTCTGCAACCATGCTTTTGGGAAATTTCAAATTTCCTGTTCCAATTGCAGGAAGGCAATGGACTAGTATTCACATGCATGGGCCTTCTTAAGGCATTCTTTAATTATGCCCTCCAGTATCCGTTAATAAAAAAATGAACAGTTGAACAGTAATGTTATAGTTATAAAATTACCGTAGTGCTTTAAGTGTGTACTTCATTTTTCAATATGTAGTAACTCTATGGCCTATAGTTGTAAGATTGTTGAACTCAGAAGCAGACTGAACAGGCTGGATCCCCATGAAAGGCAATGAAGAAATAAAAGTTACTTACATGTACCTATAGTTCTAGAACTAGTATTTGTTCACTATCCTCACTAAAACAGATTTGCTGGATGTGGCTCAGTCAAAGAACAGTCTTCAAGCTTGACACCTCTCATTACCTGGCGTGTCCTCCATCTCTACCCTGCTTGAGGCCAGAGCAGCACACTAGAATCAGGAATCCAACAAGCCTTGCCAGGGGAGGTAAGGTGGTCATGTGTTATGTGAACTGAATACTAGTAGTAGAACTATAGTTACAGATAAAGTAATCTCTATTTACCTAGATTCAGTTCATTATCCACATTTAGACAGACTCCTAGCAGTTCTCAGAGGAGGAGGGGTGAAACATGCTGAGACAGACAGAGACAGAGAACAGAGGCTGGAGGACTGAGGTCTAAAGAAGCGCTGTGATGACTGCCACACTGATGCTGTAGTGGAAAAGGGATGTACAGGCAATGAACCAAGTAGCAGCACTACAGATATCCTCAATTATGATGCACCCTGACAGCAAACTTGGCAGTATTATGCCTGGTGAATGTGTCGTAAACCTCTGGGGTTGCTCCTTCATAGTCAATCTGTAACACATACTGATGCAGGAGGTTATCCACCAGTCAATCATCTGTTTAGCTGCTGGTATGTCAAGTGGCTTCATTGTAGGTAAGAACAGCTGGTGAGCCTTACTGTCAACCTGCAGTGCACTCTCTGTATTACATAAATGACCAATGTCTGTCCAGAGAATAAGTGCAAACTGGGCATCTGATGTATGCAGCTTCCAAAAGAAGGTTGGCAGACTCACACAGAAAGTCACTGAAGCTCACCACCCATATGGCTGAGTGATGCACAACCAAAGAGCAGTGTTCCACAACAGATGTGAACTCTCACACTTGTCCATGGTCTCTGCCAGAGTTCACTCCCATGGTGCCAGGATTTCCCTGTCTCTGCATCACAACAAATCCCTCTTGTGATGGAGGCTGGTGGGGAGAATGGGGTCAGAGATACCCTTTCTCCATGCAAGGGATACAAATACAGTCTTGAGTTTATGTTCCTGGGTGAAACCTTGCAGCCACTGCACCACAAACCAGAAAGCCACAGGCATGTATATTGTTCAGCGAGGGTCCTATACACCGCTTGTTTTTCCACAGAAATGCAGCACTCAGTTCAAATCCCACCACATGCTCCTCCTAAGACCTTTCATATTTCCTCCTCCTTTTAGTCACAAAGTCCCCAATGGTACTTTACTCTGGTAACATTTAGCCTTAAAACAGTCACACAGGCATGGTATCATTTCAACAACTTTTACCCAGGCAGCCATGCACACAAATGATACATGCAGAATTATTTTTCAAATAAGCCAAAGGCTTTACTAATTAAATTAATAAGAAAACAGTAAATAACAGAAAGACAAAATAATTTGGAGATTAGTTACAGGATATTGAAAATGGACTCTGAGGTTAAAAGTCTACATTGAGTCCTTAGTTGAAATTTTGACATGCAGAAGTGTCCTCAAAAGTGTGGTAGATGAAGTCTTGGCTCACAGTGATCCAGGAGAAAATTATCTCTGCTCAAGACAGGCAGGGTCCCAACTGCTTCAAGCAAGAAAACAATAGAAGACAAAATGGCTCAGATACCCCTCTGCATCCTGGTTGTAAAGGGGTTCAAAGGGCAGGTCCAGTTGATGTGGCTAGCCCGCGACTGGTTGGCATTTCAGTTTCTATGGTTACTCAACCAATCAGAGCTCAGTATGTTATTACAATGACACAGATATGCAGTTTCTGAACATAGAAAAAACAAGGAGTAGCCAGCTCAAACTAGATTTTCTGTGAACATTTCAGGCCTCCTTGGGGAGATGACCATCATTACTCAACACATAAATACAGCTATTTACATAAATGGTAGCCTATTCAGCTGCAACAGGCTTAAGTCACTGGAGACCTCTCAACACAAAGGATGCCCAGATATCCCCACTCTTCATTAGGTCCTATCCTTTCACAAACAAATGGACCTAGCTGACCTCCCAGCTAGGCTTAATAATTATTTAGTCTCCTTTTAGATAATTTACTTAACTCCAGTTCTTGGCTAGCAACAAACAGCTTTTCTGCCCAGTAAAAGTAATTCCAACAATAGTCTAGGGCTTATGACTCTTTTCTATACCCATGATGCTTTGCACTTACACTGGCTACCATGGGTGTCTCAAATGCATTATATACAGCTTCATAAACACCAACTCTCATGGTAGTGGAGGCCTTTACACAGGCAGGGACAGGTGATTCAAACATTTGAAAAAGTGCCCTATTACTTTCTTCTTTGCCACCATCAGCATACCAGCCCATGCCTAGTAGGCTGAGATGATGGCCAGTGCACCATGAGGTATGTGACTGATAACCCCCATTGACACAGGAACCAAAGAAAGTCAAGGATGCATGCCATGGGTAGGTAGGGGTATGCCTTCTGCCCATGAACCAGTGTGAAAATCTTGTCCACTTAAAAGTATGCCTCACAAGTCAGCTCCTTATAGGGACACCTCCAAGACATGCAAAACATCTTCTGAAAGACCTAGAGCCTCAACTCCAGCCACTTGGGAAACAGGCAGACAAGTATAGGGATTGCATGTCTAGATATGTGATTTTCATCCTGATATCGTTAGCAGGTCCAGGTGCAGAGAAGCCACCATGGTGGCCTGCTGTTGATGCTGAGAAAATCCATGGTACCAGAACTGCCTTGGCCAGTCTGGAGGTATCAGGATCAGGTTGCCTTCTCCTGTGAGATTTGAACAACACCTTTTTAAATAAAGGAAGCGGAGGAAATAAACAGGAGGACTAGGTTTCAGAGCCACATGAATGCATCCCCATCAGTGTTCCTGTCTAAGAGAGGTGGGCATAGAACAGCCTCAGTTTCTGTTCTCCCAAGAAGCAAATAGGTCCACCAGAGGTGTTCCACACTAGGCATTCAGTTGCATCACCACATCCTGGTGTAAAACCACTCATGCAACATCTCTCCAGCCAGACTGAAAGCATCTGGCAGATGGTCATCTTCCACTGCAATGTGACCTGCATGCAAGTCTGCATGCAGATTCTGTACTAGGGACCAGGTAAGGAGCACCTCCAGACAGATGTAAGCAACCTCTCTGTCAAGAGGGGCTTATGCTCCCTTTAGGGACCCTTCTTCTGCTAATTGCCCCAGAAAGGTAGGAAATGTTTTAGCATTGGGGCACACTTTTGCTGATCACCACATGGTGGCAGTAGACAGTGGGATTTTTGGGATATAAATGGGCCAGAGATAGGAAGTTGAGAGAGAGAGTTGGGGAAGAGTGGGAGAAAGAGGCAGGCAAGGCAGGAGCTCGGCAGTCCAGGTTGGGCCTGATAAAGGGGTGCCCCAAGTAAGTAGACAGGATTGGTAGGTGCAGTGACATGGTGCCAGCAATTAATGGGTGCTCCGAGATGGGTTAGATAGCCTGGTGGCATCATTGGGAATATGGGTCTACAGGGGCAGGGTGGTGAGGAGTGCCCAGTAGTAGGAGTTGTAGAGCCTCAGGAGGATCTCAGCCTTTTCCCGTGTCGGAGGTGTCCTGGATCACCAGGGCTGTGCATCATGGCAGGGCTCCCATAGAGAATGGAGGCAGTAGCAGTGTCTCCTCCCATACTCAGCATGGCAGGGTGATCCAGGTTGTTGAGGGGTGCAGGAGAGTGTCCACCCATTTAGGAGCCTGCTTGGAGGCCGGATCCTGGGCGCCATTCATAAGATTGTTCAGGTGGGCCACAGGTCATTTGGACAGGCTCTGGATAGCTTCTCCTGGTGTGATGCTTAAATTGAGTTCTGGAGTATGGTAGATGGGATGCTTTAAGGCCGATTTGCCATCTCCTCAGTCCAGCTGAGGGCACCCAGGGAGTGAGGAGCTGTAGTGTTTCAGAAAACAGCAAGGTCTTCCTCAAGCTGTCCAGGGTCCTGGACTGTGGCAGAGCCTGGGTTTTCCTGTGTGGCAGGACAGCTCAATGCACTGGTAGCTTGGATTGGGGATTTGGTATGGGTCCACTGTGGGTCTGCTATGCCCGTGTCTGGGGCAGGCCTCCATTTATGAGCAGGTCTTTAGGCCCATTAGGCCATGGTTCTCTTTCTGGATGAGAAATTATAGGGCTGCACAAGTCGTGAGGGTCTAGAAAGATTTCAGGCTTGAAGTCCCAAGTGTGGCCTGGTCAGGGAAGAAAATTACTGGTTTCCCCATAGGGTGCTTATTGGTTACTGGGACCAGGTTGGAGTGGCTGCTCACTTCTCTACTAGGAAGGAGATACCTGACCAAGGGTAAAGTGAGGAAAAGAGTAAACCAGTGCCAGAGGTTTCTGGAGCCCTGCTCCTATAGGAACATAAAGGGTCTGGTATGATTGCCCGACATACATTTGACAGTTGCATCTTTTCCTGATTCATGTTTCCTGACTTTCATCTGCCCAAGTGGTATAATTTACCGACAAAATATTTCCGACTCTCAGTTCTGGAAGTGAACACCACCCCAAAACTTAGATTCACATCATATATGTAGGGTTGGGAACAATTATAATCTGCACATAGAGGACTGACTGCAAAAATGAGACAACGGTGCAGTTCTTGGACCTCAAAGTTAAACATGGGTTTCAAGAACAAAATACTTTCCCCTGTCCCTGGATACCTGATGCATGAGGAAAGTCAGCACTTTGGTTAGGTCTGGCGTGCAAATATCAACTTGTGCATCTATGTACTCATGCACATTATCTCCTAGCTACTCCATTTCAGGATTTAATATCCCTGCTCTAAATACACATTTATTGCTGAAGAAAAATTGATTCAGGACTCTGTTATACCAGACAACACCTCCCTAGTCAGTGTTGGGTGGGATTTTTATTATTTGTAACAAAGAGATTAAAATGAGAGATATGATCTACTGGAGTTAATAGAACACTGAAAACCTAAAGGTACTCAGTGTCACAAACTGGATAAGCAGTCGAAAATTAACAACAACAAAAAAATCAACTTAGGCTCAGCTTGTATTAATGCTTTTGTACATGTACATTTGCAAAGAATGCCTGTTTTCATTGCTGTTTATAAAGGAGGAGAGGATATGATATGGACCTATGTCCTCCGACATCAAACAATTAAACCACTGTTATTATGCCCTAAATATTTACCTTAAAAGTTGTTGCAATGAAGATTCAGACATGAACTTCTTCACTACTGAACACCCAAGAGTAAAGTTTTTCCCCTGCATTTCTCACCAAGGCGCTGACTGAGCTAAGGGCTTAAGACTTTCAGGTTTCTCTTCAGGTCTATTACTGACCATGCATCATAAAGGAAGATATTGGAGACAAATAGGAGGACAAATAAATTTAAAATGTGTTCATCCTGTGCCTGATATTGAAAATGCACATATCAATGGCATAAGTGGCTGCTCTGCACAACTGAGTTCGCCAGAGCAATAAAGAGATATATTCAAAGAGATGAGCAAGAGAATATATCAAAATATGCAGGTGGCACAAATATGATGTGTGGTCGTCCCCCAGACAGAGTCTGACTACCTGAAATGAGAAATGCACCAGTGCAGCTAGAGATCGCAGGTGCCCTTTCAGATATTCAGACCCAATATGCAAATGGGGTCACTATGCATACAAGGTGAAAAATGGGGTGTTTTGCATGTCATTCTGGCCCCATTTACATCGTTGTGCAAGGTTGGCCAGTAGAATGTGCTGGGCACCCTGCAACAGTATGCCTGGTATTGTGGTGGTACCCTCCCACCTGTACCCCAAGCATTTTAAATAAAAGTATATCCCTCATCCCTGGTAGTCTAATGGTTCCCCCTCCTGCCCGGTACCCTGATCATAGTAAATGAATGAATATCCTCGTCCATGGTAGTCTAGTGGTACTCCCATTTCCCCAGCTACAAGGACCCCCATCCCACCCTGCTTCCCACCTAGGTCATCAGTGGGCAGCAAACCCACCCGATCACCTCTGTGGCTGCCCTTGAATGATAGCTTACAGTAAAATCTGCACGCTCATTGTGGTCCACACTGTCGACCAATGGGCTTCCAGTGTGTACTATAATAGTCATTCACAACTTTATGAATGAACGACTTCATTCACAAAGTTGTGAATGGCTAGTACAGTACACACCCAACCACCAGTCATCGTCTCCCTAAATTGGAAGAGTCACTCAAACTATCTGGTCTGGGTGATCTTTGTACTGGTACCACTGGTGCCCCAGTTCCCAGTGAAGGGGATGCATCAGCCAGCAGGTCCAACAGACCATGGTTGTCATAAATGTCATGAACTCCAACAGCTGGAGGAAATCCCAGGCCAGGAGCACTGCTCAAATCAAAATGGTTGGGTATAGGAGATAAGATCCTCTGCACATTCTGAGAATAAGTGAGGCCTGACTGGGAGAGAGTTCAGTTCTGCTCAATGAACAGGATCACCTGCTTTGGTACCAGTTCTGGCTTGGTCAGACTGACAACTAGGCCTAAATCCTGGAACATCTGGCCAGTCAGATCCCTGGATCATTCTATGACCTCCATGGTATTGCTCATAATGAGGCAGTCATCCAGGTATGGGAAGATGCTGGAGCCTTTACATTGGAGAAAGGATGCCATGACCAAAAACAGCTTGGTGAACAACCTAGGTGATGATGACAGGACAAACGAAATTGTACTGAACTGGTACAGGACACTGTTCACCTGAAAGTGGAGAAACCACCCATGTGATGGATAGATCAGGATGTGAAAATGCATGTTTAAGAGGTCCAAGGAGCAGAACCAAGCCCATGGCTCCACAGATGGTATGATTTGACTGAGGATGACCATATGGAACTTCCACCTGCACGTGAACTTATAGTCTATGGTGGAATGCTGTCATGGAACTCCATGTCTGGAATATGCCTATAGTGTATGGTGGAACATTGTTACTGATGGAAATTTATTCATTCAAAAATCATGTCATGCTGCACTAGCTACGTCATCTAGTTGGTTATGCTGTACTAGCTCGCTAGCTAATGCAGCATAACAAAATAGAATTGCGGTCGTGCATGCCTGTTCTTGTGACCTGTGATCCTGCATGAATGGCCATGATGGTGAAAGGTGTCCTTGGAGGGCTAAAGAAAAAGGACACCAACTGGATATGCGTGACATGTGCACTATAAAAGACTATGTATGATCGCTCCATACACTTCAAGAGATATTTTTAACTCTCACAGTTTCTTAAACTGCACTCGAGGTCTCCAGTTACCATGGAAACCACACGAGCAAAAATATCCTTGTTGTATATGAGCCATCATACACAATCCTGTATATTCTGGCCGCAGTAATGACATCATTATGTTGTTCTGCCGCAGTAGTGATGTCACTACTACAGTAGAGTAACTTGGAATGCTGCCACATAGTTGCTTTTCTCTATCCAATTAAGCTGGAAGTTTTTAAACTTGAACTTGCAAACATCTCGGCACACTGTGCCGTTAAAAAAAATATAAAATTTCTATTCTCTGTTGTCTTCACTATCTGGTTTTGTGTGATTTTCTATCTATGCTGTGACTGTCCATACACTATAAAAAGACTGTGTGTGAGCAGTCATACACAAGCTAAGGATATTCTTATATCTCGAGGCTCCCTTGGTAACAGAGCACCTCTCAGGCTGCACTCTCGAGGTCATCTGTTACTAAGTAAACCCTCAATACAAGAACATCCTTGTTGTGTATGACTGCTCATACACAATCCTCTATGTTCAGGACATGCAGGCCCAGGATAGAGCCCCACCTCCCCATCCATCTCGGTACCAGTAGTGAGGTATGAGCACCTGTGAAGCCACGACATCTGGAACAGCCTTGATAGCACTGTGCTTTGAGAACTGAGCAACCAAGCTCTGCAGTGCAGCCAGTGTCTCTTGGGCAACACAGAGTACAGTGGGCACTCTCAGTTGACATGGATGGAGACTTTCAAATTCCAGAGACAGATCCAACCCCAGAACTTCCTGACCCGCTTGTGTGAAGTGATTTGGGCCACTGAGGTAGGAAGTGGGACTATCAACCCCAAGCAGGAACTGCAGCAGGGTTCTTGTGGGTGGAAATGGCTCACCGAAACATTTTACCCTTGGAGGGACCCAGAGGACTGGTCCCTGGATGCTTGATCACATCCCTTCTTTCTGACCCTGACCACCAGTCTTGCTGGGCCTAACTAGATGGTAGTGCTGATATGGCTGCCTCTGCTGCAGCGGGCTGCTACTGGTATCCAGCTCCACAAAGGTACTGCAAAGGAGCTCTGCTGCTTGGGCTTAGACTGCTGAGCAGAAACCACTGAATTCAGGGTGACTGCGGACTTCTCTATATGGATGAGGTAATCTACCATCCCCAGGCCATAAAGGTCCATATCCACAAATTAGCAAGTTTGCCAACTTATACCGAGTCCCCAGGGTAAACAAGAAAACATGCAGATAGGCCTACAGTATCTGTGCACGGACAACACCACTGCTACTGCACGTTGACAAACTGACTGAGTCAAGGGCCACCTATAACTGGTACTTAGACATAGACAAGGCAATGTCACTGGTAACCCCAGCTTCCAGTGGGCTATCTGTTGGTAGCATAGGGCTCACATTTGCCAGATTATCAAAAGCTCCTGACCAAATCTGACCAGTAAAGCCACATGGCTTGCTTGTCTGATCACAAAGGATGCTGAATTGTAGACCTTGCACTAAGAATGTTGTGCTTTTGGGCTTTTTATTTGATTCTCCTGCATCTTAGCCTTGAGAAAGATTGCATTGGCAACCTACCCACTGGAACCACATACTTACAGTCCATTCTGTTCTGAAAGAACTAGTAAAATTGAAGGTGGACAAAACAATGGGCCCGATGGGATTCACTGAAGAATTATAAAGAACTAAAGGTAGAACTAGTGACACCGCTGACTACTCTCTTTAACAAATCATGGGAGGATGGGGTGGTACCTGAGGACTGGAGGAGGGTGGATGTGATTCCTCTTCACAAAGTGGGAGCAGGGCAGAGGCTGGAAACTACAGACCCGTTAGTTTGACCTCAGTGGTTGGGAAAATGATGGAATCACTTCTGAAGGAAAGTATTGTTGAGTACCTAGAGGCCAGTGGGGCACAGGATCCAAGACAGCATGGATTCACAGTGGGAAGGTCATGGCAGATGAATCTAATAGATTTCTTTGACTGGGTGACCAAAGTAGTAGATCAGGGAGGGCCTGTAGACATGGCCTACCTAGATTTTAGCAAGGCATTTGATACAGTCCCACACAAAGATTAATAAACAAGTTAGCCAGCCTTGAGTGGGTCCCAAGGTGGTAGCCTGGATAAAAAATTGGCTGGACAACAGGACACAAGGGTAGTAGTAAATGGAGTCCACAGTGAAGAAAGGAGCATTACTAGCGGAGTACCGCAGGATTCAGTACTGGGACCGTCCTTTAATGTCTTTATAAGTGACATTGCAAAGGAACTGGAAGGAAAAGTATGTCTCTTTCCAGACGACACAAAGATCTGCAACAGAGTTAATACACAAGATGGAGTGGAAAGGATGAGAAGGGACTTGGCAAGGTTGGAGGAATGGTCAAATGTATGGCAGCTTAAATTCAATGCAAAGAAGTGCAAGGTAATGCACCTGGGAAACAAGAACCCAGGGAAGAGTACACAATGGGGTGAGATACTGACAACAATAAAATGGAAAGGGACCTGGGGGTAATTATATCAGATGACCTAAAGGTGGGCAAGCAATGGGAAAGGCAGTAAGGAAGGCTGAGCAGATCCTGGGATGCATAGGAGAGGCATCAACAGTAAAACAGTAAGTTGTTATCCCTCTGTACAGACAGTTGGTGAGACCCCATCTGAGTACTGTGTGCAGTTCTGGAGACCCCATCTCTGCAAAGACATAGACAGGTGAGAGCTGTCAGAGGAGGCAACTGAAATGGTGCAGGGTCTGCACCAGAACACTACTGAAGAAAGACTAAATGAGCTTAATATATGCATACCTTGAGGAAAGAAGGAGAGGGGGACATGATAGAAACTTTCAAGTACCTCAAGGAATCAACAAAGTTCAAGAGGGTAGTATCTTTCAGAAAAGAGATGTGCAAGACAATGGAGACACAATTTGAAGATAGAGGGGACGGCTCAGAGGTAATGTGAGGAAATATATTTTCACAGAGAGGGCTGTGGATGCATTGAACAGCCTTCCTGAGGAGGTAGTGGAGTCAAGAACAGTGGGGAATTCAAGAGTGCATGGGACAGACTTAAGGCAGTCCTAGTGGGGGGTTGGAGGAAGTAGGCTGTTGGTTAACAAGGATCTGCAGCTTATCCATTAGGTAGGAAAATGGACAGACTAGGTGGGCCAAGCAGTCCTTATCTGCCGTCAAATTCTATGTTTCTATGTTTCTATCCAAGAGGTGCTTGGCACAAGGCCAGTCACTGCCACACACTAGACATGGAGCCCAGTACAGACTTGGAGACAGGAAGGCTACCCCAGGTGAGGAATCCTGCTCCAGGATATACATCAAGGAATAAGACTCCAGCTTCTGGACCACCTCCGGTGGGAATGATCAGGGACCAGATATATGCTGCAAGAGAGCTGAGTAGAGGTTCTATGTGATAACGGTGACTGCCAAATGGAGCCGCATTATCGCAATGTAATGTCGGGTGAAAAAACATTTTCACCACCCTGACGCCCTTGGCACATGGAAGAATGGCACTAGGACTTCATTTTTTGCTTTCTGTGAGGCTGTACCCCCCGCTTTCCCTCCTACTAATGGATTCTCAACTCGGGGGGGGGTGCGCTATAGGAGGAGGGGCACAAGCAAAAAATGCAAGTTTCGGGCCGACGCCAAGAACAAAAATGCTAGCGCCCAGACCCAGACCCACCTAGTGATCCCATGCACTGCAAGCGGAGGCCAACCCCGATGCCATGATGCAGCTCAGTAGCCAACTGCAGTGTCACCCTCACATCCCTCCACCCCAGCCCATGCTCACCATGCTTGCTCCCATGCGCTGTATATATAGCGACATCCTGTCACTGCAGTCGCCCACCCCACACATCCAGTCACCCTATCCCCCATCACCATTTGGGCTTTCACCCACATCGCATTGCTGTTTCAGATGGCGCCCTACTTCAGGCGCCCACCTCACATGCTACTGAAGTAAGATCTCATCCATCTGTGTGGAGCAGCTGTTCAAGTAGTCAGCTTCCATCCTACACTGAGATGATACCATAGAGGACCCTCCAAGTCGGTCATGGAAAATTGACTAGGGATGTCAATCAGAAGATAATGACCACACGCTCTGTCAGAATGACCACTAGTAATAGGAGTCTTAATAGCTTAGACTCAGCCTGAGAGTCCTTTGAAGGAGCACTCCTACAGTTCCAGAAAGATGGCTCCACTGGAAGGAGCTACTGCTGTGCTGCCAACAGAACCAAAGGGAAAACCACAAGATATTTCTCCATAGTTGTCATCAACACTAGTACCCACAATGGGGTTGAGGAGTTTAGGAACAGTAAACTGTGACCTTGGCCTAAAGCCCCGTGAGCCCACTGCTATCAGACCACCTTACAGTACTTTGATACAGATGACATAGTCAGCACTTGCCCAGTGACAAGCTTGAGAATGACTTCTTGCCCGTGATGGCAGTGGTGTCAAGACCTCAACCAGTACCTCAACCATGACCATCAATCAAAGGTTGACAACAGTTCAAAGTTGTGGAACTGTGTACCCACGAGTGTGACAGTCAGGTGAATTCCTACTCTAAGGAAGAGCAGGACAAGATTGCCCTCAGTTTTACTGCAGAATAAAATAATGTTGCTAATACTGTGTGAACTTTGCATATTAACTAAAAAGGAATTGTTAAAATGCACTGTGCAGAAGGTAAATATTTTTCAGTTTGTGCTATGTGTTACTTGAGTGTTGAATATTGTGGTTTTGTATTTATTGTGCAGCATAGGTTCCTGTGTCTTTGTTTAGTTTTTCATTAATCCCCACCACCACCACAGCTTGACCATCAGTAGGTTTCCCTTGATAGCTTTGCTAACCTGCCCCCCAAGTTAAACATATAAAACTTTGTTTCTCAAGTGCACTAACCTGGTGCACACCCAGGATTGGTGGCTGGATAGGAAGACATGACTCAGATGTTATTTTCAGATAAAAGCAGCTCTTCCTTGTGTTAAAGTGCTATACTGTTAAAATAGTGTTAGTGTCCCTTTAACTCAAAAGGAGCTACAGTAAATCTAACAGTGGAGCTTCAGGTGGTGTGTAGTGTAAATATAAAGGTGCACATAAATAACAAGAATATTAAAGAGCAACTGTCACCATATTCAGTGTCAGGCAGACAACTCATACTAAGTAGCTGCCCGCCCATGGAGCTATTCTAGATCACAATTAAAATTTTTAGGTCAGTACATGTACTGTAATTCAGTAATAACTACATTTAAAAGCTCAGCTCATAACATCTGAATATGAGGCCCCCACTAAGTGCTGCAGCAAAATAGTAGTTTGATGATATTTCGAATGGGGCTGCAGTCACGCTGTATGTATACATTGAGATGGGAGGCATCTAAACATGCATACTGTACAGTATCTTTGTCTGCAGTCTTACATGTATGTGGCTAGGAGTCTATATTATAGTGCACAATAGCGCTACAATAGTTAGGGTGAGTAGCATGTTTAAAGCTCAACCTCAAATTTTGCACTTTAATAACTTTGCAGTAGATCAATGGATTTGTACAAAATTTGCTATCACCATCCCATTGGGTAGATCTCTTTATGTGGCACATTTCGTTTCAGTTGGATGTCCAGATTCTAAGATACGGATAGTGCAAACCCCTTAAAACTTGCACATTTTGCAGGTTTTTCCTTATTGCCTTGTGACCAGATGGTGTGGAATTTTGGTGCGATGTTTTATGGTAGAAACAGCTAGGGTAGCAGAACTGGCATCCATTTGTTTTGTGAAAAATATTAATCTGTTGCAAAGTTATTCAATTTTTCATTTCCATTGTTTTCATAAGGAAGATCACTTTTCAGGATAGAGTGACAAAGTTTGACAAAGGATTTGATCTCACAAAAAGGATTCTGTCTCATGAGACATGTACATTTTCGTGAGAATAAAATCCTTTTGTGAGAAAAAATCATTTTCATGAGCAGCCATTTTTTTGTCTCTGAACTAAAATATGTGGAAAATACATAAAATTTTATTTTACAAATCAGACATAAGAACCTAAGCTAAACAAGCCCCATTTAGCTTGATTCTGGTATTTGCTTTGCACAATTAGCACAAAATACTTTTCTGGGCACCCAAATTCCTGGGTGCCCAGCTTAGCAAGAGGAGTTTTCCATACGTTCTCTGCATGAGAATAGCAGATTTTCTTTAGTTCAACAGCCAAAGCTGAATTCCTACTGCCAGCTGCCAGCAGCAGTGTGAGTTGTGAGCCCCTTGGCCTAGTGTCTAGTGATATTCTCATTCCCTGATCACTGTCCCACTAAATAAATTATATATTCCCAGGTGTCTAGGGACATGCCCCACCCTCCGCTCACCATCCCTAGTTCCTGTTTATTTTTATTTCTATAATCTGACACTGGGATGACCACCCCCATCATTAAATGCCCCCAGACCATTGTTTTATTAACTAACTGACATCAGGAGGCCCAATCCCCATGTCAGTATTTAGAGCCCCAGCTGTGTGGGACACTGAGAAGCCAACCCCCAGTGTCCTGACATGCTTTATTTATGTTTCTGGTACCCTTTTTAACCTTAAAAACATGGAAAATGGTCCATTGCCATTGCTGCTGACCCCTCCCCATACCAACCCTCCACTGAGCACCCACCTCCCCACACTCCCTTACCCTATACTTACAAGCCATTTCAAATTCTGTCATCTGTGGACCAAGACATGCCTGCTCTCCTCAAAGCTGAACTTTGAACTGAGGAATAAAGGTAAGTGCTGTACAATGTACTTCATAACATTGGTATTTTTCAGATTTTGACCTCAAATATTGAACATTGTCTTCTTATGACCCCACCTCATAAACTCAGTAGGTAAACATGTTCAAATTCATGCCAAAATGTCATTCCGTACCACAGGTGTGAAAACATGTTTCAGACGGATGTGAAAAATGAGAGCTGTACTGTTCATGAGATGGTGTGAAAATGGCTATGTTCAAAATTTGGATTCAAAACATTGAAAATTACCAAAATTATCCATGTGCATAGAAAATTTCAACAAACACTTATAACCTGTCAGTTTTAGAATTTGTTAACCAAATTTTCAACATGGTCTCTTTGGGACCCCACCTCATGAACACTGGTGGTGAAATTTTGTTTTGGTCTTGAAAAGTGATTTTGTACAGTGACTGAAAATCACCTTCCAGGCTCGATTAATGAAATGACAGTGCCAGTGTTCATGAGGTGGGGTTCAAAAAGCCATGTAAAAATTTGGTCAAAAATTCCTAAATATAGAAGAGTTATGAACATAAGTTAAAAACACCATTGAATACATTATACTGCAGTTACCTTGATTCCTCAGTTCATGATTCAGCTTTGAAGAGTGCTGACATGTCTTGATCCACAGAAGTTGACAGCCTAGGACCTCTGGTGGTAAGTAAAGGGTAAGGGGTTTGTGGGGTGCTCAGTGGGAGGGTCGGGATGGGGGGAAGATGGGGATGATGAGGACTGTTTTTTCAGGTTAAAAAATAAAAAGCCAATGGGAGGACTGCTTTATTTTACAGGTTAAAATAAAGAAATATTTCCGGACACTGGGATAGGCTCCCCAGTGTCCCACACTGCTAGGGGGCTCTAAATGCAACCACAGGGATTAGGCCCACTGATGTCAGCTTGATAAAACAATGGACTGTGGGTGTTTGATTTGTAAATGACAAAATTGTTATGTATTTCCCAAGCATTTCTGTTTGTGGAAAAAAAAATATGTTGGCTCACGAAAAGGATTTTTTCTCACGATAAAGTTTTATTCTCACAAAAGGAACAGGTTGCATGAGACAGAATTATTTTACTCAAGATCAAATCCTTTGTCACATGTTCTCCTCTAACCTGAAAAGTGATCTTCCTGTTGAAAACAATGGAAAATGAAAAATGTGATAACTTTGCAACAGATTAATATTTTTCACAAAAATAAATGCATGCCTGTTCTATTACCCAAGCTGTTTCTACCATTAAAAAATTACACCATATTCCACACCATGAAGATACAAGGCAATGAGAAAACAACTGCAAAAATGGTGACTTTATAACTTTTGCACTGTCCGTGTCTCAGAATCTGCACATCCAACCAGAATGGAGCTTGCCACATCAAGAGATCTATTCCATGGGACAGTGCATACCAAAGTTTGAGCAAATCCATTAATCGACTTCAAAGTTATTAAAAGAGCAAAATCTGAGGGCTTAACGTTAAACTTGCTACTCAACCCTAACTATATGGGTGCAACTGCACCTCTATAATTAGCCTCAGACATGTAAAACTGCAGACAAGGGTGTCACAAACCTACTCAGCAGGTCAAGTCCTCTACTCCCAAAGTGCCAACCTCTGAGTGCAGTCTTGTGAACAGTTTACAGAAACAGGTAACCCTCCTGTCTGTTTTGGGGTTCAAATCAACCTTTGGTCTCAAGTCTTGGAGGGATTCAAACTGTGATCCTCTCTTGCTAAGTACCCAATGCACAGGCTCATATATTTCCATCTTGTGGGCCAGATATCTTTGCCTATGGGCACCAAACAGGTGTACAGAAATGAACCCTTACAAACTGTAATAAAAGACCTCAGATTAAAACGCTACCTTTTTCCAATTTGGTATCACCATTCAAGCTTATGTACAGTGTCTGCTTTAACCATATATACTCCACTTGTAAAGGAAAGAAATCAAAGACAGACCAAGTAGGCTCTAAAATAGTTTTACTAAAATAGATAAAAATATGTAAAACATAAAATACAGAACTATTATCACAAGAAGCATACAATCTTTTAAAAGAACAAGGCTTTAACAGTGCAGTTCCTACTACAGTACTTAGATTTGTCTCCCTCTCTCTAAATACTTGCTTAAAGTGCACAAAGATGTTTCTTTGTCAGAGCCTAGATAGATGTTTCTGAAGGAAAACAGAATTATGTTTAAAAGCCGGCTTTGCCCACCTCTTTGCATGAGGTCGCCTAGCTCCTCCTCAGGTTATGAAAATCATACACCCAAGATATTTTATCATATTAGAAGGTAACTTAAGTAAGGTTACATCAGCAGAAACTCCTTTCCCCATGTGACTTCTCCAATTAAGTCTTTCCTTTATCATATTCTTCTTTCATGCCAGAGCAGCATCCTCTCTCACACAGATGTCAAAGCATCTTTTATGACTTAGCACTGAAATGTCACAAACTGCTTTTCTTCCTCTAAGCGTTATAAAAGTTTATGATTTTCCATCTTAGCAACTGCAGCTATAATTAACTTAGTTAAAGTCTGTAATTAGCTTCTGGTCTTCCAGGTAACACCTTGTATCTAAAACCTGTGTGCGTGTGTGTTATACTCACATGGTGTTTCAGCATTTCTCATGAGTGACAGTCCATAACCCATTTTATATCACAAAAAAATGATACAATGATCAGAACCAGCTGTCCAAGTGTCACAATTCCTCCCCATCTAGACTGAATTTGGGGGCTGTATCCCTGCATGGAATGAGCTTCCCAAATCAGTTCACTCCTCATAGACCCTAGACAGCCCATCTGAGTTCTGATTTTTGGCTCCAGCCCTATGTAATATTGTCATATCATACCCTTGCAAAGCAAGACTCCATCTTAGCAATCTACCATTGTTCTTTCCATCTCGTCAGCCAAACCAGGGGTTGTGATCAGTCTCACCACAAAATGCTGCCCATACAAGTATGGCTCCAACTTCTTTAGGGCCCACTCTATGGCAAGACATTCTTTTTCCAAAATGGAGTATGCTTGCTCCCTGGGAAGTAACTTCCTACTCAGGTACACTACTGGGTGATCTGTCCCTTGGCTGGATGTCTGACTCAGTACTGCCACAATACCCACATCTGAGGAGTTGGTCTGAACTATAAAGGTTTTGCTATAGTCAGGACTTGTCAAAACAGGAGCACTGCACAGTGCCTCCTTTAATCTGGTAAAGGCTTCCTCACAGGCTGGGCCCCAGGTCATTTTCTTTGGCATCCTTTTCTTTGTCAGGTCAGATAGGGAGCAGCCAGGGCACTGTAATTGGGTACAAATTTTCTGTAGTACCCTGCTATCCTAGAAAACTCCTGACCTGCGTCTGTGTTTCTGGTCTGGGCCATGCCTGGAATACCTATCTTTATTTGGTTAGGACAGAGCTGTCCCTGGCCTACCACTTGCCCAAGGTATGCCACTTCTCCCATGGCAACCTGGCACTTCCCGGCTTTGACAGTGAGCCTGCCCTCTGTATCCTGCCCAGCACTTCCCTAAGATGGGATAGGTGTTCCTCCCAGCTGGTACTAAAGATGACAATATCATCCAGGTATGCCATGGCGTACTCCTCAGCACCATTTAACACCTGGTTCACCAACCTTTGAAAGTGGCCAGGGTGGTCTTCATTCCAAAAGGCATTACTTTAAACTCAAATAAGCCTATTGGAGTGATGAAGGCCGACCTCTCCTAGCTCTGTCTGTCAGCTCTACCTGCCAATACCCCTTTGTCAGGTAAATCGTCAGAAGGTAGGTCGCCCAACTTGTCCAGGAGTTTGTCCATCCCGGCATCGGGTGGGTGTCTGACTTTGTGACTGCATTCAGTCCATGATAGTCCACACAGAAATGAGTAGAGCCATCTGGCTTAGGCACAAGGACTAAGGATGAGGCCCAGGGGCTGTGGGATCTCTGGATTACCCCTAATTCCAGCATCTCCTCCACTTCCTCCTAATGTCATATTGGACAGCCTCTGACACCCAATATGCTGTCCTCCATAGGGGCATCTGTGTCTCTGTCTCCACATCGTACATCATTAAGGGGGTTAGTCCAGGCTTGGCTAAACAAGGGGCAGAAGTCTGCTTAAACATCCTTACTTTCTGGATCTGGTCTGGGGCCAGCTGGGGAGACAATTTTACTGCCTCCACAGAGGACTCCCGCTTACTTTCCTCCAGCAAATCCAGAAGGGTCTCTTCCGTCCATCCCTTCCCATGACTACACACTGCAAACATCATGTCAGCCCTCTTTGCATATGGCTTTCATCATGTTGACATGATACATCCTTTCTGTCTGTCTTCAGTCAAGTAACTCACAATGTAGTTCATGTCATTTATCTTCCTAACCACTTTGTACAGTCCTGCCCACTCAGCCTGCAGCTTGTCTTTCCGGACCGTGATAAGGACCATGACTTCCTGACCCACCATGTATGAGCGAGGTCTGGCTCTGTGGTCATACCACACTTTTGTATCTGTTGGGCAGCTGCCAGGTTGCTCTGGGCTGTCCCCATAAGCTTATTCAGCCTTTCCCTAAACCTAAGGATGTAATCCACAATGGGAGTTCCCTGAGTGGTGGCTTGCCTTCCCAGTCCTCCCAGATCAAGTTTAGGGGCCCACATACCTGGTGTCCATATAAGAGTTGAAGGGGAAAATCCTGTCTACTCTTGGGGCACCTCCTGTATGCAAACAACAGGTGGGGAAGGTATTTCTCCCAGTCCCTCCCATGCTATTCAGCAAACACCTGGAGCATTGACTTTAGGGTACCACTGAATCTTTCCACAAGCCCATTGGCTTGTGGGTGATACGGTGTCATGCATCTCTACACCACCCACATGTCTCCCATAAACATTTAATTAGGTCAGACATAAGGAACCCCTCGATTGGTGATAACCTCCTGCAGAAACCCAACATGGGAGAAAATCCCAAGTAAGGCATCTGCCACTTTGTCTGTCCTCAGTGAGGATAGAGTGACTGCCTCTGGGTACCGGTGGCATAATCCACCACAGTCAGGATGAATCTCTTCCCTGAGGAGCTGGGGTATTTAAAGGCTCCACAATATCCATTCCCACCCTCTGGAATGGCTCCTCCACTATAGGCAATGGAATCAGGGTGGCTTGGTTTTCTTGCCCGCCTTCCCTATTTCTTGGCACCAGTGACAAGACCTGCAATCTCCTTCACCTGCTGGGTGAAGTTAGGCCAGTGAAATTCTGGGCCAACACGCTGCATAGTGCACGTGATTCCCAGATGACCAGACAAGGGAATATCAGTGCAATCTTGAGTAACTGCTCACGATACCTGGGGAACGATAAGCTACCTGCCTAGCATCCCTCCTTCTGTCTGCACTGCCTGAGTATACATAAGTCCATTTTCCCAAAAACCTTATGTCTGCCATCACCTCCTGTGTGCCGTCCGAGTCTGCCCAAGCCTCAGCTTTTCTAAACTAGGGTCACTTCTCTGAGCAGCTGCAAACCCCTCGCACATTCCCAAGGCATGGGACAGGTTCCTTCAGTCACTAAACTAGGGACAGGGACTCAGGATCACTGTCAATCCCATCCCTCTGACAATGGGTCACCCCTCCCTCTTCAGAGTAACCTTCTGTAGCTGTGTGGTTACTTGCTACTGGGGAAATTTCTACCCCTTTTGTTAGTCTCTCCTATCTCGAGACACAGGCTGAGAACCAGCCTCTCAGTAGTTTCCACAATGGTTTCTGTGGGGTTCAGGGAAGTACAATTTTCCCTTGCCACTTGGCTATGGGTAACTGCACATACCATCCCTTGTTTGAGATTGTTGCCCAGGATCACATCCACTGCTAAGGTTTTGGCTACAGCCACCTGTTGCACAGTTCCCCATTTCACCCCAGTCTAGAGAACACTAGTGTGGGGGTAATGTTTTCCCCACCCACAAAGTCCTGTATAGGTGATGTATTTATTGGGTATAAGAGGACCAGGCTGTACCAAATCCCCTTTACCAAGGTCAGGGATGCCCTGTGTTCCTTAACCCTTGGTCTATACACCATTCACCATGACTGGGTGAATGTGTTCTTCATGTTCACTGGCATGCTTCCAGGGACACACAAACAACTCACTTCCTTTCTAGCACCTGTTGTGTATTGTTCACCTTTTGGGACACTGTCTGTCAATATTCCCAGTTTCTTTACACAACCAACATTGATTTCTTCTCAGAGAAATCTTTCTCTGAAACCTGGGGTTAACTGGTTTTGGTGGAGCAGTGAAGGTTTTAGCTGCCCTGAAGGTGCACTTTTCCTTTCTGCACTGCCACGCCCACCCATTCACTCTCAGAGCAGGTCTGCTCTTGGCATAGCAGTCCAAGAGTTCAGCAGTCTCTTGCACTGTTTTGGGATCTCGATCCTCTAGCCAGGTTTTAGCTCTGCTGGGCATGCCTAATAAAACTGTTCTAATAAAATCACATTTTCAATTTTCTCAACAGAGTTTGCCTCAATTCCTTCTCACCAATGTTTTAAAACTGGCGTTGTTTCATGGCTAGCTCCTCGTAGCTCATATCAGGGCTTCTTCTGAGCTTATGGAATTTAGCATTGTATGATTCAGCAGTTAATTCAAACTTTTTAACAGTGCTGCTTTTAGTTTGCTGTAATCATTATTGTCCTCATTGTCCATTTGACCTGATGCATCCTGAGCTTTCCCAGTAAGTGGCGGGGATAGCTGGAAGCTCCAGGACGCTCTAGGAATTTTAGCCTGAATAAAACATTTTCAAAAGAATTTAAAAAGGCATCTATTTCCTCCCCTCTTTAAATTCGGCTATTAATTTGGAATTCAATTTGTAACCCAATCCTGTAGTCCCAGTTAAACCCAAGCCCTTACCTGCTCTGGTGCCGCTGGTCAGTAGTCAAGCTTCCCAGTTTGTGTTGCCTCTGGCTCCTGCTGCTCCACGGTCTGCATCTCAGCGTTCTCACTCTCTCTTCTCCTCTGCAGCTAGCTGGTTCTCATGCTCCTCATGGTCTGCGTCAGCATTCTCGCGCTCTCTTCTCCTCTGCAGCTCGCTGTTCATGCTTCTCTTCTCTCTGGAACTCCAGCTCCATCCTGCACAACTCAATTTGCAGCCTGAGTACTTCTGGATCCAGGATACTGGTGACCTTCCCTGCTGCCATGGCCCTTTACTGACAGTGGCCCTGTTGCCTTCCTCATCGGATCTGGACACTGCACTCCCGTAGCCCTGCCACACTCAAGGTCTGGTCCTTTTCAGTCATGGTCTGTGACTCGCTGCTCTGGGTATCTGCTGCCATCAGGGTATCTGAGGGTTCTGCTTGCTGGCTTTCACCTCAAACACTCCTCTGTCCCCGCACAACTGCCTTAAGTAGTCTACAGTGTGCCTGCTGTTAGTTGGAAGCCATCTTCCTCACTACTGCTACTCTCTGCACTTTAGGAAAAAATAAAATGGGGTAGGAACTTGACTGTATGCCAGTGATATAGTTCTGTTTCCTTTTACAATAAAACTCTGCCTTTTTCTTTCTTTGCAAGTGAGCTAACAGTCTCAAGCTGACACAGAACAATAAAAAGCTTGTCATACCAACATTATGCCACCGCTGCCAACCAATCTGTCACAAACCCACTCAGCAGGTCAGCCTCTATTCCCAAAGTGCCAACCTCGAGAGCAGTCTTGTGAACAGTTTACAGAAACAGGTAACCCTCCTGTCTGTTTTGGGGTTTGAATAAACCTTGATCTCAAGTCTTGGAGGGATTCAAACTGTGAAACTCTTGCTAGCGTATCCAATGCACAGGCTCAGATATTTCTGTCTTGGGGGGCCAGATATCTTTGCCTATGGGTACCTGACCAGGTGTACAGAAATGAACCCTTACAAACTGTAACAAAAGACCTCAGATTAAAAACGCTTACCTTTTTCCAGTATGGTATCACCATTCAAGCTTATGTACAGTGTCTGCTTTAACCATACATACTCCACTTGTAAAAGGAAAGAAATCAAAGACAGACCAAGTAGGATCTAAAATGTTTTACTAAAATAGATAAAAATATGTAAAACATAAAATACAGAACTATTATCACAAGAACCATGCAATCTTTTAAAAGAACAAGGTTTTAACTGTGCAATTCCTACTACAGTACTTAGATGTGTTTGTTCTCTAAATACCTGCTTAAAGTGCTCAAAGATGTTTCTTTTGAGAGTCTAGATAGAAGTCTCTGAAGGAAAACAGAATTATGTTTAAAAGCTGGCTTTGCCCACCTCTTTGCATGAGGTCACCTAGCTCCTCCTCTGGTTATGAAAAATCATACACCCAGGATATTTTATCATATTAGAAGGTAACTTAATTAAGGTTACATCTACAGAAACTCCTTTCCCATGTGACTTCCCATTAAGTCTTTCCTTTATCATGTTCTTCTTTCATGCCAGAACTGCATCCTCTCTCACACAGATATCAAAGCATCTTTTATGACTTCGCACTAAAACGTCACAAACTGCTCTTCTCTCCTGTAAGTGCTATAAAAGTTTATGATTTTCCCTCTTAGCAACTGCAGCTATAATTAACTTAGTTAAAGTCTGTGATTAGCTTCTGGCTTTCCAAGTAACACCTTGTATCTAAAACCTGTGTGGGTGTGTCATACCTACATGCTGTTTCAGCTTTTCTCATGGGTGACAGTCCATAACCCATTTTTATATTACAAAAATGATACAGTAATCAGAATCAGCTGCCCAAGTGTCACAAAGGGTACTGTATGTATATTTAAATGTTGCCCTCCTAATCTCAGCATTACACATACAGAGCCTGCAGACCCATTTCCAACTATACATCATCAAAGTTCTATTTTTAGCATCAGGGCTACAGTGCTTGGTAGCATAACATCCCAGCTATAGTCCCAGTACACTTGGAACTGCATAAATGTTTAAAACAAATTGCTCCACAACTGTATCTATGAGCAACTTCATCTGCTCATTATCAGTGCTCCTCAGCCCTGCTAACAATTGCGTCCGCACCCGCTAACACTTCGGCGGTCCGCACCCACCGCCAAACTTCAAAACGAAAACAAAATCCCCACATTGCTGTCCCGTTCTTTTTTTTTCCTTCACTTTAGGCTCACCCACTGCCTTCCTTGCCAATGCTGACACAATCTCCTTCACAGTCACTGCTTGCAGCAGCATGTCCACAGCGCACTCGGCACTCCAGTGATGAAACTGTGCTGTCCCCATGTTCCTTTGAATCGATGGATGACGGGATGTCTTTAAAACACAGGATATTTTTTTTCCCACAATGACCCTCCGACAGGAACTGACAGTACTGTAACAGTAAGGAAACCATTAGTGTGAGTGCTGTTTAAAGCACCACACTCACTATGCCTTTCTTTGGCTCTGTTTCCTTCCTCACACACAGTCAGCATACCTTTTTCCAGCTGTCTCCTGTTTCCAAAACATGCAGCAGTTTAAGTGAAATTGAGACCATCAGTGTCAGGTCTGGGGGGCAAACCAAAGAAACTCAGTAAGACCTGTGCACACAAAGTGTGAGGAAGGAGTTGTGAAAACAGACCCACCTGCAGGACAAAACTTATAATCTGCACAATTTTGTTTCCTATGTATACCTACTCGTTAAAAAAAAAAACTAATAATATACTTTTAAATGTTATATATTTTTTTCTTACATTTCACACAAACTAGTCATTGCATAATAGGAATGATGCACTCCAGGATGGGAGCTATGCTGGGATAACATCCCTTCTTGGGTGTTGGACACCGGCCTGCAACCTCTGGCTCAACCACCCGAGGTGGGATGCTATCCCAGCATAACTCCCACCCTGTTATGCATTATTCCTTTATTACTGACCCAAAAGTTTACTTTGGTCTAGAAAGCTTCCTGGGCAGGCAGTTATTTAGTATGAGCTGCCTTCCCCAAATGTGTCAGTTGCTCTGTAAATGTAAATGGAACAATGAGGATAAACAGTTGTAATCCAGGCACCATGTACCCAGGCTACTACCCCTGCCTGATGACCACAATACAGGTTGAGGGGCCTAAGCTATGTTCTAATGGTGATTGGGAGGTTCTTTCCCAAGTTGAAAATAAAAATAGTATGGTGCCTCCTCCAAGAGGAAACTAGTGGGCCAAATGTTTGTAGGGTACAAACCCCTGGGATGCCATACCTACCCACCTACCCTTCCAGTCACCCCATACATGGATTACTATAAACATAGAAACATAGAAGTTGATGGCAGATAAGGACCGCAAGGCCCATCTAGTCTGACCATTTTTTCTACCTTATGAATGTGCCATAGGCCTTACTCTGTCAATGGTCTATGTATTCCTACTCATCTATATTGCTCCCTTATGCCTGTCCCATGCCTGTTTGATGCCCTGCATTGTATTCATCTACCACTTCCTGAGGTAGGCCGTTCCATGCATCCACCACCCTTTCTGTGAAAAGAACTCCTTCACATTACCCTTAATCAGCCTCCCTAATCTCATGCTGTGTCCTCTTGTCTGGCTATTTTCTTATATCGAACATGTTAGACGATTCACCTTGTTAATGCCCTAAACCAACTTAGCACTCTATATGGCATGCAATTAAAGATTATAGCTAATAATATACTCACAGATAGTATTAAACAACAATAACAATTTTACTAATAGGGAGAAGGGATTGGGAATGCAATAACTGGCAATTTAACATACAGCAAGAACAGCAACAGTTAGTTTTAATAGGACCCACCCCACAGCAACACATAAGCCCACCTCCCCACTGGTACCAGTTCCCCTAGCAGTCTACCTGGGTACCCAGTTTAAGGTGCAGGCCTGTTTGTCACTGTAGGTTGGCCGGCATGTGGGTCCTGTGAAACAAATCTAACTTTAAACCAAATTTAACTTTAAACTGCTGAAGCTGGATGTTTCTTGGATAGGGCAGGCCCTGCCTGTGCTCACAGTTCTGCAGCACACCAGTCTGTAGTCTGGAGTTGGGCAGCCATCTCAGATGAGCTTCACAATGAACTGGCATCCCAGATGGCAGCAGCAGGCACTAGGGGATTGAAAGAGATGTCTCACAGCTTGCCCCTTCAGATGGTTGTGGGTCTCGCAGCTTGTCACCTCCAGTATGCCTTTTGCTGGGTGCTGACTGGGGCCAGTATCCATGACCACAGCTGCTGTACCTCTGTGGGGATGATCAACTGGGCAGAACAGCAGCAGTGTTGGGCCTAGTCCCCGGCAGTCCTGGCATGTAGTCTCTTTCATCACACGGGAACAGACAGTCTCTCACTTTCAGTAACATACAGCAGTCACACCTTTGTGGCAAATTTCAAGCACTTTCTGGCAAACAGTACCCACAGCCCCTAGAGAGGAACTCACTCTTTGGCACAATCATCAGCACTCTCATGGCTCTCCAGGCTGTAATGTTTCTCTGTCTTTGGGGCAACTTCAGTCCTGGATACACTGTCCCAGTCCCTTTAATGGTTAGGGTCTGTTTTCAGAAAGCCACTTTTTTCTCTCAGCTGGGTCTGGGATTCTGGCTCTCCCATGCAATGGAGAACTTCAGCAAGTTTCACTGCAGCTGCCACTGAGCTGGGGCCAGCCTCACAGTGTCTGTCTCACTCACTCATTCACTCACTCACTCACTCACTCATTCACTGCTCCCTTCTGTAACCAGGGAGCCTCAGCCATGAACTGCCCTGAAATGAAAACTGTTCCAGAGTTTCAGGAGAAAATGACAGATCCTCACTGGCTGCCACAGAAATTCATCTTGTAAATTAATAAACATTAAGTCCCCTTGATACCTGATTGGTTGTTCATTGGGCACCAAGAAAATGTTCTTGCCCCTTTCTCAGGAGCCATAGCTGCAGGTCCTTGGGCTACTTCAGTCCCAAGTGGCCAAATATGGGGTCAAAAGCAACAAAATGGGAGCTGATGTAAACAGTGTATGTAACATCCCAACGTCACAGTCTTTGAGCAGCACAACTGAATGGTTTTACTGCATCAATGCCCCCACAGTTCTTCAGTTCTAAGGGAAGAACTAGTAAAACCACTGACTACCCTTTTAATAGATCATGGGAGGATGGGGTGGTACCTGAGGACTGGAGGAGGGCAGATGTGATTTCCTTCACAAAAGTGGGAGCAAGACAGAGGCAGGAAACTACAGACCTGTCAGTTTGACCTCAGTGGTAGGGAAAATGATGGAATCACTTCTGAAGGAAAGAATTGTTGAGTACCTAGAAGCCAGTGGGGCACAGGAGCTGAGGCAGCATGGATTCACAGCGGAAGGTCATGTCAGACAAATCTAATTGATTTCTTTGACTGGGTGACCAAAGCAGTAGACAGGAGGGCTTTGGACATGGTCTACCTGGACTTTAGCAAGGCATTTGACATAGTCCTGCACAAAAGATTAATAAACAAATTAGCCAGCATGGGAGTGGGTCCTAGGGTGGTAGCCTGGGAAACGCTGGTTGGACAACAGGACACAGTGGGTAATAGTAAATGGAGTCCACAGTGAAGAAAGGAGGGTCACTAGGTAGGGTGCAGCGAGGTTCAGTACTGGGGCCGGTCCTTTTAATGTCTTTATAAGTGACATTGCAGAGGAACTGGAAGGGAAAGTATGTCGCTTGCAGAGGACACAAAGATCTGCAACAGGGTTGATACACAAGGTGGGCTGGAAAGGATGAAAAGGGACTTGGCAAGGTTGAAGGAATGGTCAAATGTATGGCAGCTTAGATTCAATGCAAAGAAGTGCAAGTAATGCACCTGGGAAACAAAACCCAGGGAAGAGTACATCATGAGGGTGAGATACTGACAACAACAAAAATGGAGAGGGACCTGGGGTAGTCATATCAGATGACCTAAAGGTGGGCCAGCAATGTGAGAAAGCAGTAAGGAGAGTTGGGGATACTGGGATGCATAGGGAGAGGCATCACCAGTAGAAAACAGGAAGTTGTTGGCCCTCTGTACAGACAAGTTTTAAGACCACATTTGGAGTACTGTGTATAGTTCTGGAGACCCCATCTCTGCAAAGACATAGACAGGGTGGAGGCTGTCCAGAGGAGGGCAACAAAATGATGCAGGGTCTGCATCAGAAGACATATGAAGAAAGACTAAAGGAACTAAAGATGTATAGCCTCGAGGAAAGGAGGAGAGGGGGACATGATAGAAACTTTTAAGTACCTCAAGGAATCAACAAAGTCCAAGAGGGTAGCATCTTTCAGAAAAGAGATGTGCAAAACAAGAGGGCACAATTTGAAGATAGAGGGGACGGCTCAGAGGTAATGTGAGGAAGTATTTCTTCACAGAAGGGCTGTGGATACATGGAACAGCCTTTCTGAGGAGGTCTAGAGTCAAAAACAGTGGGGAATTTAAAATGCATGAGACAGACATAAGACAATTCTAGTTGGGGTAGGAGGAAGTAGGCTGTTGGTTAACTAGGATCTGCAGCTTATCTGTTAGGTAGGGAAATGGGCAGACTAGGTGGGCCAAGCGGTCCTTATCTGCCCGTCAAATTCTATGTTTCTATGTTTCAGCTGCCCTCTGCCCTGTCATCGATGGCAGTGATGAAAATTGGCATGTCTCCCCTTGCCTGTCATGCCGTTCATAATATTAAGTCCCCAGATGGCAGGCATTGCCATTAATTTGTATTGCAGCCTCAGCTGTTCTTAAAGCTACAGGCTCCCTTTATATAACTAGTGATTAAGAGCAGTATTTTACAAATTTTATTTCTGATCTTATCTGTGTCAATCTTCAATATTCATCACTAGTGGGTATAGCGCTGGAGCTAGGACCCCCACGGAGACTTTTGTTTCTATGGGTGGAGTGGTTCGGGCCGGTGTTGCCCTTGGAGGCTGACATTCTACGTAAGCGTCTCAGGTTGGCTGTCATCTGTTGTCGACTCCATCCCAACCCCAGTTCTTCTTCTCCAACCAAGTGAAGATCTCGTGTGGAGACTCTACTAACAAGACTGCATTTGCGGCCGATTCGTCGGTCTTGTCGTTTGTGTACCCTCGGTTCTATTCGCCCTGCTCGACGTTGCTTCTGCCGTAAGATCGCTTCATTACTTTAAGGGGCACGAGTACTGTGTGTGTTATTGTTTGCTGTACGGTCCATGTCTCATCCGGGGGCAAGAAACTGTCGAAAGTGGGGGCGGCCTCCATGCTGGGTGCCCCTGTGGCTGGCCTTATTCCGTGGATGGGACCAGCATGACCGCTGCCTCTCCTGCTTCAGCCCGACCCACGATATGGACAATTGCAGTGCCTGCTTCTCCATGGACCATTGAGTTGTTGAAATGCGTGCATTTAAAGTTGCACATGCGCCGCTGACTTTTGGAGACAGGTTACAGATCGACAGGCCAAGGTAAGGACTCTCGGCTTCCTCTGGATCCTTTCCCAGTCCTGTATGGCCTGTGGAGGAGGGGCCTCCACCTCTCTTAACCTTGCTGTGGCGGGGCTTCTTCCACAGTGCAGGAGGCCCAGTCTATCCCCTTGGGGGCCATTTGGGAGGCACCGCTGGCAGTCGCCTCTTCGGAGGTAAAGGCTCCTCAGTGTCATGTTCTGAGCTCTTCCAGGTCCAGACCAGCACCATCCTTGGTGTTGTCTGTCGGCGCTGCCCTTGGTCCTGGTGCGGTTTGAGGTGCCGGGGCTTGGAAGGTGGCATTGTAGTCTGCGCTGGGGCAGTGTTACTGCAGTTTCTGGACCTTTTCTGTTTCTGGTGCTGCGGACGGCACCAGGACTGGAACCAGCACCACCCTGACTCCAGCACCGCCACGGCTCCGGGGTGGTGGCAGTGCACGTTCGGCACTGCCTCTGACTGTAGCACCATTTGCAGCACTGGGGGCGTGGTTCTGTGCTCAGTGTCATGCCCAACTCCGGGGCCATTTGTGGCACAGGGACGGTGGTTGCATCAGGTGCGGTGCCGTGCACTGACCCCAGTGCGGGCGGAAGGCGGTCTGGCTCATGGTCCGGGTTGGCAGGGATCGAGGGTAGTCTGACATCAAACTGTGAGTCTACCTCCTCGGAGGGACTCTGGGTCAGATCCTATTTTCTCCTGGATTCTTCAGATTCTCTGATCCCTCAGTATCCAGCACCTAGGCTCCCACCCAGCCTCCCACTGGGGATCATTCATTGTCGGTAGACTCTGGGGTCAGTGGTACTGACCTGCAGGCAGTGGTCCCCATGGCCTCAGCCAGCCAACCTGTGGCCACTGGCATATCTGCTCCTTCAGCTGGGATGCCCCTTCTTTGGTGTGTTTGGACAGTCTAAGTTTGGGACATCCCAGGGCACACCAGGAAGGGAGGTACTGCTCCCTGGGTGGACTCCTCAGAGGCTGGCCGGAGTTGTCAGTTGCCTAGGCTGGTGGCTATGAGGCTGAGATCCCTCTCCAACTCTGAAGGGTTGAGGAGCAGGGGTCCGTGCAGCACGTTCTCACTGGAGCCCAGCCGAGTTCTGGGAGGAGCTGCAGTGTGGACCCTCACCCTTCCCTGGATCGGTCCTCGAGAGGGACTTCAACTTCTGAGGTCAGGGGCTGTTCTTCTGGACTCACATGGTCCTGGTCACCTCATGGGGATTTCTTCCCATGTTCACAGTTCTGACCATTCTGATCCAGTTGAGACGGCTGTTAGCTGCTGGGACCTTGGTCTCTCTCCTTGTGGGGAGTTTCCTCTTGGTCCCCTGCCCTGACAGAGGCTGTTCTCCTGCTACTAGGAGCTTGTCCTCTGTGCCTTTGTCTCCATCCTTGGCTATCCCAGGTATTCCCGGTCCTAGGGGCCTCTCACCTGGGAACAGTTCAGAGGTTTGGCTGCGCATTTCCCACCTACCTCCATGCCCTGGACCAGCATGTGTTCCACCATGTTTCTGTGCAGCCTGACCCTGAATCTTGGTGCTCACCTGCATCTTCTTCTCCTCCTCCTCCTTGGAGGGAGAGGAGTCATCTGTCTACCTCTCCCAGCATCTGACATGTCTTCTATCAGCTCCTTGCGAGGATGTTGGATGAGCTCCACCTTACCCCGGTCCCTGTCAGCAATCCCAAGCATGTGGCACCTGCCTTCTTAGGCGAGTTCAGTGCGGCCAACCTGGTGGTTCCTGCCTGGCCTGTTTCTTTCCAGGAAGCGTCACATCGGCTTTGGCTATATCCTTCTCCACTGTTCCAGCCCCAAGGGACCTTCACCAATGGTATTGCACTCCCCAGGTCTCCAGGTTCTCTGCCTCATCCCTTTTTGGGCATGACCTCCCTGGACCCCTCTGGGCCTTGTGCCCCTCACCGTGGCTGATCCCCAGACTTGGACTCTGCAGACTTCAATTTTTGGGGAGAAGAGTTTGGCACGGATCCTCCTTTCTATCACTTCACATCAGGCCCACTTTACAGCCTACAATAGGATCTTGTGATCCAGGCTAGGACAGCTCCTAGCCTCAATGCCTGATTCAGAGGAAACTAGGCAAGCCATTGCCCTCTCTGCTCAGGGCCTGGAGCTAGCAAGGCACCAAGCAAGGGCATCTTATGACACCAATAAGGCGGCATCCAGAGCGATAGGGACAGCAATCTGCATTAGGCAGATGGCATGACTTGAGCTTATCCCGTTGTCACCCCTGGCCTGGCGTAGGTGATCTCCTCTGCATACCGGAGAACCCACCTGTTCTCCCACAGGGTGAAACAGTGACTTTTGGGGCACCTTCCTCCCCACTGGGGGCTTTCTGTCTCACCTGGACCACTCTCAGGCCTCCCCAGGCCTGTAAGGGTTCTCTCCTCCGGTGTCTCACCCACTGGAGGCTAAGGGACTTAGTCGCTCGGTGGTTAGGGCCCCTTCGTGGGGCTCAGTACTCACCACTAGTGATGATTGGTGAAGATTGACACAGATAAGATGAAAATTACGTACTCTACCATAATTGTTGATCTTCTGTGTGTCTTCACCATTCATCACTAAATGTTACCTCTTTTCCACCTGGGGCCTCAGTCTCTGGGCTCCTCTCCCTTGTGTCTCTGTGTTGTTTTTCTCTCGCTCTCCTTTCCCTCATGGTTAGGAGGAGGAGGACCCTGAAGAACACACAGGAGAATTTTCTCTTAGCGGATATTATGTGTACAGGAGGGGCTCTCCCTGTTTTAGCCTTCTCCTCACTTCTCGGAGTGAGCTGAGGTTGCAGGCCCCCTTTTTCTTTATGAACTCAAAACTTGGGTTCATTACCCTGAGTTATATCTCTTAATGCCCTACTGCAGTTTCAGTTTTCCCTATTTTGGGAGGGAGGGGAGAGTTTGAGACACTCCCATCCCTGATCCCCTCTTAGGTTGGCCCTTCCAGATGAATGCTGCTTAATACTACAGGCTTTGCCTTCCAGTAGCTTTAACCCTGGTAGTCCAGATTATGGTCTATCATTATCTCAAAATCCTAGGGCTGAGGATCGTCTCTGGGGTGTGATCTTCTTCCTCCCCCTGTATCCCTCCCTCCTTTCTTTCTCCTCCTTCCAGAGATTGGGCCCTTCCCTTCCCCAAGTTCCCATATCTGGTTTCTCTCCTGTCTCCTCTGTCATTTATCCCTATAGCATCCTTTAAAAGCTCTTCATAAGTCTCTTTCCTGAGATATGCAACTGCTTTCACTAAGCCTAGTCCCTTCTTACCTTTGCCCCTTTTTTCTTGCTATCACAGTTTATATACTTCTTCTAAACTTAGCTACAATATACCCTAAAATCCATTGCCATTCCCTTTTTATCCCCATATCTACTTGCTTAATATCTATCCAATTACAACACACCTGACCAGTTCCACAATCCCAATACCTTACAGTCATTTGGGTCAAACCTTGTCTGAATTATTTTGTTTTGTGGTCCAAAATCATTAGCTACCTTGCTTGTATATACATTTTATTACTGTACCTGTTTATTTATATTTAAGTCTTTTGTCTCTTTATGTATGCTACTGTACCTTATTTTGATCTTGACCTATCAGGTCCATCTTGTAAATGAGCTTAGCTCAATGATGTCCGCCTGAATAAATAAAGATTTTGATTGATTGATTGATTGATTTCTCCTTTTGGTTTATATATATCCTTTCCTTTTATCTATCCCTTGGGCTCCTTTGCCCCACCCACCCCACCTCCCTTTCCTTACACTCTCCGGCATCTCAGAACTGGGTCTGGGGAATAGTCGATGACAGATAACAGCCAATCTGCAAGTGCCACGTAGAATGTCAGCCTTGAGGGCGGTGCTGGTCCTGCATCGACTCCACCCATAGAGAAAAAATAAGTCTCCCTCGGGTCCAAGCTCCGCGCTATACCCACCAGTGATGAATGGTGAAGATGCACAGAAAGATCAACAATTACGGTAGGTACCTAATTTTCATTTTCTGTCCTTTCCCTTAGCATTCTTCCAACCCACCAATTGCATTAATGAGTCCAGGGGTCAGAGCACATGAGGGGCCACTGGACAGCCACTGCAGCGGGTGCTACACTGCACACTGTAGTGCTGACCATGCATGGGCCCCTACCATCTCACACATTCCTGATGCAAGCTACATGGTAGTATGCACGCTTCTTGTCCAATAGGCAATTTCACTTTTAGAAGCACTCTCTGGTCCCCTCAAACACAAATACACCTAGGGGCCAGCAGGAACAAAAAGGCAGGCACACAGGACTGGGACTTGTGGCAGTGAGCAACGGAGGAGGTTAATAAATGGTAAACCCTACTCATGGAGGGGTTACACAGTTCTGAAAGCATTTTAGCAACAGTACCCTTTTAGAGTCTGCATTAGTCTAAACTACAATTAAATATTGTGAAAAGCAGAGGAGACACACTTGCAGCCTTGATCAGTTGTGGAATTTTCCTGAGGTCTGAGGAGTGCTGTGTCTTCCTGAAGTCTCCATAAAAGGTTAGTTAGAACATTTATTTTTTAAAGCCAAATCACAGACTGAGGAATCAAGGTAAGTGTTGTAAAATGTATTTTAATGGTGTTTTGAACTGATGTTCATAACTTGCCATTTTTAGCTATTTTTCACCAAATTTTTAACATGGGCTATTTGGGACCCCACCTCATGAACACTGCAACAGTCATTTCATTAATCGAAACCAGCGTGGCAAACATCTGTATGGCGGTACGGGTGCCCAATCCTTGTCGGCTCCACTACCTCCAAAAACAAAAGTTCCACCCTAGCATGGCAAAAGTCCCACATTGTCTTCTAAAGAAAAAAGACCGAAAACAAAAACAGTCCCTTGTTGATTGTCTGCCTCTCTCCCCCACCTGCACCCCACTCTCTGCGCACCCTACCTCCCCACACCCCCACCTCACCCATACTTACCTCTCGGAGTCCAGCGCGACGATCTTCAGTGGACCAGGAACATGTCTGCACTCTTCAAATGCCGGTAAGCTGTATAATGGAATAAATAGGGTTTTTCAACTTTGATGCAAATCTCAGGCATTTTGGGAATTTTTCACCAAATTTCAACATGGGGTTCTTGGGACCCTACCTCATGAATTCTGGCACTGTCATTTTATTATTAGGTCCCACAAGGTGATTTCACGGTCACTGCAAGGAACCCCTTTGGGACTGATTTATGAAATGACAGTGTCACAGTTCATAAGGTAGGCCCTCAAAACCCTATGTTGAAAATTTGGTGAAATAATTCCAAAATGATTGTTTCCACGAGCATGCTAGCAGTTCCTATGCACGCTGTGAAGTTTGCTAATTTTTATATTTTCACCAGATTTTCAACACTGCCAGTTTACCACACCTCCTTATGAGCAGTTTAGCTGTCATTTTTCACATCTCGCCAAAATGTGTTTCACGCATGTAGCGCACAATGGCGCAGTAGGTGTGCGAAATCAATGTTTGGGACAGACAAAAATCTCAGTGACACTGTTCACGAGCAGAGGCCTTAAAATGGCTATGTTGAAAATTTGGTGACAAAAGTCCATAAAATGACTGTGTTATGAGTGCTCATTAGCAGTTTCCACACACCGTAGTTCACAAATTTGTAATATTTTCAGTCCAGATTGTCAACACTGGCATTTTCAACACCTCCTTATGAACAGTACAGCTGTCATTTTCACACCCTGGCCAAATGTGTTTTCACACTTCCCGCGCAGAAATGCATGGTCACTGTGGAAATCAGTGTTCAGGACAGATTAAGAAAATCACAGTGACACTGTTCATGAGCAGAGGTCCCAAAATGCCTGTGTTGACAATCTGCTGTAAAAATCCCCAAACAAATTACATTACGGGTGTAAGGCGCAGTTTCTACGCACGCTCGCGGACTTCACCAGTTTTTATATTTTCACCCAGATTTTCAACCATGCCATGTTTTACACCTCCCCATGCACAGTACAGCTGTCATTTTCACATCCTGTTTGAAATGTGTTTTCGCACCAGTGGTGCCAATGGCATAGTCGCTGTGCAAAATCAGCTTTCTGCTAACGAACTGATATTGCCACTGCTCATGAGGTGGTGGTCACAAAAAACATGTTTAAAATTTGGAGTGAAACTACCAACGAATGCCTGGGACGTTAGGGTTTCCAACCATAACACCCCACCCTGTAGAGGCTGACAGGCATGAGGGGTGTGACTTGGGATTGTTGCCTGTAACACTCCTGCCATTCCTCCCCACCCACACCCTGCAGCCAGTGACAGGCATCAAGGTGTGCCTTTGACTATTTAGCCCAAAAGTTCACCCCATTCTCCTATACTGCACCCATCTCACCATATTTCTTATGGAATGGGGTGAGCATAAAGGCCCAAAGACTCAAGGCACACTGTGATACTTGTCGGTGTCTGTATTGTAGGGTGTGGAAATGGCATGGCCGTTATGCCTGATGACCCAAAGGCACACCCCAGTGCCTGTCAGTCTCTGCAGGGTGGTGGTGGGATTGGCTTCAGTTCAATACTTCACTGCCATTCCTATTATGTATCTCTAACGCCTACACTATCAATGCCAATGCCAACAAGCAAACATTTGGCATTGACAAATGCTTGTTTACAAATGTGTCTGCACAGTTGACAATTTTTGTAAAACAATAATAACAATGGGAGTTATTCCACATGTGTCCAAAGGTGCCATGCATGCAGGTGGAGGGATCTGAGGCCTGGATGCACCAGTCTGCCCTGCTCCTGAGTCAGAAAATCATGGCGGAGAGACAGAGGTACTGGGGTTCCATCAACAGCTGTTGAAGCTGAGAGAACCAAATCTAGACACTTGGTAAAACCCGAGGTGCTGAGGATAGGCCAAAAGGGAGAGCCTTGAACTGGTAATATTCCCCTGGAAGGCAAACTGCAGAAGGTGGCAGACCTGAAGACAGGGATATGCAGGTAAGCATCCTGCATGACCAGCACACAAAGCCAATGGCTCTTGTGGAGCAGGGTAAAGCCCCTGGATGGTGAACATGCAGAACCTATTGCACTCAACGTACAGTTTGAGTATGCTGAGGTCCAAGATGGGTCTTAGTTCACCTTTCTTTTGGGCACAAGGCACCAGGAAAAAATGAAAGTAGTACCTTTCTATCTGTGCCTGAGCCCCAAGCTCTATGGCTGACTTTTGCAGAAGAGCCTGGATCTCATCGCCTATCAGAGACAGGTGCCTTGAGAATAATGGGACAGGCCTGGGGGTTGTCCAGAGGCCTGTCTAGGAACTCTGTGGTGTGACCTCTTGCTATTAACTGAGGAACTTAAGAGTCCATGGTTATGTCATGTGACCACAGAATGTGGAGGACAAATCTTGTCCCCCACTGGTTCCCTAGAGGATCTGTAGGAGGCGGGGGTCCCCAGGAGGCAGAGGCGGGGAGTCAGCAGCTCTCTGGGAGGCTTTTGGGACTTGGCAGGGGAGTAGGGGTTCCTGATGCTGGATACCAGCATTTGGCCTGGCCTTTGGCAGGGGCCTCTTTGGTCTGGCATCCCTGTTGCAAAAGAAAGACCATTTGCCTTTGTAACCCTCTCAGTACATGAAGCGGACATTGTGGATGGATTTATCTCGTCCTACATTTCAGTGATAATATCCTTCCTTAGCATCACCTCTAAGTAACACAGATCCCTGAAGGGCATCCAGTATGGAGTTCTGGATGTCTTGTGTCAGGCTAGCCATCCTGAGCCACGAATGTTGCCTAATGCAGACAGCAGGCTGTGGTGAGCAACTGAGTCTACTGTGTCATAAGTGGCCTGGAGGGCATGATAACAGAAGATTTTAGTCATTCTCACGGTCTCGACAATCTCAGCCTTAAGCTCCTGGTCCTGGATAGCTTCCATCTTTGACTTGGGTGAGGCTGGGAAGATTTCTGATAGGAAACCATATAAGCCACATAATTAAGGGATCTGAGGTGCAAGCAGAGGAGGAATGAATCTTGAGACTGAAATTGTATAGTTGCTTACACTCCTTATCAGGAGGAGACATACTCAAATAATAGGCCTAGAGAACCGGTCATGGGCAGGTGCGATAACAACTGAATCTGCATTAGGATGGCCAGTAATGTGTGTGACCCCATCTGGGGGTGGTACATCCTGTCTGCATTTTTGAGGCAGCCAGGATGGAGGAAGGCTGTTGCCAGATAGTGGATGTCCAGTCTTCATGGGGCCCAGTCCAAGGCAGTATGGGCATAGAGCTGTGTCAATCATGTCTAGATGCTCCACAAGTCTTTTCTGTTTTGGATCCTGTTCCTGGATAGCCCAGCCACAGGCATTTTGTATAGTTATGAGGAACTCTTCAAAGAAAGGGTCCTCTGGAGGGAACTTTGGGAATCCTTAGGCTGAGGCTCCATAGGTGTATGCATACCAGTGCTGAAGTACATGTTAGAGTCCAAAGAGTGCCTGCTGGGAGTCTGAACCCTTTTTAGAGGAGTGTCCTGGGTTTTATCCCTGACCTGGTGTCTAGAGGGCCTTCTCTAGAAAGGTGGGAATCCACAGGTGAGGCATATCTTTGGGGTCAGGAAGGAGGCAGGAGTAGAGGCGCTACTGGTTTCGATGCTCAATCTCCAAGGCTCATTTAGTCCTCTCCTCCTAAATCAGGGTCTGAAACACTGCCTGGATATTAGCCTGATGCTGCTGTGGAGGCAGAGCCTGAGGCTGAGGAGGAGGTGGTGGTGGAGGAGGAGGAGGAAGTTGGTATAATGGATAGCCTGGTGTGTGATATTGAGGGTATCCATGAGCCTGATAGGAGTAGGAAAAGCCAGAAGGAGCATACTCTTGATTAAACATAGCCTGGCATCTGGTATCCTGGTACATAATGGGGTTGATAACTAGGTGTTGGATACCCCGCAAAGGGTACATTGGGTATTGTGAGGGTGGATAGCCTGGAACATTGTCCATAGGTCCAGCTGGAGGTGGAGCTGAAGGCCTAGTAGGAGGTCCAGAAGGTCCAGGCATAAGCCCTGTAGGGACATTCAAAGGGCTGGCACTGGATCAGGCACAGGAATGTCCAGCACTGGAAGATTCTGTGCCTGGGGCCTGATGGAAGGCTGTTCAGCATCTGAGGACTGGCCAGCATGCCAGATATACTCTGACCCAGTGAAGGGTCACTTGGTGTCATGGTATGAGTAGAACCTGGCAGAAGACCCACCGATGTCTGGGAGAAAGAGTCCAAGATGGTGGAATCTGGTTGTCCAAGGGGACTTGGGCTGAGGAGTTCCTGATGGAAGGTCCCTGGAGGAATTAGCAACAGACCCAGTGGGTGAATCAGGAAGAGACTGACCTGGCAATGGAGGAGAACCTCCAGATTAGTGCCCTCCTCATGCAGGCATGCCTGGAGGGTCAGGTTGTGTCAGTGGGAGCAAGAAACCCTCAAGAGAGTGTTGCATGTCGAGCAGCTGGCTCAACTCAGTGTCAGGGGTATATTGTGACCCCGATGGGAGAGCCCCACCTGTGCAGTTCCTAGAGGAACCAGGAAGTGACTTATCAGCCGAGGCAGTGCAGATGTCAGAAGAGATAATGTCCAATGTATTGACCTGGGCCACACAGACAACAGTGGAGTTGGAGTCCAGTTTACCACCTGAGACCATGCACTCCTCAGTACGGCTGGGGAGTGACTTATTGACCTGGCTGCTGGTGATAGACCCTGAAGAAGATATGGACCTAAGGAGCACAATAGGGGTTCCATTGTCCAAGAAGAGGCCCAACTGCACCATGAGTAAAGCAGGCAGGGAGGCCCTGGTCTGATCCACTGGAGCAGTAGGAGACTAGCAATAGGGTACTTACCAAAGTGAAGGTCCCTCTGGTGTCAGTGGTGCCCAATAGTCATGCCAAGTGGATGGAAACCTATCCGGTGCCCTCCTTGTCTTTTTTTTCTTTGGGTTCTGGTGATGGAGAAGAAGATTTTCCCACAGATTCTGCAGCTCCTTTTCATCAAAGCTAGGCAATTCTCCAGCAAGTGCATCACGCTTTTTCTGGTGCCTAATCTGTGTAGTCTGGTTGAAGGATTGGCAGGTGCACAATCTTGGCCCAGTGTTTGGGACCATGGCAGATCACACATGGGAATGCTAATCAGCATGCAGATTTTGGGTGCTGCAAGACTTGCACGCCTTCTTTTCAACACATCACCCAACTGTTCATGTTCCTGAACTATACCTCCAACTATATCCCATGCTGTAAATGTGTCAGTTATTTATTTGCTTCCCTTTCTTCTGTATATCCCTCAAGATCTCTGTATTAGACCTGTTTATGTTAGACCTGTTTATATTGTATTTTACTATGTAATTGTTTCACCTGGTGTTCTGTTCTCTTTTATGCTAAACTGGATGTTTGTGTAAATGGCCATGTTTGCTCACATTCCTTTCAGTATAAAATAAAGACTGATTGATTAAAAACTAGACTGACAGACTTGAACCACAGCAATTCTGTAAAATCCAAACTAGCCATATTGGGTACAACTTGCACAAATACTGCTGGTCTGGTCACTCTGGCTGCACTGTTCAATCTGACTTGCACATATCTGGTCCACTCCTGGAAGTCTATTTTTCAGCCCTTCCTTGGCACGATTAAAAATGGAACCATCAGGACCAGACCAGACAGGTAAAGCCGGACCAGATCATCTGGAGTGAGTAGATCAGCAATATTTGCACAAGCTGTGCCCAGTCCAGATTTTACAGCTCTGGTCCGGGTCTGGTAATTTGGTTTAACCCATACCCCACTGCATGTGACTTAGTGATATTCTGTACAGATGGATGCAGAGTCTAACCTATTGAAGGTTGACGCTTCAGAAAACCATTATGCTAAAATACCAAGACTCACTTCCTCACTCCCCAGTCACAATTAATCCTCTACCAAAGTCATGCTTAAATACTGATGCCTCTTCATTCACACCACTAAGATTTTAGTGCCAACATGTCTCTTCTGCTGCAATGAGCTCCTTCATCCATGAAGTCCCATTCTACTTATGGCAGCCCCCCAACCAGGTAATTTTTCAGAGAGCAGCTTCACACCATGTCAACTAAATTGCTGCTAAACTCCTTATTTTAAAAAATTTTGTTGAGAAATTTTGTTTTAGTATATCAGGAAATATTAGGTCAGGAAAATGAATTTGTAAAATAAACCAAAACCCCATTTATCAGTTCATTGAATCACAATACAGCATGTTATGAACTTATCAGATTCTATGTGTAACTTACAGTAAGTCATACAAAGATCAGACACACAAATCCCTACCTATTTGCAAGTGAAGCAAATGTGGTTACTATCATTCAGTTGTAAACACCGATAGTCACAAATTGCAGGTTAAGAACATTCAGTAGAATATAAACAGTAGCTCAGAACTGCCTGTCTGAGAATGAAGTTGGTGTATTATTTGGAAAAAAGGTAGCACTAGAACTCTTGCTATGCAGTGTCATAGAAACATAGAATTTGATGGCAGATAAGGACCGCTTGGGCCACCTAGTCTGCTTACTTCCCTACCTAATGGATAAGCTGCAGATCCTAGTTAACCAACAGCCTACTTCATCCTACCCCCACTAGAATTGCCTTATGTCTGTCCAATGCATTCTTGAATTCCCCACTGTTTTTGACTCTACAACCTCCTCAGGAAGGCCGTTCCATGCATCTACAACCCTCTCTGTGAAGAAATACTTCCCTCATTACCTCTGAGCCATCCCCTCTATCTTCAAATTGTGCCCTTTGTTCTTGCACATCTCTTTTTCTGAAAGAAGCTACCCTCTTGGACTTTGTTGATTCCCTTGAGGTATTTGTTTGTTTGTTGAATTTGTTGACCCGTAAGCCCACTAGGCCTAGAAGTCCCTTTCAGGGCAACCGGGGAGATACAGATGGTAAGCAATTGAAACTGAACCAGATTAAGCTGTTGGTGGTATATTGTAGTGAATGAGGGAAATTTGGCCAGACACCAGGGACATTCCCTACTCTTCGATAAGTGCCATGGGATCTTTAACATCCACCTGAACTACCACCAGTCCAGGCAGTTGGGACCTCGGTTTAATGTCTCATCTGAAAGACGGCACCTCAGAAGTGCAGCACCCTCTCATGCTGCACTATAGTGTCAGTATTGGGATATTAACCCAAGTGCCAGGTGTGGGAACTGAACCCACAACCCTCTGATCTCCTGGCCTCAGAGACGAATGCGTTACCTACTGAGCCACTGACACTGACTTTAAAAGTTTCTATCATGCCTCCTCTCCTCCTTTCCTCGAGGCTATACATCTTAAGCTCTTTTGTCCTGCAAAGTAGCACACTGACTGCTCTTAGGATGGTGGTGTCAAATGGCTTAATGAAGTGTTGTGTTCTATAGGGGCCTAGGGGAACTTGTTATGCAGAAAGATCCAAGAAGTATTTAATCCATTCTACATCCAATAGCTTTCTATGATGTCTGTACTATCCATTGGTAATCTGACACAGAATGACTGCCAGAAAATAAAGAGTTAACTTTCTGTGGGCTCAATTAACTCCTCAAGCCAGAGGAAAAATAGTGCTGTAAAGCTTCTATACTCACACAGGCAGCTGAGGCTTCAGCAGATGAATCTATTTTTAACACTCTATCATGTTGTTTGGTAGCAAAGATGACATCAACCCTTCTGAATGCATTACTCCTGTTGTGCTATGCCCACAGTTGTAAAAAGGACACTGTTTAGTAGTTTCAAATAGTTTCCTTGTCTGAAGTTGGTCAAATCATTGCATAGGCATCATGCATGGTCTCCCTGTGTGGGAGTCACCAACGTCTGTTTTCACTCAGCTTAAATTCCGCTTGTGGCAAGGGTAACGATGAAGAACCTTAGTGCGTAAGCACTGAGGCAAAGGTTACCCAAAGGGCATTGGATGGGAAACCATGTTTCAAAGAAATACAAAATAACACATACCCCGTAATTCAAAGCATCATGGGCTGTATATGTAAATCACCACAAATGTTATGCTGGCTCAACTTTAAGCAGGAATGCATGGTGCTGAAAGGCCTTTCAAGGGGTAATGACGTCACACATGATGTCTGGATGTCATCCCAATGAACCTGCCATCAATTGATGTTTACGAGAACAGTACTGTTCTCTCATGTGGAGATTGAGCATTATCCCAGGATGTAGTCAAAGCAGGGGACAGTGCAAATCACCACAATATCAATGCTTTGTTTCCTCACCTGTGGCTGAAGCCACTTCATTGTGCAAACCTTCAAAATGTTTTAATCTTTTTAAATTAAGTACAAATAGTTCTTATCACTGACTTTGTCTATAGGTTTACAAGTGTATGTCACATCAAAACCAAGTATCTCCATACTATATAGCTGGCTGGTTGGGTGGGAAATAGAAGGGTGGGTATGTTTGGGGAGGGCTTAATGTATTTTTAAGAACTGGTATATAATGTTTTACAAAATCAAAAGAAGTGAAATAATTGTTCATCAGCTTAAAATGAGTAGTACTTATAACAACTGCTATCATTTATTAAACTCCCCAACCCCCAGCCAGCTCAGAAGAGCATAAATTTGATAGTAAGTAATGGTTTCACTGCCTGTTTTTTTTTTTCAGAGTGTTTTACGTTAATAGAAAAAATGTATCACCATGGCTGGAGGAAGTGGCACAGCCATGAAACGTAGCCAAGCATACTGGTGTGAGAGAAACACTGAAAAAATTTGTACAGGATATAAAAAAAACTGTGAGGAGTTCATCCCTATACTTTGTGCACTGAATGATACCGTAACCCAGTGGAAGACCCAAGAACATTAAGATATTCACAATGCCCTATGAGGACTGGGGCAACCTGGACCAGCATTCTACACAGTGTGGAATGGGGCCATACCATTAAAGTGTAAGAAGTGTAAGGGGCAGAAAAATAAAAATAACTTTAAGAGCCTCTAAATGCCTCTCTGAGACTTTCTTTGATTTGACAACAGTTAGACTGTTTTGTAATATATTAATATGTATAGTGAGGTATGTCTCTTACATGATAAGAATGTTATCTTGCTGTTTTGGGCAGACAGAACTGCCCAGATTCCCTTCATTTTCCTCTCACCCAAAACAGCATGAGCTAAGGTTCTTATCCTATAAGAGACACACCTCACTTTACAGATTAATATATGTCTGACCCAGTGTAGGAGGAAAATAACAAACTAACAGACACAAGTTTCATCCTGTTTGTGCCTCCTCAGTGTAGTGTAGTCACTGTCCAGCCAAGTACAAAGCCAAATACAAGTGTTTGGGCATTTAGTACATGTACATATAGTTCAAGTTCAAGTTTATTGCAGGAAAACTCCATTGAGCAACCTCATTCACAAGGAGGTCCTGTGACATAAACACTCAAAGTATAAACACAGATAGGTAATAACAGTATATACATGAAATGCACGTTACATGATACAGGCTGGATATACATACAAGGGTACCACATAGGGTGACCGCAGGTGGTAAACATTGATATGAGACAGGGAAGCGACTTACAGGTTGCATACTGATAAATGAAACATGATGACTGCTGTGTGCAATACATATACAGTATTTTGCAGCTAGAACAAACAACAGTGTACAACTGATATGGGGAGGAGATTTGATAGAGTAGCAGGGAGCGAAGTATAGATAGCCAGGAGTAGAAGGGGAGGAAAGCAGTTAATATGACAAATCAATTATACCTACCAGTGGATAAATATGGCACACATGGGAAGGAAGAGACTTAATGACAGTTACAGGTGTCTTTTATTTTGGCTGAACTTAGCATTTGTAGAAGTTTATTGAAACTGTGCTAATTAGTTTCAGTACGGTTTGTAATTGGTTCCAAATGGAGGAAGGGCATATGCAATAGTACGTTTACCAAAGGAAGTCCGCCTTGGTATGTCAAGCATGATAAAGTCAGATTTTCTTAACGAGTATGCACTATGTGAGATACTAATAAGGGAAGAAAGATAGCTTGGCAATTTCTGCAGGAGCAGTTTAAGAGTCCATAGCCCAGCATGGAGCAGGCGCCTAGTAGTAAGGGATGTCCAACCAGCTGTGTAAGTCACAGTGGTGCGAACGGTAAGGGAGTTGGTAATGAACCGTAACGCACGGTGATAAAGGATGTCCAGTTTACTTAGATTTGCAAGAGTGGTGGAGGAATAGATTACATCGCCATAGTCGAGTAGGGGAGAAAAGTGGCCTGTACAAGCTTGTTTCTGAGTTTCAAGGGGAAAAGAGGCCTATTTCTGTAGAAGAAACCTAACCTTGCTTTTAACCTTCTAGAGACATCTTCGACGTGGTCACTGAAAGATAATTTATTGTCGATCCAGATACCTAGATATTTAAATTTGGTTACAACTTCAGAGGCTCGTTTAGCGTGGTGACATGAAGTCTTGGGCAATGGTATTGGGGGGCCTGTGACAGCACTGCGGAGAATATCATCGCTTTAGTCTTCTTAGCATTGAGCAGAAGCTTTGCCTTTATTAGATTATGCTCAGTTGTAGCGAAGTCCGCTGAAGCACTCCTGTGACTTCAGATAACGATGAGCCAGAAGTATACAACACAGTATCATCTGCAAAAAGTGCAGATTGGACGTGAGATATGTTAGCATCTAAGTCATTAATGTACAGAGAAAACAAGATAGGGCCTAAGATGGATCCTTGGGGGACTCTCTTGCAACTGGCAAGGCAGCAGAAAAAAGCCTTCAGCCTTTACTTTTGGAATCTTCCAGTTAGGCAGCTAGAGAACCACTGGGTGGTATGGTATGTGGCACCCAACTTTACAAGGCAATTGACTAATAGTTTGTGATCAACAGTATCAAAAGCTTTGCTGAGGTCCAAAAGACTGCACCAGTTACCTTCTTAGCATCTATAGCAGAGATCCAATCATTGGTTACTTTTGCTAGTGCAGTGATTGTGCTATGATTAGCCCGGAAGCTAGATTGAGCTGGGTTAATGAGAGAAGGTTCCAAGTGAGATTTTAACTGAATATGGATCAGTTTTTGAGAACTTTAGAAAGGATAGGCAATATGGAGATAGGCCTATAGTTGTTTACATCGCATGGGTCACCAGATTTAAATAGAGGAGGATATGTGCTGATTTCCAGCAGGACGGCACAGTAGCAGATGTAATGGAAGATTGAAGATGTGGAGAATTGGGGCAGTGAGATGGCGTAGCCTGACCTTGGAAAGGGTTCCAAGCCATACGTCCCTGTGCTTTTGGTGTCTAAGTTAAGAAGAGAATCTTCTACTTCTTTATAAGTTATCTCGCGCAGTTGGAAGGGGCTGGGTGCAGGACTAGATGTAGGAGGGGTATATAGTATACCAAAGAGGGTGTTTGCAAGAATAGCAGTGCATAGGATCCATAAAAGGATGCAAGAAGAGATTGACTGCCATAAAATGAGGAGTCCTATGTTATCACTACAGTCTGAGGGCCAGAGTGGTCTGGGTGGACTGTTTGATGGTGACTTGAATACCAGCAGTAAATCTACATTTACAAATAAGTAATGTTTAATTGCCTAGAGTCCTTGAAAATACACATTTGAACCTTTATGGACTATTTCAAGTGTATTCATGTTTTAAACATTAATTCCATTTGAACTCAATATACAATATACTACAGCAAGAGTCATACAAAACTGAGGTTTCAAGACTGATTTTCCTCTTGCTCAACACCCAGATTGTTCCAAACTTTTCAGCATCATAATTCACACGGAGGGGTTGGTCTACAAAGGCAGCAATAATGCATTCAAATTCAGCATATCCTGGTCACTCACAGTCATGCACCCTGGGACCACATGTGATTGGTTGTGACATAGCGCCTCATGATGGATGTGGCACTGAGGGCAGTGCAGAAACGAATGCCAGACAACTGAAAGGATGGTTTGCCCCAGACTGACTATACAGAACAACTGGTGCCTGAGGTGATGGTGCAGACATGCAGGTTAAAGATGGAGCACCATTCACCTATCCTCAGTATCATAATGAAAAACTTGGAGATGTACCCCTAACCATTTTCTCCCATACAAAATAGCTTGATGGCATTTAAATGCAGGTGTGAGGAGATCTCTCCTAAAGTACCCCAGCAGCTTGGGAGGGCTCAGATATGAAACACACCAGCACAGTCAGGCCTGTTATGACACAAACTCTAAGAAGAGACCATCTCTGATGATGTTCAACAACCACTAGTTAAACATGATCAACAGCTACTGTGGGATAAAGCCAGTTGGCACCTGACTGAGAAATTAAAATCTACGAGCTGAGTGGCAGATTATGACCCACCAAGTCACTCATAAGAACCTTTCCAGACCATAGCGATGGCCAGCACTGGAGACTCATCAACCTAGTCGGAGGGCAATAATTACAGGGCTTCTTTCATTGTCTCTTAATCAGGATCATCCACAAAAGAAAGAGGGATTGGACAAGATTGTATTGGAGGCCTTCAGCAGCTCCTCAACCATGGAAACTAGCATAAAGCCTAGCTAGCAGCTTGGGAGGTCTCAGATAGAGGAGATCCACCACCAGTTGCATCTCCAAGGTGTCTAAGCAGTATAGTCATTGGTGCCTCTTTCATAAAGAGCCTATGGGCTATACAATATGAGAGGACATATGCCCGCTTGAGATTTACCCACAAGTGATGTTTGGTCATCACCACTCACAATCAGTTAGGGCACTTTGTCATGGTACTCTGGAGAAGCATGTCCCTCAACTCCATGGAAGCCTTCTGCAGAGAGTGGGAGGAGGGGACATATAAACCAGACCACTTGAAGTGTTTAGTCTTCTGCAAAACCACACTGTGCCCACAAGATCCTTGACTGAAAGGTACAAACCCCTTTAATGTGACAGTATACTGAAATCACATCAATCAGAGAATAGAACAACAGAGTAGGATGATTCTAGACAGTTTTGCCTTGGTCCATTGTCACCTCCTTGATAGGGAATGCCAGAAGGGATAAGCCAAAGCCCTCCTTGGATGAAATATCCTGGAATTCTTAAAGTCCTTTATGCTAACCTCTTGCAGGTAAGCCTTAAATCTGTTGTATATCTCCTTCAAGAAGTGTAAGAGAGAGAGACTCCAAGGTCCTCCAGGGAGAGAGCCATGTAGACTAATCTCTCCTGTCATCCTCCTGCTGGGCAAGTCTCATATTTTTATGGCATAAGGTTGTTTGGTTTGTTCAACTGAGCAGGTGATTGCCCTTTGAGCAAGGCCAGGCAGATGTGGGTTTAGGCCTGGAACCACATGAGGGGCAGATTAAATCATACCATGTCAGGTCCCACCCCCAATTGGGTTGGTAGACTGGGAGGGCCATAGGCACTAGTAGAACCAGTATGTGAGTAAGCTGACAGACTAGAGTTACAAGTGTTTTCTAGGGGACTAGTGACCAATCTGTTTCTCCATAAACAGTCCAAAGTGTTATCATTGGTGGGGTGACAAGGTCAATCACCAGTGGTGCCACAGTTCCACTCCTAGCATCTTTTTGATTTATTTTCTGTTTCACTAGTCTGACTTTGAGTTTAAAAATACTGTTGAAAAGAGGAGGAAGAAAATTTGCAGAAGACTCCTTTAGGTGCCACAGTTGAGAAGTGGCCAGCCAAGGATGTCAAGTATTCTCTATTTATCTGGAGGGTTTTCACCCACTACCAGTAGGGAGTTTTTTCTGTAGCAGGTTTTTCCCTAAGCCTGCTCAGCCCTCTCTGCCCTGCCCTGATGCCTGCCATCAGCCAGACTCCCTGGTACTCACTGGCCATGTTCCTCATGGTTCCCCCCATGGTGGGGCCAGGAGTGGGAGGGCCATCCTCCTCCAGATCACAATACAGTTGGGCATTAGCATAGAGCAGTGGCATGGGTTGGGAGTGAGTCAGGCATCATCCTCTGTCTCTGTTTTCCCTTTCTACCCTTGGATGGTAATGTGCAATGATTTACTGCATGTCATGCTGCCAGCTGTCCAGCACTGCTAGCACACCTACTGCCCTGATACCATGCCTCTTTCTGGCAGCAGCACTGCAGCGGTACAGCAAGTCCCCTCCCCAGGAAAGGAGAGCAGTCAGTCAGACACTGGATCCACTCCCCACCTAGCCAACACCCAATAGCCCAGATTCATTCCAGAACACAGGCTGCCAGTGTGGTTGAAGGTGTGGCATCCAGCATCTCAACCCTCTGCATCACTGGGCTGGCTCAGTAGGAGTTTTCAGGTGTCTTGTCACCCTGACAAGTGTCCTCACCAAAAGCCTACTAGGCTTTATCAAGGGATCAAGTTACTACCTGGCTTGGCCGACTTGTGACTGCTAGGCTGTAAGTCATTCATTGAAATATCCACAGCCTGGAAGGTAGGCAAGATTCCATACCCCTTCCCGTACCAGTTTAGTGAGAAAAACATCATAGACATGTGGTCACCAGAGGTGATGATTTCTGGACCTGAGACCCATTGTAAAATTAACTGAAGTTGAACATCCAGTCACAGCTTGTGTCTAGGGGCTTGTTTGCAATAAAGAATGCTAGCTGCAACCCCAAGACTGACCAATACCCATCTCTTGTGTCAGACAGTCTCCTTAGGTGGCAGTATAATGCAATGGTTAAGGGCACGGAGCAGCATACATAGAGAACTTGGTTTGAATTCTAATTAGCCCCACTTGCACACTGTGTGACCCTGAGTAAGTCACTTAACTTCCTTGTGCTCCAGATTGCAACTGGAAACAATATCTGAACCTTAGTGTGCCTTTCCTGGTTAAATAATTTCTCCAGACAAAAGTACCCATCTGGAATGTACAGAAAATACTTAAGTTCTTAAGGTCCATGATGGTAAACCAGGAACCAAGATCAATAATGGCCTTGTGGTCCTGTTTTGATGAAGAGGATGATGAACTCTGTCACTTCAGCAAAGTCCACAGGTGGTTCCTGAGGAGTGCCCTCAGTACCCCATCAAGCAGCCCTTGGTTGAAGGATGGCACTTACCCAAGCTCTTGGATCTTCTTATGAAGCATTTTGCATTTTATTGATGATTAAGAGTTTCCACCTACATGAACTGACAGAGCATGCAGTTCCCCACATCAAGGTCTAGTTCAAGAAAATCTAATCATGTATTCTGAGGGTCTGTGACAGAATGCCACATGAAAAACATCTGTTGGCTGCTGAGCAGTGTTTTTATGGTGTGCCAACAAGGTCAACTCCCCAGCGCAAACACCAGCACAGCGACAGATTTCGCCTGTCTGTGGTGAGTCTCTGTGCTGGTGCAAGGCAGACACCGCAGTTTCCAGCCCCAGTGGTGTGCCCCTCCTGGTCCAACATTAAGAGACCGGGGTGGGAGTTGGGGCAGCCCCCAATACATCATACAGACGCAGCCCCGACAGTGTGATGCTTACACTTGGCACTGCGCCATTGCTGTTGGGAATGTTGGCACTGAAGATGTCGAGTGCCAAAGTAAAACCATTTTTATTTGACACAAATAAAGATTGCTTAAGTTTTCTAAGTTGTGTCATTTTTGAAGGAGACAGAGTGTCTGGTTTTTGGTGTTTGTTAATTACGACTTATCATGAGCATCCAATCTTAGTGTGCTTTCTAGTTGTTTGACTGATGTAAAACCATATCTAATTGAACAAAGTAACAAAGACCTGCTCCACATAAAGAGACAGAATTCAGTATTATTACTGAAAAAAAGTAAAAAGGCTAGAAAGTAACAGTAACTACTAAAGGAGTTTTTTCACTTTTCTAGTGGAAAGAAAGATGTGGAGCATGAAGGAGAGAGTCTGTAAGAAACAAGGAAGAGGCAGTAAAGCTCTAACTGGGCATAGGGAGGACTTTGTGCCTGCTTAGTTGAACTGCACTACTGTGATTATGTGAAAGGAATTAGATACAAGTTGCTCAGTACTGAGGTATCCCTGGGTATACTGAGGCTAATCTGCATTGACTGTAATGTGATTCTGACTCAGTATACCCAGGTATACCTCAGTACTGAGCAACTTTGTATGACTATTACTGTAGCTTAAAACATTTATTTCTTATAATTGTTTTAAGGTGCATATTGATAGTATAAAACAACCTACATTTATTCTTGATAAGATATTAAATTAATTAGTGTTTTGACATCCACGGAATATGTGAGACCACTCTTACTAGAGTAGGAGTGGTCTCCTTCCATATTAATACAGTATTGATCCAAGTTGGTTAATAATATATTAGAATTTACCCCTCTTCCAGAGTGTGCCCATTTCCAGGGCACCTGCACTTAATGCACTCTTGTGGGCAGATGAAAGGAGCACTCTGATTGGTCAGCAGTGCCCATTCCATCTATAATAATCATAGCAGGGTGCTTCATGCTAATTACTTTAAAATTCATAATTCTAGGTAGAGTTTTGGCATAGTAAAGTCTCACACAGTGGGGTTCTCTAATTTTCTACAAAGTAAAACATTTTAATTTCTGTTTGTAAAAGCATAAGTAATTTAAGTACAGTTTCTGCATTTCTTAGGATTCTAAGAGTTCCTTCTTGTCATTTGTGTGCTGGAAATGCTCAGTTTTGCTTTGCAGTTCTCTCATCCTAAGAACTCGAGCATGCACTCTTATAATAGACACAAACTGGTATTCTAAAAGCATCTCAGAAATGCTGCAATCTGATTGACTGTTAGGATTCCAATAGCCTTACATTAATCCCTGTTACACTGTCATGTACAGCTTGATCACAATAGCACATGGATTCTTCCTGTCAGCATTTCATCCTCTAGCACTGATGAATGACTGGAATGATGCATTCTGATTTTGAACCAGCATTCTGAAACTGTGTGTGGAAAACTATTTTATTAAAAATCTCCATCTAAATGAGGAAAACATTAAAAAGTATACTTTTAACATTTTTCTTTGGGAATAAGTTTTTATAGTATAGAGCACTCCAGGAGTTAGATTAACAGTCAGTTAATCACCCCTAGGACAATATGCATTTGGCTGTGCCTCATGCTGCATTACACCCTGGGGGTGATTACTAGATTGCTAATCTAACCCCTGGTCCTGCCTTGTTGCTTAAATATATACATATAAAATAATAATAATAACAACAATATCAAAGTACTTAAACTGAAAGGACCATAAATCCACAGTAAAACACAGGAAAGAATTGTCATCAGGGAAATTCCAACAAAGCATTATGGGTACCAATATGTAAATCAGTGTGAGAGTAGTCTAAAAGATAAAGAACCTGAGTAGAAAAACTCTGAGGCAATGGCTATCTGGCAAAGACATTGGCAATAAAGTCAGATTTCAAAGAAATGTAAAATTACACATAAAACCCCCAAATGCAAAACATCATGAGAAGTATGTAAATCACCATGAACAAATTGAGACTAGTTCTGCTTTTAGCAGGAGTGTATGGTGCCAAAGGGCCTCGACAAACTACAAAGGCAAAAAACAAAAAACAAAGAAACAAAAAGTGTTTTGTCCTTTTCAGAACTCATTAGTGTGCCTCATCTGTAACAGCCCAGAGGAAGGATGAAACCAAAGGTCCAGGGCTGCAGCAGGGCAGAGGAAGTGCAGTGGTGAGCTTAATGCTTACAGTGGTAGTTTTAGATAAGTTTCCATGGTATCCCAGTACACCAATCAGTACCACCCTGTGCTAAGCGTTAGCAAGGTGCTACCGCATTACTGCGGAGTTGCATGCCAAACTCTAGTAGTTGTTGAAATGCTATACCTAGTTAACCACGAGATGGCTACAAGAGCCATCACAGCAATACTGTGTCCCTAAAGCATAGATACATTTCTCCTCAAAATGTACCGCAGATGGCATGTCATTCACTTTGATTAATCAAAATAGCTCTTAAACACAATTTAACATCTCCTCCCCGATCCCCAGATGCCCCACTGTTTAATTAATTTTAAAAGCACCTTTCCCTGTAGTGTAGAGAACCCTCACCTCATCCTCTACGCTGCCTTAAGTACTGCATGTAGTAAAAAACACTTTCTCCATCCCCAATATCTCTCTACTATTTCGTTAATAAAAAAAATGTTCTCATTCTCTGAATATCTTTCCAGTTTGCTAGCACTCAAAAATTATTGTACAGTACAAGTCACATTAAACTGTTCCATCAACTCACTGGTGCAGCATTTTTTGTGATGCTACTGAAATGGCAACTCGAACTGCTGAAGCTTTCAACTATTTTCCAACCATCCTTCACTGCCTATTCAACTCACTTGTAACTGTTCAGTGAAATGGCAGTAGCTGCATTTTCATGGCATTGTTTATAAATATCACAGCATTTCTTAAGAGCATTGTTTATAAATATCACAGCATTCCTTAAGAGTTGTTTAGTCTGCCTTCTGAAATGAAACTCATAAGCACTCAGCTGAAAATAAAGCTTATAGTATATAACAGCTAGATGCAAACCAATACTAACCTATTACTAATTCATTGAATTAAACACTGTACAGATTAGGAAACTCATTGAACAATGCTACACCAGTGAGTTGAGGGAACAGTTTAATGTGACTTGTACTGTAATGCTTCTGGTCAAAGAAGGTATACAGAATTGCTTCCCAAATATTGGCAGAACAGAATAACTTTATTCTACCCCATAAGATGGATCACAGTAGTGGGAGGGGAGGAAAGTTATAAGCCATCTGAATTAACATGCTGTTCATGTGTTTACCCTGCCAGGGAAATGTTGTTCATTATGCTAAGCATACACAAAATAAAATATAAATATAAAAAAATCTGCCTGGAAGCTTTATTTCATGTTTACTTGTACTGGATGCTTCACTTTGGGAGGCTAATAGGCTTATGAAACCTGTCTGTCCATCTCACTAAGCCTGCAGCCTTTAATTGGGGTGTACCAACTGTTTATTAAACAGACCTGCTAGTCACAGTATTTGTTCAGCATCCTGCCTGTGGCACAGTAAGCAGCAAGGTGATAGAGCACACTGGCATGTCATTGTTACAGATACTCCATCCACCTTTGCAAGCCTTTTTTTCACACCAGAATAGGTCAGTTGAGATGCAGAATCTCGTGGGGGTTGCTTCTACTGTTTTACCCAAATCAGAGAATAACAGAAGAAAAATATGGAAATCTTGTACCTAAAATTTTTCACAAACAGCAAATTCTACAACATTTTATTGCCTCATTTCCCTTTGGACTAATCTACAGAAGCTATTTAACACACTTTAGCATCATTCCTTCCCTATCCCCAGATGCCCCACTATTTAATTACTGTAATTAAAAATAAAAATAAAAAAGTTACATAGAAAGATAGAAGTTGATGGCATATAAGGACCACAAGGCCCATCCAGACAGACCATTTCTTTTCTGCCTTATGAATGTGCCATCAGCCTTTGCTCTGTCAATGGCCTATCTATTAATAATATTGCTCCTTTATGCCTATCCCATGCCTGTTTGAAGCCCTGCACTGTATTCGTATCCATCACTTCCTGAGGTAGGCCATTCCTTGCATCTACCACCCTTTCTGTGAAAAGGACTGCCTCCATTGCCCCTAATTGGCCTCCTCTAATCTCATGATGTGTCCTCTTGTCCTGCTATTTTTCTTATATTGAAACATGTTAGACTCTTTCACCTTGTTAATGCCTTTAAGGTGTCTGAATGTTTCGATCATATCACCTCTCCTCCTTTGCTCTAGGGTATACATATTGAGCTCCGTTAATCTGTCCTCATACATTTTCTGATGCAGTCCCTGCACCATTTTGGTTGCCCTTCTCTGACTACCTCAGTTGGGTTAATATCCTTGTGAAGGTGTGGCTCCAGTACTGCACGCAGTACTCCAGATGGGGCCTAACCAGTGTCTTGTAAAGAGGATTATTACCTCCTCTTCTTTTTGCAGTTAATCTTTTATTATTATTTAAACATACAAAATATAAATAGACATCTTCAATATCAAATAAAAACATCCATTAATGCGATTAAGTATTAATATACAGCATCCTTACATGAAGAGTGATATTATATAATATGAATTAGAAACGAAAACTATATAACCAATACTGAATAGGTGCACATCTTCATGATAACAAAATAAATTAAGCAAGGTAATAATATTGACAAGTAAGATACAAATTGTGGGAAGCACAGGAGGAGAAATATATTATTTATACAAAGTTAAAGTAGATAGGAAATAATAATGCTGAAGGCCATATAAAGAGCAGATGGAGAGAGAGCAGTAGTTTTATTGAAGATGTATATAAAAGGAACAAGAAATAGGAAAAGAAATGGGAAAAGAAAAGGAGAGAGAGAGAAAAAAAGAAAGAAACTAATAAGTGAGAGAGAGAAACCTGCAATTAACCATAGGTAAGATACGGGAATTGAAGGCTGATATGGTTCATACCTTAACTGTTAGAAATTTTGGAAGCATTTAAATAGTCAAAAATTCCTGCCAACATCTGTTGTATTGTTTGAGTCGGCCAGAAGAAATATGAGTCATACAATCTAAGATAGCATATTGGGATAAGCTTTGGAGAATATCTGAGAAATTGAGAACTGAAACAGACTTCATAACATCAGTATATATGCTTAACTGTGAGAAATAGGATGCTTAGCCATCTGTTATGAGCTTGTACGGTTGTTTTATTATTATGGATATCAGGGATGCCTAGTAAAACAAATTTGGGGTCAAAAGTAAAGGATGACCAATTAATTTGGATGCAAATTGATAAACAGTACACCAGAGATTGAATATGAGAGGACAATGCCATAAGATATGCAGTAGGTTCCTATTGGGGAGTTACAATGCCAACAGTTATTATTATTCGTTAGGCCCATTTGATGTAATACTGTGGGGGTTCTATACCATAAATGGAGAATTTTCTTTGTATAAGAGAATTACGAGAGTCTTTGAAAGATTTATGGCAAGATATCCAGCAATTTCGCCATTGATTCTCTGCTATATTATAATTTAGTAACAAACTCCATATATTTTTTGCCTTAGAAGTCTGATCCGAAGGGTGACTTGAATAATTTTATATATAGCTGCTTAAATTGGATTTTGTATTAATCCATTGCGAAATATGTTGGTCTGAAAGGGGTTGTGTGGAAAATGGTGAAGAAATTGGTCACACGAGTGCAAAGTTGAAGATATTTCCAAAATCATGTTTGTGGATATTCCATGTAGACAAAGAGTAGAAAAGATTGAAGTTTAAAAATATTGGTCTCGGGTAAGTTGCCTAAAAGAAAATGCCCTTATTTTTCCAGTTCCGATTAAAATTGATGATTATCAAGGAGATATTTTGATTACCCCAAGCTGGAACAAAGATGATAGAGGTTGGATTGGACTTAAGATGTTTGTGTATTGCTTTCCAATAAAATACTGAAGTTGCTATTGTGGGATGTGATTTTAAAGTAGAAGGGAGTGAGTTGTAGATGTAAGAAGTCAGGATATTCCCAGGACAAAGTGCTGCTTCCATATTGATCCATAATGGTGACTTGGTAGAAGGTTTACAAAACCATTTACTAGTTTGGTCTGTACGGAAGGCCCATAAATATGCTTTGAACCAGGGGAGTCCAAAGCCACCTTTAGACAGATGGGAATGAAGTTTAGTTCAGCTAAAGCTTGGGATGTTCCTATCCCATAAGAAATTACCAATCATTTTATCAAGATTGATTAATAGCCTAGAAGGTAGGATTAAAGGTATATTAGCAATAAGATATAATATTTTGGGCGAGATAGTCATCTTAATGGCAGAGACTTTCCCATTAAAAGAAAGATTGAGTAATTTACATCTAGTAAATGTATCCTTGATAGTAGATAACAGGGGTAAAATTTATATCCATATTTTATCTAATTCTTTTTTTGAAATTCAACTTTATTAGTTTTAAAGTTACAACCAATCACAAATTACATTCAGTACTACACATAGGAAGGCAAATAACTTTCCAAAAGAAAACAGAAAGAAAGAGAAAGAAAAACCAACACTCCCTATATCTATATAGCTACCCCCTTCCCCAACCCTAGCCTCCACCCCGAGTGTGCTTATATTATTGGCAAAGTAGCATTAACACTTTGTCATCAGGCGATAAGGTTGATCCTGGGATAGAGAGAAATGGAGTCTCAGAGACAGAGCCAACAGATCACTGACGTAAATACAACGTGTATAATTTGTCCCATCTTTTATGAAATAAGTCCATACGATTAAGTAGAACTAGCAGCGAGTCTGTCCATATTAAAACAGGTTGATAGGTCTTTCAACCATTCAGCGTATGTTATGGCTAATTGGTCAGTCCAGTGTTTGAGGACTAGTCTTTTGGCCACCATTGAAATTAATGCAATATGATATCTGCGCCTTGATTCTCAATTTTGGAATAGGTACCCAGGATGCAGATTTCGGCAGTGAAAAGGCTGTCCAGACCCAAAGAGGATCCAAGTTGGCCTGGATGGAGTGCCACAAGGGGACCACTTTGTCACACAGCCAGAAAATATGTAAGTTTCCTTCTGATTGTAAACATCTGAAACATAGGGGAAGAGGTAATTTTCCTAAACGGGCCAGTTTGACCGGAGGTAGTACATGTTGTTTAGTATGTGATATTGAGTAAGCCTGAACCTGTCTTGAGTATGGTACTTGTGTAGATCTGTCCAAATCTGTGGCAATTAGGAGTAATGTCCGTAAGAGAGAGGACCAGACACGGAGCCTGTGAGTGAGCTCGGGAACTTAAGGTCTTGTAAGTAGGAATATATTGATGAGATACAGTGAGATTTGGAAGTCAAGACTTGAATTTGGGAGATGAAGGGTCTGACCTGTGAGCTGCAGAATTCAGGACCAAAATTCACATTAATAGGATGTCTCAGCTGGTATATCTTGAAGATCTTATTGTTAGGAAGGTCAAACTTGGCTAGAATATCAAGAGAGGAGAGAAGGGAGTCCCGAGAGTATAAATTCTCAACTACTGCCTGACTAATTTGGGGAAGCCAATCAGGGTAATTATTGAGCTGCCCAACCAAATATTGGGTTCAGGGTAAGGGTTGTGCCATGTCTCTTTGGGGAGATTTTGAGGTAATGAAGGCATTGGGAGAGGGTTTTGAGAGAGGTGATGATGGTTGGATTCGAGATTAAGGTGGAGTGCTGCCCTGGAAATGAAAAAAATTGTCTTAGAGCAGAGATTAGCCTCCTGGAGTATCTGCCTTTTGATCTGAGCCAATCGGGAGGTCCTTCGGTCCGACCTGGGAGCCATCTGCCCAGTTTGGAGAGGTGAGCTGCCCAGTGGTAGAATAATGGGTTAGGAAGACGAAGTCCTCCCTATCTTTTGGAAGGATAGTTTAGAGAATGAGCATCTGGTAGTTTTGTTTTGCCAGATAAATTGAGAAAAGATGGAGTGGAATTGCTGTAGATATGAGAGGGGAGCCAGAGGCCCAATAAGTTGAGAGGGTAAAGATGCGGGAAGGACATTCATCTTAATGATGTTAATCCTGCCCCAAAGAGAGATGGGAAGTGTGGACCATCTTTGCAAATCTAACTGAATGTTAGACTTAAGGTCGTCTAGGTTGAGCTTCTTAAGTAGAGCTAAATCAGAGGTAAAATGTATACCCAGATACTTAATTGATTTGGGAGACCATCTCATACCTAATTTAGCAAAGCAGTGTTTGTGCGTGAGGGATTTAAGGGGAACACTCTGATTTTGCAATGTTCAGCTTATATTGGGAGAGGCGACCATATTGTGGATCACCTGAAGGGCATGCGATAGTGACTCTTCGGGATGGGCCACATGGAGCAGGACATCACCCGCATAAGCAGAAAGAACTAACTCCTGTTGTTGCACCGGCAGCCCTGAATATGGGGAACGCTTAAGATTGCGTAAGAAGGGTTCTAAATACAAATTGAACAAAAAGGGTGAGCGGGGACAACCCTGTCTGGTGCCGGTAAAGAGGCAGAAGACTGAAGAGAAGACTCCATTGCAATAGATACTAGCCGAGGGAGATTTGTATATAACCTGAATCCACTTAAGGAAAGTAGGGGAAATCCATCTTGGTAGTGTTGCCTACAAAGTCCCAGTTAACTCTATCAAATGCTTTCTCAGCATCTAAAGAAATAAGTGGGTCACGTGATGCAGTGGTGCTGAGTGGCTGCCTGTTTGGAGCTCCCATTTCTCCCTCTCAAAACTTCATCTTTGAAAAGCCAAGACCACCAAACCACCACCAAACGCTGTCTAAACACCTTTACTACTCTTGGAATAGACATTAGAATAATTTGAGGTGTATATTGCCTGCTGGAACACCGTGATGCTGGATGCAGAAATGAAGGCCTCAGGAGTCAGGCACACCCCACCTACAACACCAGAAAAGCCTCAAAGAAAGCTAAAACTCTGGCTGCAACCTTCCTTAGCCAACAAAACTTCATCTACTGGAGGTCTTAATGTTGCAGGAGGCACTACCTTGACGGAGGAGCACTTTTGGAGGAGTTATCACCGCTTAAGTTACCCTGCAAGAGATCTCCAATGAAATCAAATCTATGAGGCAAGATTATACCGACCTTTCAAGAAGGATGGGGATTCAGAATCCAGAATAGGGTCAATGGAAAGATGGCAACAGAAAATAGACCCTGAGATAGTCAGACTTCGCCAACAAATACAAAAATTACAATTAAAATCTGAAGACCTGAGGGCGAGCAGAAGGAACAACATCCTGATTTTGGGTCTTCCAGAACTGGAAGAAGGGGAGACACTATTAAGTTTGTCCAGCTATTCCAAACAAGGTCGGGGTCCTTCTCCCGCCCATCAACAATACCATGTGGAACGTGCTCACAGATCTCTTCGACCCAGACCTCCCCAAGCGCCCCCAGACCCCTGATTATCAAATTCCTAAGCTATCTGGACAGACAACACGCTCTAGATAAAGTCAAACAGTTGGAAGCAGTTCTATGGAATGAAGCCAAGCTGAGGATCACCCAGGATTTGCCCAGAGAGGTTCGGCTGAAACGTGCTGCCTTCCACCCAGTAGTAACTAAACTGATAGCTGCTGGAAAGCTTTTCCATGATCTACCCTGTAAGTTGTCTGTGCAAATTGAAAACACCTGGCATTCCTATGATACTCCAGAAGAAGCCCTAGCTGACCTATCCAAGCTGCTGCCTGATCTGTTCAAGGGACTCCCAATAAAATGACTGACCCAATCTGAACTGGGAATACAGCAGAAATAGACTACCAGCTGAAACCTTGTCTTTACAGTTAACTTTCTGTTCCTTTTGCAACTTCTGGGCTAGATATACCCATTTTAGCACTTACTGTGGAGTCGCTAAGCTCTGCTGGGGTGCAGGTAGTCCTGGGGTCGATCGCCTGCTTTCAGTGGGACTTCTCCCGGACCCGTGGTGCTGGAGTTGGTGGTAGGTCAGAGGCTTAGTCGGCCTGCCTCTTGCTTTCTCGTGTCCTGGCCTCTCAGTGTATCAGATGGAACCAAATGGGAGGTGCGGTTTCTGGAGGACCTATTTGCGGTCGGACCGCTTTTGGTCCGTCGGCATTTTCGGTCCCCATGCGATTTCCCCATTATTCCTAGGTGCCTATAGGGATTAGACTGAGAGGACTAGAACACTGGAGCTGCTCCCAGGTAAGGCTATGTACTGCCTTATTTTCCTTCTGATGATAGGGGCGATCTCATTTATTTGACCTATAGAGGCAGCGCCTACAATGGAAGGGGGGCGGGGGCTTATAGGCAGGTTGTAGCTGTGCCATGCCCTAACTCAAATAGGGAGCTACTGGGTACCCAGAATTTGCCTCACTGCTGTGAATTATATTTTTACTGTCCAGACTACTGATGTGGTGGACTACTGTCTCGGATTTCATGGTTGTGGGTGTTCTGTTTATGGTATGGGTCAAATGGGTAACTCTGGGAGGAGGGGGTATGGGAACAACCAGAACTGTGTCTGATGTTAAGGCAATAGATCTGTGGGACTGTGTAAATAATGTATGTTTTGTTAAGGGAGGGGGAGAGGGGGAAGGATAATGTCATGTTACTGTTGATGTTTGAGAGTTCATATTTGGACTGGTGTTCACACTATTCATTGGATAAGGTTATGGAGGTGGGGGAGGGATACTGATTATAGAAATGATAATTATAGTTTGGGGACTGCCACTTAACTCTGTGGACTGTTCTGACCTGAAGTTTAATATTAGAGTTGGGCAGCCTATCAATCCTATTAGTTTCGAGTTTTATTTTTAATTAGAAGAGAAATGTTGGTGTATTGGGGGGCTTGAGGGTGTCACCACTGCAAGGTAAGTAGAGGAGATTACCAGAATCAATGAGTGTCGCCTTATATTTTGTCTTAAAATATGGCTGGTAGCATTGTCAAAATGATTAGCTGGAATGTGAGAGGGATGAGATGCCAAAAAAGGGCCCGTCTTTTGATTAATTGCTCGATACTGGTGCCGATATATTATGTCTGCAGGAAACCCACATTACAGTAGCTGAAAGTAATATGTTACGAGTCAGAGGCTTCTCTCAAATTTTGTGGCTGGAGACTCGTCGGAAGCCAGAGGAGTAGCTGTGATGATAAAGAATAATATACCTTTCAATCCGACGAAGGTTATCAGGGATTCAGAAGGTAGACATATATTGGTGTCTGATCCTCTATAATTCCCTATTGTCTTAGGGTCGGTTTATGGCCCAGTTGGAGGGAACGTGATCTTTATTATGCAGCTAGTTGACAAACTTAGCTCCCTTCTACCTACCCCTTTGATCTTAGGAGGGACTGGAACGAGCTCCAACTCAGAGCTGGATAAAACTTTTAGGCCACTGAGACCATTGCTTCCGCCACAATTGGCGATGAAAGATATGGGTAACATGCTAGGCCTGGTGGACCCCTGGAGAACTCTCTACCCTCAAAAAGCTATACCTTTTTCTTCCTCCATAATTCCTGGTCGTGACTAGACTATTTCCTAATATCCACCTCCTCATGACTAATGTCTTCATGGCAGGTATTGAACCCATAGTAATTCGGACCATGCGCTAGTCTGGATTAAATTCTCTCCTCAGTCCACAACCTCCGCGATATGGTCTGGAAACTCAATACCCAGTTATTAAAGAAGAACACTCTCTCACTCAGATTAGACCCCTCATTAAAAACTATCTGAAACTAATCGAGGCTCAGTGACTAGGATGGATATCCTCTGGTGCTCTTTAAAATGTTTTTGAGAGGAGAACTTATCAAGATTTCCTCCAGGAGAAAGAAAATCAGGTCTCAGAATCTTATCCGCCTCTCAAACCAAATTAAGACAGCAGAGAATATTGGTCACTTCTAGCTCATTGAATAGCTTAGAACACCTCCACAAACTTAAAAATGAATATGAAGGTTTGATCCGAGAGAAAACAGAGTTTGCTTTACTGAGGAACTAAGACTAGATATCTGGATCAGGAGAAAAACCGAGTAGACTTCTAGCACTGAAACTGAAAGAAGTGGAGAATTCTAGGCTGATTCCCGCTCTAGAAGACCAAGAAAGAGCCATTAAAACAGAGCCCAGGGATATAGCAGCAATCTTTAAAGATTATTACCAGAACCTATACAGCCGAATGCACCTCCTTCCTCCACTCAGGACTAGAGGGTTTTTTTCGGTCACTGACACTCCGCCTCTTGGAGGATCAGGTGGCCTTTCTCTCCTCACCTCTTTCCCAAGAGGAGGTGGAACAGGCTATCCAAAGTCTACCATCAGATAAAGCTCCTGGCCCGGATGGGTTCCCAGCCATTTCACAAGGCCTTCCGCCAGGATTTGGCCCCTGCTTCTGGACCTATACAACTACTTACTGTCAGCAGATACCCTGGATCCTTCCCTACTGGAGGCCATTATTATACTGATTCCTAAGATGGCTGGAACCCTCCCAGAACCCGCCAATTACAGACCAATCTCACTCCTTAACTGTGATATTAAAATCCTGTCCAAGATTCTTGCCTCCGATCAAACAAGTGTGGACCCCATTATTGAGTACTGAGCAAGTAGGATTTGTGCAAGGAAGGTCAGTGATGGATCATATTAGGTCGCTTCTCACGTGCTCAGGGCAGATCAAACTTCCCAGGTTCCTATGGCATTGGTGGCCCTGGACGCGGAGAAAGCGCTTGATCCGTTAATTGGGAATTCCTATGGTATACCATGTCTAGGTTCGGCTTTCCGAGGAGTTCATAGGGTGGATCAGAGCTCTATATAGGGCCCCCACGGCAAAAGTTTATTGCAATGGGATCCTCTCACACCCCATACAGCTCCACTCTGGAACCCGACAAGGTTGCCCCTTATCCCGTGCTCCTATTTAACCTCTATTTGGAACCGCTACTGGTCAGTCTCAAATGGCCCCAGGGATTCAAGGATGTCCTGTCCTCAGGCAAACCTCTAAGATTTCAGTGTATGCGGATGATATTCTGCTACAGTTAGCCAACCCGCTGAATCCCTGAGTGGTAATGAAGATAATTTCACAATTTGAGAGTTATCCAACTATAAACTCAATCTAGCAAAGACTGAGATTTTCCACTCAATGTACACCTCACCCGGACTTCCGTATCCATCTGGGCATGAAGTGGACCCCATCGCACTTGAAATATCTTGGTGTCTACCTGGCACAAGACCCTTCCCTAATCAGGAAACTAAACCTAGAAGACTTATTAGAAAGAATTAAGTCGGATTTGCAAAGATGGGGAAACTGCCATTACTAGTGGGAGCCCGGATCAGCATCATCAAATGAACATTCTTCCCCGCTCTTTTATCCCTGAATCTCCTAGACATCTGGCTACCCAGGTCCTTTTTCAAAAATCCATTCGACCTTAACTGATTTTATTTGGAATCATAAGTCTCTGAGGCGGTTCACAAACTGTGTCTCCCCAAAGAAATGGGGGTCTCAGATTGTCAATTTCGAACTCTACTACTGGTCCAGTCACCTTATCAAAGCAGGGAAATGGATAGGGACTTGAAAGAAGCTACCTCCCTACATGGCTAGATCTGGATCTGGATCTTATTACTCGCCATAATATAAATCCTCCAGCCTTTTCTATAGTGGCTTGCATCGCTCCCCGAGCGATTCAAGACTGCCCAGTGGGTGTCACAGTTAAGGTGCTTAACCAACTTTTCCTCCACCAGAATCTGTCATACCAAGGACCCGGGCCAACCACTGATGGGTAACCCCAACATCAAGATCGGGACAAAATGTTAGTTCCTAAATGGCTGCCCTCAATTCAGGAGCTCTCAGTGGAAGATTTTTATGTTCAAGGCAAACAGGGCCCAATAACGGACCTGCTACTTGCCTTGAATATTCCCACTAATGCCCTATTTAAAATATATCAATTAAAGCACCTAGTAGACAAAGAGTTCGGAATAACAGTATCTCCTCAGTTATCAAGCCACTACTAGAAGAGGTTAAGGGTCTGGATTAAACCCCACGGGGTGTCTAGGTTGTACACCTATCTCCTGAAACTTGCCCACCTACTCCTCTACCTGGTTCCAAAGCCTTGGCATTATCCCCTCAGGCTCCCCTATATCCATGGGAACAGATCTGGAAGATCTGTATATCTACAATACTCTAGATAGGAATAGGATGATTCAGTATTTCATAATTAACAACATGTATTCTACACCAATTCGAAATCAAAATTTGGCCCCTCGGCTCTTTAAAATGTTTCAGATGCGGAGAAGAGCAGGGAGACCTTCCTCATATTTTCTGGCACTGTCCTAAAGTGGCTCCTCTGGAAGTCAATTGTGGATAAATTAGATCATATTAGGTCTTGAAAACCTTCTCACACTAGAGACCTGTATCATAGGAGATTACGGGTATCAGGATCAAAGAAAGGAAGTACCACATAGCACCCATTGCTATGGCAGTTAAGAGACTGGTCCTCGACACTGGACAGACAGTCTTGAGATTTCGATGTGGACTGGGTGGAAGAAATGTCCCAGTGTTTCAAAGTGGAGAAACTGATTGCTAATTTCAGATCCTCTCCAATGGCCTTTCAGAAGAAATGGGCAAACTATATGCTCTGTATCTTCACTGAACGGGATTCTCGACATATAATGAATCCGAGTGAGGGATCACAGTCTTCAAGATCTGGACTCTCTAGCCTCCTAGCTTTCTCTGTGGTAATCTCACAACCCTCACCCTGGGATTTTGATGCTGCTAGGTTTCCGGCACTGTTTTAGATTGAGAATCCTGAGGACACGACTAGAGATAGGTCACTATTTCTCTCCCTCAGTGGTGACGCCTCAATGGGGGAGGGGGGACAGTTGATCTGGGCTATCCAGTTACTGTTTTTCTGATTTATTTTGGTACTTTTACTTTATATTCTTTCTTTGTCCAGTAATACAATATATCCAACTTTGGAATGCATGGAATGCATGTACTCGTGCTCAGATATTACCGCTTACACTGTTGTATGTACACTTGAAAATTAATAAAAGAGAATTTCAAAAAAAATCTAAAGAAATAAGAGCCATTGGGATATGAGTTGATTGGGCTGCATGTGAGATATGGAGAGGAGTTCTAAGGTGGTCTGCAGGAGCGCTTGCAACTAACCCTACCTGTTCTGGGCTCAGAAGGTGAATCCAGATCTTTTAATTCTCTTGGCTAGGATCTTAGATAGAATCTTCACATCGTAGTTTAAGAGAGAGATGGGGCGTGTAACTCACAGGGTCTTTAGGAGGTTTATCTGGCTTAAGGATCAGCACGATCATGGCTTCCAGTAATGTAGGGTCAATAGTATCAGCTTCAAACATGTAGTCATAGAGTTTAAGGAGAAGGGGCTAGTTCCTTGTTGAAAGTTTTGTAAAATTAGAAGGGTAGCCATCTGGGCAGGTGCTTTGTCTGGGGCAAGGAAGCAATGGCGCTCCTGACCTCAGACAGAGTGATGGGAGAAGCAAGCACACTTTTGTGGTGTGCAGGGGAGGCGGGGAAGTTCAAGATCTTCTAGATAAGCCTCGATATCCGAAAGGGTACTGAGGGAGTGACTGCTATAGAGCCTTTTATAAAACTCCTCAAAAATCTGGGTGATTTCTCTGGGGTTAGTTTTAATTAGTCCCTCTGGGGTTTGCAGCGTCGGGATTAGTCTCGAACTCTCTGTTTTGCGCAATCTTAGGGCCAGTAGCCTGCCAGCTTTTTCACCCTGATCGATATACTTGGATTGGGTTTTAAAATGGCATATTCTGCCTTTTCTTTGAGTAGATCCACATATTCATTCTTTACTTTTAATAGAGATTCAAAGTGACTAAGGGAAGAAGGGACGGTGAGTTTTCCATTTCTTTGATTTTGACCAGTAGCAAGGAGACACATGCCAGTCTGCATTTTTTCCTCCTGAAGCTAATTTAATTAGCTCCTCTAAGGTAACATTTCAGGGAGCACTAGATTGAGTCCACCGGGTAGAATTCGAGTTGAGTTCTAGAAAGTTAAAGATGAGATCTTTGATATGGGAGGCTGTCTGGTCTTCCTTGAGAAGTTGAGTGTTGAGTTTCCAAATAGTATCTCGCTGAAAGTTAGGATCCGAGAGACCTTCGCCCAGACTGTGGCATGATCCGACAGCACTATTGGCTCAATGCCTGTCTGGAGGAGGCCAGGGAGGAGTGACTTACTGATTAGAATGTAGTCTATTCTAGACCAGGAGTTATGTGCTTGGAAAAAAAGGAAAAGACTGAGGGAAGGGTTAGTGAGTCGCTAAGGGTCACAAAGGCCCAATAGCTGCATGAAGTCCGATAGGGCCTTTTGAGATGGAGTTGTTGGTCTCTTGGTTCTGTGAGATCTGTCAAGAATTTGACAACGTGGGACATTCCAGTCCCTCCTAGTATTAGATGTGAGGGTAGGTGCGATTGATTTTATCTGCTAGGGTCATAAAAACTCAGGACCCTCCTACTGGACCATAGACAGAACCGAGCACAACCTGACAATTATTGAGACACCTTTAACCAGTATGAACCTACCCTCTGATCTGCCAGCTCTTCTTCCGCCAGGAAGGAAATATGGTTTTTAATTAGGATAGCCACACCTACTAGTCCCAGAGCCACTCATTGAGAAAACTTGGCTAAAACCAGATCTAATTAGCCAGATTTTTTCATTATTAACCAGATGGGTTTCTGAAGCATAAGTATGTCAATCCTGAGTAAGTCACAGTGATTAAAGACCTGAACTTTTGGCTCTATCCTGATCCCCGTACATTCCAAGTCGTTATTTTAACCGATATCATAGCCATTTCTGTACCATTAGGTTAGGAAAACAAAATTTGTTGTACCTGGTGACTACGAGATAAAGGTAGCACACTCTAAGCCCCCTATAAACCTAACCAAACTATAAGGAAAAACACTTGAATCTCTGATGTATAAGAATTAGCCAATAAGAGGTAGTATTATGAGACCATTGAGCAAAGGTACCACAGAACCATGAACAACCTCCCCCATGAAAAAAAACCAAACCAACTATATACAAGATGGTTCCAGGCTAGCACTGATAAGTCATGAGAATAAAAACCACAGGAACCTGAAATCCAAACCCCAATGGCGAGACCCGGGCTTTCGTAGCCCAATACCAATCGCTTATAAAATTATTACCAAAAGGAGATATGGGCTTTGTGTGTAAGTCTGCTAGTAAGGTATGGTAAAACCTCTGTAATTGACCTGAGGGTCGCCATTTCCCCCTTGGTAAGCCGTGAGGCAACTTCCTCTAAGCTTATCGCAGCTCCGGGGACCCCTCACCCCATCCCATCTTACTATGGTAGAATAGCAGCCACATATGGCAGTGGCTCACACGAATCCAGAGGGAAGAGACCAGACTAAATTAGAGTTTTCGTCAGCCTCGTGGGTGAGACATATACCACACATCCGCTTAATATTTAAGACCAGTCGCTACCATCATCTGGAGGGATCTGCTCGCAGAGACTGGTCTCTTGCGTGGGGAAAAACATTAGACCAGAAACCATCCCTCATTTAAGCAGGTCTCTGAGGATACAATGAAGCGGTACCAAAATCGGTCCGTAACCAATTCAACCGACCGGAACAGGAGGGCACTATCTCAAAGGTTCCGAGACCATGCTGATTGAATCTAGAGGTGCCGCAGCCTGCCAGGACCAGCATCAAGGGTGCTCTGCATTCCTCCCACTGCAAGACCCAACCTCCTCCCCAAAACCAAACAGGTAGGCACTGTGTCAGATAGAACTTTATAACCAGAAAAGCAAACAACTGCTGTAGCAACTGATCCCAAAGTTCAGTTCATTTCCTTGAACAGGTTCGGGAGCCTTGAGGTTAAGTCTTTAGTGGCCTGGTCAGGGACTCATAAGTAAATGTGGACCCTTCAATCGTGACCTTCAGGTTAGCTGGATAAAGCATCCTGAAACGGATGCCTGCCACAATGAGCTTTTGCACCATGGGATGAAAGGCGGTTCTTCTGCCTGGTCTCGATCGAGATCTTGAGTAATTGTGATTCTAGATGTTCCCCAGGTTATAGCTTTTGTAGTTCACGAGCCTTGTTGAGGACATGTTGTTTCTCAATGAAGCTTAGGAACTTGATGATGATCGTCGAGGAAGAGAACTGGTGGGGCCTTGGTCTCAAAGATCAGTGAGCCCTTTCAAGGTGGTACTGTGGATTGAGAGGTGAGAGACCAATGATTTTGAGCAGAAATTTTGGAGGAAAGAGATGGTATCTGGCCCTTCTTCCAGCTCTGACAGCCCAATAATTAGGAGGTTGTTTCTCCTACGCGCCCTTCCAGATCCTCCGCTTTGAGCTGGAGTTTCCACTTGTTGCTTCAGTGAGGTGATTTCTGGTCCACAGTGCCTCTCCATTTTTCCTGAGATATGATCCTGGCTTTGGAATCGATCATCTGACTTTAAGGGAGTAAGGTTCCCTTGATAGATTTTAGCTCCGATGTGATGCTTTCCAGCGCTTCCCGGAGGGTGATACCTCTTGAAGAAATCTTTCTTGAAAGAGGGATTGCCGAGTGAGCAGTGCTGCCCGATTTCGCTTGGGTTGCTGGAGGCCTGGCTCCTCGCTTTTGGAAGCTTTTCCAGTGTGTTGGGGAGGTGCCACATTATGCCTGCTTCATCTCTGCCTCCATCTCCGCATTAAGCTTATGATGCTGGGAAAGACAAATGAAGGATGAAAGGCAGAGACTAAAGAAGTCTGACTGCTATTATTTGTTAAATTAGGCCGTTAGTATCAATTTAAAATCGACTTTAGAGCTGATGGGTGGTGGAGCCCAGAGACTACACAGCCTTTTAGTGGCTTGCATCACATGACCTCGTCTTTATCTAATTTAGAAGTAATATAAATACCAAGATATGTGATGCCATGAGGGCCCAACAAAACCCAGAGAAGCATTCATTCCTGGTTTACAGTGATCATTTAAGGCAGGGTTTCAGATTTATTGTAATTCAGAGCTATACCAGAGATAGAAGTAAAATCTTTGAGTGATTGAATTAGTAATGGTCCTGTTGAGTCCAGATTTTCTAATAATATAAGAAAATCATCTGCATAGGATACGGATGTATAAGAAGAGTTGCCAATATGTATGCCTTTAATGTCACTAGATTGACGTAGATAGGCTGATAAGGGCTCCATAGCAAGTATAAATAAGGATGGGGATAGGGGCATCCTTGTCTAGTACCTCTAGCTAGTTGGAAGGAGGGTGAAAGAATGGAATTTGTAAGAAGTCTGGCAGATGGAGATGTGTATAACAGTTTAATCCAGTTACAAAATTATTCATAATGCCAAATTTAGATAGTATTAGATATAAATAATTCCAATTTAAAGAGTCAAAAGCTTTCTCAAAATCAATGACAATAGCTGCTGCAGGAGATTTAAGAGATTTTGCTTTATGAATTAAATTAAATAAGGAGCGAAGGTGGTCAGAGCTCAATCTATTCTTAATAAAGCTGGCTTGAGAAGTATGGGTTAGTTTGGAAATCAGTGGTTCTAAATGGAGAGTTAAAAGTTTAGCAAAAATTTTGCCATCCGTATTAAGTAGCAAAATGGGTCTGTAGCTGGATGGGAGAGAGGGGTCCTTATCTTTTTGGTAGAACAGTAATGACAGCTTTGGTCATCGTGGAGGAAGTGTGCCATTATTACATAATTCAAAAAAGACTTTATGAAGCAAAGGGCAGAGAATGTCTGAAAGAGATTTATAGAAATCTATGGGAAAACCATCACCTCCAGGAGATTTGCCACATTTTAAAGAGGATAGTGCTGTTTGTATCTCCTGAAGGGTGAGGGGTTTATCAAGAATAAACTTATCCTGTTCATAAAGATGTGGGAGAAGTAGGTTGTCTAGAAATGTTTGGATATGACTAATTTGTGCTTGATTTTGTTGAGAATATTGTTGTTGGTAAAAACTTTCATGATGAGATTGATAGAAGAGATGTCAGTATGGATTTGGCCAGAGGGGTCTTTTAAGCCAGCTACATGCCTGTCCATTTGTTGAGCCTTAAGTTGGTATGAGAGCAATTTACCACATCTGTCACCTTGTTCCCAATAATTATGCTTAAGCCTAAGGAGAGCTAATTCAGCTTTACAAGATATAAGGTCATTGATTTTGATCCTTAGTTGCAATATTTCAAGATGAAGTTGAGAGTTGGGATTAGGATGACCAGTGTTGAAATATCGGGTTTCTTTATCTTTAAGTAGTTTTTCCAGTTCCACTAATTGATGCTCTCTTAATTTCTTTCTGTGGGTGGCGCAGCTAATAATTTTTCCCTAATTGTGGCTTTCAGTGCTCTCAGATAGAGGCCATGGAAGTCTCAGAAGGTGTGTTAAAGGAAAGAAATCGTGAATTTGGATTTTGATCCAGGGTAAAACTCAGGGTCTCTAAGAAGAAGGGTCAAGACGCCATGATGGAGATTTAGAAGGTGGAGCCCCATAATAAATGTAATTGAATAGGGAATGATCGGATATTGTAATGGGGAGGATCGAGGCTTTAATTATTTTGTCAGTGATGAATGGGGAGTAAACCAATAATCAATTCTACTGTATGATTTATGAAGTGGGGAATAAAAGTATAGTCACGATCTCCGGGATGTAGCAATCAGAGAGTCCGTAATCTTCCAGTAGCATTGATAAAGCATTAATATATCGAGGGTGCGATCTTTAGAAGAGTTACTCCTATCAAAGCAGGCTTGCAAAGCAAGGTTAAAGTCACCCCCATCAGGATTGGTATGTTACTTTATTATTTATTACCTCCTCTTCTGACTTGTGATTCCCCTACTAATACACCCCAACATCTCTCTAGCCTTACCTACTGCTTTAGTGGTGTGCTTGGATGATTTCAGGTAATCGGTGATGATGACGCCCAAGACTCTTTCTTCCCTTGTGACTACCAGCAACTCCCTCCCAGTCTATAGGTGGCTTCAGGGTTTCTCTTCCTATGTGCATGATCTTGCACTTCTTTGCATTAAATTCCAGTTGCCACTCTTCAGACCATTCTGTCAGTTTATCCAGATCTCTTCTCATTCTGCCCACCCTATCTGGATCATCTACTCTGTTGCAGACCTTGGTGTCATCTGCAAGCAGACAAACCTTACCTTCCAGTCCTTCTGTATGTCACTGATAAAGATATTGAAGAGGACTGGCCCCAGGACTGATCCCTGAGGTACCCCACTTGTGACTTGCATCTCTTCTGACCAAATATCGCTTACCATCACTCTGTTTTCTGCCCGCCAACCAGTTTGCCACCCAGTTGACCAACTTTGGACCCACCCTAACCTACCCATCTTATTAATCAATCTTCTATGGGAACAGTATCGAAAGCTTTGCTGAAGTCAAGGTAGGCGACATCAACTGCTCCCCTTGGTCTACCACTCTGGTTACCCAGTCAAAAAATCTGAGATTAGTTTAACAGGACCTTCCTTTTGTAAACCCATGCTGTCTTGGATCCTGTGCTCCTATGGATTCCAGATGTTGCACTATCCTTTCCTTAAGGCATGCCTCCATAATCTTGTCCACTGCTGAGGTAAGACTGACTGGTCTGTAGTTCCCTGCCTCCTCCCTGCTACCACTCTTGTGAAGTGGGATCACATGAGCTCTTCTCCAGTCTTCTGGGACCTCTCCATGCTCTGAGACTCACTAAACAGTTCTGATAATGGCTCTGCTAGTTCCACCCTTAGCTCCTGTAAGTACCCTGGGATGTATGCCATTAGGTCCCATTGCCTTGTCCACCCTGAGCGTATCTAGCTCTTGTAGGACCCTTTTGTGAAGGGACTAGTGCACACCTCCCTCCCCCTGTGTCCATGGTGCTGAGCTGTAGGCCCTGCCCTACCTTTCTTCAGTAAATACTGAGCAGAAGTGTAGTGGCCCCTCTCCCATCCTTAAGGCTGCCCTGAGTATGAAGTAAAAACACTTTCCCCATCCTTGATGTCTCCCACTATTTCATTAATAAACCCCCACAAAAACACTTTCTCATTCTTCAAATATCTTCCCATTTTGCTAGCACTCATAAATTGTTGTAACTCATCTGGGTCAAAACAAGGTATACAGCATTTCTTTCCAAATATTGTCAGCACAGAATATTGTTTTTCTACCCCATAAGATGGATCACAGTAGGCTGGCCCAATGGCACTGGAGGTTGAGGCGCTTGTCGCTACACCTTGCACCACACCAGCGACCCAGGTTTGGGAATGAGCCTGGGCCATTGGGGTCAGCAGGGATGGATGGGATTGAGTATCTGAGGACAGCCTCCCATCCCTAGGGAAGGGTTTAGGATGCACCGTTCTGTAGCAGCACCTGGCAGTGGTCGGGTGCGGCACAGAATTGTGGCACTACACTTCACAGCGGAGGAGCTTGCAGACGGTGGCACATAGTGTCTTGCCATCATTACATGACCAAGTGGGAGGTCTCAAGAAGAAAATCCTCTGTAGCACTGGTGGGATGACGGAGAGCCCAGGGGTGCGCCATCCAGATGTCTGCCCAGCACATCCAGGACTCTCCACGGGCCCACCCAATGACTGAGGTAGGTCTCTAATCCCAGCAAGTGCCACCAAGGGAGGACAGGCCCTTCCCAGAGGGTGATCCAGGAGGCTGGACCTACTGAGCTGGTTGGGGGGAGACTGGGAGAAGAGAGGGTTCAGGCAGGAGTGGGAGGCAGTGTCATGTGGGTACTCCCAAAGGATGCCCAGAGCTCAGAGTGCAGAAATAGGGTTAAAAAGATGGATCACAATAGTGGGAGGAGGAGAAAAGTTTAAGCCATCTGAATTAACATCCCGTTCATGTGTTTAATATCTCCTGCCAGGGAATGTTTTGTCTGTTGTTCTAAGCATAAGCAAAATAAAATATAAATATCAAACAAAATCTGCTGGGGTGGAAATCAGGCAGTGGAAGCAATTAGAATCAATGGGCAAGATTCACCCAAAACAAGAAGCCCACAGCTCCCTTTACAAAAAAGTAATTGTTTGAAGTACTGTACGCCCTGTATGAAAGTCTCCTGATAACATTTTATTTACTTATGTATTTATTTATCATCTTCCAGTGCTTTTGCAGGCAAAAGCCTGTAAAAGCAAAGAAGATTTGGTACTGTTATAGGGAGGCTGAAATGTCTGCAATATAATTAAGATGGTAAGATGAATGAACATTGAAAACTCCATAGTTACTAATCTAGACAGGAATTACAAGAGTTAAAAAGTCTGTTGCAACAGATACTGTCCAAGGCCAACCTGGTGCTTTATGATTAGCCCAGGCAGCTACTCCATACTTCTGTCACTGAAATGTTCAATGTGCTCAGATGTGACCAATAGACAGTGAACACATCTGATTCAGCTTTTTTATCTTGGTATGGTGGTCTCAAAGTGCTGGGGCAAAGACACATTAACATTCATAGTCCCTTCCACCAGAGAGTGGAGACCAATTTATATTGTTCGAGTCTATCAGAAAGGCCTTTGGGTTGCAATTCTGAAACACTGTGTTTGACAGGTACATCTCCTGGATCTTTAAAAACTCTTTGATTTTACATCACTTCCTCCTCTACACTGAAGTATTTATGGGCTTCACATTTGTTTCAGGGCACATGCTTTCATCTGTTTTTGTGCAATACGAGGGTTCACAGATGAAGGTCTGTAACCTACAGCCTACTGTATCCTTTCTTTTCTTTCAGTGTTTACCAGTAATAATACGCTTAATGTGTCTTTTTTCCAGTAAATTTATCACCGCCATGAAGGATACAGGAAAATTATCAGATACTGATGATGAATTGAAATGTTGAATTCAGCTGTATGACTTTCTAATGAATTGTTGATGTTAATAAACCATGTGATTTCTTATATATAAATATTTGTTTTCATTTCATCTGCTGATGAACTGTCTCTGTTGTTGATGCAAAACACTGGGCTATAACCTTTAGCAGCACTTTCCTGTTTAGCTGTGTGAATAAATTTGAAGAAACACACAGTTTCAGTATTGCCCACCCAGCGCCTGCAATATAAAACAAACTACCAGGAGGATCTGACTCCTGTATTCCTCAAAACAAACTATAGTATACACTAAAATGAAGATCAATTAGCCCACTCACCTTTTAAACTATTAAGTCTTTATTCTTCAGAATAATAAGGAAAACTCAAAACCATAATGTACTGTACATCCTGGATCAATGTTTCATGGTGTGCCCCCACTTCTTCAGGATCTGCCAACTACTGTACATGCTGTAGGCAACTTTTATCAACCAAAGTGATATTTTTTAAAACATAAATTAAAATATAGACCCACCTAGATATTCCTTCTATATCTAATGTCTCCTATTAGTCTAAAATACCATATTGTACCTAACAGCAAGAACTTGCTGATTAAATATCTTCATTTACAGTCTGCACCTGAAAGTAGTATACCCATGTCTATGCACCCATCTGAAGTGTGACTAGAAGAATGAGGAGTAGCAGCAGTCAGCACTCGGGACAAACAGGACCACTCAGATTGACACTTATGATTTTTCTAAGACGGCCTTTGATTGCCAAAGCAGGCACAGGTGTTTGGCACCCTTTAAAATGACTATGGTGATTGCATTCCTATTTCTGGGATGCGATCAGAGCAGCCAGTGCCCCACAGGAGACTCCTGAAATGCCTGGAGGCAGGTAGGACAGTATATAATAATATGAACACATGAGAAGGAGTTTTAAATAACTTAACATAATTGGGATGCTGACAGAATTATGGTTACTACACAGAAAAGGTTATACTGATCTGCTAAAACTGTAAAAATAAGCACTACCGACTAAAAGAGAAAATAAATTCCTATAGTGGCAGATACTGTATAAACAAGCCTATAAAAGCATTACTACCAAGGGGACGGGGAGGGTGCTACAACAAGTTTAGGAAATGTTTTATATCTACAAAAACAAAAAAAGAGAGAAAAATATAAACTTGCTTCTATAGTATTTCAGACACTTAAACTAACAGAGTGTTTTGAATAAGTATAAAATAAATTAAGAGAAATGAGTATGGTGCATACTGATCTCTAATGATTTTATCAACAAAGAGTTCAGGCCTTGTTGAAGTTAGAGGCTTCATCGCGTGAATGGAATTAGTTCTATTTCACTCTGTTGTTATCCACTTTTATGGTGTGTATACTGTAAGTTCAAACAGAATTGAAGTTTAAAGTGACCCAAACCGATACTATCAATTCGATAAAAAACTCTGAACAATGCGGTTCACTTTGAAATAAGGAAGGTATTTCTGAGGCACTAGTAGTGTAAACATAGAAACATAGAGTTTGATGGCAGATATGACCGCTTTGGCCCACCTAGTCTGCCCATTTCCTACCTAACGGATAAGCTACAGATCCTAGTTATAACCAACAGCCTACTTCCTTCTACCCCTAACTAGAATTGTCTTATGTCTGTCCCATGCATTCTTGAATTCCTCAACTGTTTTTTACTCTACAACCCTCTCTGTGAAGAAATACTTTCTCACATTATCTCTGAGCCGTCCCCCTCTTCAAATTGTGCCCCTTGTTCTTGCACATCTCTCTTTTCTGAAAGATGCTACCCTCTTGGACATTGTTAATTCCTTTGAGGTATTTGAAAGTTTCTGTCATGTCCCCTCTCCCTCCTTTCCTCAAGGCTGTACATCTTAAGCTCCTTTAATCTTTCTTCTTATGTCTTGTGGTGCAGACCTTGCACCATTTTGTTGCCCTCCACTGGACAGCCTCCACCCTGTCAATGTCTTTGTGGAGATGGAGTCTCCAGAACTGTACACAGTACTCCAGATGTGGTCTTACCAACTGTCCATACAGAGGGCCAATAACGTCCTGTTTTCTACTGTTGATACCTCTCCTCAGCATCCCAGTATCCCCCAGCCCTCCTTACTGCCTTCTCACATTGCTGGCCCACCTTTAGTTCATCAGATATGACTACCCCAGGTCCCTTTCCATTTTGTTGTTGTCAGTATCTCACCCCATTGTGTACTCTTCCCTGGGTTTTGTTTCCCAGGTGCATTACTGCACTTCCTTGCATTGAATCTAAGCTGCCATACATTTGACCATTCCTCCAAACTTGCAAGTCCCTTTTCATCCTTTCCACCCCACCTTGCATATCAACCCTGTTGCAGATCTTTGTGTCATCTGCAAAGAGACATACTTTTTCTTCCCTCTGCAATGTCACTTATAAAGACAATAAAAGGACCTGCCCCATTACTGAACCCTGTGGCACCCCACTAGTAACCCCCTTTCTTAACTGTGGACTCTATTTATTATTAACCTTGGTGTCCTGTTGTCCAGCCAGTGTTTTATCCAGGCTACCACCCTGGGACCCACTCCCAGGCTGGCTAATTTGTTTATTAATCTTTGTGTGGGACTGTGTCAAATGCCTTGCTAAAGTCTAGGTAGGCCATGTTCACAGCCCCTCCCTGATCTACTACTTTGGTCACCCAGTCAAAGAAATCAATTAGATTTGTCTGGCATGACCTTCCTGCTGTGAATCCATGCTGCCTTAGGTCCTGTGCCCCACTGGCCTCTAGGTACTCAACAATTCTTTCCTTCAGAAGTGATTCCATCATTTTCCCTACCACTGAGTCTAACTGACAGGTCTGTAGTTTCCTGCCTCTGTCTTGCTCCCATTTTTGTGAAAGGGAATCACAGAATGCACTCTACACAAAACTATTAAATATTTATTTTCAGTTCAAAGTTTATTCAGTATTATTCAATTACAGAGAGAGGATCTCCTGTTAAATTTATATAACAAGCATACAATGTTATAGTATAAACTTGAGAATAGATCCACTCTCCCCTCTCCCCCATCCCTCCCTCCGTTCACACAGGGAAAATCTATCTGGTAACAGAGTCTCCATTACGAGGTACAGAAGTTCTATGCATTCTGAAGTGATACAGAATAACTGAGGACCCCAGTGTTTGAGAAATTTCAAGATTGATTATGCAAACTAGCAATTGTCTTCTAGATGAAGATTGGCCAACAATTCCTGTAACCACTCATTGTAAGAAATTTCAATCGATCTTTCCAATGCTGCAAGACCAGTCTCTTAACCAACATCACAATGAGGGTTATGTGATATTTTCTATTGTTAACAGTAACCAAAGAAAGATCTCCCAAAATATAAATTTCCGTTGTAAAAGCTCCGATATACCCAAAGAGGGTCAGCTTTCTGTTTAATGATGGCCCAAAGGGGGCTACCTTAGGACATTCCCAAAGATGTGCAGAAAATTACCCTCACTCTGCCGGCACCTGGTACATACGGGTGAGGAGAGCAAGCCTAATTTAGCCATCTTCTGGGTTGAATAATAAAGATTGTGCAGTAGTTTAAATTGTGCTAATCGAAGTCTGTCTTGTGTTACAAACTTGTGACAGGTCTTCAATAAAGAAGGCCAATGCAAATCATGTTCAGGAAAAGTGTGGACCAATAAGAGGATGCTCCCAGGCAGTCTGGCCATTTCAGTTATACAGTACCTCATACAATCTGGAAACAGTGTGCAGGAGACCCACCTGGGGGTTAAATCCGGCAAGGGTGAGCTCGGGTGTTAATGGCACATTACCAAAGGATTTTATTATTAGGTGTTGTAATTGAAATATTCTAAAAATCACAGAATTTGGGACGCGAAATTTAGCAAGGATTTCAGGTGAAGTTAACCACAGGCCATCCAGTCTCTGGAAGCTAGAGAAGGAACAGTCCCTATCTGGGGATCCATCTTAACTGAAGTGGCCTACCATCAATTATAAGGTTGGGGTTACCCCACCAAGGTTGTGATGGGTCCGACGCATGCTTATACTTTAGGAATGAGCAGAGCTGTGAATGGATACAGTGGATAATGCAGCAGGAGTATTTTAAGAGCAGAAGGCAGGGAACTTGGATTAACATATAATAACGCAGCAGGGGATAGCCCATGAGTTTGTATTAAACTCCTCTCTATTTTGAGCCAAATGGGAGTGTAGGACTGCTGCAATTGGGGACGGTCTCCCGTAAGCCATTGTAGGTGCTTATTTACGTGGACTGGCCCAGTAGTAGAGTCCTAAGTGAGGAAGACTTAATCCCCTTTCAATTTCAGTGTTGAAAGCTTATCATAAGTTATCCAGGGTTTCTTTTTAGACCAAATGAAGGCTGAGAACATCTGATGCATTTTTAAACCACCTCAACAGTAACCAGGTGTTCAAAAGATTTAATGGGTAAAAAGCCACGGAAAACATTCATTTTGATGATATTAATTTTACCCCAAAGAGATAGGGGAGTAATGCCCATCTCTTGAAATCTTGTCTAATAGTGGATATTAAAGGATCCAAATTTAATTTTGTAAACCTACTCAGCTCCCTGGACAAATACAAGCCCAGATATTTCAATGCGTTGGGCTGCCAAGAGAAACCCACTGAGGCTGCCACAATCTTTAACGCTTTATGATTCAAGGGAAAACAACTGTCTTATCCTCATTTAATTTATAATTAGACATGGAGCTAAATTCTCTCAGTGTGATAAGTAGGGCCAGTATAGATATGTCAGGTTTAGATATTTGAAAGAGTAGGTTGTTCACGTAGGCCAACACTTTGACAGTTTGTTGCTGGATACTTATGCCCTGGATTTCTGTATTGCCCATAATCCTCCGGATAAATGGTTCCAAATAAATATTAAATAACAGGGGATAAAGGCATCCTTGCCTGGTGCCAGCATGCAACTTAAAGGGATCAGACAAAACTCCGTTACACACTACCCGTGCCATGGGGATTTGTACAGGACCCTTATCCATTTTATAAAAAGAGGGGAACCCGAATGCTGTGAGTGACTGAAACAAAAATTCCAGTCAACTCTATCAAATGCCTTCTTGGCATCCAGGAGATAAGAACAGCAGGAAAACTGGCATCCCTGGAGGCTGAGAAGACATGAGAAAGGGTTCTAAAGTGATCGATCGGATCTACCCTTCATGAAACCTACCTGTTCTGGACCTATAATATCATGCATGGTAAGACTCAAATGGTCTGCCAGGAGCTTCATTAAAATCTTAAGGTTCTGGTTGAGGAGGGACATCGGTCTATAACTCTGGACCCGCTCAGGAGGTTTACCTTCCTTCAGTATTAAAGTTATTAAGGCTTCAAACAGGGACTCATCTAGAACCTGGCCAGAGAGAACATGCTGGAATAGTGAGAGCAAGCCAGGTGCTAATTTGACATGAAAGTTTATAAAAATTAGCAGAGAAGTCATCCGGTCCGGTGTCTTATCCGAGGGCAAGTCCCAATAACCCTGAGTATCTCCTCTAAAGTAATGGGAGTGAATAGGGAGGACTTCTGTAGGTCCGGAGTACAGATAACGTGATCCGCAAGAAATAGGAAAATAAGTGCGAAACAGAAGGATCATCCATGGGACTATACAGCTTTGCATAATAAGACCTAAATTCCAAAGTTATGTCCAAAGGGAAGTCATAAGAGTATCACTCTTTTTATGAGTGGACTCATGACTATCAATCTATGGGATTCCAGCTCTTTAAGCTTGAGGGCCAGAAGATGCCTCTGCTTTGTCCCCTGATCTACCTGATAAGACTGAGTTTTCAAAATAGCAAACTCAACCTTTTCTTAAGATACCCAGATATGAGTCCTTGAGTTTCACTAGGGTTTCTCTGACATGATCAGGGATTGGGGGATAACTCATGCTTGATGGTCTGATTCTGGGACAGTAAGCTTTTAAGCCATTCGTCCTGAGTTTTTCCTTTTGGATGCTAAACCGATCAATAAATCTTGAAGATAGGCTTTCAGGGAGCACCATTCAATATCTGGTTTTCTGGTAGAGCCAAAATTAATATCCACAAAACTGGAAATATGATTGGATACATAAGCTTTATACTCCAGAATCTTTAACAATTGATTGTTAACCTTCCATTGCCACTTCTGAAATGGGCAATGTGGATAAAGAAATCTAGCAGGCAACTGGTGAATGGTCAGAGAACGGTCCTGCTAGTATCACTGAGTCTACCGCAGTGGGATTAAGGACTGGGAAATCAGTATATAGTCAATGCGGAAGACGAAGTTGTGTACAGAGGAGGTAAAAGTGAACTCTCTCTCTCTAATGGTTGAAGAATGCGCCAAATGTCCGCTAACCCACACTATCTAACCAATCCCGAGAGCCCATTGTGCCGGGAGAGCTCTTTACGGGCTTACCTGAGCAATCCATTTGAGGATCAATCACCAGATTAAAATCGCCCCCAGTTATTAAAGGATTTGCAAAAATGGGGAGAGGATATTGAGAATGTGTATAAAGAAACTGAGAGTGTTGGTATTGGGACCGTAGACACTGCCCAAGATAACTTCTTTGGTATAGAGTTCACTTTTCACAAATACATAACGTCCATCAGGGTCCGCTATGGTTTGAATGGGAACAAATGGTATGGACCTGTGCAACAGGATCATAACTCCCGACTTTGGGTGTTACCTCTGCCACGAAACACTGACCCATCTACTGCCTACTGAGCTGCGAGCCTCAGAATCAGTAAATAGATTCCTGCAAAATTCAATGTCCAGCTAGCAGATTTAGATGCTTAAGAATCTGATATTATTTAATTTTGCACCTGGCCCGCACATTCCAAGAATTTACCCTCGTTGTCCCGCCATGTCAGGAAATAAACTGGTTGAAGTATGAGACAATTAACAGGAAGAAAACCTTGTCCCAAATCCCTGTGTGAACTTACCCACCCACCTCCCCTCGAATCCCCACAACCTACCCACATAAACTCTCAAAATCTAAACTTTAAAATCTTTCCCCAACCACCCTGCCACCCCACTTTGCATTTAGCTTAGGCATCATGCCCCAGAATTTTCCCCTTCCGCTCCAGCCACCCTACCAACCCCTAAGTATATGAAACAATAACCATAACAAGGATCATTAACTGGACTCCAGAACCCGGCAGTCTCCCTATGCTTTCCCGGTAAAGCAGCTAGCAGTTCCTCGAGTCCTATACCCTTCCTTTACCTGCCACCTGTACCAATACTCCCTGAAGCTGCTCTTGGCCTGCTGGTCATGCTTAGTATAGACTAAACCATGTTAGATTAGCTGGAACCGTCTCTATATGACTAGGAATGTACTATGTATGGTTGTTTGCCTAAGTTGTATTGTTTGCTTCCATGTGTTATGCTGTATTGTACTCTCGGGTAGTGCCTGAAAATAGTCACCTGTTGGCTAGTGCACTCACCCGGTAAACAAAACTAAATAAATAAATTAAAATGCTGCAACTTCAGGGATTTGCTGCATTGGAGTAGCTGAGGCAATGAGATTGTTAATCGAGAATCAACTTTGCAATCTGAGACATTCTGTGTAGATCAGCTGGCATATTCTGAACCAGGTCAACCCGATGTTGTAATCATTAACCTAAAGTAACACCTTAATATTACATAAATACGTAAATTGGTCTGCACTAGATAAACCAAAACGTCACATGCAAGTGTTCTCTATCACAACAGGAAAATTACACCAAGTATAGAAACTTAAAGGCCAGATTATAGGGCCATTAAATTCTCCACCATGCTACCTATAGAATAAACAGACTAAAAAGAAAGGATAAGGAAACATGGGGGAAGGGACCAAATATCAGTCTTCCCCTGTCATAATGAAAGCACCTATTCTCTCTTGGCCCCATTAACTCATGCCTCTTTCAGAAAGAAAAGGTGTTTCACATTGTCCCTTCACCCCTCTGTTCCCTCCTGTTTTACAAATAACCAACACTCATGTCAGGAAAATTAGCAGATCTTCACAGTAAATAGAACATGCAATTCCCGAATCAGATGTCTTGCTGGGAAGATCGCATAACTCATGTGTCAAAGTGACTAAATGCTTGGGCCACACTGCTCTCAGGTCGAAAAGCTTCTATGTGAAAGAGTCCCCTCTAGATGTAGTGCTGTTGAAGTGACAGAGAGGAGAAACACCTCACCAAGACATCAATGCGAGCAACAAACACCTCCACTGGCCAAATGCCATGCAGCGTTGCTTAAATCATCTTCCCAACTCCTTGTAAAGAATGTAAATGTGGTGACCAGACCCCCAAAAAGGGTAGGCACCCACGCAACTAATACATGCATGGCATAGAGCCAGACATGAAGCACAAGAGTCCAGACCCTAGATTCCACACATATAAAATTCGGGCTAAGAAGCACTGCAGGGGAGCATAGATCTGTCCATCAGCGTGGCAGTATAAGAGAAATAGTCTTTCTGCCCGCGGTCCTCATTTCACTTCAGGAACTCTTAAACAGGTCAGGAAAGGAGGTTTTCAGTTGCCCCAGAGTGGATTCTGGATCATCAAAGTCACCCAGGCATCGGAGATGAGAACCTTTAGCTTGGCGGATATACCATCAGAAACTTGATGTCAGCCGCTATTAATTTAACCACCATAGGATGGAAGGCCATTCTCTTCTGGCAGACAGAGGCAGATAAATCCTGAGCGATTCTCAGGTGCTTTCCTCCCACACGATGTCTTGGAGCTCTTTGATCTTGTTAATAAAGTGCTGCTTTTCCCTAAAGTTGAGGAAGCGGCAGATGACAGTTCATGAAGGGCCTCTGGGGTGGCTTGGGGCGCAGAGCCTTGTGTGCCCTTTCAATAATGTAATTGGCCCCAAAGGCCCAAAGACTGACACATTTTCACAAAGTGAATGCAACGCATTTCAGTGCTGATTGCTTATGCTTCTTGCTTCTTATGCTTCTTGCACAATCCTACACCAAACCGCTGCACACCAACTACATATGCAACCTTTATCAACCATAGTGATATTATTCTTTTTTGAATGCTCTGTTTATTAGAAGTTTTCTATCACAGAAACAGTTACATACAACATATGACAATAGACAGCTACTAACACAGGCACACTAAAATTCCAGTTATATCATTGATATCTATCAGATTCCATCACAAAGATGCAGTCGAGTGTAAAGTCACAATCCATATTCTCAGATAAATTAAAGTATCCCCAGTTGATCATATAGTATTAATCACAAAAACCAATCAGGTGATCCTCTATCATTCATATTGTGCAGGAAAAGCAGGACCATAAGTACCTGCTAGGCCATGGGTTGGCATGCTGTATTTCCACTAGCAAGAGGAGCATTCCCCTTTACCTAACCGTCACTCTGGGACTTAGATGTTCAACCCTGTATGGAGCATTAGGTTTTCAGACATGCTCAAGGACACCATAAAGGAGCCCAGTCCCTCAAGAACACCTCCTTCTTATCTCTTACAATCCATGTAACCTCTCCAGAGCCAAGGAGCGTATAACCAGTCTTAGCCACTCAGTCAGCGTAGGCCCATTTCCCAGTGACCCAGGTGTTCTGAATGCAGTGCCTGCCAGCACAAACAACACCCTTGCCCACCTAGGTAGTGACTGTCACTCCTCCTCCCTTCCACTACTTCCACCCCAAATAGGCAGACCAAAGGGTCATGAGACAGTCAGCCCCCATCCCCTTATTCACCTCCTGAGTACTTCACCAAAACTTAATCAAGACCGGGCATGTCCAGAAGCAATGAAAGAAGGTACCCAACCCTCTGTTACATTTTTCGCAATTCGGTGATACTGCAGGATGAGCTCTGACGCACTGCCACTGAAATATATTCTATGCAAAAATTTATAGAAGGCTCCCTAAATTTATTGCATACCATAATTCTCTCCTGCATAATTAACACTAACTTCCAGTTCCCATCTGACATTTGCAGCCCTAAATCCCTCCAAAAGAGCCTTTGTAGGGCCCGTTAAGTCTGGAAGGTTCTGCTTATCCTGTTTGCCCACTTTCCCAATAAATCCTTTCGGATCTTTCCTGGCCTGACATACCATCTGCTCTATTTGGTTTGGGTACAAGCCATCCCTTCCCCATACCCAGTCTTCCTCATTAACGCTTTCACTTGCAGGTACCTCAAATAATTGGGAAGTCCCTAACCTCATCTCTCACCTGATCTTATTAAACTCACTCAGCTCCCCTTTCTCCAGTAACATCCCCACATATACCACCCTCTTCTCCCATTCTAAAACCCTCCTATCTTCTATCCCAGGAATGAAGAAGGATTCTTCACGATCGAGAGTAAGACAGTCTCCCTCTGGGCCAATCCTTTCCACTGCCACAGATGATCCCAGGCCTCCAATGTTTCCCGAACTAACGGGTTGCCACTTCCCAAATCTCTGTATGCTCGTAATCCCTTACTATGAAGGTAGGCTGTACGCCTCCTGGAGTCCCTCTTGTTCCAGTCCTACCCAGCTAGCCACTTCTGGTGTATGTACCCAATCAGCCATACCCTAAGCTGCACCACCCAATAATATGTACCCAGATCTGGGAAATTAAGCCCCCTGTTTCTATCCGCCTTAAGCCTTGTTAAGCTTATTCTAGGCTTTTTCCCTGCCAAATGAAATCAATGAACCCCTTTTCCAACCATTTCACATCCCCTGTGTTAACCTCATCTGTAGCATTTGCATGGGGTATAGGATGCGGGATAATATTCATTTTATGAGATTTATCCGCCCAATCCAAGACATAGGAAGTTGCATCCATCTCTTAGGTCTGCCAACACCAATTTGATCAAGCAATGATAATTCAACTTATACAACTCTTCCGACCTCCATCCTATTCGGACCCCAAGATATTTAAAGTCTGTCTGGACCACCCTGAATCCCTCTGCTGTACCTCTGGGCCGCCTGGGAATCCCATAGCTTCTGATTTCCTGACATTAATCTTATACCCGTAGAAGCCTGCAAACTTTTCAATAATATCCATCAGGTGTCCCATAGAGTTACGATATCCCCTAAGAATAACAGCATATCATCGGCATAAAGCGCCACCTTATGCTATCTCCTCCACATCGCCTACTCCCACCATGCCCTCATGCTGGTGTATTGCGGACACCAGGGGTTCAATTGCCAGGGCAAACAACAGAGGGACAGAGGGCATCCCTGCCTTGTACCCCTACCCAACCTGAATTTCCCAGAAAGGTAGCCATTCACCATCACCTGCCCGCTTGGCCTTAGGTACATAGCCCTGACCCAGCCTATAAATGGATCCCCCAGACCAAACGGGTCATCACTTCAAAGAGGCACTTCCATTCCACCCTATAAAATGCTTTTCAACATCCAAGGAGATCACCCCATTACCTCTGGTTTGGCCAGCCCACCATATAACATTTAACAATCTACGTACATTATGATAGGACTGTTGCCCTTGATAAAACCGGTCTGGTCTGGATGGATCACCTCCGGTAGAATGTTCTTCAACCAAGTGGCTAGGACCTTGGCTAAAATTTTCATATCAACATTAAGGAGGAGATTGGTCGATAAGCTGAACACTCAAGCTCGTCTGTCCCCCTATGTATTAAGCAAATGTTAGCCTCATAACATGAGTTAGGTAATTCTGGGATCTGTCCGTCCTCCCCACTCTCAAATACCTTCCTCAGCGCTTAAGCCATTTGCCCCCAAAATCCTATAATACTCGACAGGAAACCCATCTGGCCCACTGGCCCTACCCTCCTGCAGCTTCTGTATGGCACTTAGGATTTCTGTTCTTGAGATGGTCTGACCCAACACCTCCCTCTGCTCATCTGTGACCTTCTGCAAAGGCAACCCATCAAGAAACTCCCAGATACACTCTTCCTTTCCCATATTCTGCCCCTATACAGCTTTTCATAAAAACTCCCAAAGCGGTCTGCTGTGGCCTTTGAACTTGTAATAGCTTGCCCTCTGCCCCCCAATCCTCAGTATCCGTGTTGGGCATCTGCCCCTTCATCAGCTCACTAACATAGGCCGGCTTATTCCCCACTCGAACACTCTTCTTTGACAGAAGAACCATGCTTTCCTGCTTCTTCTCTTAATAAAAGAATCAAGGGCTTCCCTAGCCGTTGCCAACAATTTGGAGGCTTCTCCCTTCTCCTCCCCACCCGCATCTCCAGCTCTTTCACTTGCCTTTCTAGTTCTTCCTCTTGCCCCTTCTCTGTTTTCTAATTTTAGTTACATAGCTATTATAGCCCCTCTTATAGGCCTTACCTGCCTCCCAGAAAGTGTCACTAGAAACCTCATCCATGGCATTCGTCTCCTCATAGAACTTCCATTGTTCTGCTAAGTACTCCCTAAATGTTCGATCCTTAGCCAGGTACATAGGAAATCTCCAGATTGCGGGTCTACTCTCCACCCCCGTGATCCTCAGCACCACCATAGCGTGGTCCAAAATGAAGATGGGGCTGTGGCTTATCTCCTTTATCCTTCCACCCAGCTTCTAGGCAGAAAAATATAATCCAAGCAGGACCAGGTCTTATGGGGACTGGAATAGAACATGTACTCCCACCCAGTGGGGTTAACCGCTCTCCAGCTAGCCACCATATCTAAGTCTGCTATCCCGATTTGCCACTGGCACATAGCCTCCATCACCCGCCTCTTACCTGCAGAGTGGTCCACGCTTGCGTCCATAGTCCAATTAAAGTCCCTCCCATAATTAGCCCAGGGAAATTGCTTTCTGGACAAGAAGGCCCAGCAAAGAGGACTAGAATTGTGGGTTATACACTGCCGGTGCATAAACACAACCAAATGTAAGTGCCTCCTCACAATATCCCAGTAACAAAAATATATCTGCCCTCCTTTGGGTCTCTCACTACTCTTTTCACCTCAAAGAGCAGGTTCTTATGCAGGAGTATCGCTACCCTTTTGGAGAGGAAAAGAGTCCGCTAGACACTTCCCAACCCAGTTACTCACCAGTTTGGCATGCTCCAAATCTGTCAGGTGCGTCAATTGCAGCAATGCCACCTGTGCCCCCTTCCATCTAAGCGCAGTTAAAAGTGAGGTCCTCTTTACTGGGCTCGCTATACTTTTACATTCCAAGATATGACATTGAGATTTGCTGGGTCACCCATCCCACCCTATAAAGCTTTCTATTTTCAAAGCCATTTCCACTTGATATTGCTCTGCACACATCCAAGTTGTCATAGCACTTTCAGGAATATTCGTACACCGTCTTTGATTTCTGCACAGTCGACTGCGTCCATAGAAATATAACCAGGTAACTACAGCAACAATGAACACAATAGTTAACCTATCTAACATAACATTTATATCTACATAACCCTATAACCCTCCCCCACCCCATCACCCTCCTCCCCTCCCGCTCTCCTTACACATTCTACTCTTCCACCTCCCCTCCACTACTAATTGCTAGCATAGCACAAGTGTATGTTTTAAGACAAGAAAAAAACAAGCGTTCAACAATTCTCCTCCACAACCGAGATGTGCATCCCACTGCCCCCAGCAGCCAAGTTCCCTCCTTCCGAAAAATCCCACCGGAGTCCCCAACGGGACCAATCCAAAGCCCAAGACATACCATGCTGTCCCATCTTTTACCTCTGGGGTCCCCCAGTGTGCCCCTCCCTCCACCTACATCTGCTTCCCATCCATCCGCCTCTCACCCTTCCCTACCCACTCTAGCAGCTCATCTTTGCATCTCCCCATCCTTCTGGGCCTCTTTTCTTTAAATCTTAATCATAAGAGCCATCCGCCTGTCGTAATATCCTCCCATCTAAATTATCTATCTGCCAGGCAGTCTGCCTCTACCTGAAGGATTCGCCACCCTCAAGCACTGCCCCCCAGGGCAGAATCGACAACCCATCATTGCAGCTTTCATCATCTTCTCAGTACCATCGTGCCTACACCCCACTCCCCTTCCCCAGGTGCTGACCCACCCTGAAGGGGCAGTACCTAACCACTCCTCCCCGCCCCATCTCCTCGAGCCAGTGCATCACACCAGGAGAGCCGCCCACTCCAACACAAGAAAAACAATAGTGGAGCCATAAGTCACATCCCTCTTATCCCGCTCTGCTACCTCCCCTTAAGCCCATGAGCAAGGGACTCCCACAGTGCAGGACACTTAAGAGAGCAAAGTACAGGAAGGGACCAATCTGCAGTGTACACCGGAGCATGCCCAGCTCACTCCCGCCCCCCTCCCACAATGGTCCCATCACCAGCCCCCAGTCCAGGCTCCACAGCCCCCAAAGTGCCCCCAGGATCGCCCACCAGCACAAACAAGGGAAAAAAAAGCACTTGACGGACCTCGGCAACATCCCGAGCCCCACCACATTGAGCTGTCCTATTGAACCTGATCTCCTAGGCAAATCCTTCACCACACGGTTTGAGCATGCCTACCCAAGCCCCCACCGCCTCCCTCATAACCCCAATCTTAGTAGACAGTTCGAACCCCCAACACTTCCCACTCTATTACATTACCACCCCATCCCCTCCTCAGCCCAGATTAATGACAACAGATGCAGTGTAAGAAGCCAAACAGTATCAGAGGGGCACGGGGCCAGGCGCGCCATCAAAAACATCGCCAGGCCCACCCCGCTCCTTCCTTACAGGTACTAAGAGTGCAATCCTGTGGCCACTCCCTTCAAATTCTCAGCCTTCAGATGCACTCCCAAAGTCCAAAAGTCCAGTAAAGTCCCCAGGGAGGCAGAGAGAGAAACACATCAGGGCTCAATCTCCAAACTTCTCGGCCCCTATCAGTCCAAAGCACATCAATGTCGACTAGGCCAACACCCAACCCCTCTACAATCGGACTCCTCAGCATGAATGGGAGCACGGCGCCAACAGGAACACTTCAAACATTATTTAGTTCTTGGTCTGTACAGATAAGAATGGTGCACATCAAAAGAAAGAAATACAGGCTCCTTTCAGCCAGCCTTCTAGCTCTTCCCGACTCCCTCACAGCTGTTCAGCTTACTTTCTCTTCAGGGCCTTTACAAACTCCTCCACTTTCTTGAGCTCCCAGAAGGAGTAGGTCACCCCTTCATGCTTAATTCTGAATATGGCAGTGTAAACCAAGAAATTTTCCACTTTTAGGCTCCTCAGCTGAGCCATAAGCCCGTTGAAAGCCTTTCGCTTTTTCAGCAACGCGCAATAGTCCTGTGAGAGGAACAATCTGTGGCCTTGAACTCAGGGAGCCCTGGGATCTGTATGCCTTCAGGATCATCTCCGATCCTGGAAATTATGGAAACACATAATTATCTGACGGGGAGGCTGATCCGCTGGCGGCATGGCATGACGACTGCTCTCAATGTGCTCTCGCTCCAACTTAACCTTGCCATTTTTCATGTTAGGCCAAGCAACTCAGGTAACACTCTGCTACAGAAATCAAGGGCATCGTTCCCTCTGAAGCCCCTGAGACACAGGTTTAACCGCCTGTGGTAATTTTCTTGATAATCGTGACACCTCCTTGAACTCCTTCAGCTCCCTCTGGAGAGCTCGGACTTGCCCTGGCACTATTAGCACCTCGTCCTCCAATCTGGATATTCTTTCCTCAGCTTCTGTCAATCTAGTTCCCTGTTGCACCTGCTGCTCCAGAACCTCCTGTAGTCTATCATCCAGCTTGTCCTCCAGCTTCACCAAACGTGGCTCCAGGACTGCAATTACTTGGCCCATCAGCTCCTTCCCTAGGGCCGCAACATCAGCAGCCGAGAGCAAGACTAGGCCTGCATTCTCCCTCCAGGGCCCAACATTCCCTTCTTGCTGGTTTTCCCAGTTGCCCACTGGCTTTTAGAGGGCATGGGGGTCAGATACTCTTCCATCGCTCCCTCCACCACCCGGCGACACCGTTTTGTCCGCTCTGGGGTAGAAAATTCCATACTTTAATATTTATTTACCAGCTGACTTGATGGAGCTAGCGGTAAATGTGACTGCTCAGTTAGCTGCTCATTAGCACCACCCAGTGATATTATTTATTTATTTATTTATTTTCTGCCTCCCATGCTTCCTGGCCCCACTCCTTCAGGATCCACAAGTTCCCCAGCCCACTGCCCTTACCTAGCCCTCCTCTGGTTCTCAGATCACAGCCAATCCCAGGATATCCCGGCATATTCCTTCACCAGGTGGGTCCCCCCTCCTCCAAGGGGAAGGGCACGGGGAGAGGGATGCCCCCAGCACACACTACTTTAGGGCCGGAGATGCTGCTGAGGAACTGGAGGCCCTGGAAAGGTACTGGAGGTACTCAGGGAATGGAGAGCCATCATCTGGTGGCCAGCGAGCAATTTTCCATTTTTTCTGTAAGGGGCAGCATAGTGGCGTCATGGCATCGCTGATGTCCACTCCTCCCCAGTTAGCTTTGGGCCATGCATCCTGTGATACTCCCAGCCTCCGCTAGAGCCAGCAGGTGCCGGACCAGTCCCTCCCTCCCCCAGAGAAGGAGGCGTTCTATAGGGCGTTCAATCCTTCCCCGGCTGGTCCTCCAGTGACCCGGCTCATTCCTCAACCCGGTCGCTAGGCGCACAGGCGGAAATCCAACCACTGCACCGTGGGCCAGCAGTGATATTATTTTTAAACATAAACTGAAATATAGTCTCACTTAAGGTGTTTCTTTTATATCCAATGTATCATTTTAGATTTAAATTCAATACTGTCCATAATAGCATGAAAGCAGTGATTAAATAACTAAGTGACTTAAACCATCATATGCTTGCGTATTCTTATGCTTAAACCAATATATTTTCTGCCTCACTTTGGGATCCACAGCTTAATTTTTATAAATATTTAATAGTTGAGACTTCCTGCAATGCACCGTGCTGCGTAGTAGCTTTCCCTAGAGCTCCAGCCACCCGCTTCATAAACTACCTAACTGATCTTAGATACGGTAATTTTGCCAGTATAAATAGCGATATTTAGCATTGGAATTCTGCGGGCATGTGGGGAAAGTGTTATAGTGTTAGAAGGAGGTAGACATAAAAAAAATCATCAAGCACACCGCCGGTGACGCCAGAAAAGGCCCCAAAGAAGCCTCAGGCTCCAGTTCCACACTGGGAGCGGATGCCAGTGCCAGCCCTGGTCCTTCTACCTCAGATAATGAGCCGCTCACAATGCAGTGGTTCTTAGAAGAATTTAAGCCTTTTAAAGAGGATCTCCACACTTTGACAACAGGCTTTACCTCCCTTACCCAGAAGTTGGATGAGGTTGCACAAGAGGTTTCAGACAACTCAGCGCAAATCTTCTCACTGGAAAAGTGGCAGGACAGGCTGGATCCTGAACTGGCTGCCTGTAGACAATGCTTCACTGAATTGGAGCAAAAGTGGAAGATCTCGAGGATGCAGCAGGAGAAATAATGTGGTTATTGTGGGTATCCCGAAGGAGAAGAGGGCACGACCCAATCAAGTTCATACAAAAGTTTCTGGAGAAGTTAGCTGGCCCTCTCCCTTTGTTTGTTGTTTGTTGTTGAATTTTGTTGACCCAGTAAGCCCACTGGGCCTAGAAGTACCTTTTTCAGGGGCAACCGGGGGAGATACAGATGGTAAGCAATTGAAACTGAACCAGATTAAGCTGTTGGTGGTATATTGTAGTGAATGAGGGAAATTTGGCCAGGACACGGGGACATTCTCCTACTCTTTTCGATAAGTGCCATGGGATATTTAACATCCACCTGAACTACCACCAGTCCAGGCAGATGGGACCTCGGTTTAATGTCTCATCCGAAAGTCTTGGGTCTGTAATAATGAATTTTATTGAATAATTTGAAAATATTATATTTATTTATTTATTTAGAATTTGGTAACCGGTAAGCCCACTAAGACCAGTGATCCCTTTTCGGGGCGACCTGAAAATGGACAGATCCTGAAAAGTAGGGGTTACACCATGAAATGTTGAACTACTATAGGATGTACTGACCATTTTGAAGTAAATAAATGTGCAACTTTCTTCAGCACTTACCTTTTGAAAGTGTGATCCTTGGATTGCTTCATTTGCATTTTACATAGCGACATAGAAACAGAAAATAATGGCAGAAAAATGGCCAGCAGCCCATTCAGTCTGATTTCTGTCTTATAACTGGACCCTGCTTTAACAAAGATTTGAAAGTTGACATAGGGGCCCAGATATTCAAAGGGTGGCACCTGGCACAACTGAGTTGTACCAGCATAACCCCAGAAATGCACCCAGGGTAATATTCAAAATGGGACTTGTGCAGTGCAAGTCCGCTTATCATCCGGCTGCCGCTCGAATGACAGCTACAGTATCAGTTGTAGCTCATTGGTCCACACTGTGGACCAATGGATATGTAGTGCATACTGTTAATAGACATTCACATATATGTGACTGAGCTACTTCAGTCGATATTTGTGAATGACTATTACAGTATGGATCACGGGCTTACCGGCTGATACTGTAAGCTGTCATTTGCTGGCAGCCAGGCAGTAAACGTGGTGAATGCAGCTGCCCACCAATGATGGGGGAGCTGGGTGGGCAGGAGTCCTGGTGGGTGGGGTGGGGTTGCCACTGGACCACCAGGGTTGTATGTCTGTTGGGTGTACGGTGATCAGTGCTATGGGTAGGGTGGGGGTACTACTAGACTGCCAGGGACTGTCAACTGTTCTATTATGGGGATCAGTGCTACAGGCGGGCGGGGGACCACTAGACTACCAGGGCATATTCCATATGAAATGTTACAATGATCAGCTACAGGGAGGGAAGGGGTGCCACTAGACTACCAGGGATTCCATAACACATTATTGTATGGTGATCGGGCTATGGGGGTGCCACTGGATGTCCTCTGTGGGCACCACATGTGCAGGGCACCAGGTGCATTTCACTGGCTTGCCCTGCACAATGCATGCAAATGGGGCCATAATGACATGCAAATGGCCCCATTTGCACCTTGCATAATTATGACCCCATTTGCATAACTGCTGGCTGAATATCAGAATTTGTGCACAGTGTAATACTGTTGCACTGGCACAGTTCACATTCCTGGTATTTCAGCCCTGTCAGGAGATCGCCAGTGAATCCTATTTGTGCAGTGCGATTACCTGCTATATTCAGAGGAGATTCACCGTGGCTCAACTACTTTGAATATATCCCTTAGTTGCACCAGCGCAACTCAGTTGTGCTGTACAACCACATGCACCATTGCCTAGTGCAGTTCTGAATATTGGGGCCATGCTGTACAAACATTATCTCTGGGACCATGCACTTACAAATTTCATAACATTTTGTTTTCTGGTATTAAAGATACTGGATCTTAAAATCCTGCAGTTTACATAATTGTAAACTTTTTGTACAAAGTGCAACACACTTTGGTGACTTATAACCAGCCACCCTTAATGCTAGAGAAGTGTTTGGTGCCATACATACCCTAGGTCAGTTGAGATACAGAATCTTGGGGTGGGGGTGGGGAACAATTCTCCTGTGTTACCCAAATCAGAGAACAACAGAAAAGAATATGGAAATCTCAGTATGTAATATTTTTCACAAACAGTGAATTCCACAAAGTTTTATTGCCTCATTTCCCCTTTGGATTAGTCTACAGATGCTCTTGAATACAATTTAGCACCATTGCTTCCTGATCCCCAAATGCCCTACTATTTAATTACTGTAATTAAAAATAGAAAATAAATATTCCCATGGAGTGTAGCAGACACCTCTCCCCATCCCCAATGCTGCCCAGTATGTAGTAAAGAACACTTTCCCCATCCCTGATGTCTCCCACTATTTCATTAACAACTAAAACATTTAAAAACATTCTTATTTTCCAAATATCTTCCCATTTCTCCCTCCATGGGGCTTAAAGAAGTGCAGTTTCAGCATTAGCATCTTAACAGGAGCAGAGCAGTAACACTTTTGGCAATTATGTAAATGGTAAATCAATGAATGCCCTGCCTTCGTGGACCTTGTATCTTCAACCTTACACTAGAAAGCCCAGATAGAAAACAAGAATCAAGCTATAGCAGACTAAAATAACAAATGTTACACTTATGTTGGCCAAAAAGCACCGAACCATAGTTGGCACTGGCAATGACAGAATACTGTCTTGAGGCTGTTCACAGTAGTGCTAGTGCCCTACTGCCACAAATGTGTGTCACAATAAGGGCTAAGCACTGGCACAAAGCACTCACTAAAGAGAGAGGGACTGGGGACATAAAAATTAGAACACAATGATCAAAGCATCTTTTTAGAGATGTTTCTCTTCACACAGCACAATTTTTAAGTTATCAAGCGCATATTGTTTGATTAAATATTATGTACCCCTCATAATATAGTATTCTATGTTATAGTTACGGTTTCAGTCCATCTATAGAAAGGAATGTCTCCTGATCTTTCTGTTTTCAATCATGAGGCACCCTGTGAATAATTACATTAGTATTAAGATGCAGTGATATGTAGGGAAGGATGCTGTTAGTGGTGTTGAACTCATGTATGGGGCCATTGTCATGGGTGGGCACCAATAAGATGTGAATATAGCTACAGATATTGCACAGTTACTTTATTGACATGCGTTAATGTTTTATTACAGAAACTACAAATATGCTTCACAATATTACTGCAGGTTACAGCTAATCAATGATTTATGGTCAAAGTTATATCCTTTAAGTACTTTGTTTCTGTTCCACTAACAGTATCTGCATGCTGGTGTAATGGAGAGTTTAAAGTGGCTATCAGCTTGTTAACTTGCAGTAGAGTGGCAGAGAATTATCAGTTAAGTGCAATGCAGAATAGTATGCCATTAATCTAGCATTACACAGGGTTAGTTCAAATGGAAAACTGATCTGTTCCTGTTTCCATGTCAATAGTGAGCCCTAAATACCTAGTGATTATCTATACTGTACATGCTGTTTTAATTTTTTAATAAATACTACTTTGAGTAATGCTGTCAAATAATTGATAATTACATTGCCCACTTTTGCAGAATAGAGTGCAAACAGGTGCACTGACTTTTTGCAAACCATAGTTAATGATTTTTTTTCTGTGTAGATCAACAGTATAAGCACTGAGATTCAGAATTAAATCAAGCCAGAACCATCCATTTATCATGTGATCTACAGTAGAGTGAGTCAACCAACCTACAGTACATGAGTAACTCTTGCTGAGAGTTGCAGTCTAGTTCAGTGCTAGGGCATTATCCATATGTTGTACTGTATGTTGGGTTTTTCCCTCTTTGCTGCTACCTGTTAAATACTGTGCATGCTCTAATAGGAGTGACATAAATGTTTCCTTTGATGTCACATGCAGCTGCTTCAAATGCAGCGTGTGGTTTGCGACTCTTGCATTTTGTAGTAAGTGTCAGCATTTTATATGATGCTGCATCCTTAGTCCTGATGCTGTCCCTATCTTAATTACTCTTTTCATGATGATTATTTCTTGCTAGTTCCTGATGCTGTATCACCAACTTTAAGGGTTTTTAACAATAAAATATACATTTTATATTAACAGTCATCAAACATTCCATGAAATAATTAAAATTATTTTGTTTGTTTCATTGCTTTTAGACACAAAACTGTGTTTTTTATACAATACAAGTAAAACTATTATGGCAAGAAATACTGAGATATTTCTGTCAGAAATAAGAAAACATATAGAAGCTAATTCTCTGGCTACAGACACCCATACTTGCCTGCTCTATTCCACCGCCAACCTGCTCACCTTGGAGGGCGCCTGTGCTACCAAACCTGTTTACATGCCAAAAATCCCTGCTAGGACTCCCCCAGGAGTCACCGCATCCCTCAGCTTGCATCCCCATCTGTTGCCACCCGTAGCTCAGTTAAGGCCACCTTTCTGATGCCCCATACCAAGACCTCCAAGCCCAAAGGTCCTTCCACTACTGCGCCCCACATGGTATGACTCCTCCACCCTCTGTCACTAAGTCTACCAAAGTTGGTCCCTTTAAGGTCGCTCCCCCATAACCACCTCTTTGGCACCGAAGCTGTAGTTGCCCTTAATCCAACCCTAATGTTGGGGTCCCTCCCATTTCTGGCCCATAGCCTTGACAATGTCCATTGGACTGCTTCCCTTTTTTTTTTTCTTCTCACCCCTGTCCCCCACCCTTCCACATAGATATTTCCCGGTATGACCAGGGTTGTGACTTCTACTATTGTTATGCTTTATACAATTGCTATTTACTGCATGTAACTTTATTCTGTAAACCACTGTTATATTGTGTTCTTTTATCTGTATTGCACCTGTATGTTAACACTGTTGTATCTCACACTGTAACCATGTCTACCCTCCCTCATGATGAGGTGCCTTTGTAAATGAGTCCCTGACTCAAAGGTTGTAAATCCGACTTTCAAAAATAAATAAATAAATAAAATTACTTCTAGTGCTTGCCTCCTCCTTGGCCCTGGTCTTTCATCATGCTTTCATGTAACACCTTGATGCCTCTGTCCTCCCTTTGATACTGGTCTATCTTCCCGCTTTCTCCAGCCTTCTTTTCACAACTCTATCTGCACTCATCCACAATCTACATGCAATCATACTACAAAAGTCTTAACTCCCTTTCCCTCTCCCCGTAGGCTCCCACCGCCGCATCAGTTCTACTGACCTATCCATGGGACTTCACTTCTCACAATGTTTATCCTTCACTTACATATTACATGCCCTCCTGGTACCCCATCTACCATTAGTTGGTGGTTCTCAAGCCCTTTTCATGGCTAGTACTAGTGACTGCCCTGGTAAATGAATTAACTGGTATTTATATACAGACAACATGGTTTATATACAGTTGCATGGGTCAATGGTGGACCTTCCCCTGTATTTGAATCCTCCTCTGTTATGGCTTGCCTTGTCTTCCTTTATCATTTGACTCCCTATTACTGCACCATTGTGTTTGTGTTTATATACTTATTTGCATGTATTTATATGTTTTTATGATGGATGTTACCGACCCTGTTCTAACCAGGTCCATCTAGTAAAAGAGCTCTGCTCAATGATGTTTGCCTGGATAAATAAAGATTTTGACTGATTGATTGATTGATTGAAAATGAAAGTGTGTGACCTCTCTCCTCCATTACAGGTGCTCGCTGCAAAACACAAGTGGTACAATAAACAATGCCCCAGCTCTTGTATATGCACAGTATAATGCACATTTAAGATGCAGAACATATAATACAGTAGAAGCACTGTCTTGGAGGAGACTGGTGACACAGGACTGCCTGCATTTTTTTGGGATATTAATAATATAACAGTGGAAAGGGACAGATTACATAGAGAATATTGCCAGTGTTAGGCAGTCAACAAAACAGCCAGGAGGGGACTACAGTCCTTGAAGTTCCTACACCCACCACTTCCCTCACAGTCCTGAGATGAGGGGTGGTTGAGGGGAGGGAGTCTCTTACTCTGTCCTCTCTTCAGCTGAATAGAACAGCACAGCAGGAGACAAGTGGATTTTGTATTATGCCCCATTAAATTGTTAAATCCTTAGCACACCCAGATTGTCTTAATTGTTGGCAGTTTGTTGGCATAGAGACCATCAGGTAACAGTGTGGTAATATAAAGCAAGGGAGGGAAGGAGACAATGGACTTGATTACATGATATTAACTCCACCCTAGAATGTGCACACTGGAGAGGATTCTGTCACAGCAATGGCATGCAAGTGGAAACAAAACACCTTTTCTTGTTTTTTCCAGAAGGGACGCTGTATCTTACAGAACAAAAGAAAATAGTCATATAATTCAGTAAATTACAACTAGGTGTACAATATCAAACTGTAACCCCCCATCCCCACCATGAGACTCAAAGGCCATTTCTATGTTTGTAAAAATCAAAACAGGATATATTAAAATCACAATTTACAGTTCAAACAGATATCTTTACATCTCATATTCCCAAGGGTAAGGGGATCACCTGGATGTTAAATCTCCATGCATAATATTTATAAATAATATGCCTGCAGCATAATAAAGCAATCAGGTACTGACTTACCCTTGTAGATATTAGATGTATTGTTCTCTATTTGTATATGCTGATTTACTTGCATGCTGTTTTTCATTTTTACAGACACTTAAAGGTTGCATTTTGTGTCCACTGTTGGAGGGTTTCAATCTGATATCCAACCCAATCCTCCAGGCACATCAAATTTACTTTTTAACATTAGAAAAGTTGTGGCTTTTGCTTGCATCACAGAGATTAAAATCTGAAACCAGGAACTGAAAGATGATTCTTGCTGATGGAGACCCCAGAGGAACTGAGATGCTATACTGTATATAACTGGCAAATTGAACTGCAGCTGATTTAATAAATGTGCGTGTGTGTGTGGGGGTCATATTTGTAATGAAGGGTACTCTTGGCTGTCAAAGTGTTTCATTATGTTTATTGACTTACCACTTAAAGCAAAGCAAATAGTATCCATTAGATTATGTGAGGTATGAACTAATCCAGTGCTTGCCTGTATAGTTGCTGTACTCAGAAATGTAAATGTTTCTATTACAAAACTAATAAAATACAATTACAAAAATACAAGTGCATCATTTTGCTCAGTGTGCCTTTCCTGGTGAAACAATTCAATAAATAAATAATAATATAAGCCACAACTGAATTCTATTATCACTTACAAGTTAGCGGATAAAAAAATTGTTATAGTTGACAGAGACATGAGGGGTAACTGCTGGAATGGGTGTGTCCCTTTAGCTCTTTTCTCCCATTAAGGGAACCCAAAAGGAAGCTGAAGCTCAAAAGGAAGGTTTGCTCAGGGTATTTAGGGATCGTGTGTGACTAGCCACCCAGAGAGGAAAAGAGAGAAAATAACAAAGGGAAATCTCTTCTTTTCATAGCTGCAGTTCCACCAGCCTAGAAGCATTCCTTGGTCCTACTGCCAAGTGAGAGGTCCAGTTTAAGGCTCCAAGGACTGAGGGCAAATGGAAGACCAAGATGGAAGGAGGGCAAAACAGCAATAAAAATCAGCACACATACAAGATGAACATACACTTTGTCTAACAGCAAGGCACACAGTGTCAGTCATGATTAAATGCTGTCTGAGTGTGACTGTCCAGTGACTGATAAAAAACTCCATGTTAGAACAGGTGTAACTCATGGGATGCAGCTTGGTAGATAGCATGGCCCAGCCTGAACCTCCTATGGATTATTTGTTTTGTTCTTCATGGATGTACAGTACTTGACTGTGTAAATAAATGTTTTTTTTTTAGAAAATACAGGGTTTTGACATTTTAATACCGTGGAAGATTCTTTCTTTGAAGAAAACCTTGACAGCCTAGTTTACTAGTTTAATATTTCTTATAGGATAAAGCCACTTTACATAAACAGTTCTCCACTGTTTGTTTTTATTGCTTGCCACTGTCACGGATGATGATAGCACAGTGAGGCAGAGGCCCATTCTCCTCCCCACTGTCCCTCTGCTGAGCCAGGCTCAGCCTCAGGTCACAAGCCTGGTTCTCTGGTAGACACTTTGGGAGCACATTTAAAACTGCTGCAAAAATAAATGACACTGATCCTTGAGGAAAACTGAAAACTTGGACTCCAGTCTTTATCAAAGAGTAACAGGTTGGTGATGTAGAACTGAGGGCAACAGCACTTGGTGTGCTGAAGGTATGATTGGGGGGTGGGGAGTGGCAATCTCTGACACAGCTAATTTATCACCAGTAGGTTACTTAGCATTAGAGCCCACCCGTGTTCCTGTTCCTGTCTGTTGACCAACATGCAATGTTATGTTTAATAAGTACTATATTGAGACCTTTGCTCATGTGCTAGAAATTGTCTTTCCTGCCATCTGCTCCCTTCATATATAGACACCCACCCTTAACTGGGGACTGCCCACTGACACACTCTTTTTCTTTTTCTTCCAATCTCTTTTCCTCTGGTCACGGTCTGGGGCCTCTCTCAGGTGTCCTGCCTGTTCCTGCCCTGCCTGAAGTCCACCCACCTGTGCCTCCTGTCTCCTTTTCCTTTATCCATGATCAGCACCCGGCATAACCCCTTCAGGGTGGGGCCACCCTCCTCTTTGGGTGCACTTAGAGACAGACTCTGACATGGGAAAGAACCCAGGTGGAGGAACCTGGAAGGCCAGGCAGGATGGACTCAGCCTTGGGTATTGGGGTAGGTGCAGGTCACCTACCCCTCAGACAGGGCTTTCCTTGTTCTGATGATCTCTTCCCCTTCTATGTGTGTGCATCCCTGATGTGAGGCACAGCAACCCTTGCCTGCATCAGGCACGCTAATTACATGCAGCCGAGTGTGCTGCAGCACCCCGTCTCCACTCAGGAGCCACTGGCATGCCAGGCGATCACCAACCTCCCTCGGGAGGAGAGAGCAGCCCATCAGGCACTCAATCCTCACCCGCCCCTGCCATCCCCAGTGGCCCAGCTCACTCCAACCCAGGTCACTGGCGTGACACAAGGTGTGGCATCCAGCACCTCAACCCTCAGTGCCACCAGGCCTCGACAACTCTTGATTTTGGCTAAACTGATCCACATACTGTATGAAGCCTGAAGCTTGGTTTAGCTGTTTTAACCTTATAGTCTTGTTGCCAACTGCATAGGGTACTATGCTTTTATGCTTTGCCTAATCATACATGGTGAGGAGTTGACTCAGTGAGGCATAAGATGGCAGATGGTGGCAGATCTTCCGGTAGAGAACTGCTTCACTCCTTGGTTTCGTCCAATGGCATGACCTCAATTTCTCTCCCAGCGGACCCTGGAGCATGGAGAGATGGGACAGGGACTAAACAATGAAAATTAATGAACAAGATTTGGGTGCCTTGTTCAGGGGGATGGCATCATGGAGTAACACTTTGGGATAGGTAGGATCTCATCAGTGGGTGTCAACCCAGTGGGTGTCAGGGTGGGAGAGAATTGAAAACTGCTATCTTTCAATAACTAAATAAATAGCTTGAACCAGAGCTGGGGTTGCCACCTCGGCTAACTCTTCTCAATGGATTGCAGAACTGAACTGTCCCTTTGGTCTTCACCACATCCCTGGTAAGCACTGACCACCCACCTTACAGATGTGACTTTCAAACTGGACTTTAATCTGTGAACAGACTTTTGAACTGATACACAGTCCCAAACTCATCTATCCTTACCGCTAGTAAATCTGTTATAAGCCTGTATAACAAAAATTAGGACATTTGTCCTGGCAATAGCATAATGCTGTTTTAGCCAGGATAGCCACAGTTAATCAGGCACTTAATTAAAAGGATCATGGAAGTAGCTTGTACCTATAGGGCTATACTACATGTGAAGTAGCTGAAAATACACATCCCACTACTTTCCTCACATTCAGACACAATGTCCCTGCTGTTGTACAGTACATGTCTGTTTGATTGCTGGAGCACACAATTTCAGCTGTGCCTGATAGACTGACAAGACTCAGAGTTGTGAAAGTCTGAGAATGTGCAGCCGGACTTACTATGAATCTGGCAAGCCGATAATCATGGAAGGTCATTAAATAAAAACATGACACACATTTCTTACAATCTGCTTATTCAGCACCATACAGTAAACAGGGCAATGAATCTTAATCTACTGATTATCACATGAAATGGGTGAGTTTTTTCTCCCATTTCCTTTAAAGTACTGTACAGTATATTGGAAAACCTTAAAGTGCAGTCTTCTGTGGCAGAGAAATTGACATGGAAATCAAGGGCTATGGGATGTGAAATTATTTTGCCTGGTATCAAAACAACAGTGCATGACCCTATAATGAACTTTGTATATAAATATAAACTATATTTTTTTGAGCTAGAACATTGTATTTTTCTCTGTGCAGGTGTAGGGAAGCTATGCATGGTTACCCCAATGTGACTCATCTTTTGGTTCAAGCAAAATATTTTTGGATCAGTTGTAAGAGAGTAGCAGAGGGAGGAGTAAGGATTTTTAATATTTTATCAGTTGGGTCAGAGGATTTGTTTGGCTCTGTGCCAGGAGGGACTGGGAAGAAGAGGACTGTGGGGACACCTTCTGGAGGTTTGACACACACCATGGCAGATTAACTGGAAACAGCACCACCTGGCACATTTAAACTGCCAAAATGGCAATAAATTAATTCAGCACTCACATACTACAACCACCTTGGCACGCCCTCAGTACCACACATACCAAGGTATACTGGGTTACGGTGGAAACTTGTATATAGCTATCAATGTATATAGATACTGTCAGCAGATAAGGCCACCAAGCCCATCCAGTCTGCCAGTTTATGCTACTCTGATGAAGCAACCAGTGACCTCATCTGGTCATTGGTTTTAGCTTTTCTTCCTATCTCTAATATTCCTTTATTTCTGTCCCATGCATGTCTGAAGCCTATCACTGTACAGGTGGTCACCACTTACTGGGACAGACTAGTCCATGCATCCACCACCCTTTCTATAAAAGAACTTCCTGACATTTCCCTTATGTGGCCTCCCATCAGTCTCATGTCATGTCCTCTTGTTCTGGCACTACTTTTAAACTAGAATATGTTGTCGTCTTTCATCTTGTTCATGCCCTTGAGGTATTGAAGCATTTATATCATGTCACCTCTCTCTCTCTCTCTCCTTTGCTCCATCGTGTACAAATTGAGGTCTCAGTCTTTCCTCATAAGGCTTGTGATGTAGGTCCTTCACCATTTTGGTCACCCTCCCTTGCACTGTCTCTGTTTTGTCAATGTCCTTATGAAAGTTGCCTCCAGAACTGAACACAATACTCAAGGTGAGGCCTCACCAGTGTCTTGTACAGTGGAATTATTACCTCCTTCGGCTTGTGATTCCCTTACAATACACCTCAACATCCCAGTGGCTTTCCCTACCACCTTGGCTGTCTGCCTTGCAGCCTTCAGGTCATCTGTGATTATGACCCAAGTCCTCTCCTGCTTAATAACTGACAACAGCTGTCCTCCAACATGTAGCTTGCTCCAGAGTTTCTGCTCCCCATGTGCATGATTTTGCATTTCTTTGTGTTAAACCGTAGGTGCTATGCCTCTGACCATCTCTCCAACCATTCCAGGTCCTTTCTCATCCTTCCATCCCTCCAGGGTATCCACTGTGTTGTAAATCTTGTGTCCTCTGCAAACAGGCAAACTTTTCCTCTAGCCCATCTGCTATGTCACTCTATAAAACCTTGAAGAGGAATGGCTCCAGAACTGACCCTTGAGGTACCCCACTGGTCACCTCCCTTTCCTCTGATTAGGTTCCATTTACCAAGACCTTCTGTTTCTGTCTCGTAACCAGTTTCCAATCCAGTTTACCATCTTGTGCCATGCTACCTAGCTTGTTGACCAGTCTCCTATGTGGGATGGTATCAAAGGCTTTGCTGAAATCTAGGTAGGCAATATTTACTACACCCCGTCTACTGTCTTTGTCAAAAGTTGAAGAAATCTGTTAGATTAGTGTGACAGGACCAGACTGTGGTGAACCCATGTTGCCTTGATCAAACACCACCATAGCTTCTAGGTGCTCCAGTATTCTTTCCTTGATGAGTGTCTCCATTGTCTTTCCGACTACAGAGATTAGACTAACTGGCCTGTAGTTCCCTGCATCTTCTTTGCCACTGTTCTTGTCAAGAGGACATTTGCCCTTCTCCAGTCCTCTGGGACCACTCCAGTGTCTAGGGACTCACCAAACAGGGCTGCCAGAGAGGCTACTAGTTCAATTCTCATTTCCTTCAGACCCTGGGATATATGCCATCTGGAAGCATTGTTTTGTCCACCTTCAGCTTTGCAAACTCTCCTAGGACCCTCTCTTCTGTGAATGGACTGGTGTTCACCTACTTATTCTTTGTTCCTTTAGAGTCTAGCTGTGGGTCCTGCCCATGCCTTTTCATAGTGAAGACCTAACATAAATATTTGTTCAGTATTGCTGCTTTCTGCCTATCTCCCTCTGCTATCTCCCCCAGTTCCTAGAAGCTAGCTTCTCCCCTTGCTCTTCCTTCTCTCGCTAATGTACATGAAGAATGCCTTGTCCCTTTTTCTAACCAATTGAGATACTCTTTCCTCTGTTTGTGCTTTAACACACATCTTGCTGCTTTTCCTGCTCTCTGTGACACTTCTGTTGTATTTCCTTGTCCTTGTCTCTTTGTGTCTCTTTATACTTCCTGAAGGCTAGCCTCTTGGCCCTTACCATTTCAGCCATCCCCTTGAGAACACAAATGGTTTCTTCTCCTTTATTCTTGTTTATAGACCTAACATAATTTTGTGACCTCTGCTATGGACTCCTTGATGTGTGCCCATTTCTCCTCAATATCCCCTAGCCCCTTTTTTCCAGGGTTCCTAGCTGAAGTCCCATCCTGGTAAAGTTTATCTTTCTGAAGTCTAAGATTCATGTTTAATATTGGTTGACTGAATCCCTGTGTCCACCTTGAGCCACACTGTATGGTGGTCCCTAGACCCTAGCTGACCCTCCACCTTGAGCCCTGCTATCCTGTCCCCATTGGTCAATAGCAGATCAGAATTGCACAGTCTCTGGTAGGTTGCTGCACCAATTGTCTAAGCCAGCCCTCTCAAGGAGTCAATGAAGTCCAGTGCCCTGTCAGAGGTCCCTGCTGGGATGGACCAGTCTATTTCCAGCATGTTAAAGTCTCCCATCAGTAGTACCTCTCACTTTGCTGCCATGTCATTCATCTTTTCCAGCAGTAGTTTGTCAATCTGTTCTACTGCCTGGTGGTCTGTAAATGACCTCTGTGTGAATGGCTATTCCATTGCCTGCCTCAAAGGTGACCCAAACTTCCTCCATTTCCTCATGCCTGTTCTGAATTTCAGTTGCCTTGATGCTTCTTTGATGTAGAAGGCAACCCACCCCTTTTTTACCTGCACTGTCTTTTTCTGAACAGGGCATAACCAGGTATACCTATGTCTCGGCCATGGTTTCAGGTGTACTATGTTTCGGTTATGGCCACTATGTCCAGATCAGCCTCAGTCATTACAGCCATCAGGTTGGGGACATTGTTACCCAGACTGCAGGCATTCTTGTGCATGACTTTCCATGGAAAGTGGCATCCTTTTGTGCCCTACCTGTGTTTTGCCTCTTGTATCATCCTACTATTCCTGCCATCTTCTATGTGGTACTTCCTTTTACTACCTTTCTGGTTACTTATGGTTTAGGTCTTTTTGTTAACAATGATATCATCTGGCCCTGTGCACAGCCTTTTCTGCCCTGTGGTACTGGTGTATCAGTCCACAGCATAACATCCTGGTCCTGCTTGACATGTGCCTAACTTGTGAGGAGAGCTGTTTGAATCTCCTCACTCCTGACAGCCCCCTACCATGGCTATTTTAATTTCTTGCTCAGGAAGCACATAGACCTCTCATTGAGGACAGACATTCCATTCCCGAAAGGATGCAGATAATTTTTTTGTACAAGTGTGCATCATCCCAAATGGTAGCCCATGAAATGTAGCCAAAGTTGTTTTTCTGCACCAGTCTTTCAAACACTTGTTGAAGCTTTGATGCATTGCCCCCTTCTCTGACTGGTTGCACCTCTGAGAACATAACAGAGTTAGCTAAGTCCACCGGCACCTATCCAAATCTCTAAAATCTTCCTTAACCTTCTCCAAGTTAGTCCTGTCTTTGGCTACATTATTTGTCTCCAGGTTGACAATGACATCCAGCCCCTCCCCAGCCACAGCCTTAGTGATCCTGTGGAACTGCTCCCTCTCCCTCACAGTTGTGCCTCCTGTAAGACAGTTTACCTCTAACTCCATCTTGATGTCTGTTCCCAGTGCCATACCCCGAACTACTAAGTCCCCCACCAGGAGAAGCTTTCTTCTCCTTGGGGTTCTCTGGCCCCATTCTCATAGCCCCTTCCTGGGGGCCTGCTTATCCTCCTGGTCTCAACCTTGGGTTCCTCAGGGCTCTCCCTGAGAACATCATATTTGTTCCTTAGTTGGATCAAATGGGGATGTGCTTGAGCTCCACCTTCCTCACCCTCCATGAGCCCACCATAGTCCATCCAGGTCTCTGTCTTAGAAACCTCATGACAGTGGCTGGTGGTACAGTGGTCCTTGGATGGGGTGACAGTTTCAGTACTCCTGCCAGCTGTACACACCAACCTGGCCACCTCCTCCCTCAACCCAGAAAAGTGCTTACAAATGGGGCAGCACTGCAGTTCCAAGAATGTTCTTATGAATACTGCTGCTCTGCGTCCACTGCACTGCACCACTCCTTGTTCAATCCTATGAATTCCTGATGTATACTCTTCTACCTCTTTACTTATTTTGTGTGTGTTTTTTGTTTGTTTTTGTGTGCTTGTTTGTTACTGTATCCTATGTGGGAATGATGACCTGCCCACTCGAGGGCTGACATCTATAAATAAAGGGCTAACCCTGGGGTGGATGGGTTGCAGGATGGGAGGGTGGAACCAATGCAGCTCCCTAGCCAGAAGCAATCAGCCCTTCTGGCTTCCAATTCTGTTGCACTGCTCCAGACTCCTGGGCCAAAAATTCAGCCAAATTAAGCAAGTTTATCAAACACAAAACAATTTCAATTCACACACCTGTAACATGATACCTGCTGAATGGAGACATCTTGGGCTAGAAGTTGCTAGAAGCCTTAGTATTCTGCTTTCAAACAAAGCAAGCTTTTGAACTAGGGGTGGGCAAAGTTGTGAATTCGCTTTCATGGAACTTAAAATGTTGGAAATTTCATGGAAATTTTGGAACTTTTGTCATTGGTGAAACTGGATTTTCTGAGGAATTTTGTGAGTTCTGCAGACTTTTTGTGAACTGCAGAAAATGTATATAAACTGCAGAATATATTCTATTCACAGTTTAATGAACTGTCAGTGAATGAGTGCCTGTTTGTACAACAATGTGGTCATTCACTGACAATTCAGTGGGCCACTGGTAGTAGAGGAGAGAGGAGGGCTGTGCTGGTGGCCCGCTCAGGAGCAGGGTGGGTGGGAGAGGTACAGTGGCAGATGAACTGTCAGGCTGGGGTTCACTAGACACCAGGAATTGGGATTATTTTTTATAAGGGATTGGTGATGGGTAGGTCCACTAGACACCAGGGATTACTGGGATTAGAGGGGATGAGCTGATGGACTGACTGGCTGTTTTGTGGATTAAGGAATCCAGGATAGGAGGGGGTCCACTAGACATCAGGGAAATAAAATGTTTTGGGGTGCCATGATCTGTGGATGGGGGGCACTAGAAACCAGGAGGGTCTGAGGAAGGGATTGAAGGTGGATTAATGAATTAAACTGTGGTTAAAGAAAAAGCCTCAGTACTGACCACTGGCAGTGATCCTTTCTGGGATTTTTCCCACAGTTTAATAAATTAACCCACAGTCTGTATATTTATTCCACAGCTTTAAGTGGAATTTCCACAAAAGTTCCAAAATTATTTCTGAACTTTTGTGGAAGTGAAATTCTGACTTTAGCCAAAATTCAGCCAGCGGAAATTGTTTTTGCACACCTCTATTTTGAACAGCTTAAGCCAAGAAATTCAGCCAAATGAAGAAAGCTTAGCAAATATAATAATTTCAAATTTCTCTGAAATTTTCATATACTTTCTATGATGCTTTGCATTATTGTGTATGAATAATTTAGTGTGAAAGTAGACTGACCAAGCTTCTGTAATACTACAAGTTAAGCTGAATGTTTATGTATGAAATGTTTTACAAACAAGGATTTCTGGCTCAGAAAATAAGGACAGTTACTATATTTGAAATGGAGACACTAAAATCATAACTGGTAAAGAAACTTCACTGCAAAACATTTGGTAGCAGTGTATAAATGAGTGGTGGAGGTTAGTGCTAGTACTGCAGGATCTGGAATATTCCTCACATACTACTTGAAGAAAAAACAAATGCTATAAAGGTACAGTATGTCGCTAGTTAACTGCAAGATTCAGTGTACATTAAAATATTTCTTATATTCAATTAGCATAACTTTAAATTCAGAACATTAATTCCAGACTAATTTTCACTTTATAGAAGACAGAACTGAGATAAATTACCTTTTCACATGCTGCAGCGCTTTCTTTTCATAGCTACAGCAAACAGTGTTGTAAACCTCCTTACAAGCAATTTTACACCCTTTCGACTGACCGGTATAACAACTCCAGATTTTATTTCGGTTGCAGGTTTTACTTGATTTGTATTTGCTTGCAGTTCATACTCGAGCCTCCTCTAAAATTGCTTTAGAGACTGCTCCATATGTCAGGTTCAGTGCAGCTGACACTGTGTTCACTATGACATCACACTGAAATATAAAAGGTCAAGTCACATGAAGAAGCTGGCAAATGGATAGAAATGTTTGAATCTGCTGACAATCAGCTTTTAACTCCATAGTTTCCTTCTTACTTAGTGGGAAGGTTTTCCTTCAGCCCATTCACAAACCCTAGATCAGATACCCACAGGAGCTAATGCCACTGCCCTGTAGATACCATTGCTTATCCCAAATAAATTTTCCTGTATTGTACCTCCTCATGACCTTCCATCATGTACCCTGTCCTCAGACTGTTTAGCCTTGCCATGAGCAGGTCTAAACAAAACCAGTCCATGTGCATTTCCCATCACTAGATATAGTGTGCTGGAAGAAAAATGATTTACCATTGTACTTTGTTTCTTCCAAAGAATCCATCAGTATTGACTAACGCAGTTATCCCAGTTGGGTTCAGCTGCCCCGGAGGTGGAGTTTATGCTAATTATGCCAAGAATTAGTTAATCAGGAAACTGTAAGAGAGTGCTACCTGCAGATACAGCTGAAGGCTAGTCAGATTCATTTCGAAGCTAAAGGGCAAAAGGCCCCAAATCCCTAACCTAATCTAGTAGTAAAGAAAAACTGAGGAAAAAGAACAAAGAAAAGAACTTTCCAACAGGTGAACTATGAACAACATGTTAAAAAAGTGGAGCATTCCTCAAGATAAGTCCCAACAGTAAGAAATTTGGCCCAAGGCATGCATTGCAGAACTAATCACAGTTAGGTAATGTGAGGGAAGCAGGGTGGGAGGTCAGCATACTGAGGATCCCCGAAGAAACAATATTACTATGGTAATTCATTTTTACCTTTGAAACAGGTTCTGCAGGACTGCAGTGCCAAATTCTAAATCTGACCTGAACTGTACATCCATGCAGTAGTGTTTTGTGAAGGTGTGTACAGTCTTCCAGGTAGCTTCTTTGCAGATGTTGAGAAAGGGAAGTCCCTTGCAGCTGACAGTGAGGTCACAGTGCCCTGGTGGAGTGGGCCCTAATGCCCTGAGGTGACTGTTTGCCAGATTTACTGTAACAAAACTGAATGCAAGAGACAATCCATTAGGAAAATGTTCTCTTGGAGGCTGGCCTACTTTTGCCTACCTCACCACAGGTGAGATAGAACTGAGTATGAGAGACCCTGAACTGCTTGGTGTGCTCCAGTTAGTAGGCCAGTGCCCTTCTGACATCCAAACTGCAGAGCCTGTACTCATGAGGAGTGGATTTGTCTGTGAAAAAGACAGGAAGTGTTATGGATTGATTCGGTGAAGTTCAGACACCACCTTGGGAAGGAACTTCCTATTTGTCCTGAGGACTACTTTATCATTGTGGCAGATAATGTGGGTTTGGTTCAGTGCAAAGAGCTTGTAGCTCTGAAATCCTTCTGGCTGAAGTGATGGCCACTAGGAAAACACTTTTCCAGGTGACATACAGTATTTGAAATCTGCAGTAGCCCTAGGCTCGAATGGGGCTCCATGAGTTGGCTATGCACAGGTTCAAGTCCCAGGGAGGGACAGGTTCCCTAAGTGGGGATGAAGGTGCATTAGGCCTTTGAAGAATTTCTTGAAAATAGAGTGAGAAATTATGGATTTCTCCTTACCAGCAGAGATGTAGGCCAAAATGGCTGCTAGGTGAATGTTCAGAAATGATGCTCTAAGCCTGATGCTTTCAAATGCACCAAGTAATCCAGCAAAGAAGACAGGATGGCTTACAGTGGGTCGATTTGCCTGTCTCTGCACCAGAAAGAAATCTCTACCATTAGGAAACATAAGTCTTTTAGTGCTTGGCTTCTTGGCCAGCCAAAGGATTCTTAGGACCTGTTATGAATACTGAGAGTCCAGGAACTCTAGTTCCTTGTCACTGGGTGTTGGTTTAGGATAACCACAAATCAGGTGCTATAAAAACACATGGTATCATTTATCATTTTATTTTCATCAAGTAAAATATACAGAAACAAAATGGTAAGTCAGACAACTGTTTAGTTTCAACAGTTTCTAAGGCTTTCTTCAGCCCAGCGTGAATAAAATAGTGTGAAAGCACACACTACATGGAGGTCTTCCACCTTCCTTAGTCAGTATCCAACTGACAACCCTATCTATCTTTTCAGCACTGAGGTAGGGCTTTTAAAAGCTTACTAGAAGTTGGAAACATTTTCCAGTGCATTTTGATTAACAACAGATATAACTTGGTTGTACATTTGCTTGCTGCATGCAGTGAAATACTACTGCTTTCACTGGCTGTTTTATTTATTTTAGAAAGTACTACTAAAGCACTTGTTTGTGCTTGTATTTGGAACCATGCATCTGTGCACTGTCAGGTAGCAGGCAGAGGTTTTTGTAGTCAGTTTCACTCTAGGACTATAAATCAGTTGGAGCTCAAACTTTTACCAGTTTAAACATCCTAACATTTATTTTGCTGAGTGCCTTATCCACGGATGAGTGGACGATGCATCTAGCAGACTCTGGGGCTACATTTGTAGGAATTAAATTTCAGGGTTTTGACCTACCTATCAATGCTTCTGGATCACACCTCAGTATTTCTACAAGCTCTGCTGTGAGCAGGCACATTTGGCTGTACATTTGTTTGCTGCATGCAATGAAATACTGCTGCTTTCACCGGCTGTGTTATTTATTTTAGAAAGTACTACTAAAGCACTTGTTTGTGCTGTATTTGGAGCCCTGCACCTGTGCACTGTCAGGTAGCAGGCAGAGTGTTTTGTAATCTGTTTCCTCTAGGACTACAAATCAATTGGGGCTGATACTTTTACCAGTTTAAACATCCTAACATTTATTTTGCTGAGTGCCTTATCCACGGATGAGTGGACGATGCATCTAGCAGACTTTGGGGCTACATTTGTAGGAATTACATTTCAGGGATTTTGACCTTCTACCAACACTTCTGGGTCACTCCCGGTATTTCTACAAGCCCTGCTGTGAGCAGGAAAGCACGGGCAAGTGCGCATGGCCTGCGTGTGAAAATGCGTGAAACATGCACATCTGTGTGTTTGGTGGTAGGCAGGGTGAGGGAGTTCTCTGGTGCTTATGAAGTAAGTTATATATATTGCATATCCCTTAGTGTACTGCAAATATTTGGAGATATTGATACAAGCCTTGTGTATTGTATTTTATTTACCTTACACTTGGGAGATAAACTTTCAAATAACTTTCATTTAGTCCTATATGCTATTTCGTTATACACATAATGTGCAGGCAGTTTATTGGAAGCACTGTTTATAGATACAGCTATTTGGTGTATGGAAGCTATTTGTCCCTGTCTTAGATACTAGGATCCCTCATATAAAAGAATCATGATCAGTTGGTCTGATATCATTAGTACCATTTTAGAACTTTAGATCTGTTGGTTCTATTGAATCACTTGTATTACTCAGGAGTGCAGGGTAAATTTAGAGCATGGTGGGTGTCACTGACTTTTAGTATTAATGGTCAGCAAGCTACACAACTGATGTCATTTGTGTGAGCCTTGGCCCACCAAATTATACAGGGTGCATTTAGCAGGGTGTGTTTGGTATATTCTGCCATTGATCTCTTCTAGTTTCTTATTTATATCACACAGCAAGTTTTGAAATTATGACATCGCCATCAAGTTCATTGTGTGACATTACCACTATTACTACAACTATGGGTGAAACTGCTTATAAATGCAGTACACGTAATATGTTTAGTCTACAAGTTTTAATTAATGACTCTCATCCTTTTCAGTGCCCTAAGTGTACAGAAAATGCGGTCTTACAATGTCAGATTAATATGTTTTACAAACGCTTGGTTGCACTCGAATCCAGTCAGGATATTTTGTGTAAAAAGCTATGTGAGACATGTGATGTTCCTGATACATGCTTTACTTCAACATCACATAATCAAGTTCCATCTTCAGCTTCAGCCCCATTAATATGACAGGTGATGACTGCCTTATTCCTATTAGTACTCCTGTGTACTCCCTAGCTAAACTTTAAAAAAAAAGAGTAAGAGAAGATGACCCCAGTCAGGATACTTGCTCTGATGATTCTAATTGGTGTATTGTTCAGAGGACTAAAACTAACAAAAGAAGGGCTAAAACATTTAATATCCCACTCCAAAACAGTTTTGATCCTTATCCTCTTCTTAGTGACATAGTAGGATCCAGTGTTGATCCTCCAACTAGTGTCAGCTCTCACACAAGCACTTTAGTGATTTGGGCATGACACATTTAGTTTCTCTACCCCCAGCCCCACCCTGTCTTCGATGCCCTCTATTGATTTTTTCGTCCAATACTGCAATGTTATTATGTCTGAAGGTGTGACACCCTCTTTCCTTCTTAGTGAGGCTGTCACTCATTCTAGACAAATATTTGTAGTAGGTGATTCTATTGTAAAACATCTGGAGAGGGCTACTTGTGAACCAGACAAATACAACAGGACGTGTTCCAGCTTTAGTGGAGCAAAGATTGATGATATTACATGTATGCTGAAAATATATTCAGTTCTCAGGATCCAAATCTGCTCTGTATTATTCATGTGGGTGCAAACAATATTTATAAAGATTCAATACATTATATTAAATCATCCTATGTTGCTATGACAAATAAACTTACTGAGCTCGGATGTGATATTTATTTGTCTGAGATTTGCCCATTCCCAGATACTCTACTATTCTTAACTCAAAATTAAAAGCATCAATAACTGGCTGCAACAGTGATGCTCTGCGTCAAGAAATTGCATGCATCACTCATTGGGAGGCGTTCTTGGAATCACCCTGAACATTTTTGTTCTGACGGTCTACATCTTAGTAGACAGGGCAATGCCTTATTAGTAAGCAGTATTTGTCAACAATTAATAATCATTTAAACTAGATCATGGGGGAGTCAAGAAAATTTCTACGCTGAATTTAGGCAAATCCTTGAGTCAACATCTGAAATTCCTTAGTTTTAACGCTTAGAGTTTAACTAAAAACTTGATGAACTCCATCTTAAGATACTTAAAATGATATTGATATTATTACTGTTTGCAAAACATGTGGAGATGACAACTCAGTTTGTAACAGTCAACTACTGGGTTTTGCGCTCATATTCTAAATCATAAGGATAGACAGGGCAGGGGTTGCAGTATTTATAATAACAAAATTAATGCTGTAAATATTTCTACTACAGTTAAAATACATGATATCCCAATGGAAACTCTATGGCTTAAAATATTTCTTTCTAATAAAGACTTTCTTCTTCTTTGGTCATGTTACCTCCCCTAACTCATCTATCCAAACCTTTGGTTGCTATATTGTCAGAATTTGAAGTTGCAAATCAAATTGGTAATGTCATCATTTCTGGAGATTTAAACATCCCAGATGTAAACTGGAATTATTTCACTGTATCTAGTTCCAAGGGTAAAAGCTTTTAGCTATCTGTTTAGACCTAAATATGAAACAATGGGTCTCATCCGCTACCAGAGGAAATAACATCTTGGACCTTGTCCTAACTAGTGGAAATTTAGATAGGTATTAGAGATGTTAATCTATCTGCCCCATTGGCGACATTGATCATTAGTCTGTCCTTTTACTTAACATATAACTATAATTCCTCCATTATTTATCTGTATGACAAAGCAAATCTTAATGATCTTAAGCACAACTTAGAGGTATTTGATTGGGCATCTGCTTTTCTACATCACTCTCCTCAACAGTGTTGGATTGATTTCAAGTCAATAATCATTAGTTTAAAGGACACATCCGTCAAAATTAAAAAAAACTGATGGAAACAGACTCTAAATGGAAGACCTATAATATAAATAAATTGATTAAATATAAAAATAAAAAATATAGGAACTTTCTTAAAAGTAAGACAACATCAAATTGGGAGCTTTACAAAAAGCTAATATGAAATGTAAATCCAGTATTAGAAAAGCGAAATCTAGATGGGAACTAAAGTTAGCACATTCAGCCAATAAGTCCAACTCAAAGCAATTTTATTCTTATATAAATTTCCAAGGAAAACACAGAGTAAGGTCGGGCCCTGATAACAAATAACAATAATCTTATCCATGATTCAAAGTCCATGGCTAATGTATTTAATAATGAATTTTGCAAGATTTTCACACAGTCGGATACGTTTACTTTTAAGCCTATTCCAAATCATTCTGACCCACCTATTACCTTCACTGAGGACATTATTAAAGACAAATTGAAAACACTGAAAGGTAAATTTTGCTCTGGTACAGACAATATGGCTGGTCATTTATTATATCTAATGGCAGACCTTCTTGCATTTCCACTCAAGCTTTTGTTTGAACTCTTTATGTTAAATCATTTTATACCAAATGAATGGAAATAAGCTTTTGTTGTTTCCATACATAAAAGGATGTGAAACACCACTGGGAGAACTATAGGCCCATTAGTCTAACGCCTGCCATTTGTAAAGTTATGGAGAGTCTTCGTAAGGACATCATTTCTCCTGTTATTAACAATAGTGATTTAGAGCAACATGGTTTCAGACGGGCAGAAGTTGTACAACAAATTTGCTTTGCTTTTATGAACACTTTAGTTCATTTTAGACAACAAAATACCATGCAATGTTGTTTTTATTGATTTCAGCAAGGCTTTTGATACTATGCTCATTGGGCTGTAAGTCTCAAACTCAGGAGACTAAATATAAATTTCTATATAATAGCCTGATTGAAAATTGGCTTTGTAATAGAACGTAGAAAGTTATAATTAACGGTAACTTATCAAACATTGGCAAGGTCTTGAGCTGTGTACCGCAGGGTCTGCTCTTGGTCCGTGTTTATTTCAAGTTTTTATTTCTGATTTTACCCAAAACTGTGTTTCTATTACAACCAAATATGCAGATGATGTGAAAATTGGGGACCATGTTCTAATCAAGACCAGATAGCTCTTATCCAACGTGATCTTGATACTATTTCAATTTGATAAAAACATGGGGTATGCACCTAAACACCACCAAATGCAAAGTGATGCATCTTGGATCAAATAATCCCACCTTCTCATATACTGTAATATTAATGGTTCATTGCTCAGTGCCTCCACAGATGAGAAAGACTTAGGCATCACTATCTCAAATGATCTTACATGTTCCAAGCATTTGTATTTTGTTATTAGTACATCAAACAAGGTAGTGTGGTCAATTCTTGAAATGTCTGTTCTAGAGATTGTGAAGTACTTATGCCTTTGTTTAGGTCATATGTCAGACCACACCTTGAGTATGCCTCACAGATCTCATTTAAAAATCAGGTGGTAGATTTCTTGAAAAGTACAAAGAAAATTTACAAAAAATATCGGTCTTAAACTTCTATCTTATGAAAATAGATTAGACTCTCTGAACTCATGTCACTCTCTACTAGACGTCTGAGAGGTGATCTATTATTTTATATGATGTTGTACATGATCCTTATATCATGACTGAGTTAGCCTAGAATTTAAATTCTCTACACACTGTATCAGAGGTCTTCCTTATCAGTTAATTGGGAAACCCTTTAGGCATAATAATAGGACATTTTTTTACTCTTCATACTATAGGGCCTTGGAACAAGCTCCCATCCTCTGTAGTCATGAGTGACACTAAGAACAGCTTTAAACAATGTCTGGACAAATTAATTAACTCTGGGTATAACCTATCATATTATCATTTGGTCTAGCATAAGAGCATTATGGGCCTCAGCCTACTGGCTCTTTTTCCACATCTTAGTATGAACCTTAGTATGAGCATGATACTAGCCACTGGGGGCCAACATTGCTCCTTAGAGAACAGTTATTTGGCAGCCACCTGGAGCACAAACATAACTTGTTTGCAACATTGGAAAGGGCAGAGCCGAGGTCAGAACATTCTGTGCTCTCTAAACTCTCTTGTGGGGTCAGATTACCTCATAATGTCTGCTGCAAAATATATCTTAGAAGGGGCTGCTAACATCTAGAAAAAGCAGACACAAACTTTTGCTATTCTTATATTAGGACAGCCCTCTCATTTTGTAACTTAGAAACATAGAAGTTGATGGCAGATAAGGACCGCAAGGCACATCCAGTCTGCCCTAACTGTACTCTTAGTTTTGTTTTAGGTTAATATGCACAGAAAGCTTTGTAAGCACTTGAGCACTTAATTTATAACCAGCCAACCAGCATGTTGGACATTATACAAAACATATAAACTGCTTGGGAAGGGATTTCAATTTATCCTAGTGGTGTCCATTATGACAGGGGTCACCCTGTCACACTACTGAAGTACCAAACTTTGAGGTGAATAGACTATGCTGGGTATTGCTATCCCATCTGAGGCAGGGTCAGGAGCTTGTGGATCAAGGGCAGGTGAATGGGCTGTTTGATTGACAGGGCAAGGAGCAGAGAATACCAAGGCTGTCTTGCCCAGTCCAGGACCACCAGAATCATGGTGGCTGGCTGACTCCTGAGTTTTAGCAGGACCCTGAGGATTAAATGGAATGGAGGAAGCCATACAGGAACCTTTCTGTCCAATATTGGCTAAGGCATCCACTGGCACTGTGCCTACAACTGGAGTCCTGCAACAGTACAGTGGAATCTGATGACTTGAGGTTGGAGCAAGGAGATCTAGCTCTGAGAGCCCCACCTCCCAAAGACTGTGGCCAGCACTTGTCTATTTAGGATCCACTCATGGTGGCCCTAACTGATGCGGCTCAGGGTGTCTGCCAGCACACTGTCTCTGGGAGATGAATGGCAAAGAGCTGTATGTCCAAGAAGTAAGCCTGAGACCAAATTTTCATGGCCTCTGTGCAGCGCTTTGTGGATCTTGTGCCTCACTGCATGTTGATATAAAACAGCAGTGGTGTTTTCTTGATTTGGACAGATTCACCCTTTAGCATGGTGGCAAAGGCTTTGATAGCCAGGTACACAGCATTAAGTTTGAGGATATTTGTAACACCTAGACTCCTGGGTGACCACGCTTACTTATAGACTGGTTCACAGGTATGCACCCCATCCTAAAAGAGAAGCATCCATGATGAGCACTGTGGAGGGCTCTTGCTGGAAGGGAACAATTCCTGAGATTCACCTTGTCCTTCTAGCAGTCCAGTGCTTGAAGAAGAGTCCTCATGACTGGAACGAGCTTTGACAGAGAGACTTTCCTGGGATCAGTGATCCCTGAGGTGGCACTGGATGTCCCTCATCTGAAACTGGCACCAGGAAATATGGCCATAGTAGAGGTCATGTGGCCCAGGAGCCTGAAGAAGTGTCTGGTGGGCCTTGGCTGTCCCAGGACAAAGGGTATGGCAGGATTTGAAGGTTGTGCACCCTGTCTGATGTGAGCAGGGCCTTTCCCTGCTGGGTGTCCAGCTCTTCTCCAATGAAATCCAGTAGCTGAACTAGCTTGAAATGGGGCTTTTCTGCATTGATCAGAAAACCCAAGGTTTTCAGATCAATGCAGCTCTAGGGTACATTGTGTGAGTCTGAAGGAGTCTCTGACCATTTGGGAAGACTTGTCCACTATCAGTCAGTCATCCAGGTAAGGAAAGACAGACACCTCTTGTCTTCTGATGAGCTGCTGCCACCGCTAGGCACTTTGTGAAAACTCTGGGAGCTGAGGATAGGCTGAATGGCAAAGCTGCAGACTTGTAATGGCCAGAGGGTAGTCTGAATCTGAGATATTTTCTGTGGAAAAGCCTGAGGTGGGACATGGAAATATGTAACCCTGAGGTCTAGGGAGGCAAGTCAGTCTCTCTGTTGCAAGGAGGAATTGCTACCGACAAGGTAACCATCTGAATTTTGAGTTAAACATGTGTTTGTTCAGATACCTGAAATCTAGACTGAGTCGCCAGTAACCATGTTTCTTTTGGAAGAAAGTACTTGGAAAAGAGGCCTATTCCCATTACATACATACATACAAAGAAGCCAGCAGAAGAAGGCCATTTGGTCTATCAAATCTGCTCATATTGCAGGGTCCATAGATTGAGCTAATTTCCCTGTCCTCCCTCCCCACTCCTCCCATCCTCCCTACCCATAATCCTTGCTTTATCCCTATGCCTATCCCAGCCTTTCTTAAAGCTGCCCACTGTCCCTCAGCCAGATGACCTCTTCCGCATGCATTCCAAGTGTCCACCACCCCTCTGTGAAGAAGTGCTTCCTATCCTCCCTCCTAAAACGCCCACCTCCAGCTTAAGACTGTGCTCCCTATTGTTATGGTTGCCACCAGTTTAAAGAGACTCTCTATCAACCTTATTTATCCCTTTCAAGTATTTGAATGTCCTAACCTGTCCCCTCTCTCTCTCTCTCTCTCCTGTCTTTCAGGGAGTACATGTTCAGTGCCCTTAACCTTTCCTTGTATGCCTTACCCTGCTGACCCACTATCATCTTTGTAGCCCTCTTTGGACCTTCTTCAGCAGGTTAATGTCCTCTTTGAGGTGCGGGCACCATTATGAACCCATACTCTAGATGTGGCCTACCGTGACCTGTACAAGGGCAGTATAACCTCCTCTCTCCTACTACTGATCACCCTAGAGATGCATCCCAGCATCTTCATTGACTTTGCTGCTGCTTTCTTGTACTACATGGAGTGCTTCAGGTCACAAGTGATCATCACTCCCAGGTCCTTCTCCTCTGATGCGGAATACTTGATTTCACCCAAGTAATACTCTGTCCTGGAATTTTTGGCTCCAATATGCATAACATTGCATATCTTGGCATTGAAGCCAAGCTGCCAGATCCTGGACCACCTCCACTACTTTTCCAGATCTTCCCGTAGGTCCTGTATCCCTTCAACAGTGTCTACTCTCCCACAGAGCTTGGTGTCATCCACGAATAGGCAAATTTGGCCCTTAATGCCATCCCCAATGTCATTGATGAAGACACTGAACAACACCGGCCCCAGAACAGAGCCCTGTGGGACCCCACTGGTTACTGCTCTGGTACCTGATAGCTCTCTCCCACAACCACCCTCTGTGTTCTATCCCTCAGCCAGTTTTTCACCCATCTGGCCATCTTTTCTCAACCCAAGATCCACCAACTTCCTGATCAACCTTTTGTGGGGCACAGAGTCAGAGGCATTGCTGAAATCAAGATAGATGATGTCTACCAATTGGCCCCTGTCTACTGTCTTTGTGACACAGTCAAAGAAGTCAATCAGATTCATTTGACTTGATCTCCTTCCCATGAATCCATGCTGCCTCACATCCTGGAGACCATGCTCCTCCAGATAGTTCACCAACCTTTCCTTTAGTATGGTCTCCATGAGCTTGCCCATAATGCAGGTCAGAATGACTGGTCTGTAATTCCCTGGTCATCCTTAGGACCACTTTTGTGGAGGGACACTACATTGGGGAAGGAACTTTGCAGTGCATTTGCAGACAGAAGAGACTTTGTCTCAAACAGAAATCTTTCTGTGGGGGTAGGGGTTTTAAGGCCTTGTGACCCTGCTGATTATGGAAAAACAAGTTTTTAACTGTAAGGTAAGTCCTCAAAACACCACCTCCAGCACCCACTTGTCTATGGTAATGAGGTGCCATTGGTGGAAGTAGTGGGTCAGCTCTTCTACTGGAAGGAGGAGAAGGTGACCTGGGCCTTCAAATAAGGGATTTTGTTTAGGCTGTTTCATAGAAGGGTAGGATCCATACATTTCTGAGCCTTCTACACCTCCCCTAAAGAACCCTCTCATCTGAGAGTAATCCAAGGACATGGCATTTTCCTAAGGTAGAAGGTCCTGGGATGGTACGTCAACCTCACCCCTCTGCTTTGGGGCTTATAGGAGGTAGAAGGGTTTCTCTTTGGCTGCACTACTCTGATAGGTGGCTTTCTATTCCTCCACTTTTTTCATGTATGCCTCTGTTTTGTCTCCAAAAAGAGAGTTATTCTCACAGGTGAAATCTTTAGCTTTAGTTAGGGTGTCCTGGGAGAGGCTGGCAATTCTCAACCAGGCAAATCATGTGAGGGACATGCCACGAGCCATGGCTCTTGATGCTGTGTCATTAGCAGCCACAGTCATAGAACTTATACTTTGAGGCCTGTATGGTTGTTTTACTAGTTTCTGTCAAGTCTTGAATCACTTTATCTGGGATATGCACCCTTGCTTTATCACAAGCCTTCATGGTGTGGATGTTTGTAAAAGTACTCAGCATTAAATTTACTTAGCTGGTATTTTCTCCATCTTTCTATCCAACCCTTGTTTGGAGGTGGGATTTTAGAGCACTTTCATAGTACAGTAGTCTTGTGAAGGGACTTGTGACTTGGAAGTGCTAGCTTTTCAGGAGGAGGGAGACCCATCATATCCAAGAAGTCTGCCTCCTCATCCTCCTCGGTGGACTCATGGAAAAGCCAGTGGTATCCACCATGTGTTGGAGAAAAGTAAAATGAGAGGAAAATCCTCCTGGCCATGAGAAACAGCCACATTCTTGGCCAGGAGTTTCATAAGTTTCTAATTCACCCTCTCTTTATCCTCATTCTCTCATATAAAGTGCCCTGGCCAAGACCATGGTCAGATGGAAAGAGTAGAGGGATCTGCTGGGGCCCCCATAAGAGAGCCCACAGCCTGAAAGTTTTATATAGTTGCCAAGCCTTTGCCATTTCCTCTGCAGAGGGTACATCTTATTATACAAAGGCAAAGACATTTCCTGATTTGTAATTGGTCAGCGAGGAATGGAACAGTGATGTTATTACATGATAACATCACTGTGAAGTCCAGGCACACACATGACCTGATAACACACTAAGAAATCATCCGATCACTCCACCATTTCCCATCATTCGAAAAGGCTTTAGGTATGAAGTGCAAGCCCCCACCCCCAACAGAGATACAAGCACATTTCAAATGTTTAACACTCATACACATATAACACATAACTGTTACTGTAGCTACTGAAAGAAAGGGTTTACAAAAGCTGCAGCAGTGCCTTCTCAGTCCCCATTATGTCAGACCAGTGGACGTTGTACTGCATGTATAATAGCATCAGCTTGCCTCCTCAGTACATCCCCAGCTCCAGAGTCCCAACCTGCTTCAACTCACAGGTGGCAACTATCGCTCCATCACCATTGTCCTCGCCTTTCTCCCAGTACACATCAGAAATTTTACAAACTGTACCAGGAGAACATACAAATAAAACTGTAATAAAACCCAACTGGCAGCACTGACTAATGTTATTTCGTGCAACACAGTTCAATCTCTGCTGTCAGCTTGGCGGCTGCACTGAATTAAGTAAAAAACAGGCTCATACTGCTCTTTTATTAACAGATTATACATGATGGTAACATAAAATCACTTACAGATGAGAAGGGCAACAAATCCCACACACAACAACAACAAAGAAGACAGTGGGTGTGAGAGAGAAACACACAGCTAGATAGGACAGAGTATACCACTCCACCTGCTGCACAAATACAAAAAAAAAAAATTGTTTTTGTTTAAATACTCTTCCACAGCACTAAATAAGTAAAAAAATAAAGTGAAATAATTGTATTTTTATTCTAAATATAAGTAACCATTGCATAATAGCAATAAGGCACTCCAGTGTGTGTTATTATGCAATAATGTCATTCTCGGCTGTTGAACACACTCGGCCTGTGACCTCATGTTTGACCACCCCAGTAGTGATGTTATCACATAATAACACACACTCTGGAGTGCCTTTTATTGCTTAATTATACAATAGCAAGAACATTTCCTGGACCCTGATTGGTCAGTGTGTCCTTGGCACAGTGAGGTTATCCCAGCACAACCTCACTTTATTGATTTGTTGCTTGATTGATTCCATCTTCTCTTAAGACACAAAGCTATATTGCCACACTAAAATCTACTAATATTTTTAAAATTTTTTTTTAACAATGAGCCATTGTATAATAGCAATAATGCACTCTAGGCTGTGGGTTGTGCTGGGATAACCTCACTTCTGGGACGTTGGACACCTCGCCTGCAGCTCATGCCTGACTACCCAGACATGAGGTTATCCCAGCACAGCCACACCCTGTCATGCATTATTGCTTAATTATACCACTAGGGTTTCCTTTGTTTTCACTGGGTGGAGCAATGATATATTTTCTTTCTTTCTTTTTAGCAGACACTAAATCAGAAACCTGCTGAATGTCTTTTATTTTTGACTTGATCATTATTTATTTATTTTTGGGACTTATTTTCAACTGTATTTATCTGGGTGGGGGCCTTTAAATAATGCCATAGATTCTTTATGTTCTGATTTTTTCTTTTTTTCCCCTACATTTCACTCCCATCGGAACTTGTTCATGGGGTTCAATTTCTATTTTTTTCTCTCTTTTCTTTCTTTATGTCTGTTAATACATAATGATACATTTTATTCTGTGTTCTTCATACATTCATTTTAAGTCCATTATTTCATTTTATCTTTACTGCTTATCATAAACTACGTGATGTATCCGTGTGTACTGTGCTTTCTTATATACTTACTTATATTTCCAGTCAGGATCTCTGAACACTTTTCACTGACTCTTAATTCCATTGTTATCCTATAACAATATAAACATGGGCCTAGATATTCAAAGGGTTGTGCCATTTACAAGAATAGGTTCATCCATGAAGTCCAAATGCGCCATTCTGCGATATTCAGCAGGAGGCAGTTACGCCACTGGCACCAGGTTGCGCAAGAGAGCAATGCAAATGAATGCATGCTCAACAGGAGGAGGATCCATGCATAACCTGCGCAGCCCGATATTCAGTTGGGTTGCGCGGGGTTGTGCATCACGCCTTTAAGCGCCCGCACAAGCTTGAGCCAAAAAAAGGCTTAAGTCCAGGGCCACCCACAGGTGAGCTGCTGCATTGCAGGCGCAACACAGCAGCTGCCACCCCTGGCTGGCCCTCAACTCGCTCCTGTGCCCCCACCAGCCCGATCGCGGGCAGTACACGTCATGTCCCCCACATCCCACAGCCCGATCGCGGGCAGAACCTGATAAACCCCCAGTGCCCATCGGGGCAGAACCTGTAAACCCCCAGTGCCCGATCGCGGGCGAATGTAACCCTCCCCCACCGAATAACTCCCTGGTGGTCCAGTGGACCGTAAAGCCCGATCACGGGCAGAATGTCACAACACAACCCCCAAACATCTCCCTGGTGTCTGGTGTCCCCCACCCACCCACGGCCCCTCACCCCGCTCCCCGCAGCGGCGGCGCACAGCATCCACCGCCTGCCGCCCGCCGCCTGTCGACTGACTGTCCGTGGGGCTGCACCCATTGGTGCAGAGCTACAGCCAATGGGTGTGCAGCCCATACCGTATATGACAGTCCAGATTTGGAATGAGGGGCGGCAGACGGGTGGATGCTGTCGCCCGCTTGCGGGGGAGCGGGTGGGGGCCCTGTGACACCAGGAGATGTTTGGGGGGTTCTTGTGACATTCTGCCCGCGATCGGGCTTTACGGTCCACTGGACCACCAGGGAGTTATTCGGGTTGGGGAGGGTTACATTCTGCCCAACGATCGGGCACTGGGGGTTTATACAGGTTCTGCCCGCGATCGGGCACTGGGGGTTTATACAGGTTCTGCCGCATCGGGCTGTGGGTGATGTTGGGGCGACATGTATGTGTTCTGCCCGCGATCGGGCTGTGGGAGGTGTGGGGGCATGTAACTGTGATGCCCGCGATCGGGCTGTGGGAGGTGTGGGGGCATGTAACTGTGATGCCCGCGATCGGAGTTGCAGTGTTGGCCGGTCCCCGACGGCTGCTGCCTGGCAGGGTGGCCAGGAGCAAGTCCTTAGGATCGGCGCACCTACTGCAAATGGCATGCAAATGGGGCTATAAAGAGATGCAAATGGCCTCCCTGTGCCTTTGTATAAATTATGGCCCCATTTGCATGTCACCTTTTGAATATCGGAAATTTGGCGCATGGCTAATGGTATTGCGCCACCGCAAGTTGAATGCTCAACTCTGGCAACTTGCGGTAGCGCGAGTTCCACTGCGCCATGCGCAAGTGTTAGGTCATATATTCAGCGAGTTGCTCAACAGCACAACTCCTTGAATATCACTCCTCGCCACACCCCCCAAGAACTATTTTGAGCAGCGAGGGCTTTGCGCCTAGACTGGCTTAGTTTGAATATCTGGGCCATGGGCTTTTTATTTTCCATTAATTACAGGGGTGCCAGCTTGGAATCTTTTAAGATTTCTACCATACATTTGTACTCCTTTATAACTGAAAAAACAGCCTACTTCAAGTGTTTGTCAGATGGTTGTGGAACCTCTGTTTTGGTTTTTCTGTCAATACGTAAGTTAAATAATCACGCTTAGGGTGTCATCCCATGGGAACTTGCAAAACGGGCACAAGAGGAACTAGAGAAAGCAGCAGAGCACTGATAATAAGGTACTCAGCCATTTTGAAGTGGTGCAACTAAAATTTATACTCACAAATTCAGACACAAGTGAAACAGTAAGTGAGGCTATTTATAAAAATGAGAATATTATTGAATTCTCATTTAAATTAATTGAAGTTACATGATAACATAAACAGTATTTAACGATGTACTGACAGAAAAACTGAAACAGGTTCTACAACTGTCTGAAAAACACTTGAGGTAGGCTGTTTTTCAGTTATAAAGGAGTACAAGTATATGGTCACTACCAGCTAGTGGGTCTTCCTCCCTCATTTCCCTCACTGCCTCCACATTTGACAGCACCAAGTCTGGCGTGTTACCTAGTCATGTTTGCCCAATGAGCAGTTGTGTCAGGAAACCCTCCTGGACTGCATCCAGGAACACTTGCTCCTTGGCACTGAGGTGGCAGGGTTGCTCAATGTACTCCCAGCAGATTGAAATCCCTCACAATCACCACACTCCCTTTCTACACACCCGCCTTTATTTTCTCCGCTAACTCCCTGTCCAGTTCCACTGATTGAGATGGTGGTCTGTACACCTCCCAGCCTCAGCTTTCTATTCTTGGTGTCCAGAAGCTGCATCCATAGTGCCTCTGTCCTCCCTCTCCCCCATCCCTCGTACATCTGATCTCTTCCCTCACATAGGTGCTTCCCCACACCTCTCCCAACCCCCGTCTTTCCTGTAAATTTTATACCCCAGGATTGCCAGATCATAATCATTACAGTGGGTGGCCCAAGTCTTAGTCACTGCAGCTTCTGGATTCTGGTGCAAACCCTACATCATTTTAGTTTTCCTCCTCTGGACTGCCTCCATCCTGTCTATGTCCTTGTGGAGATGGGGTCTCTAGAACTGCACACATTACTCCAGATGGGGTCTCATCAACTGTCTATACAGAGGAATAATAACTTAGTTTTCCCCAGCCCTCCTTACTGCCTTCTCACATTGCTTGCCTACCTTTAGGTCATCTGATATGACTACCCCAGGTCCCTTTCCATTTTGTTGTTAGTACCTCCCACACCATTGTGTATTAATCTCCTGGTTTTCTTTCCCAGGTGCATTACTTTGCACTTCTTTGAACTGAATCTACTCTGACATACCTTTGACTGTTCCTCCAACCTTGCCAAGTCTCTTCTCATCCTTTCTACCACCCTTGTGTATCAACCCTATTGCAGATCTTTGTGTTGTCTGCAAAGAGGCATTATTTTCCTTCCAGTCCTTCCACAATGTCACTTATAAAACATTAAAAGGACCGGTCCCAGTACTGAACCCTGCTGTACTCCACTAGTAACTCCCTTTCTTTGGAGTGGACTCTGTTTACTATTACCCTCTGTGTCATGTTGTTCAGAATAATTTTTTACCCAGGCTATCAGCCTAGGACCTACACCCAGGCTGGCTAACTTGTTTATTAATCTTTGTGTGAGACTGTGTCAAATGCCTTGCTAAAATCTAGGTAAATGCCATGTCCACAAACCCTCCTGGTCTACTACTTGGTCACCCAGTCAAAGAAATCTATTATATTCATCTGACATGACTTTCCACTGTGAATCCATGCTGCCTTGGGTCCTGTGCTCCACTAGCATCTAGATACTCAACAATTCTTTCTCTCAGAAGTGATTCCATAATTTTCCCTACAACTGAGGTCAAACTAACAGTTCTATAGTTTCCTACCTCTGCCTTGCTCCCACTTTTGTGCAGGGTATTCACATGAGCTCTCCTCCAGTTCTCAGGGACCACACCACCCTCCCATGATTTGTTAAAAGGGTATTGGTGTCACTAGTTCACCCTTAGTTCTTTTAGAATTTGGGTGAATCCCTTCAGGCCCCATTGCATCAACCACCTTCTGTTTTAAGAGTTCTTTCAGGACCCTTTCTTCTATGAATGGACTGGTATCAACTCCTGATCCAGAGTGCTCCTATTGATTGATTTAGGTATCTCCCCATCTCTTCTTTTGCAATACTGAGCAGAAGTATTCATTCAGTATCCCTGCTTTTTCACTGTTACCCTCTGCCCACCCACCTCCACTTTGTTAAGCCTCACTATCCCTCCTTTGGTCTTTATCCACTCCCTAATGTACCTATAAAGGTTTTATCCCCTTCTTAACTAAGTTGGCTATATTTTCCTCAGTTTGGGCCTTTGCTATTCTGACTGCCTTCCCTTCTTCCTTCTGCTTTAACTGGTACAGTTCTCTGTGTTGCTCCTTCTGTGTTTCCTTATGCCTCCCTGAATGCTATTTTTCTCCCTTACCTTCTCCGCCACCTCTTTTGAGAACCATAGTGTTTTTCCTTCCTTTTGATTTGTTTGCTTCACACAAGGCTTGTTGCCTCTGTGATGGCAGCTTTGATTTTCCCCATTATTCCTCCACCCCTCCTTCTTGCCTGTTTGCTAGTGCTTTTCTGTGGCACTCTTTCATTTTGCTAAAGTCAACCCTCCTAAAGTCCAGAGCCCTCACTTATATATAGCTTGAGTCTTTGGCTGTGTTTATCATGAACCACACCGTTTGGCGGTCACTTGTTTCCAGATGGCTACCCACTTCTAAATCTGAGATCCTGTCTCCATCCCCATTTGAGAGTACCAGGTCTAAGATTGCTCCCTCCTGAGTGGGTTCCAACACTAGCTGTCTAAGGCATGCCCCCTGTAGGGCATCGATAATGACCCTGCTCTTGGATGTGGCTGCAGCAAAGCTGCTCCAGTTAACATTTGGCATATTCAAGTCCTCCATCAACAATAGCTCCCTCTTTTCTGCCATCCTAAGGATGCCTTCTATCATTTCTTTGTCCATTTCCTTCCCTTAGATGTGGGTCTGTATACAACCCCATGTGGATTGTGGTGCCATTTCTGTCTCCAGGGTGACCCACAGTGCCTCCTCTCCCATTTACCCTTTAGTTTTGTTGTTTTGATCCCTTCCCTTAAGTAGAGGCTACTCCTCCTCCCTCTTCTACCCTACCTGTCTCTCCTGTAGATTGTGCACCATGGTATGTTGACATTCCAGTCATGGTTCTCTGTGTACCATGTTTCTGTGACTGTCACAATATCCAGGCATTCCTCTTCCATCAAGGCCACTAGTTCAGGGAGCTTTACCCAAACTACAGGCATTGGTACTCATTGCCCTCCTTTTTATGATGGCCTTACCCTTATAGCCCCATCCCTGTCCTTATTGTTTTGCATTTTTCTCCATTTACTACTGTCCTTCTTCCTATGGACTTCTGCCTTGGTGTCTTCCTTGCTAACTATCCTGTTTTGTTGGGGGCTGGGATTTCCTTTCTTTTCAGTGCATTCCCTTTGGCTAGTTTAAATGCTTACCAATAAAGCATGTAAGCTTATCACCTATGATCCTGGTTCCTCCTAGACAGATGCAGAGCATTGCACCAATATAGGCCTGTATCCCTCCATTGGGACCCCAGTCCCCAAAGAAGCAAAGCCCTGAGATCTGCACCAGTTTTTCAACCATTTATTGAATCCTATGGTCAGAGCAACCTGGCCTCACCCAGACTATAGACAGGCAGCACCTCCAAAAGGTTACCATGCATGCTACTTGTCTGAGGCTCCTCCCAACTCCACAAACTCCTCCTGCACTGCTCTGATCCCAATCCCAGCCACGTTATTTGCCCCTAGGTGGACAATGACATCTGGCTCCCTCCGCTGTGCAGCTGCTCCTGTAATCCTGATGATTTATTCCCTGTCCCTCCAAGCCATGACACCAGGAAGGCACCTACCTCCTCTCCTCCCAGTTCTATCCTAACAATTGAGTCCTCAACTAGGAGTTGTTTCCTTCCCATGTGGGATCCCATGCAACCTTCTGTGGGTCTCCTTTGGGGAGGTTTCCAGCATTCTCCTTGAGTCTCCACTGCAGGTGCCTCCATAGAGGAGTCATGGTCTGCCAGAACAGCATATGTATTGTGGAGAGGTACGACTGGAGGGATGCATCTCTTTCCACCATCCTCCCTTCCCTGAGCCCACTATAGTCCACCTCTCCTCCTTTTTGGCAATCTCTGAGCAGGCTGCAGCCCTGGTGGTCCCTGGGTGGAGAGGAGGTCTTTGAATCCTGGCCAACAGCCTCGCAGATGAGCAACCTCCTCCCTCAGCCTAGAGAGGTGCCTGCAGATGGGACAACACCGCATCCTCCATGATGACTGCTGCTCCAAAGCCACTTCACTGCACCACTCCCTCATGTCTTATTTGTGGCCCTCACCTGTTGCTTTGTATGCTTACTCTTTGCTCTTTCTGTTTCCTCTTTTGTTTTGTTTTTATGTTTTTCTCCTGACTTTCCTACTGCCTTTGTGTGCTTACAGCTCCTGCCCTTCTTGTTCTGGGACAGGAAGTTCCTCTATTCCTCAAGTCTCTTTCTTACTTGATCAGAGTCAGACCTCCAGCAGATAGGGGAGGGGACAGCTACTTTTTCCTTCTAGGACGGTGAGTCTTTTGTGCCTCTGTGATTCCTCCTTCTTGCTCCCAAACAGGAAGTTCCTGTTGTCAGTCAAATCCAGTGCCTATAAAAGTGGAACTGGCTAAGGGTGGGGGAGTGGTGGGGGCAAGGTAGGGCAATATAGTCCTTGTAATAGAGAAGTAAAGTTCTAGCAACACCTCCTTCCTCTTGCTGCTCTCTGGCAAAAGCTATCTAGGACAGTTTTAAATGCAATCACCTGGTTTTCTGCTGCCCAAGCCACACACCCTAATTTACAGCTCTCTTCTTCACCTAGCTAACTGCACAGACAACAGTTCCCTTCACCCAACTCAGACAAGCCCACTAACTCTTATTTTTTATTTGTTTGTTTTTACCCTAATTGAAGGTCCCAGTAGTAATTTCTAGTTCTTTTGTTCCAGTAGTAGAGAAGTAAATTATGGCAGCACCTCCTTCCTCTTGCTGCTTTCTACCAAAAGCTATCTAGGGCAGTTTTAAATGCAAGCACCTGGTTTTCTGCTGCATAAGCCACACACCTAATTTTAGCTCCTTCTTCACTTAGCTAACTGCACAGAAAACAGTTCCCTTCACCCAACTCAGACAAGCACACTAACTCATGTTTTTGTTTTTACCCTAATTAAAGGTCCCAGTAGTTAAGTTCTAGTTCTTTAGTCCCAGTAGTAAGTTCTAGTCCTTTAGTCCCAGTAGTTGAGAAGTAAAGTTCTAGCAGCACCTCCTTCTTCTTGCTGCTCGCTGCCAAAAGCTATCTCCTGCTAATTTGTCAGGGACCCAGAAAGCTTGTTCCCAAAAAGAAAAAAAGGCCTCTCAGCACTGTGGAACCATAAAAAATGGCTCCCCTGTTGAGGCAAAGAAAAGTGGAGAAAAATCACAGAACTGCCTTAAAAATAGGTATTTCTGGAAAATAAGTTTAAAATATAAAATTTGCAGAATTTTACCTTGGCTAAATATTTCTTTTAGTCAGAAAAGTGCAGGAATGCAGAAAAGTGGCATTTTATCTGTGGATATCAAGAACTGAAAATCCACATGAAATGTACAAAAGCACCAATAACTAGCAAAGAAAAAACACTAAAGGTAGCACAAAGAAAAGCAATGACTAAAGCTGTAAAATGAAATACTTCAAGCAAAGGTTTGAAGAGAGCTCACGGCAGACTTGCTCCAGTCATGGAGACATTAATCTTTTTTTTCTTTTTTTTTTTTTTGAGGTTCAGACAACTTCATAGAGAGGTTTCAATTTCTGATATTAATGGTTATCAGTGTATAACTTCCCCTCTTTAAATATCATCATGACCTCCTACACTACACTAAGCTATTGATCTAGGAAGATATTTTATTTTATTTATTTATTTAGCTTTTGTTGACGGGTAAGTGCACTAGACAAATCCTGCCTATTTTCAGGCATGACCAGGGGGATACAGATGAATGCCAACTGACCTTGAACCAGATTAGGCTGTTGGTGGTATCTTTAGTGAATGAGGGAAATTTGGCCAGGACACCGGGAAATTCCCTACTCTTTTCGATAAGTGCCATGGGATCTTTAACATCCACCTGAACTACCACCAATCCAGGCAGATGGGACCTCGGTTTAACATCTCTTCCGAGACGGCACCTCAGAAGTGCAGCACCCTCTCATGCTGCACTACAGTGTCAGTACTGGGATATTAACCCAGTGCCAGATGGGAACTGAACCCACAGCCTCTGATCTCCTGGCCTCAGAGGCGAGTGTGCTACCTACTGAGCCACTGACACTGACAAACTGATAAAACTATTTAGCCCTAACATAGTTTTATCTTAAGTAACTTATTTTAAATAATGCCAGTTCTATAAAATTGTCCCTTTCTTAAATCTAAGTGCATTTTGGATTTGAGCATAGAACGGTTTCAAATTTTGTCAAAAGTTTTGCCCTCCCTATCTTTGAATAATGGCAGCGTTCCAGTCTCATTGCATCTACCATATGAAATTGCCTGACTGTAGAAGGGTTTAAAAAGCTCTTAAAACCTTTTTATTTAAACAAGCATTCTTGGAAATGTAATTGCTGCTATGTATAGATTGTTTTAACTGTTATGGATTTTAATATTTTATGCTGAAATTTTGTAAAGGCTTGAAGGGTGCCTTATATAAATACATTTTACCTTACCTTACCATGAGCTTGACCCATGTACTAAAACATGATGGAGTCAGGTCTTTCCATTTCAATAATATGTATTTTTCACTAGAGTCATTGCCAAAACTAAAAATTTTTGAAATTGATCTAAGACTAAATTATTGGCTTCTTGAGCTATAGCGTAAGTCTAGAGGAGAGCCTAATATATTTACTTATTACTGAATCTGTGCTATTGCTAACAGAAAGGTGCTCTAGTGCCTACAAATAGCTGTTGCTCCTATTTTAAATATACCATTCTGTTTCTCTGCCAGTGATATTTTATTTGATAGAGACTAGGACGCAGGATAGAGGAGCGTAGTTCTCGTCAGACACTACAGAACAACTCCCTAAACTGCCCTAAATAACAACTGGGGGACATTGTGCCTGTTTACTAGGCATCAGACGTCAGTGTATTGAGCATCAAAGCTCTAAAGTTTTTAATATTATAGTTTGCAGACATAAAATGAACATGACCTCAGATTGAACATCCAGGTCACTTGACTGTTAAGGATAGCCCTGTGGTGAGCAGGTTGTAGCGCTTGTGTGTGTAAGATGCACACAAGACACGCGCTCCAGTGTGTGTTTAACGTGTTCAGCATTGTAGGTATTAAACAACTAGAGTCTAGCTCTACCAGAGGCTATATATCTTACAAGATAAGGCCTATAGTGTCTAAAAATTTTAAAAATAAAAAATGGGGAGTTAACTTAGTAATGCCTTCTGCACTACTGCTTTATTGGTCTGTGAGCCATGGGAACGCAACAACTAACACTACTGATTATGATTTATCTAGCTATGTACAAACAAATATTAACATCATGACTCTGGATGGTGTAATAGTATTAAATGCAATGACTGCAATATGTACAAACTTGACCAAGTTTTACCCAGCACCTCATGTTTATTCACTTGCCCTAAGTGTGTAGCTAATAGTCTTATGAAAGAAGAGATAGCCACTTTTGGGAAAGACTGATTTATCTGGAAAACAGTCAGACTGACAAGCTTAGGTGATATAACGTTCAATAAGCATGATACACTAAGCACCAATACCAGACCCATTTCTACCCAGACTGACTCCCCATCTAATCATATAGTGAATAAAGGTATTACCACAAATTATGATATCAGTTTAGATATTCCAAGGAAACGGGAAGAAAGGACGATTTTGACGTATCTGAATTAACTCTGATTGTGCCCAAATTTCTACTTCCAGGGCACCAAAAAAGGATGGAAAGCTGAGCAATTTATCATCCCCTTGTATAATCCCTTTCAAGTACTCTCAATGAAACCTAATACTGATACAAATCTAGTTACTGAAACCTTGTATGTAGACAGTCAACATCCATCTACCTCACCCCATTACTTATAGATCTAGAACCACCTCCCAGTCCAGTTACCACACAAACTGTAACCCATAAAAAAAGAAAAAATCATTAAATACAACAATACCAAGTCTTCATATAACTCGGACAGGATCCCAGATATATTCTACTTAGAATTCTAATATAATGGAAACAACTGACTCCACTACCCCAAGGAAACTCAAGGCAGGTTTTGTACTGGGGACTCAATAATTAAACATATTAACAGAGCAGTCTGTAATCCTGACAAAGAAAATTAAACATGCTCTAGTTTTAGGAAGCCAAGGTATCAAATATAACTAAAATGCTAAACACCATACTTTCTAATGCAGGACATAATCCCTGGTTATAATCCATGCAGGGACCAGTGATATTTACAATACAGACAGTATACAACTAATAGAAGATTATGTAGCACTACACAATCTACTAGTTGAAAAAGGCTGCACCATATGTTTTTCTGTGGTTCTGCCTGTACCAAGATCCACGCTTACCATTTTGGATAAAATAAAACAAATAAACAACTGGTTGAGAAGGTGGTGTTTTAAACAAGATTTTGTCTGTACACCTCACTGGGAAAAATTTGAGGACAGGGACTCTCTTTGCTGGGATGGTCTGCATCTCAGCAGAAGGGGAAGTACCTGTTGGAAAACTATATCCACCGTTATAGATTCACATTTAAACTAGAATATATGGGGAGAATGGGAACGTTCCCAATTCTCTTAAACATAATAATTTGAACAATAAGCAAAACATAATAAACCTTGTAATATTTTATCTTTAATGCTAGATCACTAAATAATCTGAACATGTCAGAATTACAAGTTAAATGTAGTTTATTAGACTTAGGAATTATAGCCATAACGGAAACATGGTGGGATCCAGCCATGAAGTGGTCCAGAGAAATTCCTAATTACAAATTATATTACAAAGACAGATTAAATAGAAGTGGAGGAGGAGTGTGTTTATTTGTATGTAATGATATTTTATCATATGAAATTAATACAATAAGTAACACGGAATCTCTCTGGGTTTCAATACAGTTAAAGGTCAACCAAAATGAACTGTAGGAGTCTGCTACAGACCTCCATCAGCAGATCTTTCTTATACAAATGATTTAATAAATGTTTTTACTGTTATGGCTAATATAGGAGATACCGTCATCCTGGAGATTTCAACATGCCAGGCATTAATTGGGAGTCATTTACTGCTAAAACAGAACAAGAAAATTATTATCCTCAGTTTGTATAGATTTGGCCTCGAGCAGTTGGTATCACAACCAACAAGAGGAAATAATCTCCTTGACCTTATTATTACTAATGTAGAATCAAAATTCGTAACATAAATATTTCTGCCCCTATAGGTAGTAGCAATCACAGTTCCATTCAATTCAGTATGATTACCAAAATTCCAAAAGTTATTGTGGGTACCATATATAAAAATTACAATAAAGCAAATTTTACATCAATAAAAATAAATTGAATCAGGTAAAGTGGGAACATAAGTTTAAGTACAAATCTATAGACAGTGCTTGGATGGAATTGAAACATACTGGCCCAGATATGTTCAAACTGCCTGGCTGTGGTGCAAGCTTGAGCGCAGCTCAACTTTAGTTGCGCAGGTGTGGACTCAGTGATATTCAAAGGAGCTGCACCATGGCTCAGCAGCTTTGAATATTGCCACTTGCCACCCAGTGTGCATGGCACAGTGGCACTGCGCCAGCACAAGTGGCAGAGTAAGAGCATGGAGATGCATTAGCAGTTCTATTCGCCATGCATAACCCCGCGATATTCAAAAGTTGACATGCAAATGGGGCCATAATTTATGCAAAAGTGCACATGAGGCCATTGCATGTCATTATGGCCCCATTTGCATACGAGTGCGCGATCTCCGACGACTTGCGCTTGGCACCCTGCCAGCAGCAGCCATCGGGGACCAATGCCCCCTGCAGCTCAGATTGCGGCATCTGTAAAAATAAAAACACCATCCAATATCCCTGGTGGTCCAGTGGACCACTTTCTGCCCGATCAGCGGACATCTGTATTAATAAACCCTCCGTCTAATATCCTGGTGGTCCAGTGACCACTCTGCCCAATAAAACCAATTTGGTTTCTTTTATAATAATATGCAGACATTTGGATAACCATATTCCATCTGATGTGATCCTATTGGACTATAGCAAGGCATTTGATAAAGTATCACATATCTTAATAATAGATACAATGCATAAATTAGGATTTTCAGCTTGTTTAATTGACTGGGTTTCAAGCTGGCTGCATAGGAGGACACAGGTGGTGAGGGTGAACAGGTTACTCTCTGAAATAGTTGAGGTCTCCAGTGGTATACCCCAGGGTTTGGTTTTGGGGCCCATCCTGTTTAACATCTTTATAAGTGATTTGTCAATTGCCTCTAATAAGTTTATTTCCAAATTTGCTGATGATACCAAACTGGGTGGGAGAGTGGATTCAGATTCTAACATTGATATATTTAAACAAGATCTAAAAATATTGAAACCTGGGCTAACATTAATCTCATGTCCTTTAACACTTTGGTACAAGAAACCCCAACCAGTTATCATCTAAACAATGTCCTACTAGAATAATCTAACTGTGAAAGAGAGTGGGCATATTGGTTAATAACAAATTAACATTCTTTTCACACTGTAATAAAGTGGCTAGAACATAAAATATTATTCTGAAGCAAATTAATAAAACTTTTATTAGTAATCCGAACAATGTTTAGTTCCATTGTACAAAACATATGTGAGACCTTATCTGGACTATGGTTCTCCGTTCTGGAATCTCTATCTTAAAGGAGATATAAACCGTTTGGAACAAGTCCAGAGATGACTAAATAAAATGATACCAAGATTAAAAGATAAATCCTACAGCTAAAAGTACAGCTTAAGGAAACAGGACTCTATCCCTTACATTTTAGAAGATTAAGAGGAGACATCTTATTTATGTTTAAATTACTAAGTTTACCATTGCAAATGAAAAACTGTGGATTAATGCTAACAAATACACATTTAGTAGGCAGACTTCACAATAAGCAGTTATTAGTTGAATGGGCTAACACTGACAGACGAGATAAATATTTTAATATAAGGGCACCCAAATTATGGAATTCCTACCACGATTTAATAAATATAACTAACTTCATACATATAAAACAAGATTAGATATTTGGTTAAATCAAGTAAATAAACAATGATCCTCTATTGAAGGGCAATCCTCGATGGGCTTTGGCCTTCTTTTGTCCCATAAAAATCCAGTAAATCCAGTAAATACTTATTGATTTTTTAATATAACCAAAATTTTAGACCAAAAGTTGGAAGATAAGGCAATGATGAATCAAATGTATCAAGGTTCCAGTGGTTTGGGCACATCTGGGGACTTATCAGAGATACTTTGATTCATTTTATGCAGTTTATACAGATTATAATAAACTCTAAGGAAATGTATTGAATTGAATTTGTTACAATTTGGAGGATTGTAGATTATCGCTATAATTAAAATAATCTCTGTCTAGTGGTCTTGTGTAATTTCACTGCTGAGAGCTTGTTCCTATTTTTTAAGAGTCATAATTTCTTTTGAAAAGGCCTATAAAACAAGAGGCATACAATTTTGAAATTAAATTTTATTCTCTTTTGGAGGACAAGAACATCTAACAGAGGGGTAGATTTTAAAATCAGATCCTGGTATGTATTCTTTATATCGTTTTTATTTGTAAATAGCCAAAATAGTGCTTATCTAAGACCATATATTGGGATTTTAATTGGGTAAAAGATTTAAATTCATCCTCAGACAACAACTGACTGCATTCAGTGAGTCCTAGTTCAAACCAATCTTTATATGTTTTATTGTTAATAGATTGTGGAAAACCATAATTCATGTAGATCAGAGTGAATTGAGTGACCCCAGTCTCATGTTTTAATTTGCAATGAAGCTCATACCAGCTTTTAATGGTTATTTGTGTTACTGTATTTCCTACTTTGAGATTTTTTATAGGGTCCAGAGAAGAGTAGATTAATTAATTTCTTATAGGTGAGTTGGTTGAGTTCCATTTGCATGCTTTTTAATGGCTGATGAGGAATTTTTAGCTAATACACATTAGGGCTATTTGGGCCTGTTCGGTCAGTAACATGCAGAACAAAATAAAGTGGACAAAAATGAAGTGGCAAAACAGTGTCACCATCAATTTGGCAGCACAAAATGAAACATGCCAGAACAATATAGGCCACACGACACGCAGGTAGCAAACAATATCCACCTCATGGAACACTGCACTAGAACCACAGGGGCCAGAACTGAACGCCGCATCTCCCTGTCCTGTGTGTTGCTGGGGACATGCTGGCTTGTGCTTCTGGTCCCTTGCATTTATATGGCCATCCACATGGTGGCCATGGTCCACCTGTCCTCCAGTGGTTACCCTGGTATGTTCTCCATCACTCAGCATTCTGGGTGGAGTACCCTCCATGTGGGTGCCTGTGCCATTAGATTACCATGGCAGATATCCAGTGGCCCACTTCCCCAGTGGTGGTTGCACCCTGCCCTGTTCCATCTTCCTGCACCCCTGTGCTGTTCCTGTGCATGGGTGCCTGCTGCTGTGTGTTTCAGTGCAGTGCCTCCATGCTGTGGACGTTGTTTGCTACCTGCATGTTGTGTGTCCTGCATTGTTCTGGCATGCTACATTTGGTGCTGCCAATATTGATGGTGACACTGTTTTGCCACTTTATTTTTGTCCACTTTATTTTGTTCCGCGATGTTACTGACCGAACCATTTGGGACACCAAATAATAAGTATAAAAATCAGGCAAAGACAGGCTGCCTTTTCTTTTGAAAGAATAAGTTTATCATAAGAGATTCTAGGGGTTTTATTTTTCCATAAGAAATTAATAATCAACTTTCTCACTTTATTAAAAACAAGGTCAGTACAGAAATAGGTAGGACATGAAAAAATATGAGAGTTTCGGAAGTGTCTGCATTTTTATAATGTTGATTCTTCCAATTAGAGTTAAAGGTAAGTGCTGCCATTCTATTGAAATCTTGTTTCATAGTTAGTAAAACGTTTCTAAGTTGATAGAAAATTACATCTCTATTTGGGAGTAATAGTCACCCCAGATAGCTACAGTGGTTCACTATCAGGCAAGGGCAATTATTTAGTAAAATAATCTTAGCTTTTTTTATTTAATTAATTATCAATGATTTTTGCCAATTAATCTTGTATCCAGAGCATTCCCATATCAATTAGTAAGTTGAATAAATGCCTCTATTGATTTCTATGGACTTGACAAGTAAAGAAGAGCATCATCTACATAAAGACTTAATTTATGCTCTCAGAGTTAAAGAAAATTCCAGAGATTTCATGATTGTTTTTGATTTGTTGGGCCAAGGGTTCCATTACTAATGTGAATAGCAGTGGGGATAGTGGGCAGCCCTATTCTGTGCCCCAGTAAGCTGTATGGGATTTGAAATTATATTATTAGTTTTGATTTTTGCAGTAGGACAGTAATACAAAGCTTTAATCCAATTTAGGAAGACCCTGACAAAGTTCATTTTGTTGAGTGCTTGAAACATAAAATCCTATTCAATGTGGCCAAAAGCCTTTTCAGCATCAACTGTAAGCAATAATGATCCAGGAATTATTGAGTTAGCTGTTATATTTAATGTGCATCTTAAGTTCTCATTAATTCTTCTACCTTGATAAATCTGTTTTGATCTTGATCTATTAGAAAGGCATTACTTCCTCCAGTCTGTTTGCTAAAATCTTGACTAATATTTTGTAATCTGTGTTAAGCAGAGATATAGACCTGTAGAACTGGGTTAACATAGGATCTTTTCCTGCTTCTGAAATAATAGGTATATGCTACTGAATAAGAAGGGGATATTAGAAGAGTTCATTTATTAAAGAGATTGTTTCGCATCGGTGCTAGAGTGGTTGAATATTTCTTGAAAACTTCTATAGATATTCCATCAGGCCCAGGTGCTTTACCTGTTTTTAAAGCAGCAATTGCTTGTTGGACCTCAAGTAGTGTTATTGGGCTATCCAGGCAAAGTTTTTTTTTGTTGTGACATTTGTATTAATTGTAGATCTTGCAGAAATTTATCTATGTTTGTTTTACTGCCCTGCAACTGTGAAGTATATAAAGATTTGTAATAATCTGCAACAACTGATTAATTTTTTAGGGTGATTTTCCAGTGTACTCATGTTAATAATAATCATATTTATGTTCTGGTTTTCTTGTTCTTTTTTAATTGCCAAGCCAGCAATTTTAGGGATTGTCAGAAGATATATAGTAATTGATTTTGCAGATAACAGTTAACTTCCTGCCTTTTCAGTTGTAAGAAAGTTATAAAATTCTTTTTTTAATTAATTGATCAAAACATTTTTTATCCAAAGATATTGCATGTATTTGTTCTAAATGGAAACTGTCCATTTCAGTTGTTTTATCTGGGCATCCTTTTTTCCTATGACTATTTAAGGATTGCAAACAGACCCTCAGCCATGCTTTAAAGTTAACCATATATTAGTAATATTAGTTTCTTTTCAGTATTATTTTAAAGAATTCTTTAACTTCCTGTAAAGTAATTTGACTAATTGCCTGGTTATTCAATATAGAAAGGTTCATTTTCCAGCAGTATGTAGACAGATTTGTTTTTTCTAATTCAATATTTAGTATACATGGAGAATAATCTGATATAGTAATGCCAGGATAGTCCACTGACTTTATATTGTATAATAGGGTCTCTGATGCTAAAAAAAAATTAATTTGTGAATATGAATTATAGACCAGTGAATCATATGAATATCTAGGGATTGTGCAGGGTTGGTGAGTCCATGGGTCTAGTAGTTTTAAATCCAATATGTAATTTTTAATTATTTTATAGTCACTTTATAATTGGTAAGGAGATTGGAAGTAATATCCTTTTATTTAATGCAATATTAAAATTCCACCTATTATATATGGTGCATTAAATGTGGTAAATTGTAAAAAAACTGATGTAAAAATCAGGTTGTTTTGATTAGGCCATAAATCATGGCCAATGTAAGCTGATTTGCCCCTATTCATACTGCTATTATAATAAATCTTCCATCATTATCAACACTAACCCGAGATATTACTAAATTTGTCATTTTTGTATGAAAAAATTGCCACGCCTCTTGAGTTAGAACTATGTGAGGAGTAAGAGCCCCTCGCCCATTTCCACTGAAACCACTGGAAATCAGTCTCTAGAAAGTGTGTTTTTGTAGGAATAAACAGTTAGCCTGCTTTCTCTCCATATAATTATTTTATTCATTTTAGTCTTTTGCCTTAAGCCCTTAACGTTCCAGGTTGCTAATTTTAGTTCTTCAGACATAGTTATTGATTATGTCTAACATTAGCATTCTAAAATATATCTTCATTCCTGGATCAATTTGTCTAATACTTCTTTTATGTCTGATATTTTATAACAATACAGTGCTCCCACCACTTTGCAACTTTCACCCTTGTGCAACTAACCTCTCTGGAAACACCAAGATTCCTCCATACCACCCCCTTAGCAGCTGGAGTGACCGCTAAGTCACCCTGTGTGCCTATTTGCACCATCCTGGGAGACTGAAGTTTGAAAAGCTTTATATTAAATAAGTGAGCATAATAGTGATCTTGTTTTAAAGGGTTTAAAGATTCATATACTATATATAGATATCTCTTGTATGTGTAGTCCCCTTTTTTTTTTGCGTTGAGTTGTTTTGGGGCCCCTACTCCTTGAGGGACCCAAAGACCTCTTTAACCAATAGGCAAAAGAGAAAAGAGGGGTATAAGATATGAGCATCTTAAGGTATGTCAAGTAGGCATTAAATTATTAATGGGGTTGCTCCAGGGCTAGGGAGGCACGGATTTGAATGTCAAGCATAACTCCTTTCAAAAGCCTCCTCAGCTTCTTCTGGATCATCAAACATCACCAGCTTCCCATTAGTCACAAAATGTAGCTTAGCAGGGTAAAGAAAAGAAAACTGTATACCTGACTCATAAAGCTTATTTTTACTGGATTGAAAAGCTTATATTTGCTGACAGTTTCTGCCGATAAGTCAGGGTAGACATTAAAGTGAATGTCACAAAATTGGAGCCCACATTCAGTTCATGCCTTCTGCAAAATCGTTGTTGTAATAATTTATTCATAAAATATATATAGGAAAAGGACAGATGGTACAATACTCCATTGAGCGATTGCTCATTTCAAGGAGGTCCTATATAACATGAATTAGTGTCACCTTTAAAGATTTCAATACAAATTGCCTCTTTGTCCTGGTACCTGTGTGGTTTCAGATAGAGGAATCTGGGATAATCTGCTGGTTATTTGAAAAACATGGGCCTGCTTGATGGGCTCGATCCAAGATTATTTTTTCTGGGGAACTGTCTCCCATTGCTTCCGCTATCATATATTTCAAAAATGGAACAGGGTCTCCGCTTCCTTCTAAACCTTCTGGGATATTGCATATTCTGATATTCCCCATCTGAAAAGGTCCTCAATATCCACAACTTTTGCAATAAAGCCTGGAGTTGAATATCATGAGTGGTTTGGTTTTTCAACATCGGCCCTGAAGATCTTTTATCTGCGACACCTATTTTTCCAGCTCCTGAGTACACAATGTAACATTTGCTAATTGTGTCGTAAGTGTATTTACAGAATCAGATATCCCTTTTATCGAGGAATTAATATCTGACAGGGCCTCGTATTTGCACCGAGAGATGTTACCATTTGCAATAGTTCCTATGAATCTGTCCCAGAAATCACATGAGCAGCCTGCTGATGCCATGGTTCTATTCCAGTTGCTGCCTGACTTTCTGAAGACTGCATACCTGTTGGTATATCTTGTGAATCAGAAGGTAATACATTCTTGCTTGTTAGTGGTCTCTGATTACAATTACTACTTTCTGAGTCAGAATGAGGTGATACTGCACCCTCGAAGGTTCAACACTGTCAACGTTAGCAAGAGTCTCATTCAGTTTAGATACTGTATCATTCATGTTATCTTGTATAGAGCCTAAGGCTTTTAATTCAGATAAGATACCAGCGGAGGGTCTATCGGTATTAGAAATAGAAGGGGCTCACCTTCTTTCTGCTTGTAGTAAATGTGATCTTGCCCGGTTGTAAGGGAAGGTCTGTTACTTAACGGAGATTCTGGTAGTGGAGAGAAGGGTACTATATTTACCGATGTTGTATCTGGGAGGTTCAGGGAAATAAGATTTTGTTCTGCAGCCCAGGCTTCCCAAAGGGTTGAGTTTGGGATTCTGTTCCTTCCTGGGTCTGTTTTTGAACGGGTGCTATCCTTGACCTGGCTTATCAATTTAGACATGCCATCTTTGTGTGTATGTTTTGTTTTGCTCGCGTCGCAAACCAGTCCGCACTATTAACGAAGAGCTTTGCCATGCCCATGTTTGTTCTAAAACCACCATAAAGCTGCTGCCATAGCTCCCCAGGAGCGGTGCATCGGCGCCCTGCTCAGCTCCACCTGTCACGCAGAACTGACATCAACATCCTCCCTCTACTCCGGAGAAATGAATCTGACTAGCCTTCAGCTGCATCTACAGCCAGCACACTCTTACTGTTTCTTGACTGGCTAATTCTTGGCATCATTAGCATAAACCTCTTTGGCAGCTGAACCCACTGGGCATAACTGCTTTAATCAAGCATACTGAGGGATACTGGGGTGAGAAGACTGCACACATTGTTTGCTTTCTCAGTTCTTGTTGCCTATGCATTCGAGATGGCCTGTGGCTCTCTAGCCTTCTAGCCTTCTCATATATTTCTCATGAACTACTATACCTTATATTTTGTTTTATTTTAGGTTTTTGCTCCACTACATGCTTTGTTGTATTTTTAATTTGCTGCACTGGTCCTTATTGTGTTGTAATTATTGTATGTATGGTCATTACTGTACTGTAACTTGTTGCACTGAATCTTTGTATATCATTGTTTTATTGACTGTCTTGTAACCACCGGTCAGCTACCTAAATATAGGCACTACTCTGTCTGGTATGATTACCTGGTCAATAAAGCTAATAAATATATATTTTCTCCTCCAGAAGGTGCCGGTTTGCTAGCTAGGAAGAGTCAGCTGGCACTTTTCTGATCAGGGTTGGAGTGGGGTTTACTTAATGGTCCAGGAGCTGCAACAGGGCAGAGAGGTACAGTGGTGTGATCTGCCTAAGTATCACAGTTTTTACACCTATTTTCATTCCTCCTATGTACCGCCACACTAGGGCATGGTCCAAGATGAGAGACCTTAATGACCATTCTGAAGTGAACTGTTACCACCGCCTCCGTCTCACTCTGATTGACACTTGTCAGCACAGGGCTGGATGCGTGACACTGCCACATTCTGTATTAGTATCCTTCACCAGATCAGCATGCAGACTCACCCTCACCCCTACCCCACCCCACTCTGGAGCTATGTATTTTTCCAAATGACCCTCTCCTCCTGATCACCAGTGGACAGTCACATAACAGCATCCACCATCCTTGAGGAAGAAGGATTGGGAAACAATCAATCAACACTGCCTCTGTCTCTCAAGTATTACAGCCTCTGACACAAACTGGGGTTAGGCCATCAGGCAGCCTCATTCCGTGATCAACAAAATGAATTTTAGCCAAGGCCTGGATCCTAATTCACTACAGACCTGGCTTCATACCAGTAGGCTACAGTTAAACAAGGATAAAAATGAGACTCATGCTTTTGGAATCAGGGCTAGAGTGAATTAGCATAAAAGCACTTTCAATATGGCAACAACAGACTGTACTCAGAATGTGTGGACAGTTTCAGCTAACTGGTGACACTTCAAATTGTCTGATCAATCTGCTCAAGTGACAACTTGCATTGAACTACTAACTCTGGCATCAACTGGCTCAATGTACACTTTATTCCTGAATTGCACCCCTTGAGTTTATTTTATTACATTTATATTGGTTGGTGAATTGTCCTGAAATGATTTGTACAGGGGCTGATTAATGCTGGAGCTAATAGTATGGCGCAAGTTATACATTGATCGGATGCACTGACATGCAGCCCAGCTAACTTGAGGGGTGTACCTAGACTCTCCATCACCTTTCCTGAACATCTTACTTTCAAATCAAAACTGTAGATTAACAACTGGGTGTGCTATACAGAATTGAGAGTGGTCTATCCTCAGAAGCTAGGGTTACTATATCACAGCAGGTTCTTCTACCCATAACGGAATACGTTTCCCAGTTTGTGATGTGGCCCCAGCCACCAAATATAGAAGGAAAAGAAAAATTACTTGCCATAATAATATTGTTTCTTCCAGGGGATATCTCAGTATGCTTGACTATTGCAGGATTGCCAGCTGGGTTCAGCTGCCACAGAGGTGGTGCTTACGCTAATGATGGCTGGGTATTAGCCAGTCAGAAAGTGGTAGGAGACTGCTGCCTGTAGGTGTTGCTGCTAGTGAGTCAGATTCATTTGAAGCCTATGGAGAAAAAGGCTCAATGCCTAACCTTACTCTAGAGTTGTGAACAATATGGAAAAAGAAACAAAAGGAAAAGCTTAACTGCCTAAAGGCAAACTATATACAATATATTTAGCTGTGAAGAATCACACCAAAAAGCCTCAGTAGAATTTGGCCTGTGATAAGAACTGTAGAACTGTTAATAATCAGGTTATGTGGGGAGGATGGGTGGGAGGTGAAGCATATTGAGGGATCCTCTGGACTCAACAATATTACTATGGTAAGTAATTATTTCTTCTCACCCCAGGAATCTTTCAGTATGCTTGACTATAGCAGACTACAAAGCAGTGTTGTTCAAGGAGGAACAGGACCTGCTTTGGAAACAGGTTCTGCAGGACTGCAATGCCAAATTTGGCATAAGATCTGGAGTGTACATCCAAGCAGTAATGCTTTGTGAAGGTATGTACAGTCTTCCAAGTAGCTGCTCTGCAGATATCAAGCAATGGTTAACCCCCTACAAAATGGGGTTCTTATAATGTCTTCCTGGGCTTGCCTAATGCCCATTATCAGGATAGTGTCCTGTGTCTGCAGTAGTTTAATGTGCCTGCATGAGAGCACTATAGTAAAGCCTCCATGCTAGTCTCTTTAAGAGATTCATTATGCTGTATTAGAAATTAGCCTGGACTGGGGTCCAAGTAGTTAAAGGCTCATGACCAGCCTGACAAGCCGTGTTTCTGCTCCATTCTTCAGTCGCCAAGTGTGCAGAGGAGCCAGTTTAGGAATTGTGATTATTTGCTGTTTATCTGTTTAATAATAATAATATAGGAGTATGTCTAACCTGCCTTCCAGTGCAGCCTGGACTTTTGCATACAGCCACCATTTTGGTTCTGAACTGCCAGAGTTTGGACCAATTGGAACCCTTTGGGGAACTTAAAATGGAGACTGTCCCCAGAGGTCTTGTGGGATTGAATATCAGTAGGAATTGTAGTTTTAAGATTTGGCACCTAAATGGAACTGGGGAGCCCTTACTGTGACAGTTTCATCAGCCAACAGAACCTTTTGGATCACTGGGAAACCCAGAGCTGCGTGCAGCAGTGAGTCAGTTGAGAGTTGGAGTTTGGAGAGTGAACAGCTCGAGCACTTCAAGCAGCTGCTCCTGTGTAGCAGCACTGGGAATCGTCGGGAAGGCTGTGTTTGGCCTGCTGCCACCATCTTTCAGTGTGAAAAAGTCTTTGAGAGTAAATTGGACTTAAATCGATAATTTTGATCGAGACCTGAGACCTGAAGAGAAAGTGAGTGATCATTGCCTGTGGGTGGACTGAAGACTTGCTCCAGAAGCGATCGCCTGTCAGGTACCAAGAGAACTTCAGAAGAAAGGTTTCATATAAACCTCTTAAATTGCAAATGGACTTTATCCAATCTGTGGCTGATAGCTGTGTTGCTTATAAGTGTGCAGAATGTGTAGTGTGGATCGCAATCTGGTTCCTGACAACTGTGTATGTTATGCTAGCTAGAAGCCTCCAGCACTCGCTCTGGACTAAATCTGAACCACTTGCTCTGTCTGGGCCCTGTCAGCTTGGCCTAGACTGCTGCTCCCACTGCAGAGGCTTTTCCGATGAAAGGCCCATTTGGAATTTGGTTCTCTGCTCAATACCATCGAACAGGTAGCAATCACCACGGTGAGTCGTGTGGGCCCTGCTTCCCCTAACAATCTAGTACAACATCCAGAGGTCTTCATCTCATCGGTCCTGCCTCCTGGTCTGGGTAGCGTGAGTACTAAACGGGTAGCTCCCTACAACAAAGCTGCAATCATTGTGTGTCATCTGATTTATTAGTTTGGGTTTATTACAATGAACTGACCCATCTGGCTCCAGATTACAGATGTTGGGTTGATTTGCATGCTAATTGTTTTCTTCCTAAGGGCCCCAACAACAGCTGCAATGCTGGCTACACGAGCAACACTTTTAGGCTAGGCTTGTTTGTTTGTTTGTTTATTCAAGGTAAAACCACTGAGTATAAAACTCATTCACAATGGTGACCTTACAAAATACATTTATTTTTTATTGAATTTTGTTGACCCATTAGGCTCACTAGGACTTGAAGTCCCCTTTTCAGAGGCGCACCGGGGGAGGGGATACAGATGGTAAGCAACTGAGATTGAACCAGATTAAGCTGTTGGTGGTATTTTTAGTGAAAGGGAGAAATTTGGCCAGGACACTGGGAAATCCCCTAGTCTTTTCGATAAGTGCCATGGAATCTTTAACTTCCACCTGAACTACAACCAATCCAAGCAGATGGGACCTCGGTTTAATGTCTCATCCAAAGACGGCACCTCAGAAGTGCATACATACATAAAAATAAATACAATAACCAACACAATAACACAAGTAAAGAAAACAGTTAAAAGACTTCTGTGAAGAATACAAATGCTTTTTCAATTGTAAAATGGGAAGAGGCTTGCTTTTCTGTTGTCTAAATTCTAGTGGAAGACTATTCCAGCATGTTGGTACAAAATAACTAGAGGAATTGAGAATGCTCTAGTTTTATTGGGGAGCAATTAGCCTGCTTAACAACTGGGTACCCAGGGTGTGTGACTGTAACAAAGAGACTCCTTGTGTATACATGTTCAGCCTGAATTAATCAGATCTAATAATCATCTGCTAGATTTCTGCAGTAACCTGGCTAGTGTATACCTTCCTAGAGGGATATTGTACTGCCATTGAACTGTTGTATTACAGGTCTTATTTTACAGGGGTCTCAGGGCATTTGCAGCTGATCCACCCTGATGGTAAGTACACAGAGTGTGGGTTCAGTATCACAATCATATGATACATGTGATTGTTTATCTGTTGATCTGTTAATGCCACTTGAAGGGTTGGTGGGTGGTTATAGCATCCCGGGCTATACCAACAGCAGTTGCGCTACCCAAAACCATTCCTCTGGGTGAAGGACCTGTTCACCGAGCTCAGGCCCTCAACCTGTGCCTAGTCATGCAGGCAGGGGTAGTAGCCCATAGGATAGCGCCCGACTAGGGTTACATCTCAGAAGTCACCGCTGGGATTTGCACCAACTAGTGGCTTATTTGTGCAATACATGACATTCGATGAAGACTTGGTGCCAAGTGTTCCTCCATCGCTCTGAAGCGTGGATGGTGTATTTTGGAAAAGTCCCCACTCTTGACAGTGGGAAGGACTGGGAGAAATGGAAGGCCCACGCTGACTGGATGATGCACCATTGGCCTGGGACAGATGAACAGAAGCGCAGGAAATTTTAGCAACCCCCAGGCCCATGCTTTGTATGTCATCCAGGGTCTTCGATCTAAAGAGTCCCCTGCATCTGTGCAGCAGTATTTGGAAACCTTGGCCTTTGTCTTCAATCCTAACTGAGATATAGAAGCTTAATGGGTCTCTCACATCGGGGTAGTTAGGCCTAGAAAGAGCCCTGAAATGAAATGGAGCCTGGAATGTGGTTTGCCATGTCTAGTCCTCATACCCAAGGGCACCACCATTTTCAGTGGGCCAAATAGCGGGCGAGGGGCTATAACAACAGCAGTTATGCTATCCCAAAACTGTTTCTCGGGTTTAGGCACCCATTCACCGAGCTCAGGCCCTCAACCTGTGCCTAGTCACGCAGACAGGGGTAGTAGCCTATGGGATAAGCGCCACCTGGGGGTACATCTTGGAGGCACCACTGGGATTTGTACCCTCTAGTGGCTTATTTGTTCACAATGCATGATATTCAAGGAAGACTTGGCGCCAAAGTGTTCCCTCCATCGCCTGAAGCATGGATGGTATATTTTCTGGAAAAGTCCCCACCCTGATGGTAAGAAGGACTGGGAGACTTGGAAGGCTCACACTGACTGGATGATGCACCATTGGCCTGGGATTGACGAACAGAAGCTGCAGGAAATTTCAGCAACCCTCCGGGCCTACTTTGTATGTCATCCAGTGGCTTTGATCTAAAGAGTCCCCATCTGTGCAGCGGTATTTGGAAACCTTGGCCTCTGTCTGCAGTCCTGACCAGGATATAGAGAAGCTTATGTGGAAATTCAAGACCATGCAGCAACAGCCAGGAAAATTGTTGTTGGCTTATGTCTTGTGGATGGAGGCACTTCTGCAGACGTTTATGGACCAAGGGGGGCTACCCTCAGGACTAGATCAGATTCAAATTGATCATTTACTGACATCAGTTGAGGATCCCCAGTTCCTGATGTTTCAGTTACAGATACAGCAGTGCCTGGATGACACCCCCACCTTCCTTTGCTAATACAGGCAGCGCAGAGGACTGAACAGTCACTGGAGGCGGACTCTTCTGTGGCTCTTGAACCCAAAGCTTCTGCCATCCCTCAAGAGAAAGTACTGCTCAAAGTTTCCTTTGAAAAAGACCCTGGGGAGTTTGACTAAGCAAGCTGGAGGCCAAATTTGCTCACTTATGTGGGGCATTGCTTGCCCTACTCGAGCACCCAGATTTTCCTGCTGGGGAGGTGCCTGGTCTATGAGCAGCAAAGTTTCTGATCTTGCCCCACTGCCCTAGGATACCTACTACAATGAAGCTTACTTTGAGGGCTTTGTGTTTTGCTATCGTTGTGGCGAGACAGGCAACAGCAACATGAGTGTCGGTCCTCAGCTGATCTGGGGCGAGAAATTAGCCGCCTGATAGCTGATTGGAGGTCTCAGTTCGCAGCTTGCCAAGATGAGCCCCAAATCATTTAAGCCCCATTCTGACCGTGGCCAATGCTAACAAGTCTCGCAGGGTGCCCCACCCATCTGACTCCAAACTAGCTGATAGGATGGGCCCCAATTATGTTGTTTAGAATATAGGAAACAGTACAGACCCAAATCATCAGAGTAATGTGGTTATCTGGTTGAATTGTTTTAAAACATGTTATGTGTATGACAAATGCATAAAAGCTGTTATTACAGAGAGTCAGTGATATCATGAATAAGTTTTAGTTTTATTGTTCTAGGAATTACTACCTTTGAGCCAGAGGCTCTTTACAAAGGTTCCATGTCAATTAGGTACAGTACAAAAGGTTATATAGATAACACAACAATTTGTGTTGTGTCAAGAGCAAGAAAACATATACAAATACATATCAAATCACTTGTGCAAAAGGACATGAGATATCAATAATAAGTATAGTAATGTTTATAGTATTTGCTTTACTGATGCACCAGTCTTCTATTGTTATAATAAAACCAATGAAACATGTAAGTATCTTGTCTCATGATGTCTTTTATATAATGTTATAGTAAGTATAGACTTGATGCAGATGCCAAGCTTTTCCAGACAAGGAAGGGTGTAACCCGCCTTATAAAATGGAGTTCCTATAATGTATTCCTGGGCTTGCCTACTGCCCATTGTCAGGATGGTGTCCTGTGTCTGCAGTAGTTTAATGTGTCTGCATGAGAGCACTATAGTAAAGCCTCTGTGCCTGTCTCTTTAAGAGATTCATTATGCTGTGGTAGAACTTAGTCTGGGCTTGGTTCCAGGTAGTTTAAGGCCTCGTGACCAGCCCGACAAGTGGTGTTTTCTGCTCCATTCTGCAGTCACTATGCACAGAGACAGCCCATTTAGGAACTGTGATTATTTGCTGTTTATCTGCTTTAGTAATAATAATATAGGAGTTTGTCTAATCTGTCTTCCATTGCAGCTTGGACTTTTTGCATAGAGCCACCATTTTGGTTCTGAACTGCCAGAGTTTTCACCAATCGAAACCTTGGGAGACTGTCTCAGAGGTCTTGTTGGGTTGAATTTCAGTAGGAATTGTAGTTTTAGGATTTGGTGCCTAAATAGACCTGGAAGGAGTCCTTACTGTGGCAGACTGTTTCCTCAGCCAGCAGAACCTTTGGATCCTGGAAAGCCCAGAGCTGCCTGCAGCAGTGAGTCTGTCGAGAGTTGGAGTTTGGTGAGTGAACAGCTTGAGCACTTTGAGCAGCTTCTCCTGTGTAGTAGCATGGGGAATTGGCAGGAAGGCTGTGTTTGGCCTGCCTGCCACCATCCTCCAGTGTGAAGACATCTGTGAGTAAATCGTACTTCAATCCGATAACTTTGATCGAGACCTGAGACCTGAAGAGAAAGTGAGTAATCATTGCCTGTGTGTGGACCAAGACTTGCCCCGGAAGCGATCAGCCTGTCAGGCAATCAAGAGAGCCTCAGAATGAAAGGTTTGCACAGAAACCCTGTTAAATTGCAGATGGGCTTGATCCGATCTGTGGCTGATAGCTGTGTTGCTTATAAGTGTACAGAATGTGTAGTGTGGGTCACGATCTGGTTCCCCAAAATTGTGTATATGTTATGCTAGCTGGAAGCTGCTCCAGCACTTGCTCTGAACTAAATCCGAACCACTTGCTCTGTCTGGGCCCTGCCATCTCAGCCTAGATTGCCTCTCCCACCGCAGAGACTTTTCCGATGAAAGGCCCGCTTGGGATTCGCCCCTGCTCAACACTATCAAACAGGTAGTGACCACCATGGTGAGTCGTGTAGGCCCTGCTTCCTGGCAATCCAGTACAACATCCAGAGGTCTTCCTCTCATCAGTCCTGCCTCCTGGTCTGGATAGCATGAGTGCTAATCGGTAGCTCCTGCAACAAAGATGCAATCATAGTGTGTCATCTGAATTATTTGTTTGGGTTTACTACAATGAACTGAGCCATCCAGCTCGGATTACAAATTCTGGGTTGATGTGCATGCTCATTGTTTTCTTTCCTAAGGGCCCCAACAACAGCTGCATCGCCAGCCTACCCGGGGATTGCTTCTGGCTAGCCTGCTTAACAAGTGGGTACCCAGGGTGTGTGACTGTAACAAAGGGACTCCTTGTGCATACATGTTCAGCCTGAATTAATCAGATCTAATAATCACCTGCTAGATTGCTGCCCCACCCTTGTTCAAATCTCCTGAATAAATCAGATTTTGTTCTTTTGCATTTAACCTGGCTAATGTGTACCTTCTTGAGGGATATTGTACTGCCATTGAACTGTTGTATTACAGGTCTTATTTTACAGGGGTCTCCAGGGCATTTGCAGCTGATCCAGCCCTGGTGGTAAGTACAGAGTGTGGGTTCAGTATTACTATCATATGGTATTTGTGATTGTTTATCTGTTGATCGATTTAGGCCACTAGAAGGGTTGGTGGGTGGTTATAGCATCCCAGAGGGCTATATCAACAGCAGTTATGCTACTCCAAAACAAGGCATCTGTTCACCGAGCTCAGGACCCTCAACCTGTGCCTAGTCATGCAGGCAGGGGTAGCCCATAGGATAGCACCACCTAGGGGTTACAAAGGCATATCCTCTGTGCTGTCAGTGAGGCTGCAGTGCCCTGGTTGAGTGGGCCCTGAGGCCTTCTGGTGGCTGTCTGCCAGCCTTACTGTAACAGAAATGGATGCAAGAGACTATCCAGCAAGAGACAGTTCTCTTAAAGACTGGTCTACCTTGCCCACCTCACCATATGGGGAAGGGCTGTGTATGAGAAGCCCTGAGCTGCTTGGTATGCTCCAGGTAGCAGGTCAGTATCGTTTTAACCTCCAGACTGTGGAGTCTGAAGTGGATTTGTGTGTGAAAAGACAGGAGGAGTTTTGATTGGTTGAGTTGAAATTCAGACACCACTTTGGGAAGGAATTTCATCTTCATTTTTCATCATCATCATTTTATTTTTTTAAAGTGCCCTTCTAGAGCTCAGGCGCCCTTACAATTAAAAACATAAAATAACATAAACACATGGACACATATTCACAGCTTTGTACATAACTAAAATATTCATAAAATCCAGTACAAATCATAAATGTTATGAGCGACTGCCTAACAATGGCTTTTTAGTACTATATAGGCCAGAATAGGCCAGGTAAATAGGTGGGTTTTAAAGCTGTATTAAAGCTCTCTACGGTCAGGCTATCTCATATTCGACAAGGTAGAGAATTCCATAGGGTTGGAGCCATAAAAGTAAAAGCTGTTCCTCCAGATGTATGTAACCCCAGGTGGCGCTATCCCAGGGCTACTACCCCTGCCTGCATAACTGCTAACAGGTTAAGGGGCCTAGGTCCAATGGAGGTGCCTCCACCCAGAGGTCAGGGTAAGACAGTCTGGTATGACTTGGTCACAGCCCTCTGGGTCACTACAACCCCTTTCTTCCCACTAGTGGCCCACACAATATATCAGAAGTACCTTCACAGAATACACTTACCCCAGGACTGGTTTGATCAGCTTGACTCTGGGGACCCCTGTAAACAAGATGATACAATGCAAAAGCCACAGTACAACACTTTAACATAAATGAATACCTCAGACAGTGTAACTTTGCTGAAACAAACAGATCTGATTTATTTAGGGACTATAACAAGGACAGGGAAAATCAGGTTAATTAGTTTAGACACCTTAATAATCACAGTACTGTGCGCATGTTCAGAGTCCCAAATTGTCACTTTCACTGGGTACCCAGGATGGGGGCTAGCCAGGATCGGTGCAGCTGGATGGGGCTCTGTGATGAAAAACACTGCACAATACCCAATTGTAATCCGAGCCGGATGGCTCAGTTCGTGAAGAAATGAAACAGCAACAAATAGATGACACACTTGCAATTTGATAAACAGATGGCAGGGCGCTACCCTCACAGACTCAATGCTGGGAACTGGATGGAAAGCAGATTGTCCTGGATTGCCAGGAGGAGCAGAACATGTGGAAAAGGTCCTGTGACTGGACCCCACTGCAATTTAGAGCAAATAGATGTAGTCTGGATTAAGCTGGGGTTTACTTCCAGCTTCATGCACTCAATTCACTGTACAGGGATTTGAAACGTGATTCCCCACAAGCACTACACACATTTATATGTAAAAGGAAAGTACTATACCAGGCAGGTTGCTTCTCGATCCCGACCGCAATTACTGCATGATACCCAGGAGAACACACAGCAGCTTCAGTTCCTGACAGACCGAGCGCGATTCAACAATTCTCCAGTCTTCTACAGGGTGAGCCTGGTTTCTACTCTTCAGATCTCCTTGATCCTCTTCACAGGTCGGATTCAGTCTGAACAGGTGCTTGCACAAGCTGCAGACCAAACTTAGGGCCTTACACGTGATTCCCCTTAAAACTACACAATCAAGAAGCACACAGTTCTCTGTCTCTTCACTGCCCAAACTGATCTGATCTTTCCAGTAGACAGAGCTGGCATTTCCTTTTGAGTTCCTCCCAGTTCAGTTGGCTGGCTTGGCTGTCACTCACAATCAGACTTCTGTTGGTGCAAAAGGCACCAAGTCCAAACTACAATTCCCAGAAGCATCTGCCATACAGTACATAGGTGGCTGGCTCCACAATGAGAGTCCAAGTTCTGATTTGCCAGCAGCAGGCTCCATTTCAAAGGTCCCCCACACTGATTGGTCCAGTTCAGCAGTTCAACCAGAATGGAGGGCTAGGCAAACACAGTTCTGACTGCAAAAAGCAGGTTAGACAAACTGTATTTTCGTTATTACTCTAAATGATTTCTGGCAAACAGTTACATCTTTGAAAAGTGCTCACTCTGCCCACTTAGTGACGGCAGAAACGGAGCACTTAGCGTTCGAGGGACTCAAGCAGGAAACACACAGACCCCATCCAATTAATTATGTCTGCAGGCAGACAGCTCTTAAAGAGACAGTACCAGAGGCTCTAAAAGCACTCACAGATAAACGGCTTAGATGCCGAACACTATCCAGGCTTGGAGCATCCAAGCAAGCTCCTAGAAGACTTTTTGGGAACCCCATTTGCAGGGGGTTACATGTATTCAAACAGACCCTGGGAATTTCCAGCAACTCTTCATCGGAGGATCGGAGTGGGAGGGAGGGGCAGTAGGAAGCAGGAGATCTTGCAGGTATTTCAGTCCCCATTTGTGTAGGGCTTTGTAGGTCAGCAATGTGACCATGAAGGTTATCTACCACTATACTGATAGCCAGTGCAGTTCACGCAGCACAGGTGTTATGTGTCTGAGTCTCGGGCTCCAGTTAACAACCTCACTGTCGCATTCTGCACTAGCTGCAAGTGACTGATATCAACCCCCAGTAGCCCTAGGTAGAGGGCATTACAGTAATCAAGATGGCTGGTGACAAAAGCATTGACCAGAGTGGGACAATCTTCTGTCAGAACCAGGTATTTCACCTAGCTATATTCCAAAGATGGTAAAGGAAGATTTGACTATGGCGATCTGAGCCTTCAAGGTCAGGCCCTCATAAAAATTACACCAAGGTTGCACCTGGTCCAAGACAATTAGAGGTATCCTCCCAGTCTAAACCAGAGGGCTGTCTCACCAACATCCCAGTAAACCTACGATCTGGGTCCATGACCAATACCCCTGTTTTTTCCGGATTTAGCCTCAGCCAACTGGTACTCATCCAGTCCTGAATCTCAGCCAGACAGCTGTTAAACACCGATACAGTAGTTTCTTCCTGGCTGGGCACAAAATACATGTACAGCTGAGAGTCATCTGCATAGCAGTGAAAACTCAAACCATACCATCTTATAATGTCTCCCAATGGCAGCATGTATACTGGAAACAATGTGGGGGACAACACCCGAACCCTGTGGCACCCCACAGGATATTCAATGGGAGCCAAGGAATAAACTCTACACCGCCTCTGAGATCTGCCCTTGAGGAATGATCGAAACCAACTGGAAGACTGCCCCCAGTCCACAGAAGAACCGCAAGGCTCGAGGAGTACCCCATCATCCACAGAATCAAATGCTACCAAGAGATCCAGGAGAACCAGAATGGTATGGATCTCCTGATCTCAGCCATCATGAGGTCAATTAGTACCCTGACCAGGGCTGTCTCAGTGCTGTGTCTTTTCTGAAATCTGACTGGAGAGGGTCATAGATATCATGACTTGTTAAATGATCCTCCAACTACAGGGCGACCACCTTCTCAATAACTTTACCGTGAAAGGCAGTTAGAGACTGGTCTGTAGTTGGCCAGGAGTCAGGGTATAAGGAGGGTTTTCCAGGAGGGTCGGACAACAGTCTCTTTAAGGGTCTGGAAAGATCCTCTCTCCAGAGAACTCCTCACTATCCCAGTCAGGTCCGGCCAATGACCTCAACACACCCTAAAAGAAGGTGAGTTGGGACCGGGTCCAGACTACAGCAAGTTGGTCGAGAGTCTGGATGATCCTTACAGTAACAGTGACTGACAGTAGGCTGAAGATAGACCAGGTCACCTGGGTAACTGTACCACTCAGTTGATCACAGCAAGGATCAATGGAGAGGCACTGGGTGATCTCGCCCTGATGGAGGCCACCTTATCATCAAAACTGCGCAAACTCATCACACTTTCCTTGTGACAAGGGTCAACCAGATTGCAGACAGACTGGAGTGCAGACTGTCTACAATGTGGAAGAGCTGAGCTGTCCTGTTTTATCTGCAGCAATCTCCTTGGACAGGAACTCTGCCTTCTTATTGAGATACCTGATTGGTAGATTTTATAATGATCTAGTAATCTAAGCCTGTCCTCCTCCAGCTGAGTTTTCCACCAGTGTCTCTCCAACCTTCGTCCCTGTCTCTTCAACTCCCTCAGAGACCCATCACACCATGGGACCTCAGGGCGAAGGGTCAAGGGACAAACATGAACCGGAGTGATGATATCCATGGACCCTTTCATAAAGTTCTGCAACCACTTTATCCCTGTGGAGATAATGTAGTTAGGTTCAGTGCAGAGAGCTTGCAGTTCTGAAATCCTACTGGCAGAAGTGATGACCACTAGGAATACTATGTAACCATACTTTAGGTCTGCTGTAGTCATGGATTTCAATGGGGCATCCATCAACTTGGATATACACAGGTTCAAGCCCAGGAGGTGGGCAGGCTCCTAAGTGGGGGCTGAAGGTGCAGCAGGCCTTAAAGAATTTATTGAAATTGGGATGAGAAATTACAGATTTCTCTTTGACTGCAGAGATGTAAGCTAAAATGGTTGCCAGGTGGTCTTTCAGGGATGAGGCACTAAGGCCTGAGGTCTGCAGGTGAACTAAGTAATTATGGGAAGACAGGCTAGACTGAAAGGGGTTAGACTACCTGCCTTCACACCAGAAAGAGAACCTCTTCTATTTGAAAGCATAGGTCTTTTGGTACCTGGTTTCTTTGCTAGCTTAAGGATTCTGAGGACTTGTTCTGCCGGTTTGCCTTAGATGCTCCTGCCCAGACTCACCACTGCATACTCTACCACTCTCTGAGCTTTCCTCCCTTGCTGATAGGAGAACCATGCTCATGCAAAATTCACCTCAAAATTTTGGCTAGTCGCTCCCTGCCTACCTTTCTACATCCCTAGCTCCCCTTTCCCTCTTAATACACCTCAGATCTGATGACTCACGCTCCCTGAATATACTCCTATAGAAGCACTACGTCAGGCCAAAATGGCTTTCTACATCGACTACCTAAACTTTGGAATCAACTACTGTCCCAAATCCGACACTCCTCCTCAGCCAATCCTCTCTCTCCACATCCTTAACAAACTATCTAGTGACAAACTGCAATTGCACCTAGTCCCCTGGACTGGTCTCTGCTGAGGGTCTATTTCTCCCCACCTCCAGCAGAGCCAACTAAGCTGTCTCCAATTTCTAAAACCTCCTGCATCCTAACCCTTACTCCGCACCTCTTGCTGATTTGTAAATATTCCACAGCTTGTGATTCTCTTGCTGACTTGTAAATATTCCACAGCTTGTGATCTCGTTGTAATTGTCTATGTACAGTGAAGCTATTTCTTGCTGATTTGTAAATTTGCACAGCCTGTGATATCGTTTAATTGACCATGTACTATGAAGCTATTTTTCCCTATGTGCTGTATACTGTTGTACTATGCAAATGCTCCCTCTCCCCTTCCCCAGGACGATGCGGAGATGAGCATCTTGTTGCTCAGTGTAATTCTCCTGGTAAAACTTTTCAATAAATAAATAAATAAACAATGAGTCAGGAACTCTAACCCTCAAGCACCAAGCTTTGAGGTGAAAGGATTCTATGTTGGGAATGCTACCCAGTCTGAGGCAAGGTCAGGGACTGTGGAAGGCAGGCAGATGGGAAGCAGTATAGCGAGTGGTTTAAGGCTCTGAGCTGCAAATCTGGAGACCTGGGTTTGAATCCCACAGCCCCCAATTGCATACTGTGTGACCCTGAGCAAGTCACTTAACTTCCTGTGCTCCCAGGTCGCACCTGTAATCAAGTTTTCAGCTTAGTGTGTCTCTGGGTTAAACAATTGAAAAGAAAAAGATGGGCCATTTGGCTGACAGGTGAAGAGCAGAGAGTACCATGGCTGCCTTACCCGGTCCGGAGCCACCAGGATCATTGTTGCTGCCTGTCTCCTGAGCTTGAGGAGTACTTGAGATTCAAGGGAAAAGGCAGGAAAGCATAGAGAAACCTTCCTATCCATTTGAGGGACAAGGCATCCATTGGCACTGTGCCGTGCTGGAAGCCTGCAAAAGTACAGGGTGATGTGGTGATTATGTTTGGAAGCAAAGAGGTCTATCTCTGGAGTGCCCTACCTCCTGAATACTGTGGCAGCACTTGTCTGTTTAGGGTCCACTCGTGGTGGTCCAGGCTGATACGTAGCTCAGAGAGTCTGCCAGCACATTGTCCTTGCCTGGCAGATGGATGGCAGTTAGTTGCATGCCCAGGGAGTAATCCAGCAGCCAGATCTTCATGGCTTCTGTGCAGAACTTTGAGGATTCAGTTCTCCTTGTTTGTTTGTTTTTGTAAGCTTTTATCCCTGTTTTCTCCACCCTGTCTCTGGCATGATCGCGATGTTGAGGCACACAAGCAGCTGTGTCAAGATGCCGCCCCTTCATGTCACCCCTCCACCTGCGCTTGACACCAGACCTCCACCCGGTGGTGGTGGAGTACAGGAGGATGACCACCTCTCCCAGGAGAGGAGAGCTGTCATAAGGCTGCTTGATCTTTATCCTTCCTCCCCCATGCTGGCACACCTACGATCCGTGGTCATTCCCGAACCCAGGTCGCTGGCGTACCATTAGGTAAGGCATTCAGCACCTCAGCCATCTGCACTACCAGGCCGCTGCCCTTGCTTGTTGATGTAAAACATGGTAGTGGTGGTGGTGCTATCTGTTCTGACTTGGGCAGACTGGCCCTTGAACTTGGGGGATAAGGCTTTTATGGCTAGGTACACAGCTCTGAGTTTGAGAATTTTTTTTTTTGTTACTTTTTAATGGCTGCATCGTGGAGCTCTACTAGATGTTTATTATCACTGTATGAGAACAGTGGGTCACATCCGTAACATGACCCTGTGTTCTCCTACAGTGATGCAGCAATGACATGACAGTATTGATTCCATAGGCGCTGTCCTTCAGACAGCCTGCCCACAGCACGGTTGTTACTTCCCACAGTGCACTCTACTCGTGAGCACTTGGTGTAGCCCCCTATGCAAATGGGGGTTCTCAAAAGACTTCCAGGAGCTTGCTTGAATGCTCCAAGCCTGAATGGTGTTTGGCATTTAAGCCATTTATCAGTGAGTGTTTTAGAGCCTCTGGTACTGTCTCTTTAAGAGCTGTCTGCTTGCAGACATAATTAGTTTGTATGGGGGGACTGTGTGCTTCTCTGAGTACCACTCGAGCTGCTGCCAATTCACTTCATTTTTGCAGTCACTAGGAGTGCAAAGGGAACCTATCTGAAAGATGTAACTGTTTGCCAGAAATTATTTAGAGTAATAATGAAATTACAGTTTGTCTAACCTGCTTTCTTTGCAGTCAGAACTGTGTCTGCTAGTTCCCCATTCTAGTTTTGAACTGCTGAACTGGACCAATCAGTGTGGGGTAAGCTAGCTCTAAAATGGTGCCTTGACGAATCAGAACTTGACTCATAATCTGAGCCAGCCACAAGAGGATTGTATGGGCAGTGACTCTGGGAGATGTAGTTTAGACTTCAGTGCCTTTTGGACCAACAGCAGCAGTCTATTGTGAGTGACAGCCAATCCAGTCAAGAACTGGGAGGAACTCAAAGGAAGTGCCCGTTTTGTCGGTTGGAGTTTCAGTTGAGCTTTGGCAGTGAAGAAGGAAGGAGCCCTGTGCTTTTTGTGTGCAGTTTTAGTCAAAACGCGTGTAAGGCCCAGAGTTCCGTCTGCAGCTTGTGTAATAGCTTGTTAGGACTGAATCCGTCCCGTGAAATATGTCAAAGGCTCTCTGAAGAGTAGAAACCAGGCTCATCCTGTAGAAGACTGGAGGAATTGCTGAAAATTGCACTCGGGTCTGTCAGGAACTGAATCTGTGTGTGTTCTCCCGGTATTGTGCAGTAATTATGCATCGATACAGATGCAGCCTGCCTGGTATAGTGCTTTCTTTTATATGGATGTGTGAAGAGGTTTGTACCTCAAGTGAGCCCTGCTGACATTGAAGGACCCTATCTTATTTGGAGTGCGTGAGTACTAATTCAGGGTCGCCCCTGTCGAATTGCCACATTAAATCCAAATGGAATTACTGTACTGCTGACTGTTTAATTCTCCTTTCTCTGTGTGAAAGGGCCCTACCAGCTGCCATGGTTTGACTAGCCACTAGGGCTTGGGTACCTAGGGACAGTAACTGATAGGGATAGGCCTGTGCACAGAGCCATAGGTAGATTATTAGAGTGATAAGCTAATTAACCTGATTTCCCTGTCCTTGTTATATCCCCCAAATAAATCAGAGCTGCTTGTTTCAGCAAAGTTATACTGCCTGAGGTATTTTTCATGTTAAAGTACTGTACTGTGATTGTTGCACTGTATCTCATTTCACAGGAGGTCCCAGTGCCGGAACCAGACCTGGGGTAAGTGTATACTGTGAAGGTAATTCTGATATATTGTGTGGGCCACTAGTGGGAAGAAAGGGGGTTGCAGTGTCCCAGAGGGCTGTGACCAAGTTAGTTTAACTATTGCAAACCCTGACCTCTGGGTGGAGGCACCCACATTGGATCCAGGCCCCTCAACCTGTTAGTGGCAAATCAGGCAGGGTAGTAGCCCTGGGATAGCGCCATCTAGGGGTTACATCTTGAGGCTCACCGCTGGGATTGTGTGTCCTCTAGTGGCCATATTTACGAACCACTGTTAAGAAAAAATGGGTACCCTGACAGAAGTGGCTGTGCACCGGCTGGTGGAGTGGTGTACTGGGGAGGAGATCGACCCCAAAATGCTATGCTTATCCTGGACATCCCCTGGGTATCAATACGGACACTGTGCAGGGAGTACTTTCCAAGGTGGAAGGTTTACAAACCCTGTGGTGGTGGGTCGGCATGCTAATCTGCTCACCCACACTTTCCTGGCCCTAGTAGAGTTTAAGGATCCCATAGATAGCTCCAAGTGCCACAGACCATTACCCCAGAGGGAGCCCTCACTGCTTGGAGAGTGATAACTAAGGACAGTAAAGACCGGGGGAATCAGCCCCACCACTATCTGAAACTTTTGAGGAGAAATTTGCTGAATGGTTGCTGGGAGGGGAAAACTGTGGAGGACTTGAAGAAACTATTCTTGCCACCTGGGGTGTTCCTCCCCAACACCCTCTCCTGCTCCAGTGCCCGTAATGGTGGCTGGAACCAATGCAGACTCCTATTTCTGCACCTGCCATTAGTCATGACTCTTACCGAAGGTTGAGGATCTTCTCTGGCACCCTCCCACCCCCAAGGGCAGGATGACTGGAGACCTGGATAGACTATGTTGCCCCCAAGTGCTAGAATGGCAATGCTCGGAAGGCGGCGAAAGAGGGTTAGTGAGAGCCTCCGAGGTCCTGCCCTGGCTACCATCCGTGCTAAGCGGCCCAGTAACCCTGAAGCGACTGCACAGGCCTATCTTGAGGCCTTGGAGAATGTGTATGGGAGCCCAGATTCTGATGAGGACCTATGGTGGAGAGTAAGAAATGCACAACAGTACCAAGGGAGTTGTTGTCTGTGTATGTCTCGGCTGGAAAAATTGTTGCAAGAATGCCTCAGAAAGGGTAGTTGCCAGCGATTGAACTGGACGAACCAGACTGGACAGAATCCTTAAGTCTGCCCTTCTCAGAACTGCTGTTGCTTCAGTTACGCCTGGCAAATCGACTGGAATCCCACCCTCCTATGATGAGTTAATGAGAGAAATTGAGGAGTTGAGAAAAGGCGACCTCAGGAGGTACCTGCACCAACAGCTGTGGCTACGACCCGAGTGACTGAGGGTGACCCATCAAGTGAAGTTCAGGGAAGAGGTTGACAGTCAATGAGTGCTCTGACAAGGAAAAGATATGCCACAATGGGGCGAACTGTTGAGAGAGATCCGGAATTCAAAAACAGTCCCTTTATGAAGGCCACGCCTGCAAGTACAGGCCCTGACCTATATCCGACTGCATCTGCTATGGGGTGGGGTACCCACCCATGTATCTCCTGCTGATAACAGCCCAAACTCAATTCCTTGACCATGGAAGTGGAGAAACTGACAGATGTCTCCAAATGCTTATCACGCCGCAGACAGAGATGGCACCCAGGTTTCCAGTTAGTAATACCCCCGCCCTGGCTCCCAGTGTGGCGCCTCGGCCAGCTCAAACTCCAGAAAGTATGTTTTGCTATAATTGTGGAAAGATGGGCACATGAAAAGGAATGCCAGTCCCCAAAAGACACTGACAAAGTTGCATATAGGCTACAAGGAGAGCTTGGAGAAGAAATCAGTGGTTAAGAGGTGCGACATGATCCCAGTGAGGGCACCAAAATGCTAATTCACGTCCTTTGTGGCAAGGTCAGTTGCCCAGGCCCCACTACCGCCTCCAGACTGGTCCAGAATAGTGGGTCCCTCCATGGAGACCACTGTGAAGGTGAATGGAGTGTCTACAAGAGCTGTATTAGACAGTGGCTCCCAAGTGACAATTATGTTCCAGGATTGGTATCAGAAGCATTTGTCAGACGTACCCTTACAACCATTAGAAGGACTGCATGTATGGGGGTTAAGTGAGAAGGCCTACCCTATTCGGTATATCTGATTGGCTGTCTTTCCCACCTCCGTGGCTGGGTGGCCGAACAAGTAGAGACCCTAGCCTTAGTGTGTCCCCACTGGACTGTATGATGGTGTCCCTTTGTTGATTGGAACAAATGCTCATATGTTGGAAGGCTGGCACAGTTGTGTTATGAAAAACGAGGGTCAAAGACTAGTAGAGCTTTAAGAGTTCCGGCTTTAATTAAGAAGGCCTATGAGGCACAGAGAGATGCTGAAAAACAGAACCAGAGGAACCGGTCGGAATTGTATAGAAGAAGGATCCTGAGTCTCTGATCCTGGCGCCAAATGCCCAGTGTACCTTACAGGGAGAGGTCCATATCAGAAAGGATGTTAAGAATAAAATATTAATGTTGGATGCACAGGCGATGGAAAATTGCCAGAGGGACTGCTGGTCAGCCTAGTATTTTGCCGCTAGAGCCCATGCTTATGCCAGAAGGGTAATGCTCCAAGTTCATAATGTGTCTGAAAGAGACATTCGAGTAAACAGAGGTTGCATCCTGGCTAATGTGCATTGTGCAGACACTGCAGTGCTACCCAGCAGCAAGAGTTCAAGGAAGAATGACAGAGTAACGCCTGACTTGTTTGATTCGGCGACTCCCGCTGCCAGCTGAATGGAAAGTGAGGATCAGTGAGAAGCTTGCCCAGAGAGACCAGGTGTTTTCTTTAAAGGAATGGGATATAGGATGCGTGCAAGGAGCTGAGCACAATATCCGGCTGCATGACGAAAGACCATTTCGTGAGAGGTCTCGACGCCTGGCACCTGCTGACATAGATGATGTGAGACGGCATCTGCAAGAGATGTTAGCTGCTGGTGTAATACAAGAATCCAGAAGCCCTTATGCTTCCCCATTGTGGTAGTGAGGAAAAAGAATGGAACAGTAAGGATGTGTGTGGATTATCGCTACTTAAACCGGCGGACTATCCCTGATCAGTACACAATGCCCCGCATTCAGGATGCTTTGGACTGCCTAAACGGGAGCAAGTGGTTCTCTGTGCTGGATCTCCGCAGTGGGTACTACCAGATCCCGATGGCCCCAGAGGACCGTGAGAAGATGGCCTTTATCTGTCCGCTTGGCTTCTATGAATTCATGAGGATGCCTCAAAGGATTTCAGGTGCCCCAGCCACTTTTCAACGATTGATGGAGCGTGCAGTGGGGACATGAACTTACTAGAGTGCCTGGTATACCTAGATGATGTTATTGTGTTTGGCAGCTCACTGGAGGAACATGAGAGCAGATTATTTAAGGTATTGGACCGACTGGAGGACTTTGGCCTTAAACTGTCCATTGATAAGTGTCAATTCTTTCAAACATCAGTAAAGTATGTGGGACACATAGTATCCACCGAGGAATAGAGACCGACCAAGTAAAGTTGAGGCCTTGACCACCTGGCCACAGCCCAAAATCTAAAAGAACTGCAAAGATTCCTGGGATTCTGTGGTTATTATCGGCTTCATCAAGGACTATTCAAGAGTGATCCGCCCTTTACTTAACCTTACTCAAGGGTATCCCCAACCCACAAAAATACCAAAAGTCAGCCCTCAAGACTGAAAGAGTGTATTTTCATCCGAGTGAAGTATTTGGGGCCCGCTGGACTCCTGATTGTGAGACTGCTTTTCATGAGATCATATATCAACTTACCCATGCTCCAGTGCTGGCCTATGCCGATCCAAGAAAACCTTACGTCCTGCACACTGATGCTAGCTTGCAAGGGTTGGGGGCTGTGTTGTACAAAGAGCACGAGAATGGCCTGAGACCAGTGACCTTTGCCAGTAGAAGCCTGACCCCATCCGAAAAGAACTATCCTGTACATAAGTTAGAGTTCCTAGCTTTGAAGTGGGCTATTGTTGACCAATTCCATGAGTACTTGTATGGGGCTAAAATACTAGTAAAAACTGACAATAATCCTTTGACCTATGTGCAGACCTCAGCTAAGTTGGATGCCACTGGCCATAGGTGGCTTTCTGCATTATCTATATATGACTATGCTCTCGAATACCGAGCAGGTCTGAACCACATAGATGCTGATGCTCTCTCCGGAGGCCTGTTCCCCAGAATGATTGGGTCCGATTGGCAGAACCTGACATTCGGGCACTCTGCCGAGATTTGAGAGGGAGGAACAAATGTCCACGGACGCAGTGGACTGCATGGTGGATTGCTTGGGACCCTCTGAGAATTGCATACCTGCTGCTTATTGCCACTTTTCTGCAATAGACATTGGTGCACTGCCTCAGCTGGACAATGACAGTATTCGGAGCTCAATCCGCGATCCCATGATCAAAGCAGCTTTAGAAGCCTCTATGCAGGAAAAGATGTGTCCAAATTACGCTCCACTGATTTGAGAACTGCACTGTTATACAAAGAAGGTCCTAAGTTGAAACTGATCAATAAACTGTTATACAGAGAAACAGTAGACAGAGGGGACAAGTAGACAAACAACAACTAGTGCTGCCCACTGCCTTCGAGACTCAGTACTGAGGTCCTTGCACAACCACATGGGGCACCTTGGTATAGACAGAACACTTGACTTGGTGAGATCCAGATTCTATTGGCTAAGATGGGGGCTGATGTGGAGCAACACATTCGAACTTGTAGTCGCTGCTTACAGAGGAAAGCTTTGCCCCAGAGGGCTGCCCCCTTGTTAACATCACCACCAGTGCACCCATGGAGCTGGTCTGTATTGATTTTCTGAGTTTGGAGTCAGATCAAAGAAATATCATAATGTGCTGGTGGTCACTGACCATTTCACGAGATATGCCCAAGCTTTCCCCACCAAAGACCAGAAAGCATCCACTGTGGCCAAAGTACTTGTAGAAAACTTTGTTCACTATGGACTCACAAAGAATCCATTCTGATCAAGGGAGAGACTTTGAGAGTCGTCTGATCAAAGAGATGCTTTCTCTGTGGGGAGTCAAAGTCCAGACCACTCCTTACCACCCCAGGGGACCCACAGCCTGAACGTTTCAACCGCACTTTGCTAGATATGCTAGGCACCCTGCACCCAAAGGACAAAGCCTAGATGGAGCCAACAAATTAGCACCCTGGTACATGCTTATAACTGCACCAAAAGTGATGCCACTGGATTCTCCCCTACCACCTGATGTTTGGAAGAGCAGCTCGACTACCAGTAGATGTGTGTTTTGGGGTCTCTCCTGATGGGGTTCAAGCTGACAACTATTTACAGTATGTGCAAAGTTAAAGGCCCAGCTAACTCATGCGTACCAACTGGCTCAAACCATGGCTGCCAAAAGAAATCTGGCCAACAAAGAAAGGTATGATAAAAGGTGAAAGCACAGGAACTCCAGGAGGGAGATCGGGTATTGCTAAGAAATCTGGGACTGCATGGCAAGCACAAGATTGCTGACAGATGGCACCATCTCCCTCACATTGTAGTGGGCAAACTAGATGATCTGCCAGTGTACAAAGTAAGGCCTGAGAATAATTCAAAAGATGTAAAACAATGCATAGAAATCATTTACTGCCCATTGGACAAATCTTAATTGAGTCTGAGCCCCTAGAAGATGCCCCTCTGGACCAGTGACTAGAGCTGCTGCTAAGAAAAGATCAAGAAAGTCTGCACTTACAGAAGCAAAGTTAAAGTGTTCCCTCCACAAGTCCCAGTTGAGCATGACTGTCCAGTCCATATCGGAAGAAAGTGAGTGACTTTGAATACTATCCTTCTTACGAACTGAGTCAATTGTTTTGGGGCAATCCCTAGTCAATACTGGAGACAAAGCTGGCCTTCTGGACTGTCTAAGCCCCAGCTTCATCCCTGGAGCCAATGCTCCCAGAAAGTGAAGTGCAAAGCATCAGCTCAGATGAAATGAAATCATTGTGCATGGTTGAACTGTTTGAGCTTTCAGGGAGGAAAATGATAGATTGGGGCAGACTGGTGATACACCTGAACAAGAAGAGTATTTTGAGTGCCCTGACAGTCCACTGCCAGTGTCCGAAAGCTCTCCATGCAGCCAAATGTTGTGGACTCAGAAACTGTAACTCCTGGAGCTGAAAGTGCCCCAAGTTCTAGCCTCTACCCCAGGAGACTCCCTGACAAGTGAGGACAATGCTGAAAATGAGGCTCAGAGTGCAGAGACTGTAACAGTTCCCCTAGAAAGACTGGTCGAGCTGTAAAGCCTGTGGTGCACCTCAGTTATGATTCCTTGGGAGGCCTGTGGATTTGCCTCTCAATGTTGTCCATAAAGGATGTATGTGTCCCAGCTCATTGCCCAAACTGAGCATCAGTGCTAACTCCAAGTTACTTGTGTTGCCCTCTAGTATGGTGCCCTTGCCCCATCCAGCCCCAAGGTAACTGATAGGGAAGGGCCCCTCTTCAGGTTTCATGTACAAGAGGTAATAACTTGAGTTATGGTACAATGTGTATGTAATACTGTGTAAAGAGGACGTACTGCAATGTTTCAGAAATGTGTTCTTGGTAAAATGATATATTGACTGATGATTACATGTCGAGCCTAATGCAAATGTATATGGTTGCAGTTGAAACTTATGGTACTTGCTTGTGACGGACGTCAAGCTTTCCCAAGGCCAGGAAGGTGTAACCCCTGCAAATGGGGTTCTCAAAAGACTTCAGGAGCTTGCTTGAATGCTCCAAGCCTGAATGGTGTTTGGCATTTAAGCCATTTATCAGTGAGTGTTTTAGAGCCTCTGGTACTGTCTCTTTAAGAGCTGTCTGCTTGCAGACATAATTAGTTTGTATGGGGGACTGTGTGCGTCTCTGAGTACCACTCGAGCTGCTGCCAATTCACTTCATTTTGCAGTCACTAGGAGTGCAAAGGAACCTATCTGAAAGATGTAACTGTTTGCCAGAAATTATTTAGAGTAATAATGAAATTACAGTTTGTCTAACCTGCTTTCTTTGCAGTCAGAACTGTGTCTGCTAGTTCCCATTCTAGTTTTGAACTGCTGAACTGGACCAATCAGTGTGGGGTAAGCTAGCTCTAAAATGGTGCCTTGGACGAATCAGAACTTGGACTCATAATCTGAGCCAGCCACAAGAGGATTGTATGGGCAGTGACTCTGGGAGATGTAGTTTAGACTTCAGTGCCTTTTTGGACCAACAGCAGCAGTCTATTGTGAGTGACAGCCAATCCAGTCAAGAACTGGGAGGAACTCAAAGGAAGTGCCCGGTTTTGTCGGTTGGAGTTTCAGTTGAGCTTTGGCAGTGAAGAAGGAAGGAGCCCTGTGCTTTTTCAGTGTGCAGTTTAGTCAAAAACGTGTGTAAGGCCCAGAGTTCCAGTCTGCAGCTTGTGTAACAGCTTGTTAGGACTGAATCCATCCTGTGAAAAGAGTCAAAGGCTCTCTGAAGAGTAGAAACCAGGCTCACCCTGTAGAAGACTGGAGGAATTGCTGAAAATTGCACTCGGTCTGTCAGGAACTGAATCTGCTGTGTGTTCTCCCGGTATTGTGCAGTAATTGCGATCGGGATACAGATGCAGCCTGCCTGGTATAGTGCTTTCTTTTATATGGATGTGTGAAGAGGTTTGTGTACCTCAAGTGAGCCCTGCTGACATTGAAGGACCCTATCTTATTTGGAGGTCGTGAGTACTAATTCAGGGTCGCTCCCTGTCGAATTGCCACATTAAATCCAAATGGAATTACTGTACTGCTGACTGTTTAATTCTCCTTTTCTCTGTGAAAGGGCCCTACCAGCTGCCATGGTTTGGACTAGCCACTAGGGCTTGGGTACCCAGGGACAGTAACTGATGAGGATAGGCCTGTGCACAGAGCCATAAGTGAATTATTAGAGTGATAAGCTAATTAACCTGATTTCCCCTGTCCTTGTTATATCCCCTAAATAAATCAGAGCTGCTTGTTTCAGCAAAGTTATACTGCCTGAGGTATTTGTCTATGTTAAAGTACTGTACTGTACTGTGATTGTTGCACTGTATCTCATTTCACAGGAGGTCCCAGTGCGGAACCAGACCTGGGGTAAGTGTATACTGTGAAGGTAATTCTGATATATTGTGTGGGCCACTAGTGGGAAGAAAGGGGGTTGCAGTGTCCCAGAGGGCTGTGACCAAGTTAGTTTAACTATTGCAAACCCTGACCTCTGGGTGGAGGCACCGCCATTGGATCAGGCCCCTCAACCTGTTAGTGGCAAATCAGGCAGGGGTAGTAGCCCCTGGGATAGCGCCATCTAGGGTTACATTGTACAACTGCACATGCTCAAATATAAACATGCACAGTTTTGCCCCACCACCATCTTTTCAGTGCAAACCTTCACTGCTCCGAAACCAGTGCTCTGATGTCGCCACTGCCACTCTGTGACCTGTGCTGCCACCGCCCATTATCGCCTTTGCTCTGAGAGCTGTGCTGCTGCAGCTCTGCTACACGAACAGGTAAAGCTCGCCATACTGGCTCTGACCAGAGACTGTATTTATGAGTTTTAAAAGTACAAAACTTACAAACAAGTATACTCAGAGGGATACAAAAAGTGAATATCATCACAGTTCTCTTACAAAGAAGTTGCAGACACCTCCCTTTTGATACAAAATCAGGGAAGTACCAAAAATAAAGTACAAAACATATTGAACTACGATTGCTTAATACAGTACAGAGCACTAACAGGATAATTGTAAAATTAATAATAAAAAAGTGAGTTCCCTTTTACCAAAATGGCTAAATGCCTGACAATATCCACATGAGTTATCAGTAGCAATAGAGCTTTTGCCCCAAGGGGAATCTATAACTTTATGGACTTGTGTGTAATTATTTTGCAACAGTGAACATAAAAGTGATAAGCAACTGTCTAACCTTCTACAGTTAACCGATATGCCAAGGTACTCTCAACAAGCAGCTCAGCATAATGCTAGGAAGTTGAAATCCCAAATCTTCCCTGACCAAGTTAGACACTCTCTTTAACTCCTTCTGCCGCTTTATATCGACTCCCTTCCGCTCCCACCACTATGAACTCTATCACTCTCTAACCTTCCTTCCCTATCTCACAGGCATCTCTCACTGTGTTAAACTAACCTCCAAATTCTGGTTCAGGGGCTCCTCTCCTGTCTCTCATCCTCTCTACACTCCACCTCCCCCACCCACTCTCTCAGATCAAATGATGCCCGCACCTTAAAGGTCCCTCGCGGTCCACCCTCATCGATCAGACTGGTTTTGCCATCGTTTCCCTGAAATCTGGAATTCCATCTCCCTGAAATACGTCACTCTTCCTCCAACTACTCCCTTACCTCTGCCCTACACAATTACCTTTCCCTCAGCTGCTTTAATCCACCTTAATACCTATCCCCAGTTTCTGCCTTCCTACCATGACCTCCCCTGGCCATTTCAGTATTTCCAGACTATCTCCACTGCATGAACTTATAAACAAACAGAAATGTTTTAGCAAAGTCTCATACTGCAAGCAAGCCACCACCCAGTGCAGATGTCTCTGGAGCAATCAGATATACTCATTCCAGCCTGCATGAGCGCTTAGGATTCACCTCTCTCCTGCCACCTCATCATTCGATGAAGCTCCTTGGTCCTATCCATTTCTGCCGCAATACATTGGTAGAACTTGCTGGCTTCTGCCAGATCATTGAATACATAAGTGTGACCATTCCAGCTGACTTTAAGCTTAGCTGGAATAAGGAACTGATGCTGTATTCTCAAAGCTCGGAGGGTTGTGCGCACTTATCAAAGTGTTTCCTGCACTGCCTTGTTGAATATGAGCCATCGGGAAATAGTGATAGCTGTATGTCTCCATATTTCCATTGCCTTTTTCTCTTGGTGCTGACTAAAATCTGTTCTGGACTCCTCCACTACAGACCACCAACAAGGTGCAGGAACCCTCCATCCCCAACTGCTCTACAGGGAGTGATTCGGTGAGGCCTTTTCCAAGGTCAGGGCGGGTTCATCCTCTGCTAGTCCCAAGATTTGTGGCAACATGCCCTGCACAAAAGTAGGGGATCTTCACCCTCAGCTAGTTCTGGGGTCCAGTGACCTGATATTGCATTCCCTTATTTGTTTTGACATTCTCAGGCATTGCCATAGAGAATTTTCCTTTCCTTCAACAACTTTGCAGTTGCATCCATGGATTACATGAAAGACCCTCTGATTGCTGGATCTTTTGCTGAGCCCATCTACCCGACTTTCCAATGTAGTAATACATGGAGTCAGGGTATCTAAGTGTAATCCCTACAAATGGTGGTTCCCAGAAAGTCTCCCTTGAGCTTGCCTAAATGCTCACTGCCAGGCTGGTGTCCTGCATTTTAGCAGTTTAAATGTGATTGCCAGAGCCTGTAGAGCCTCTGTGCACTGTCTTTTAAGAGCTGCTTGATTGCAGCATAAGTAATCTGAGATGGAGCTCTGTTGAAAGATGTAACTATTTGCTGAAAACCATTTAGAATGATAATGATAATGTAGTTTGTCTAACCTGCTTTCTTTGTAGCAAGGACTGTTTTGTTTGTCTCCACTATTTTGGTCCTGGACTGCAAATTGGACCAATCAGTTCTGGTGGGACTTAAAATGTAGCGGACTACAGGAGCTGTCTGAATTCAAAATCTTAGGAACTGTGGTTTTGAGTTTTTGCACCTTTTGCAACTGAAGGGGGAGCTCTTGCTTTGACTGACAGCCAAATCAGCCAACCAAAGCTTTTGGATCTTGGTGAAGTCCGGGCTGCTTGCAGTTTTCAGTTAGAACTAAGCTGGAAGCTGGGCAAGAAGGAGCTGAAGTGATTCTGAGAGCAATCCTGAGTGGATTCGCATGGGAGAACTATGAAAAGGCTGAGAGTTTGGCCTCCATGTCTGCCTGCTGCTCCTGAGCGGGAGAGAAGAGAATTATTTTGGACTAAATCCAAGTGTGTGTGACTAAAATAAGCTACTGAAGTGGGCCAGGCTGAACCTGAAAGAAGACCGAATATTTTTGCTGAATCTTGATCGGCCTGTCAGGAAGTTGCTTTACCCTAAGCTCCTGGTGTGTGCAGAGACTTTCGCGATTGTGCCTGGGGGCGCTTTGCCTGGTACAGTAGAATTCCCGTACAGGTAAATGTGCTATGAGCTGCTAGTGGGTTGTGAGTTAGTTCCCCACTGTGTGAGCTGTGTTCTGCTTGCTGAAGCTGTATCCAGCCCAAAAGCGGCTGCTTTGAACTTGTCTCCATACGGTCTTGGCTTTGCCAGACTTGCCCAGCCAGAATACCCACTGCACAGAGCAGCCATCGGCGAGAGACCTGCCTGGGATCAGCCCCCCTGCTCCATGCTTGAACAGGAATGCGCCTCTGTGACTTGTGTGGGCCCTGCTTCTCCTGACATTCCAGATCAACCACCTGCAGTCTCGATTTTCGTCCAGCCTGTGTCCAGTCTTGGGTATCACGGTAAATACCAGGGTAGCTCCTACAACAACAGCTTAATCTGAGTGTGTCATCTGATTGTCTTGCTATTTCATTTCCTTTATGAACTGAGCCCTCTGGCTCCAGATTACAAATATTGTGTACTGTGCATGTTGTGTTTTCCATCACAGGGCCCCAACCAGCTGCAACCCCGGCAACTGTCCTGCCTATTCCCATCTCTTCTGTACCTGGGTACCCAGAGGTGGGCTGTGAGAGGACTCAAAGCGCATGCATAACTGCTTGATTGATATAACCTTTAAGCTAATTAACCTGATTTTGCCCTCCTTTGTTCAAGTCCCTGAATAAATCAGATCTAACTTTTCTGCATGTAATCTGACTGTGGTTCCAGTTTATGCTCAAAGTACTATACTGTTGCTATTTGCTGTGCTTAACCTTGTTTTACAGGGTGTCCCCAGGTCGAGCCAGAGAAACAGCCCTGGTGGTAAGTGCAAACAGTGTGGGTACTTGTGGTGTACCAGGGGTATTGTAAAGTGATTGTTGTACAGTGTTCAGGCCACTAGAGGGAAAGAGGGGTTACAGTGTCCCGGAGGGCTGTGCCCAAGTTAGCTTGACCACTACCAACCCTGACCTCTGGGTGAGGCACCCGTTTCAGAACTCAGGCCCTTAACCTGCTACTAGCCAAGCAGACAGGGGTAGTAGCCCTGGGATAGCGCCACCTAGGGTTTAATTTGGAGGTTCACCGCTGGGATTTTGTGTCTTCTAGTGGCCAAATTGCGGATGCTGTTAAAAATAAATGGCTACCCCAACAGAAGTGGCTGTACACCAGTTGGTGGGGTGATGTACTGGCAGGAGATTGACCCCCAAAATGCTATACTTATCCTGAATATTCCTCTGGGTACCAATAAGGACACTGTAGAGGAGTACTTTCCAAGGTTGAATGTTTACAAAACCCTGTGGTGGTGGGTCAACAGGCTAATCTGCTCGCCCAAAGTTTCATGGCGTTAGTAGAGTGTAAGGACCCAGCAGACAGTTCCAAAGTGCCACGGACTATCACCCCTGAAGGAGCCCTCACTACCTGGAGAATGATAACTAAAGACAGTAAGACCTCGGGAGAATGAGTCCCCACTATCTGAGACTTTTGAGGAGAAATTTGCTAAGTTGTTGCTGGAGGAAGGAAAACTGTGGAGGACTTAAAGAAACTATTCCTGCCACCTGGGGTGTTCCTCCCCAACACCCCTCCTGCTCCAGCACCCATTATTGCCCCTCCTTCTGTGCCCATGCCAATGCTGGCTCCTATGTCTGTACCTGCCATTAGTCACGACTCTTACGAAGGTTGAGAATCTTCTCCGGCACCCTCCCCACCCCTCAAGGGAGGATGATTGGGAGACCTGGATAGAATGTGTTGCCCTTTGGTACCTGAATGGCAGTGTGTGGAGGCTGAGAAATGGAAAAGGATCATAGAAAGTTTGAGGGTCCCGCCCTAGAGCCCATTACATTTCTGAGGTCCACAAACCCTGATGCATCTGCCCAGAAGCACCTATCTGCACTCGAAGGCAATTTTGGGAGCACTGAGTCAGGGAGAACTTGATGTGGAAATTTCAAGGTACAAAACCATGGCATGGGAAAGTTTGTATGCATATGTTACTCGTCTGGAAAGGCTGCAGAGGCTTACTGAAAGGTGCAGTAGCCACCAGTGACTTAAACCATGTGAGGTTGGGGCACATACTGCAACATGCAAAGCATTCTAAATTGCAGCTCCTTCAATTAAGGCTCCCAGATAGAAGGGTAACCCACTGGACTATTGTGACTTAATAAAAGAATTCTGGGAGGTTGGAAGATGAAGAGGAGGATTGTAATTCGAGGGTGAGAGCAGCCCAAGTGATCAAGCATCGGAAGGCCCCTTCGAAGTGGGGACCAATGAGGGTGTGCCACCATGGGACCCGAACTGCTGAGGGAGTTCAGGAAACAAAAACAGTCTCTTTATGAAGGCCGCTCCTGCAAGTACAGGCACCGACCCTTATCCAACTGCATCTGCTATGGGGTGGGGTGTCCACTCAGACATCTCCTGCTGACAGCAGCTCGAAACTCAATGTCTTGACTATGAAAGTAAGAGAATTGAAGATGTCTCCAAATACTCTACCACACAGCAGACAGAGATGGCACCACGGTTCTCGGTTGGTAGTAAAGTTGAACTCTGAGAAGGCGGAGGTGTTAGTGGTGGACTCGGGTGGTCAGATAGTGAGGTCACATGGTAGCACGCCTGGAATTTTTCTTGGCAGTGTGTCACTTCTGTCCTCTGAACAGGTGCTAACCTTGGGATTGTCCTGGACAATAGGCTGACCCTTCAATCTCAAGTGTCGGCCGTTGTCAGGACTTCCTTTACCATCTTAGGAATATTGCCAGGGTGTGTCACCTTGTTCCGTCTGACTCCCTACCAATGTTGGTCCACGCTTTTTTTTGTGTCCTCGCTTGGACTACTGCAATGCCCTTTACTTTGGGCTTTCTGGAGTTGAAATCCGTCACCTTCAGCTGGTGCAGAATGCTGCAGCCCGGTATTGACTAGGACAAGGAGATCCAGTCATATTACACGGTGCTCTTGTGAGCTACACTGACTTCCCTATCTGATGGCGGATCACCTTTAAAGTCATTTACTGACTTTCAAAAGCCCTTCACGATCAGGGTCCGAAATATCTGTGAAAAGAACTTCTGGTGCCTTACTGCCCGGCCCGTTGCTCCCTTTCGCCAACAGAGGTTGTTAGAGATTCAAGTGAATTTAAAATCTTCAGGTAGCAGAGTATTTTCTTATGCCGCACCCACTTTGGAATTCTCTACCATGCCAGTTAAGGGTGCACCTCCGTGGAGATATTTAAGAAAGATCTAAAACCTACCTATGGGGTTTAGCTTATCTTGATGACTAGTGGAAACTATTTTTCATTATTTGTTATTGGTTGGATGATTGTATGGTTTGTTCTAACTAAATGCTGTTTTAATGTATTTTGTATGTTTTAAATTGTTATTTTATATTGTGCTTGATGTCGCCTTGATATTCTTGAAAGGCGCTTTAAAATAAAGTTATTATTATTATTATTATTATTATTATTATTATTATTATTAGTACCACCTCTAGCTCCCAGTGTGATGTCTCGCCACCCCAAATCCCAGAAAACATATTTTGCCATAATTGTGGGAAGGATGGGCACATGAAGAAGAATGCAGGTCCACAAAGACCTAGATAAAGTTGTATATAGACTTCAAGGCGACTTGGAGAAACGAATCAGCAGGTTGAGTGCCCAAAATGACCACAGTAAGGGTTCAAGAAGTAGTAACTCAAATCCCTATGTGGCTAAATCATCTGTCCAGGCCCCTGCTGCTGTCTCTCCAGACTGGTCCAAAATAGTGGGCCCTTCAATGGAGACTACCGTGGCTGTGAATGGTATTCCTGCTTGGGCTGTGCTGGACAGTGGGTCATAAGTGACCATTGTATTTAAGGACTGGTATGACAAACACTTATCTGCTGTGCCCTTACAATCCCTGGAAGGCCTACATGTGTGGGGGCTGACGACAAGTCTTATCCTACCTAGGATATGTCCGCCTCTGGTTGTCATTTCCTGCAGCTGTAACTGGTGCAGAGGAGCAAGTCAAGACACTGGCCTTAGTGTGTCCCCCTACTGGACTGTATGATGGGGTTCCCCTGTTAGTGGGACCAACACCCATATGCTTGGGAGACTGGCACAACTCTGTCGTGAGAAACAAGGCTGACGGACTGGGAGGCCCTAAATTTCCGCTCTGATCAAGAGGGCCTATGATTTTTGCAACAGAACCCCAAGGGAGTGGACCAGGATGAACGGTTGGGGTTGTGTGGAAGAAGGATCGATTCAATGGTACTGACCCTAACACCCAGTGTACCATTCAAGGGAGGTCCGCCTCGCAAAGATGTCAGAACAAAATACTGATGTTGGACGCACCAGGCGATGGAAAATTGCGGAAGGATTATTAGTTAAGCCAGCATCTTGCCAGCTCATGCTCATGCCTATGCATGACAAGTGATGGTCCAGATTCATAATGTATCAGATTGGGAGATCCAGGAGAACAGAGGATGCACCCTAGCTATGGTACACTGTGCAGACACTGCAGTGTTGCCCAGCAACAAGCACTCTGGCAAGACAGTTAGAGTGACTCCCGACTTGTTTGATTTTGGTGACTCCCGTTGCCAGCTGAATGGAAGACTAGAATTAGCCAGAAACTTGCCCAGAGAGATCAAGTGTTTTCCTTGAAGGAATGGGACGTGGGATGTGTCCAGGTGTGGAGCATCACATATACCTGCACAATGAATGGCCATTTGAGGAGGTCTCGATACCTAGCCCCAGCAGACATAGACAATGTGAGAAGACACTTGCAGGAAATGCTCGTGGCTGGTGTGATACAAGAATCCAGGAGCCCATATGCTTCTCCATTGTGGTTGTGCGTGAAGACTGGAACAATACGAATGTGTGTAGATTATTGGACCCTCAACAGGCGAACCATCCCTGATCAATACACATGCCCGTATACAAGATGCTCTGGATTGTTTGAATGGGAGCAAATGGTTCTCAGTGTTGGATCTTCGCAGTGGATATTACTAGATTCCAATGGCTCCAGAGGACCATGAGAAGACAGCCTTCATCTGTCCTTTGGGGTTCTATGAATTCCGAGAATGCCACAGGAGATATCGGGCACCCCAGCCACCTTCCAGCAACTGATGGAGCAGGCGGTGGGAGATATGAATTTGCTGGAATGCCTAGTGTACTTGGACAATGTCATTGTGTTTGGGAGCTCCCTGGAGGAACATGAGAGTCGACTGTTCAAGGTACTGAACCCGACTGGAAGATTTAGGCCTCAAGCTGTCGATTGACAAGTGCCAGTTTTTCCAAACCTCTGTGAGTATGTGGGGCACATAGTGTCTACAGAGAGAGGTAAGACTGATCCTAGTAAAGTTGAAGCCTTGACTACTTGGCCCCAGCCCCACAATTTGAAGAACTACAACATTCATGGGATTCTGTGGCTACTACTGCTGGTTCATAAAGGACTATTCTGAAGTGATTGACCACTGTTGAATGTTACCCAGGTTTCCCTCCTACCAATCGAAAATACCAAAAAGGTCCGTCAAAGAACCAGACAAAGCATATTTCCACCCAGGTGAGCTTTTCGGGTCCCGTTGGATGCCTGACTGTGAAGCAGCTTTCCCGCAGTCATATACCAGCTCACCCATGCCCCATCTCGCTTATGCTGATCCTGCAAACCCTATGTGCTGCATAATGACACCAGTCTGCAGGGTCTAGGAGCTGCACTGAATCAAGACCATGAGGATGGTTTGAGACCAGTGGCATTTGCCAGTAGGAGCTTGACCCGTCAGAGTGAAACTACCCTGTGCACAAGTTGGAGTTCCTTGCGTTAAAATGGGCCATTGTCGACCAGTTTCATGATTATCTCTATGGGGTGAAAATATTGGTGAGGACTGACAATAACGATGACCTATGTACAGACTTCAGCTAAGTTGGCATACGGGACACGGTGGCTTTCTGCATGTCAACGTATGATTATGCTGTCGAATACAGACCAGGCCCAAATCATATTGATGCTGACGCCCTATCCCGGAGGCCCATTTCAAGAGCGACTGAGTCAGGCTGTCTGAACCTGACATCCGAGCATTGTGCCAAAAGTTTGATAGAAATGAACAGATGTCTACAGACACAGTGGACTGCTTAGCAGATTGCTTGGGCCACTCTAACACCTGCATACCGGCTGTGTATTGCCACTTTTCTGCTCTAGATATTAGTGCACTACCTCAGTTTGACAATGACAGCATTCAATGGCTCAATCCCAAGATCCTATGATTCAGCCAGCACTTGACGCCTTCGTGCAGGAAAGGATGTGTCCAAGTTGCATTCCTCTGATCTATGAACTGCTTTGTTGTTTAAAGAAGGCCCCAGGTTGAAGCTGCTTAATCAATTGTTGTATAGAGAGACTGTAGATTGAGGTGGCCAAATAGACAAGCAACAATTGGTCCTGCCCACAACCTTCAAAGATTTGGTACTGAGGTCCCTCCACAATCATATGGGCCACCTTGGTATCGATCAGACCCTTGACCTAGTACGATCTCAATTCTACTGGCCCAAGATGGGGCTGATGTTGAGCACCATGTAAGGACTTGTAGTCGCTGCCTGCAGAGAAAAGTCCTGCCTCAGAGGGCTGCCCACTTGTCAACATTACTACCAGCACCCCAATGGAACTAGTCTGCATACACTTCTTGAGTTTAGAGCCTGATCAGCGAAACATTGGCAATGTGTTAGTGGTTACGGACCATTTCACACGGTATGCACAAGCTTTTCCCACCAAAGATCAAAAAGCATCTACCGTGGCCAAGGTGCTAGTGGAAAATTTCTTCGTCCACTATGGTGCCATGAATTCACTCTGATCAGGGCCGAGACTTTGGTCGACTAATCAAAAAATGCTCTCTCTAATGGGGATGCAAAACTCAAGAACCACCCCTTATCACCCAGAGGGATCCTCAACCTGAGCGCTTTAACCGCACCCTGCTAGGCGTGCTATGCACTCTCCACCCAAAGATAAGCATAAATGGAGCCAGCAGATTAGCACCTTGGTACACGCATACAATTGCACGAAGAATGATGCTACGGGTTCTCTCCCTACTGCCTCATGTTTGGGAGAGAGGCCCGGCTACCTATTGATGTCTGTTTTGGGGTTTCTCCGATGGGGTCTGAGTCGAAATTACCTGCAATATGTACAAAAACTGAAAGCTCAATTGATCCATGCCTATCAACTGGCCCAGACAATGGCCGCCAAAATAAATCTAGCCAACAAGAGAGACATGATAGAAAGTAAAGGCTCAAGAGCTTAGGCCTGGAGACTGTGTGTTGTTGTGAAATTTAGGATTGTATGGTAAACACAAAATTGCTGATTGATGGCACCATCTTCCCCATGTCATAGTTGGAAAATTGGATGATTTGCCAGTGTACAAAGTGCGCCCAAGAATAACTCCAAAGCTGTCAAGACCATGCACTGTAACCACTTGCTACCTATTGGTCAATTTATAATTGAGGCTGAACCCACCGAGATTGATTCCCTGGACCAGTGACTCATGCTGCTGCAAAAAGAAAAGAGTCAGCCTGCCCCTGTGGTTGCCGATTTAAGACTTCCTCCACAACAGGCCCAGAATGATAGTGACTGCCAGTCTAACTCGGATGACAGTGAGTGTGATAATGCCTATTACTCCTCATATGAACTGAGTCAGTTGTTTGATAAATCCTATGTTGAATTATGGGGATGAAGCTGGGCCTTCTGGACTGCCTAATGCCCTTCATCATCCTTGGAGCCAATGCACCCTGAAGGTGAAGTGCAAAGTGTCATGTCTGAGGGACGCTGAGTCTTTGTGTATAGTGGAACTGTATGATTTGCCTCAAGGAGAGGCTGATGGTATGAGTCTTTCTGGTGACATGCCAGAACTTGAGGAACACTATGAGAGTGCTGATAACCCCCTTCAGTGCTAGAGTGTCTTCAAAATGAGCCAAGTGTTGTAGAAACAGAGACTACTGAGCAAGGGCTGACAGTGCTCCCAACTTGGACATTCCCTTCATGCAGAGGCACCCATCTCAAGCGATGAAAGCTCCAAGACCATTGCTGAAAGTACAGAGACTATGCTTGTTCACCCCAGAAAGACTGGCCAAGCTGTCAAGCCAGTGGTGCACTTCAGTTACGATTCCCGGGAGGCCAGTGGATTTGCCTCTCAATGCAGTCCACAAAGGTGTTTATGTCTCTCAGAGCTCACTGCCCAAATTGAGCTTGGCAGCCCATTCGATTACTTGTCCTGCCCTCACCATGGTGCCCCTGCCCCATCCAGCCCCAAGTTAACTGATAGGAAGGGCCCCTCTTGCATTGTTTAGAGTACAAAAGTTATTACGTGATTCTGTATAGTAATGTTCAATTTACCTGTGTGAAAGATGCATAATGTATTGTCAGAATGGAAATTATATAGTGGAGTACATTGAAATGTATAGTAAAGTAACAAGTTATGCCAATTGATGAATTAGATAGTACTTGTATAGCATGCTAATGGTGTAAATATCCTGTATATGTTGCATTTTCAATGTTATGATGGTACAGACTTGATGCGGACACCAAGTTTTCCCAGGCAGGGAAGGTGTAACCCCCCTACAAATGGGGGTTCCCAAAAGTCTCCCTTGAGCTTGCCTAAATGCTCACTGCCAGGCTGGTGTCCTGCATTTCAGCAGTTTAAATGTGATTGCCAGAGCCTGTATAGCCTTTGTGCACTGTCTCTTTAAGAGCTGCTTGATTGCAGCATAAGTAATCTGAGATGGAGCTCTGTTGAAAGATGCAACTATTTGCTGAAAACCATTTAGAATGATAATGATAACGTAGTTTGTCTAACCTGCTTTCTTTGAAGCAAGGAGTGTTTGTTTGTCTCCACTGTCTTGGTCCTGGACTGCAAATTGTACCAATCAGTTCTGGTGGGACCTAAAAGCGTAGCGGGACTAGGAGCTGTCTGAATTCAAAATATAGTGCTGTATTGTTGCTATTTGCTGTGCTTAACCTTGTTTTACAGGGGTCCCCAGGGTCGAGCCAGAGGAACCACCCTGGTGGTAAGTGCAAACAGTTTGGGTACTTGTGTGGTGTACCAGGGTATTGTGAAAGTGATTATTGTACAGTGTTCAGGCCACTAGAGGGGAAAGAGGGGGTTACAGTGTCCCAGAGGGCTGTGCCCAGGTTTGCTTGACCACTACCAACCCTGACCTCCTGGTGGAGGCACCAGTTTCAGAACTCAGGCCCCTTAACCTGCTACTAGCCAAGCAGGCAAGGGTAGTAGCCATTGGGATAAGCGCCACCTAGGGGTTACATACGTTTTATCCATTTCCCATACAGCTTTTGACTAGTTAGTAAGAGTGGCATTAACGGTGGTGAGAGATACCTCCTCCGGTTCTCCTCCAAGACTGCCTAGTGCCTCTGCATGTTGCTGTGGCCTACCATTGCATGTCTGTGAGAATTTAGGTTTAAAAAGCAGTAGCTGCTGTTATGGTCCTCGATTGCACCATCTGTAGAAGCTCCGGTGGTAAGACAGTGATTTGTTTTAATTTGATTGGGGCTGACAGTATAGCCTAGAGGTTAGAGTAACGAGCTGTGAATGAACTTGGTACATCTAGCAGACCTGGGTTTGAGTCCCACAACCTCCACTTGTGTACTGTGTGACTCTGAGCAAGTCACTTAATCCCCAGTGCTCCCAGGTCTCCCGTGAAAACAGGCACTTGTGCCTAGTGGACCTACCCGGTTACAAAGACCAAAATAAAAATAAATACAACATATTTTAGAGGTAACGGTTTTGAAAGTTGCAAAAATAAAGTTAGTTTCTATATTAAATATAAAAAGCTCTTAGTAGCTCAGTGCAGGAGCATCTGCTCTGGTCTGCTACTAAGCCAGAAACCTCACCAAAGCTGGAGAAGGTTTAAGTGACATTTGGACTTCCTGGGAGACTTTCAGGGAGGCAGTATGGCGTGGTGGGTTAAGGCTCTGAGCTGCAGATCTCAAGACCAAGTTTGAATCTACAGCCACCTGAAGTGCATACTGTGTGATGCTGAGAAAGTCACTTAACTTCCTTGTGCTCCCAGGTGCATCTGGAAACAAGCTTCGCTTAGTGTGCTACTCCTGGTTAAACAATGTTCCCTTACACTGCTTATTGATTGGTCTGCCAGGTGCTCCCCCATCCCAGAAGGAGGTGTCTGTAGTGAACTCTGAGGGCACCTTCTGTTGGAAAGGAATTCCTACCCTGAGATTGCAACTGTCTTTCCACCAGTCCAAGGCCTGTAGAAGAGTCTTGGTGACAGGTACCAGCTTGACAGTTAGTCTCTTTTGAAATCAATGAGCCCTCAGACAGTACTGACTGTCCTTCATTTGAAACCTAGCACCGGGACAACAACTGTAGAGGTGGTCATGTGGCCTAGAAGCCTGAGAAAGTGCCTGTCTGGCCTTGATTGGCTGAGGACAAATGAGTTTGCCAGGGTCTGAAGGTTTTCTACTCTGTCTAGAGGAAGCAGGGCTTTCAATTGAGGGTGTCCAGCTCTGCTCCTATGAATTCCAGAAGTTGGACTGGCTCCACATGAGACTTTTCTGTTTGTTCTTTATACTCCAGTTTATTTTGAAAAAGTAAAACATGCCATGCATCTGACATTACATTGTCTTGAGCCATATGAGAGAATTGGACAACGTTATGATTCATACAGTTGCTCCAATAAAAACGAAGAACAATTATAAACCAAGCAACTAATAGCTTTAATATTTAATAAATTGAACAATTCCATCTCAAATAAATCTATATTGACACTCAGGATGAAGCTTAAAAAGTTAACTTCCAGGGTCCGAACTGTCTGCTTCGACAATGGGGAATGACACAGATTGGCAGTCCAGTACCTACAAAGAAGCAAAAGCCTTTTCTAGCACAGAGTAGTGAACACCTGTGATCCAATGCAATTTACCCCTCAGTATGCATCTCAGAGAACCAATAACCCTTCAATTATCCAAGTTCAGTTATGGAGGCTTTAAGCCCAAGGTTCGATGGGCAGGCAACAACGTCACTCCCCATCGGGCTTAAAGATCACACAGCCTGGAGCCCATCCAAGATTCGTTTTCATTGCAGCTGGAGGTGCCGCTCTTCCTTGCTCATTTCTCTTCTCATGGGTTTGTTCTGCGGTCACCTGTATTTTTCTCCCTCAGTTTGTTTGCTTCCCTCCACCTGTCGCCCATCCTTTGCTGCTCTGCAGGGCTGCTGGGTCTCTCCGTCTTTTGCCTGCAGTTGCTGGTTCTCCTGCTGTCCCTCTTCCTCAGCTCCTTGCTCCTCTCCACCTTCTTGTGCCCTCCGCCTGCTCAGGCTCCAGTGACATGGACTTCTGCCTTTCCCATTTCCTGGGGCATGCCTATCTGGCCTGCCTATTCCTTCCATACCTGCTCCTCTGGGCTGCCTTTGTCTCTCTCTCTTATGGGGCCTACCTGCTTCCACCTCGCTTTGGCGGTCAGCTGCACCGGCCTCGCATCTCTTCCATCTGCTTCACCGACTCACAGGATGCTGAATTTCACTAGCAAATCTCCTAAAGCAAGGGATACTTTCAAATGCAGGTTCATAATAAGCCGAATGGTTTGAATATGGTCTTTGTATGCTGTGTTCTGAGCACTATGGGGTATCGACCATATGTTAATTCCATGAGAAATAGTGATGGTGTAGTAGGCCTTCTAGTGATTGATAATGCCTGGAAGTCTGAGAACACATAGAGCCCTCCAAGGAGCCTTTTCAAGATTGTATGCAGTAACTATGGGACAGCCCTGGCCACAAAGATGTTTAAACAGAGCCTACAGGTTGCACAAGTGGAAATTCTGTCATGGAGAACGGTACTGCTCTTTGGATGTCTGCAGCTTCTATGCTCCTCTGCCTCTGGTTGTGCTTCCTGGGTTTCTCTCTCTTACTCACTACCTGTGGTTCCTTTCTTGCTGTCTGCTGTCTGTGTTTGGGGCTGTACCTAGTGATCGCACCTGTCCCATATTTACCCATGGCTCCTCGACTTTTGGCAGCCCTCACTTCACCTATCCTGCTTCCTCGCCATGCCTGTTATTTATCTGCCATTTCAGATTCATTTCAGGATTTTTCTACATGGTTCCTCGGCTCCCTCTCCTCCGACCTCAGGGTCTCCTCATTCGATGCTTACTCCAGCTCTTCATCGAACTGCTTATCATGCCATCAACCTCGGCTGACTTAGTCTGGCCTGCACTCGCTGTTTCTTTTTTGGGCATACCTATCATTATTCATATGCCCACCTCATTGATCCGCGCCCTCATGCCACATATATCCGGTTCCTGCTTCCATCCATCATCAGCTGTCAAGGATTCACTCCTGTCATGGCTTCTATATCTCCTCATGCCACAGTTTATCTATTCACTTGCTCTGCCATTCCACATCATTGGGCCATCTGTATGTGACTCCATCTGGCCTTCCATCAAATCTGGCCTGCGTGCACCTACTCCAGCTTGCCCTACTGCAGTTCTCATCCCGGATTGGCTGGGTCTATACTACCTTGACCTCCCTACCATCCTTTGTCCTCTCATACCTCGCTTTTCTGTACCGGCCTCTATGGTGTCAATCCATCGTTGCACCTATACCTCATCCAGTTTTGCTCTCGATCGCTCAACCTGAGTTGCCTCTGGTTCCTGATCTACCTTCTTGGCCTCAAATTCTACCTCCTTTAGGAGCCTATTTCCTTTACTTCCTTTGTACAAGTTCATTTTCAAGTTCATTGGCCATGCCTTCAGTCTGCCCTTTGCTACAGGCTGACTGGCATCTCTCCACCATCGTTCAAGTTCATGTTCATTTCTCTCATGGTTAATCCATTCCATTGCTTCCTTGAGCACTGTCTCACTCTCTTGGCTTCACTGTTCATCGTGCATGCGTCTGATGTTTGCTCTAGGCGTGCCTTCTTGGCCTCGTCCTACTTTCCTTCGAGAGCTTACTCTTTCGTGCTTCCTTCCTACCAATTCCTTTTCACCTATTGCCTTCGTACCAGTTTATTCCACATTATTTCCTGTCTCCTCATCTTCCAATTCTGTACCACTGTCCAGGAATCACTCCACTCATGGCCTGCAATTGATATTTCTTTTTGGTATACCTATCATTACTCCTATGCCACCTTATCAACCCGAGGCCATCCTACCGCCTGTATCTGGTTCATAACTCCTGTCATCATCTGCCTTGCCTCAAGATTTATCTATTTACATCATTTACTTGAGCATTTACCTTGAAGTATATCTCCTTTTGGGAGCCTCATTACTGCATCACTCTATTGAATCCCATGCTATTTCATCGCTCTCAACATCAAGGTCTAATCGTTCCCATCGCATAATCATGCCTTATCAGCCTCAGCGTCCACTTCCTCACCTTGCTCAATCAGGTATACCTCTCATTGAATCTGCTACCTCATTGACCTTCCACCCTCTTGCAGCGATCCTCACCATCAATATTTATTTTGCCTCATGTTCCCTCACGATCTGTCGCAGCCTCATGTTCCCTATTTGATCCATGCTTTCTTTTGGAGAGTTTCCCTATTCGTCATCATCTTCCCTAGTCTTATCCTTTCATTACCAAACCCTTCTTTTAATGACATGCATCCTCAAATCAAACATCAGCCTGGAGGGAAGCTGACCTGAGTATTGGATCCCCAGAGGTTTCACCTCCTCAAAGGGGGTTTTCCTCTCCTCGTGCCAATAGTCATAATATTAGTTAAAGTTAGTGCTTTTAGGTTAGTTAGTTAGGTTCCGCTGTTGGTTGGAGGCAGATGGTGGCTCCGACTTTCTCCTCTCTCATTAGGAAGTCCCCTTATCTTCTCAGAATTCATTCATTCATCATCCTCGCCTCTTCAATTCTCGACACCTTTAGGTATTCTTTTGGGCTTCTTCCTAACCTACCTTTAGCTGGCCTTATCATTTCCATAACACTTGTGGGGGACACTCCTTTAAGAGTTCCTTACGTCGTGCCCTACAGGGTGGTATATTCCGTGGATAGAAAGGCGGAAAGCCACAATCAAATCAAGTTACACAAGCATCATTTTATATCATCTCATCAGGTTGCGTAAGCACATCAAATGGGAGGCTTTAAGCTTGGGTTCGATGGGAGTAGTAACAACGTCACTCCCCATCAGGCTTAAAAGCACGCATCCTGGGCGCATCAAGATTCATTTTCATTGCCCACCATCCACCCCTCCTCCTCCAATGGCTCATCTCTCTCTTACCAGTGAGGCTTCTTTCTAATCTACCTTTAGCCAACGCTATCATTTCAGCAGAAAATGTAAGGGGGGACCCTCCTCTAAGGGTTCCTTGCATTGTACCCTGAGTGGTATATCCCATGGATAGAGAGGCAAAGCCACAAATCAAATCAAGTTACACAAGCATCATCTTATATCATCTCATCAGGTTACGTAAGCACATCGAAATGTTTGTTTAATACAATTCCCATCTTATCCCTCTATTAAGAAATACTGTGGAGCAGACCTTTGTTGTAGATCAAAGGTAATTTTTTCATCATTTGTACAGATGTAATACTCTGTTTCGATTCCAAAAGACTGGGAGGATCTGACTGCAACCATTTCCTCATGATAGTCTTAAAGGCTGCTACCAGCATAATATCCCACAAATACAGTGCTTCTTTCCTTTGATGGAAAGGGGAGAAATATTTAAGAATAACTGTACCAAAGTGATCTTTTCTGAGAGGCCAAACAAGGTCTGAATATGATAGATTACCAAAGCCCAGAATGGAGCCATGTGTGGACAATGAATAAAAATATGTGTGTGCGTATCTTGTTCCTGTCCATATTTTCTCCAACACCTTGAGGAACCACCAAGGGACCACTTAACCAGGAACGTGGGACCAGAAAAAATCTGGCTCTGATTTTCCATGCATACCCCTCCACAAATGGGATATTGCAGTACCCATGTTCACCTCCAGATTAGCTGCCACTGCTTGGTTATCAGCACTAACCTCAGCTCTCTTTCCCACTTCCCTTTAGGACCTCGGTGTGATGTACATGCACTGATATGAGCATCTGATATAATAATGAAGTTGCCTTTTCCCACTGTTACATGATCAAATTGTAAAAAAGGCAGATGGACTTTTAGTAACTGGGGTGGGCAGCAGTCACCAATAGATGTTTAAGGTCATAGTCCCTCATTTGCATATATCTAATTCCACCAGCCTCCCCAACCAAGGGCTTGCTGAGCTTGTTCAAAGGAATTGTGCAAGTTTTGCATTAATTGCCAGGGAGTGCAAAACCTTTGTTGGTTTGAACTTTATACCAGGGATCCATACCTGATGGGGAAACTGGGTGTTCCCAATCCACCATTTATATTCCAAAAGGAATATTAATCTGTTTGGTGGACAGACCTCTACACCATCTCTCCAGTATTGCCCTGGTCTCAGGAGGAAGACATTTCTGTATTAACTTCAAATAGGGTGGGAGAATAGTGCTGCAAGCAGAGGCACAGGCAGTGGCCTGGATAGGTCCATTCTCTTTCAGTGGGCCCCATAGTTTGGATTGACCAACAATGCTAGTTTCATTTGTGCTGCTACCCAATAATCTGAAGGCTATTAAAAACCAGTCCTCCCTGATCTTTTGGTAGAGTCAAATATTGCTGGCCTATTCTAGGTCTTTTGTATTGCCTAATAAATGATAGAAGCATTGACTGCCATTTTAATAATTCTGCCTTCAGCACCAAACATGGAACACACTGGAAGAGATATAGGAGTATAGGTAAAGCATTTAGTTTCACTGGCTGCGCTCTTTGGTATAGAGACAAAGGCAAGAGATGCCAACAACACAAACCAGTTTTCAGTTGAGATATGGGGGTGTAATTGAATGAAAACAGCTTTTTTAATTATTTCTTTATTTCAAATAATTGGAAATACACCTTTGAGTCATGGACTCCTTTGCAAAGTTCCACTTCAGTGAAGACAGAGAACAACATAAGTAGATACAGAGTGAGGCATTATGTACATGAAAAGTGTTAACTAAGATAGAGACACGTGTTAGGGCAGGACATGCCTGGTGTCAAAATGTTAATGAAGAATAATGACAGAAAATTTACAATAAGGTCAGGGCCACAGGCCCGGCTTGTTAGTGCAGGTAGGCAACACAGGTGGCAGACCATAGATGGACTGAGGGAAGAGGGAGCAGAGGGAGGGGTGGACTAATGGCAGTCATAGGATGAGTGAAGAAGGAGCTGATTTTGAGGTTGGCCTTGAAAGGCCTAACATGTTCAAGAGATGGAGGGGGGAGCTCATTGAGCCATAAGGGGCTCATTTATAAGAGGCCCTCTGGCTGAGAATGTCCTGCCGTGGGTAACAGTTAGGAAGGACATGTTGGTACTTCTGGTGGGCCTGTTTGAGGGAGCCTGGTGGAGAAGTGGGTGAGAGTCTGGTGAGGCAAGGTTGAGTAGGATTTTTTCACCAGAGGACAAGTACGATACTTAAGTCTCCATCAAAATTTAGCCATTGGGTAAGCCTATAAGTCACATGTGGGGGTGTATCTGTCACAGTCCGTGATCAGACAACACACCTTGTTAAGGGTGACTTTGAGATGGTTTAGGGCAGTCAGGTCTGCAGCACCATGTATTACTATGCTGTAGTCTATTAGTGATAGTACAGAGGTGGATACAGCTAGGCAGATGGCTTCAGGAGTAGGCAGTGCTTGCTATGGTAGAGGAGACCAAGCCGGGCATTGAGAGTGTGGAAAGGAGCTGAATATGTGTGTGTAAGGATAGGCGGTGTCTAGACTTATACCCAAGTATTTAAATGTGCTAACTTGTTCTAGTGGAACACCCAGTGAATTAACTATGGTAAGGGTGATCTAGAGCGAGGGGCTCTGGTGGTGGGCAAAAATCATTGTTTTAGTTTTTGTGGTTTATAATAAGTCTATAGTTCTGAAACTAGGACTCGCTTCTGTGTAGTTGTTCTTGAGAGACTGCTGGAGGGAGGGGTGTGGGGATGACTGCTGTAGATGATGGCATCATCGGCATATGAGATTTTACCTGAGCAGGCATTTGGAAGTGAGTTGAGAATAAGCTAAAAAGGACGGGCAGTATTGAGACCTGGGGACACGAGAGAGGACAGGGTGGGAGTCAGAAGAGTGGAATTGATTTTGATGGTGGGACCTGCCAGCAAAGTAATCAGTGAGCCAAGAGGTTATTTCATGGGAAAGGCCAAGAGACTGAGTAGTCTAAAAGTAATGCATGACTGACTGTGTCGAAGGCCTTTATTAATTCTATAGATAGGGCTGGCTATGTGTCTGCGGTCTAGGGTGTGGATTATATAGGAGGTGTACTGTGCGAGGCGGTGGTTGTGCTGTGTCCCTCCTAAAGCTATGCTGTTCCAGACAGAGAAGATTGTGCTCGATAAGTAGTCCAAGAATTGATCAGCTACAATTTTCTTCAGTGCTTTAGAGAGTAAAGGAAGTATAGAAATGGGCCTGTAATTATTTGAGGAGGTACTATTCCCACTTTTCAGGATGGGAGTGATAACAGCCTGTTTCCAAAGAATGGAAATTGGCTGAGGCAGAGAGGTTTGTTAAGGATTTTAGTTAGTGGGTAGGCGCTTCATCTAGAGTAAGTCGAAGAGTTTACGGTCTAGTGTATCATTACTGTGGCGGGACTTGGCCAGGACTTTAGATAAAGTATTTCCTAGCATCATAGGGTGATAGTGCATGAGCCGAAAGGGGTATGTTTATATGGGGGGTTAGTGGGTGGCAGCGGGGGAGAGTCAAAGAAATTAGGGGAGAACTTCACTGAGGTCAGAGAAGCTATTATTTAAGATGTTTTGCGATGGTTCAGGGGTCTTGTGTACTATTCACCAGAAGATAGTTGAGCAGGGGTAGGGATATGGTTTTCCGCTGAGTTCTTTGATATTTTCCAAAAGTCCTGCCTAGAACCCCAGGAGGTGCTAAGGGCTGCCTTGCCTGGAGGATGGCCCAGATGCACTTGTTTCTAGCCTCCCTGTAGAGCTGTCTATCCCTTGGGAGTCGAGTTTCAATGGCAATGTGCCAGAGATTATCATGGTGATGCATCATGTCTAGTAGGGCTTGAGAGATCCAAGGGCATCTTGTTTTGGCAAAAAGTTTGTGAGGGGCATATATGTCATGAGGCTTTATTGAAGATGGATATGAGCTGTGTCTATGCAATTGGCTTTATCAATGGGGACCAATCATAGGTCCGGTGGGATTTGAGACTAGTAAGGAGACTTTTTTAGCAGCCGCTGGTAGAAGGGAGCTGGGGGTTGGTGGAAGTTTTTATTTGACCACCAACAAACAACTGGGAGTGGTCACTGAGCACATCTGGAAGCACCTTGATCTGTGTGATGTTACTGGGTCTGTTAGTGAAAATAAGGTCAAGCAGGTGGGCGCAACCTGTCAGCTGAGAGGATACTGTGGCAATTCTGATATCTAAATATTTTAGGGAGGTTAATCCCTATTTCATAGGGAATGAGGTGTAAAATGTGATGGTGGGTTATAATATAAGTGAGTTTTTGGGTATTTAGTGTATGACCCGACATTTGTGAGTAAACCTGGAAATGGTCAAAGAGGATGGAAGGAAGTGTCCTGATTTGTGAGATACACCAACACATCATCAGCGTAAAGGGAAATTTTGTGTTCCAGGTTTTCAAACTGGACACCTTCAATGTCTTGGTGCTGAATGATACTCTGCGCTAGGGGCTTGATATGCAGTGCAAAAGCAGAGAGGAAAGGGACATCCCTGATGGGTGCCACATTGTAGAATAAAGCTGTCAAATATGTGACCATTAGCCCTGACAAATCCAGGGACCTATCATATAATTTAAACAGAAAAGTGACAAAGAAATGGGAAATCCAAAGCCCACAAATACCCTCCTGAGAAAGGCCCATGAGACCTTACTGAAGGCCTTCTCAGCATCAAGACTTAAAAGCAGGGTTGGTATGTTTTATTTTTGAATATGATCTGTAATACAGTATATGCTGTGTGGCACATGTTTTCTTGTCCTGCCTAGCTGGTATGAATCCCGCCTGATGCATATGGACCAGCATTGGAATAATTTGCTGGCAGTGAGCAACAAAGATTAACATTAATATTTTTTGTCAGATCGGCCCGGTGGCGCTGAGGGTTGAGGCTGGATGCCACACCTCGCACCACGCGCGGTGACCTGGGTTTGAGAATGGACTCGGGTCACTCGGGCCGGCAGGGAGGTAAGGCTTGAGCATTACAGCTCTCCTTCCTCGGGGTGGGGGGTCTGTGCTGTGAATGGCACAGCTAGAAGACTAGTCCGCACCCAGGGTGCTGGCTGCCTCCACAGAGGTGGAGACAGCTGCTGCACCATTGCATGGTGACGGATGCAGAAAGAGGCGAAATAAGGAGGAAAAATCCCCAATGACAGGATGACGTAACTCCCTACAGACACAGCTCCCAGGCCAGGCAAGGTAAGCCCCAGTAATTCCGGGGACGGAGCTGGGAGGTCAGGCAGAAGGGACTGTTGGTGGAGGCGTAGAAATAGCAGCTGTGATAAAAAATATTTTATTGTCTATATTCAAAATAGAAATTGGTCTGTAGGAGGTGCAATTGGTTGGGTCCTTACCCAACTTTGGAATAACAAGTAATAGCTTGAGACCATGATGGGGCTCACCCTTGGAACTTAGAGCATGGAAAAAATCTCTGTGTTGGATGGGCGATAGTTCTGTTTTAAGGACATTATAGAGTTCTGCCGTAAGGACATCAGAACCTAGACACTTCCCACCTTAAGTTTCCTATTTGCACCAAGATCTCTGCTCCCATTATAGGAGCCATTAATGAGGTCTTCTGATATTCTCCCAAAGTGGTGATATTCAACATTTGTAAAATTATCTATCTCCTGGTCTGAGGGAAGGGGCTGCAGTGTATAATTCCATAGTACCTTTTAAATGCTTGTGATATAGCACTTATTGTTCTACAGGGTTGAGAATCCCGGGTACCTTTATTGTGTTAATGGAAGCTCTAGCCCGCTGTACCGTAGTTGTCCTGCTAGAAGATGCAATGCTCTAGGGCCTCCATCATAATAGCTCTGATGCCAATATATACGTTTTGCTCTACATTATAGTCTAATATTGAATTTATTTGTTTTTCAGTGTTATTAAATCTTTAGCTCTTTGTTTATCAAATCGTAGTTTTGTCTATCCTCCAAGGAATGTGTCTGTTTGATAAGGGCCTGTTGTCTCACCTCCCTCCGTTTCTTTTCCTGGATTATATCTCAATAAATGTACCCCTCAGGGGGCCTTCAGGTTTCCCATAATATAGCTGGACTAATATCTGGGCGTCATCTCCCAAGGCATTTTAATGCTGCAGAACCTCTGGATCCTCAACAAGGAATTGTTTAATCTCCAGAAAGTATTTTTCCAGAAGATCCCCATTCACCTTAATAAATATCAGAGCATGGTCCGATAAAGTGATATCCCCATCCATGCCTTTGTCACCCTTTCTGCCAACTCCTGAGGGTCAGAATATTGTCAGTCCATGAACAGATGGAATGTGTTGCTGAGCAGAAGCTATAATTCCTGGAGGTGCACCATTTACATATCTCCACATATCTATATTCCCAATTCCTTTAACAATTTGGTAACCTGACATGCCACTTTGTGTTCATGCTTAGGTATTTGCGGTGGTATCCACCCTAGGGTAAAATGTTAAGTTTACATCACCTCTACAAATGATATGTCCACCCCCCACACACACACACATATACACACACTGGGCCAGGTTAAAACAAACAAATGGTACACATATAAGGAGAACCTGGGGGAAATATACTGACTAATGGTGACCCAAGTTCTGTTCAATCTACCCTTGGTAAGAGCATAACATTCTTCCCTATCTACCAAAAGTATCCTGTAATTCAAATGGGAGTTTAGAGGAGATAAGCACTACATCCCATTGTGTCTACCCCTTTATAGGATGAAGTAATTACATTTGCAAAACCAAAATGCGCAACTTTTTATGTTCCTGTGCAGAGGTGTGTCTCCTGCAGTAGTGAGACATCTGCCCCTGATTTTCTGAGTAGTGATAATATTTTGCTATGTTTGACAGGGTTTGTTAATCTGTTGACATTGTAGGAACAAATAGTATAGCCTGTTATTGCCATTGTGTAACCATTCCCCCCATACATTTATGATTACTCAGTCTGTATAAATAATAATGCTCCAGTAGTACCTCGGAGTTAACTGTAGAGAAAAAGTTAGAGTCCATAGGGCTTACAGTAATAAAACAATAAGCCAACATGGCTAACCAATTTAACTGATAACAGTTGTACCTCCAAGGTAGGAGATTGGTAGTAAAAATTAGCTTTAATTCTCCCCGATACAGGTGTGAATTCAGGAGTAGAAGAAGAGTGTATATTTCCCTGTAGGGAGAATTCTCCTCAGTCAGAAAGAACTATGGTTCTTGCATTTGGGTGCAAATGACTGCCAGTAGGCTGGGAGCTAAGATCGAGGGTTGTTTCACCTCCCGACCCTGAGACTTCCTTTCTTAAATAATATCACGTAAACCAGGAAATTAAATGGACTCAAGTGATCCTGAGTTGCCGCCAGGTAATAGCGTTAATCATAGTTGTTTCGACTGCCAAAATAAGAAAGTCCCATAAGATAGTATACCGGGATGTGATTGGAAGAACCCCACATAGTGAGATTCTCCACCACCACCCCATCTGCACCTCTAAACATTATCGAGCTGCTGCTGTGTAGAGGGCCACATCTATACAGTTGTACCATATGCTAGGACAAGTGCTATTTAAGATAAAAATAAAAATAAATTCTCAGAATGCCTATAATCCACATAGTCACTTTCTGGTCATTTTAGTTCAGAAAAAGTGTTCCATTTGACTGGTGTTATAGGCCTTATATAATGACCCTAGATGAAAAAAGAGAGGTACTTTGCAGTCACTCCAAGGATCTCGAACTTCCACAAGAGATGTGGTGAAGTTCAGCATTAGAAAAACTTAAAAGTTAAAGTTTAATCAACTTCAGAGGCCATCCCTCCGTTACTGCTTATTTAAGTGGCTGTTCAGTATTGTGTGGTGAGAGCATACAGTCATAACTGCTATTCACTGGGAGCTCGTTTTAAACCCTCAGACCGATCATAACTGGTGACAGATTCTAAACTCAAGAAACTGAACAAGGATTTGATCGAGTTAATAGTAAAACCTGTTCCTAAGTTGTTCAGCAGTTCATTGTAGACTTAGGGTGACTTTTAGTGCAGCCTCTTTTTGCAGAAGATCCTGAAGATGAAGGAGGGCCTTCGTAGATGTCAAAGTGCTCAATCCAATCGCTTCTGTGAACACCGTCTACAACTTTGGTTCCGCTCAGTGTGCTTGAGATTTTCTCTGGTCTTCAGGAGATGGCACAAGGAGGTCCATTTCCTAAGAGCCGACAGGCCTCGTGGAACAAATCATACACCTTGACCGCTCTGCCCTGAATACTTGCAGTCTGGCAGGAAAAAGAGTCTGGAATCTAATCCCTTTATCCTTCAGGATTCAAAGCAATGGAGCATATTCCTGTCACTGCTGCTGGATAATAGGTGGGTAGTCATGGTCTAAACTTAGTTTGGCAGTAAGGTATGAGAAATCATTCTTGGTCCTGGCTCTTTTCAGAAGATTTTCCTTTACTTTGTATGAACTAACTGTAAGTACAATAGAATGTGGTCTTGCCTTTGCATCCTGAGGTTTTGGTACCAGTGACTGATGTGCTCGTTCAATGGAAAGCTGATATGTAGGAGACAGTTCCAAAGTGTCTGAGTAGATTTTTACAAAACACACACAGGGGTTGTTTTCAGCACCTTTTGGAAGCCCATACAATCTAACATTTTCACGCCTTGACCGACCCTCTTGGCCTGCAGTTCAGCTGTTTGATTTGAAGCACCTCCTCTAGGCCTGTCAGTTTATGTGACCCATCCTCCACCTCGGAAACTCGTTCCTCCATACAATCAATTTGAGTGTCCAGTTTCATTAGCCTCTGCTGAATATCTTTAAATTCCTTCTTGTTCTCCATTTTGGATGCTTTAATATCCACAGTAAGGTCTCGAAGTGGGAGAGATGTCAGTTGTCCATTCTCCCCATCTATGTCATAGTCTGTGGCCTGTGAACTTGCTGGTGAGAGGGATCTGCTGCGGGCTGCAGGCTCTAGACTCAATCCAGCATCATCTTTGTTCTTATGAAGGCTTCTATGGTGATTTTTTGTTCCCCTGTCATCCAGTTTAGCCCTCTTGGCATTCTGAAATATTTTTATAAGTTATTAGCAATTTTTGGAGGTTTTCAGGTCTCTAGGATCGAAGCTCCTGCAGTTAGAGCGGCTATCAGCTTCGTGACATTACGGAAGACCTCAGACTTTTCTGGGTTGATCAGGAAAGTACAGTTATGTAAGAACTTACCATAACAGTAGATCTTTGAGAGAGACTCTTGCAGTAGGTAATCACCTTGAGGACTGAACACCCCTAGCATCAGGACCACATGGGAACTTTAGCCAGCAGTATCTGATGGGGACTGCCCATCAGGCGTCACGTTGCCTGATGTCACCTATATAGGGGCATTCCACACATCCGCCTTCAGTTCTTCCGCTGGAGACCTCCAAGGAGGTGTGACAGGAGAAAGGACAAGAGGCTCCTGGAGCTCAGAATGAGCCCATAAATAAAGAGCAGAATACAGTAGGGGGATGGAGGGAGGTAAGGTCACCTGCAAGAGCCTCTCTCAAAGATCTACTGTTACAGTAAGTTCTTACATAACTATACTATCTTACTTCGGTATGGCTCTTGGAGTAGGTAATCACCTTGAGATTGAGTCCCAAGCAGTGTAAAGCAGAAGAAAAACTGAAACACGGGGGCAGGAATGAAAAACCTTCTAAATGTACAGGAGATTATGACAGGAGCCATGAAGCACAGCTTGGCGAAAACCTGCCCTGCGCATAGAAGCAATGTCAGACTGCAGTGCTTTGTGAAAGTGTGGACTGAACTTCAGGTAGCCATGGCACAGATGTCAATGGCAGACACATTTCTGAAATAAGCAGTAGAAGGCAGCCATATCCCTAGTGGCATGCCCTTAACCTCCTGGGAGGGTTTTACCATATCTGGTCACAAAAAGTAATGCAGGTTGCCAACCATTTGGATAAACTTTGTTTGGTAACTGCCACACCTTGTCTCTTAGGTGCAAAAGAAATGAAAAGCTGATCTGTCTTCGGACAGACTTTGTCCTGTTAGTGTAATAACACAATGAGCGTCTAAAGTGTGAAGAAGTGCTTCTCCCGATTGGAATCTGGGTATACACTGGTCGTTTAATCGACTGGTTCAACATAAACTCAGAAACCACTTTTGGTAAAAACCTAGGGTTGATACAGGAGATCCACCTGGTCTCTGTGAAAAATTAAATAAGGCTCCTTACAAATCAAGGCCTGAAGCTCTGAAATACTTTGAGCTGATGTGACTGCCACTAAGAAAAGTGCTTCCCAAGATAAGTGGCGCATGTCACAAGAACCAGTCGGTTCAGAAGGAGGCAGGGTCAGCTTTTCCTAAATAAAATTAAGATCCACGATGGTGTGGGGCTGCACACTGGGGTTGAGGTGCAAAATCCACTTTAGGAAAGTCTTTGAGACTTCCAGTTGTGCCAGTGTCCAGCCATCCACCAAGGTATGGTAAGCAGAGATAGCCAACACATGGATCTTCCGATGAATAGCCTAGACCCAACTCAAAGAGGTGCAGGAGATATTCCATGACCGACAGAACAGGACATGAGAAAGGGTCCCAATGCTTTGCAGTGGCCCAAATGGAAAACCGCTTCCATCTCATGGCAGAAGTGGTCCTCGTAGATGGCTTTCTGGCTAACAGAACCTGAGCCACTCAGGAAGAGACTCAAAGAGCAAAGCAGCTATGTCCTGAGATGCCACGCATGAAAGTGAAGGCACTTCAGTCCCAGATGGACCAGCGTCCCTCTTCCTGGGTCAGAAGGTTGTTGCAGAGAGGCAGGGAACAGAGGCTCAACTGCAAGCTGCTGAAGGAGTGGAAACTTAACCTGATGAGGCCAAAGGGCAATTGGAATCATGCAGGCCCCCACCAGCTTGAGCAGCACCCTCTGCAGAACCAGAAAGGGAGATAACGCTTACAAGAACCTCCCTGTCCAGCAAAGAGATAGCGAATTTCACCAGAAAACACCATGCCCTGGAGTGAGCAAGCAAAACTTGGGTAGTTTTGTTTTGTATGGGGAGGAGAACAGGTCCAGTTCTGGCTGACCCCATAGGTTGAATATGTGATCGACCACCTCCTGCTTGAGCTCCCACTCATGGGCGCTTACTCTGGTATGGCTGAGACTGTCCACTAGGATGTTTTGCACACCGGAATGTGAATGGCTATGAGGTGAATCTGATGCAGAACAGCCAATTCCACACCTGCATTGCCTCCCTGTATAGGGGTACAAGCATGTGCCTCCTTGCTCATAGAGATACCAGATCACGCTCATGTTGTTCGACTGGACTAACAAGGTGCTCTGGAGAACAGGTGCTGAAAAGCTTGAAGAACATACAACACTGCTCTCATCTCTAACACATTGATGTGTAGAGAAAGTTCCATCTGGGACCACCTGTATTGAGTTTTGTGGTCTCCCAGATGTGCCCTAACCCATCCCTGATGCATCTGTGGTCAGAGTCTGAGTGGAAGGAGGGAATGAAAAGGACCCCTTTGGTGGGATTGGAAAGATCCTGCCACCACAACAGATCCTCTGTGTGGAATTGAAGACTATAACTATCTGGTCCAGGTCATCCAACCTCTAGTCCACTGTACCCTGAGCATCCACTGTAGAAATACACATGTGAAGCTCAGCTAAAAGGCACGGTGGGATGGCCGCTGCCATTAGGCCTAACAGTTGAAGAATTGACAAGCTGGGACTTTGGAAAGTTTACAATAATCCCAACCTGTTGAAACAGGTCCAGGATTGCAGCTCAATGGGGCTGACAGAAGCCAGTCATCAAGGTAAGGAACACTCAGGGCCACCACCACCACCGCCAGACACTTGAAAACCAAGGTGCCATGGAAGGCCAAAGGGCAGAGCCCTAAATTGGTGATGTTCCCTGAAAGAAGAACAAAGGTAGTGACGATGGCCCTGAATATATGGATGTGCAGGTAAGCATCCTGCATATCCAGAGCGCAAAGCCACTGACCCTCATGAGGATCTAGTAGCAGACCCAGGAGGAAGAGCATACTCGAACCTTTTGTACTCTATGTACAGGTTTAGAGTGCTGAGGTTCAGAATGGGACACAGATCTCCCATCTTTTGGGGACCGGGAAGAAGTGGGATAATACCCTTTCCTACCTGGTGCACAGGAACAGGTTCTATTGCTCTCTTCTGTAACAGAGCCTGAATTTCCTCTGAAAAGAGGGTTGTGCACCTTTGGGTAATGAGATTGGTCTGGAATCCTGTCTAGAGGTTTTGTGAGGAATTTCAGAGTGTGGCCTTGCTCTATGAACTGAAGAAACCATGAGTCAGTTGTCACCTCCCGCCACCCTGGCAGATGAAAGCAAATGTAGTAATCCTCTGCTGTTATTTCATCACTACAGCAGACATTCCTACTTGGTCTTACACCATGGAAGGGAAGAACATGCTCAGTAAGGTTGATCACGAGGGTGATCACCCTATTATGGCATTAGCTGCCATCTGGCGCGGGTCCTCAGTGCCATGTGCCTGTTCTTAAGATGTGTATGCTGGCCCCTGTGCCCAGATGACTCCTTTACCTCGCATCACACAAGCATGGAAAAGCTGGCAGATTGCAAATGACCTATCATTTGCATCTTGGACAAACAAATCCCAAACAAGGATTGTGATCCCCACTTTTAACATGTCTCTGATGCTGCTTGTTGGACTCCAGTTTTCTAACCTCAGAAATGGGGTGTGCTACATGATTTTCAGGTTGGACACACTTGGACCCAAGTGACCACCATGACTACCTATGATTATTACTGGGTCATCATTATGAAAGGCTGTGGGTAGAATGATGGACCATGAGACGGAAATGCATTAACAGAAATAAACAAATTTATTTACAACAGAACAAAATTAACAGTGGACATAGTTTCAGCAAATAAATGAAAGAGAAGCAAAAAAATCAAAGCTTATCTAGTAACAACAAGCACATACATAGCTAGAAATGGCTAGCTAGTGAGGAGTGTTCTCCATCAACACCTTTCCACCATCTGTCTACTTAACAGACTAGCAGGGAATATATACACAGATAGCACCATGTGGTATGTTGACTTCTCCCTTATTTCACATTTCTAACATATTTTATTTATTTATATATATTTATTTTATAGGAGAACAAAAGCAGTCTTTATTTAACGAATCCATAAGGTGTACATCGCTGAAAAGTAATAAAAATCTCTGTATTCTATAATTTAGTTCAATGAGGTCTCAGTAAGCAATGCCTCTGTCAGCTGTAACATAAATAAGGAACAAAAGTGGCTATCCAGTTCTATAGTTACAGACCGAGGAGCTGGTGCACTGAGAAGCTGTGGTTCCTAACAGGAGACTGCTATGTTTCCCACTATAGTTACTTAGCTAGGGTAGCATAAAAAACACAGGTATTTCTGTCACTGGAAGTAACAAATGGACTGCACAAATATACAACTAACACATAATCCATAACAAGGCATACAAACAAACTGGGTGGGCAGCCTTGAACATCTGGACAAGCGGAGAACAAAATATCAAGTACAGTTCTACAGTGTGTCCAGAAATGCAGATCTCCTGACCTATACCCAATAGGCACTTCAAAAGGAAAGGAGAGGGAGGACACCTGCCACATACTCCTTCCCACCTAAAACAAAACCTCTAAGGGTTTGTTTAAGATCCTCAAAATCTAACATCTGTCAGATCTCTCACCAGGAGAGATGGAGGCATAGCCCACCCTCTCCAGGGCTCCACCTCGGGGACCTAATAAATATAAGCTAACAATTGTGAAGGAGAACTCGACTCTTCACATTTAATACTTCCCTTTCCCGAGGTTTGATGACAGGAGTTGTGGTACATCCATCCCATATCTGGACATAAAGTCTGTGTTACTATGTGCAGTCCCATGATGCTTGGATCGAAAGCGATATGGCTGTAATGAAAGATACCATTGCATAATGCGAGGATTCTTGTCTTTCATGACATGAAGCCAGCACAGAGAGTTATAGTCAGTCCATAATTCAATTCCATCCCCAAAGATAAAAACGTAAAGCTTCAATGTCCCACCTAACGGCCAGACATTCTTTTCTATTGTCGAGTAACAGGTCTTTCTCTCTCTCATGTAATTTTCTACTAATATAAACAACTGGATGTTCATCCCCATCTATTATTTGAGACAGAACAGCCCCATGCTATACTTGGACACATCTGTCTGTACTATGAAGGGTTGTGTAAAGTCTGGCATAATCAGAATGGGTGAGGAACATAAATGGGCTTTAATGGAATGAAAAGCCTCTTCACAGTCCTGAGTCCAGGTTACTTTATCTGGCTTATTCTTTTTGTCAAATCAGTCAGGGGCCAGCCAACGAGAAAAGTTAGGAATGAACCACCGTAATAGTCAGCTAGACCTAAGAATGATCTTACATCTTTGTTTGTAATTGGTCTTGGGCTATTAGCCACAGCATTCATTTTGTTTATTTTGGGTTTTAAAACTCCATTTCCAATCTGAAACCAAGACACTTGGTTTCTTGCATAACTAGCATGCACTTGATTGGATTGATTGTCAACCCAGCCTCAGTAATAGCAGATAGTACTAAACCTAGATGACGAATGTTCTTCCCAGAAGGACTAAAGATTCTAACATCATCAAGGTACGCAGCACTATCGAACAGTGTGGTGTTAACATTTATCCATCATCCTTTAGAAAGTGGCTGTGGCACCATGTAATCAAGGGCATCACTGTGAATTGGAACAACCCTAAGGGTGCTAAACGCTGTTTTCTCTCTGGTATCCATGTCAAGGGAATCTGCCAGTAGCCCTTAGTTAGATCTAGGGTGCTAATGTACTTGGCATTTCCTATGTGATCAGGGATGTCATCAGTTCGTGGCATCGGGTAACTGTCAAACTTGGAAACAGTGTTTAGACGCCTAAAATCGAGGCATATCGAATGCCCCCCTTACTGACAACCATCGTGAGGAAGCTCCAGTCACTGTGAGATGGTTCAATTATACCTAAACCTTGCATTTTGTTAATTTCCTGTGTAACATCTTTTCTAAGCCTTTCAGGAGTCTATAAACCTTGTGTCTGATGGGTAACTGTTGGGGTATGTGTATATGTTGTACTGTTTCCTTTGTCCTCCCAGGGGTCCTGTAAGCGTATCATATTATGTGTAACAATTCCTTAATTCCACATCTTGGTGGGTTGTTAGGTCTGGATTTATTGTTATGTCCCCAGTTCTCCTATGCCATCCAACCTTTGATATGCAAGATTTAACTCGCTTTCAGAAGGTTCGGGTGAACATAACTGCAGAGGTAAGGAGGTCTCTCCACCCAGGGTTTTAACAAGTTGACATGATAAATAAATTTTTCTGTTTTTCTCTGGTAGTTCTATCTCATAGGTTGCAGGACCAGTGCGTTCATTATCTCATATGGGCCCTGCCACTTCATGAACAACTTCTTGTCTGAAGATGGTAACAGGAGTAATACTTTATCCCAATCTATAAATTCTTTATGCCCTGTCCCTCTATTGCTCTATTGTAATACATCTTCTGCTTCAGTTAATGATCTACATTAGATTGATGTACATTTTGTACATACTTAATCAGACGTTGGCATAATTGTTGCCAATATTCCAATAGGAGAATCTTCTTTTTCTGATTCCCTATCTTCCCACCCCTCTTTATTGATGTCTAAGGAACCACTGGGATTCCATCCATATAACAATTCAAAGTGTGAGCAACCTGTGGAAGCCTTGGGAACTTCCTGTATGTAAACACTAGGGCCAGATATTCAAAACTTTGCCCAGGGGCAAAATTAGCACTGCCCAGTGACAAACTGAGCCGGAGCACAAAGCAAGCCATATTCAAACGGAATAGCCCAGGGCAAACTGCTTCTGAATATAGCATGGTAATGAGGCCATGCAAACTGGGCTGGGAGTGCAGGGCAAACATTGCCCTGGAATAAGACAGCACTGAATAAAACAACCAGGAAGTGCAACCCACAACAACAACACAGTACACAACAACGTGAGGGCAGGTACAGATGAACTCACGTGGCCAATGTGTGTGCCAGCAAATGCATGGACTCAGTACAGTTGCAGGAAGCAGCAGATGAGAAGAACAGTGATCAAAACTTTTGCAATATTCCACGTACCATTAGCGCCGCTAACACATTAGCGCTGGTGCTAAGCAGTTAGCCTGGAGCAAACACGCTGTCTGGGCCACAATGTGCCATATTCAAAAGTGTTATGCAAATGAGCCTACTTTAGGTAGTCTCTGGGCAAACAACCGGATTAGCATCTCATTATACCCTGATTTGCACACAGTTTGCCTAAGCGTTACTGCAGGGTCCCATAGAGCCACCTGTAGGTCAGTCTGGAAGTACAGGGCAGACAAGGTCCAACCGCAGCTCCATCTGTAGGTCAGTCTGGCAGTGCACAATGATAGCTACAGGCTACAGGTAAACAGTACAGCATAACATAGCATAGCATATTGTACCCCAGGGGACAGGACAGCATAGGCACAGGTGGTGGTGGTGCTGCATGCAACTGTCACACCGTGGGGCATGCTACCCAGAGCACAGCAGACACTACAGTAGCAGGGAGACAGTAGTGTGAGGGACGTAGCACTGCCTATGGTGTGTAGGGCAAGTGATGCTGATTGCACTGTACACAGTGACAGGCCCAACCTGCAGGTGTTTACTGACAGTCGACATTACTGTTACACTGTTGTGTGACCCACAGATGCTGTACCTGTGGCATGTGATGCCCACAGTGACATGTACATATCTGGCTTTGTGTGTTGTGGCAGTTGTACAGCTGTGTGGTATGTGGTGGGGGCATATAGTATCCGAAAGGCACACCAGTGTTGGGGTGTTCCTAATACTGGCCCATGTGCACTGCATGCTGGGTCCCAGCCTTGTGGCCACACCTGGTCTGTGGCACAGCCTGGCCACCCATACACACTCCCCTCAACATCCTCCATGCCCACAGTGCTGCATGTGTGTGCTGGCATCTGTTTTTGTCCACAGATATGTGTGGTCAGCAGGTGTGTGCTGTATGGCTACACTGCCATGCTGTCCACTGGCGGCAGGGTCACCACTTACTGCCTGGCATGGCTGGGACTGGTGGCAGATGATGGCATCATTGTGATGCCATTGGTTAGCAGCAAGCTTCCACTATGTTTGGCTTTATCTATGTGTTATATTTATGTGTTAGGTCGCGCAAGACCAGCGCTAAACCCAGCAAATCCAGCACAGCCATTTATGTAGCGCAATGCTGATTGCCCAGGATTAAGACCAGCTTTCTGAAGGCGTGTAATCTACACGGCGCTAGCACAACCGGCGCTAAGGTCGCCTTCAAACCACTTAGCCGCGCTAGCCACTAACATAAAGCATTGGCGCTTTGTATTCATGTCAGTTTGCCCCTTGCATACATTATACTTTTGCCTGGCGCTAATGCAGTTTGCCCGCGCTATTTGGCCTTTTGAATATGGCAGACCGCGCTAATCCCGCTAACCCTGCACAAATGATTTTTGCCCAGCGCAAAGTTTTGAATATCTGGCCCCAAGTATGGTAAATAAGTGTCCCACTTGTTCCTTCCTCCTGGACATATTTTTGCAACATTTTCTTCAATGTCTGGTTGAAGCGCTCAACCTGCCCATCTGTTTGTGGATGATACGATGTAGTAAATATGGCTTCTGTATTTAGGGCTTGGTACAAACACTTCAACAGACTTGAACAAAGTTAGCACCCTATCGGCTAGAATTTCCTAGGATTTCCCATGTGACTGAAGATCTTTACTAATTCATCTGCTATTTTAAGGGCAGTCACAGTTCAAAGGGAATAGCTTCGGGATATTTAGTAGTGTAATCTACAACCACTAAAATAAAGTGATTCCTTTGGCACTCTTGGGCAAGGGACCAGCAACATCCATGGCTATTCTTAAAAGTATCAGTAACCAGAGGCATTGGAAGGAGGGGCACCATGTCCTACATCCAATCTTGGCTACTTTCTGGCATTCACCACAGCTTTTACAATACTCTGCCACCTGTTCATGAATGCCAGGACAGTAGAATCAATGAAGTAAGTGACTGAGGGTGCGGTCCCTACCTAGGTGTCCAGCTAAGGGTATATCATGAGTTATTTCCAGGAGTCTATTTGTATAGGAATGTGCACCATTACCTGTTCTATCACCTCTCCGGACTTAGGATTGGTACATCCCTATACAATAATTCATTTTCCAACCTATAAACATTTTGTTGGGACCCTCAGTAACTGCTCCCATCTGTGAAAAGAAATGAGCAAGAGTTACATCCTCTCTTTGTGCCTTTAAAATCCCCACACTCAAACCCCTGAACACAGTTAGAATCAACAGGACTCAACTCAACATATTCTGTAGTGTCCTTTTTGTTAGTAATTGTCCACAGTTCTTTCTCTTTGCATTTTGTTTTTGGGGCTTCCTTTATTTTCCTGGGACACCATATATATCAGGATCAAAAGGAAATGATTGTTCCAGCTGTTTCTCTCTTTTAGCCTGTGCTCTGGTGCCCATTGCACTAATATTGGTGGTAAACAAGGTTTCAAAATGTGGAAAGTCATGGTCGATCACAACCAGCACAGGCAAATGGGGCACTAGTCCCAATTCCATGGTTTGACTCTGTCCATTGATTTGTAACACAGTTTCTCATAGTGGATACTGATGGGTGTCAGCATGGATACAAGTCACTCCCGTTGTTGGCCCCCCTCAATTGATTTAGCTCCCATAAAAGAGACATGTATCAAAGTTTGTTTACTCCCAGAGTCTAATAGTCCAGAAACCACTTGTTCCCATTCTGTACAGTCACTAGGTAATAGCCCCAATTGGCAAGGGCCAAGTGTGTGGATTCTGTTTTCCTCTTGGGGCAGAATCTAGCAATATGCTCCTTTCCTTTACAGTCATGACATATTATGTTGGGATTAGAACTCTTACCAGTCTTATTATTATATTTAGTTCCCGGACTACTATTGGTTTGAATGTTAGTAGAAGGTCTTACTGTAGGATGCTGTGCTGGAGATCTCACCACATTTTTTTTGTCTATGTGGCCTTGCTGTTAAATAATCTTTTGCAGGGACGTATGGCCACATCTGCTGCCTCTAGGCGGTGCTCCTTTACCCATAGTTGAACATCCTGCAGTAAGATCTGTATAAACTGCTCCAAAATGATTGCTTCAATTATCTGGTCAACAGTTCTAGTTGTTGGTTGTAACCATTTGATACATAAATCTTTCAACTAAGTAAAAGTATCTTGGGCATTGTCAGCGGTCTGAAATCAATAAGGTGAAACCTCTGCCTGTAAGTCTTGGTACTTATGTCATACCTTTTCAGGATAGCTTATTTCATCTGGTCATAGTCATTGGCGTGTACAATATCTACATGGCTATAGGCCAGTTGGGCCTTACCGGTCAGGTAGGGGGCTAACGGATTACCACTGGTCCCGTGGCCATGCACAGGCTGTGGCCACTCATTCAAAAGTCATTATATAAGCCTCAATGTCATCAGCATCTGATAACTTTACCAGTTTTATGTCCTTCTGTCCCTCCCCTGGAGAGGAGGGGTCTAGCAGTTCCCAACATCTGGATGGCATGTAACGTGTCTGCCCAATGAGCTCCGCTCTCCTTCAATATCTCCCTTTGTCTCTCCATCTCTACCTGCTGGATTCAGAGCCACCAGAGTAATTCATGGGTGTCATCTGGAAGGTTCACTTCTTCAGGTCTACCCACACTGGCTTGTGCTCCCTCCTCTGGCTTGATATCCTCCATTCATACACCATCAGCTTCTCTTTTCGCCTCCTTTCTCCAGGCTACTGGGTCTAAACCGGGCAATAAAGGCATCTGAAATCTTCTCACCAGGGACCTAGTAGTTCTACTGGACACTGGAAAGGTCTCTGCCTTGTCCCATTGCATTAATTAGTCCATCTGGTGCCATGTATCAGACCCTCCAGTAGGCATCAAACCCACTAGATCCCACCACTGTCACCATGTGTGAAAGGCTGTGGGTAGAATGATGGATCATGAGGCAGAAATGCTTTAGCAGAAATAAACAAATTTATTTACAACAGAACAAAATTAATAGTGGACTTAGTTTCAGCAGATATATAAAGAGAAGCAAATAAAAAAATCAAAGCTTATCTAATAACAGCAAGCACATACATAACTAGAAATGGCTAGCTAGTAGGAGGTGTTTCTCCATCAATACCTTTCCACCATCTGTCTAATAAACAGACTAGCAGGGAATATATACACAGATAGCACCATGTGATATGTTGACTCCTCCCTTATTTCACATTTCTAACATATTTCATTTATTTATATATATTTATTTTATAGGAGAACAAAACAGTCTTTATTTAATGAATCCATAAGGTGCACATCGCTGAAAAGTAATAAAATCTCTATATTCTATAATTTAGTTTGATGAGGTCTCAGTAAGCACCGCCTCCACCAGCTGTAACATAAATATGGAACAAAAGTGGCCGTCCAGCTCTATAGTTATAGACCGAGGAGCTGGTGCACTGAGAACCGTTCTTACAGCTTACCCGACGCGAGGACTACAATACCAGACTTGAAAAAACAGAAACTTGGTAAGCATAAACGTACTAGTTTACTTATTATGATCATAGAAATGCAAAAGCCGTGTAAGGTATTCTTCTTCCACCAGCTGCACAAGTGGAGCTTGCTTTGCTGTGTGAAAGAGCGCACACCTGAGCAGCAGAACCAGGAGAACCCACTACAAGTAACCATATCGCAGAGGAGAAATGACAGGAATGCTTTCTCCAGGCAGCGGCTTCTGTTCACCTACTGAAATTAAAAGCTGCTCAGGCTTCAACTAATTGTAATCAGAAGAAAACTGCTCCAGTCTGAAAGACTTGCCTGTATTCATCAAAATCATTACAGAGGCTCGCTTTTCTTTACCAGTGAAGCTGAAATGCTTGTTTGCAATAGGACCGCTCTCGCCACTGTTACTGAGGAGCACTGCGGTTCCTAACAGGGAGACTACTATGCTTCCCACTATAGCTACTTAGCTAGGGTAGCATAAAAACAGGTATTTGTGTCATGGAAGTAACAAACGGACTGCACAAATATACAACTAACACATAATCCATAACAAGACACACAAACAAAGTGGGTGGCCAGCCCAACGAACAAACAGACAAACGGAGAACAAAATAACAAATGCAGTTCTACGTTGTGTCCAGAAAAGCAGATCTCTGACCTATACCCAATAGGCACTTCAAAAGGAAAGGGGGCACCCTTCCACAATCATCATTATCAACAGAAACTGCTAAATCACAACTTTTTTGAGGGAGGGGATTTAACCAACAGACCCAGACACAGCCACCTTGAATTTATTTTTCTCCGGTTCCAACAGAGTCACTGACATCATCATCATATTCATCAACATCAACTGCATCCACATTTTCAGCTTGGATACTGTCATGTGGAGAACATATGCCAACCACAGCATCATCATCATCATCATCACCTGATTTTTTTGCACCACACTTAGAATCATTGGATGGCAAAGGCATGACTTCAACAGCTGGAAGAAATGTCATTTAGAGTTATCATTGCCAGGCTCAGAATCATGTTCAGCTACCATGGGGATGTTAATGGGGAGTATGACATCATCCATACTGTCAGTCATAGCTTTAGATTTAACTTATTTTTTGAAATGATTAACTTGTCAAAGTGGAACTTGAGGCAGCAATACTCCTGCCAGCAGAAACTGCACTAACACCACCAGCTGGGACAACATCATCTCCTAGAACTATGAGTGAAGCTACAGATTGCGCTGTAAAAACATTGATGGAGAAATCCTTTACTGACATCAGCTATGCACTTCTGCATACTACCACATCCACAGACATCTTGCCACTGGCAGCAGTGCCATGGCCAGAAACAACTTTGTTTTGCACGTCTCTTTGCAGGCATTTTGAGGGATCACCAAGAAAATTCTAAACAAGTTTAGATTTCTGAACTTTTAGTTTGGGCGGTGGATGCGAAGCCAAAAACAACAGCTGTGGCTTGCAGATGGAGATTGGGCACTAAACAGATGCAAAAGCACAGACAGATTAAGATTGCACTGTGCAATCAAGAGATGTAGACACAAAGTCACAACAACAACACCTTAGCCAGTGCTCACAAGTCATGATCCAATCTGAAAAGAATACCTTTTGAAGGTTGGGGGGGGATGCACTGCAGTAACAGTCCAAAATCAAGATACCACAAGCAGTACAAAATCATGCATGTGCAGGAATAGCAGGTTCACACTGCTGCAATTATTCTGTGGCACAATGTAAGGTGTCTGATTTGATGGCATGTTCCCACACACACTACACACACTACAAGTAATGAGTAGCAAACTGAAAACTTCAGTAATATAACCAAATCTCTAAAACAAACTGAAATTATGCACTGCTGCACCACAACAATCGGAAAAATGTCAAGAATTACTGAAAATATTATTGTGAGTACATTAACAGTTATACAAGAGAAATGTAACTTCCAGTTAATCTGCCTCCACCACAGATGCCCCTCCCCAAAGCACACTTCAAGTGTCTGTCAGTAAACAGACTGAATGTTCAAAATTAACGCTTAAAATCTGCACACAAACAATAATCACTCGATGCTATGAGCACAGGAGGGTTTCCTACAATCAATGTACAAAATTTTGAGCAAACAAAATGGCTCAAAAAGGCTTTTTAATAGCTTTTAGAGGTTTGAATCATAGAGTTCTGAGAGCAAACTGTCTCCAACTACCACTACACACACTACACAGAACTGAGGCTGTACAGAACAATCTAGAGCCCATGTGACCTGCAGTCCCATGAATCACTGCAAAATTGCCTTGGAGCTCATTAATAAGGTGAAGTGATATGAACTACATTGATTTCTACGTACTTCACATTAAAACTGGTGCAGAAGTGGTTGGGGAAGGTGAAGTAGCATAAAGTCATTATTATCCAATGGACTTTGCATTTCTCATTATGACACAAAGTACTCCACTTTGCGTTGCGGATTACTTTATGGATTCTGTATTACTCAGCAATTGCTTTATGGAGTGAATTTTGCCCACTTCGCCCACCTCTAGTCACCAGCATTGCACAAGGTGTGGCATCCAGTGCCTCAACCCTCAGCATCACTGGGCTGGCGTCCAGTTCTCTTTTAGGTATGACTTACCAAAATGTCAGAAGACAAAATATTTGGTTCCCAATATAGAAAATACATAAAATCGTGGTTGGTTCCCAAGCACGATGGAACCTGAGAAATGGTTCCAAAATAAAATATAAAATAAAACTAAAGCTAAACGCAGTTCCTCAAAAAAGGGAGTACGATATGAAACTGCAGTTAAAATATCAAAAACGACTATTTTTACCACGAAAGTGATTTTCCAGTCAGAAGAAAAGTGGAAACAAGGTAAAAACCCTATCAGAGGAAGATTTCTTAGTTCCTGGAACCGATGGGAACCGAGAAAAACGACAAAAATAGTCAAAACCACTAAAAAGGTCTAACATCAGTAGAAACTACAGAAATAAAATGACTTTGATAAAAACAAATTTCTTTAAGCAATGAGAAATGGAGAGCACTCTGAGGCCAGATTGTTCCAGTAGGCGGAGAAATGAATCTGACTCACTAGCAACAGCACCTACAGACAGCAGCCTCCTACTACTTTCTGAATGGCTAATGCCCAGCCATCATTAGCATCGGCACCACTGCCAGTGCAGCTGAACCCAACTGGCAATACTGCAACAGTCAAGCATACTGAGGGATTCCTGGGGTGAGAACATTATCTTACAACCATTTCACAAGATCTACCTTGCAAGCAGTCCAGAGAATACACCACTACTTACATTACTCAAGACTAAACTGACTCTTTCTATACAATAAACAACTATAATGTTAGAACTTTAGTACACAAGGTTCAGATAAACATAACTCAACTGTCTTATATCTCATATGGAGCCTTCATTAAGGAATAGCATTCTCCATGCCACACTGATACAAACACAGTAAAGTACTCTATGGGACAAAAAGAAAAAACCTTTGGGTCCAGAACCTCAAGAATTTGAAACTCCATGCCAGTTCACACCAGAGCTCAATAACTGAAAAATGATCTAATTGGTTTGCATGTAATAAGTTGTTGATGAACAAAAATAAAACAAAACTGATGACATTCTATGCGGCACAAAAAGCAAGCAGAAATTCTGGTAACCTGGTTGTCAGATTTACAGATGGGAGTGATTTAGAGGAGGTCAATCATTTTAAATATTTAGGAGTAACCTGGATTCACATTTTACATTGCCACACATACACTGATCTGGTCTGCAAATCACTACATAGAAAATGAAGTGCCTGTATTCTATTAAAATGTACTTTACAGACTCCTCAAGAAAGATAATAGTACAGTCCTGTCTTTTGCCCATTTTGGATTACGGAAATGTTGTGTGGGATGGGGCATCTGAAAGAGTTCACTGTAAGAGAACTGTGATATATAATGCAACTGCCAGATATAATGAACATCAGTGTAATTTGTATAACAAGTTGATTTGGCTGCCATTAGACCTTAGGGATAAGTATTACATAAATAGTTTAGTGTACAGCAAATTAAGGAAGGGATAAATGGGTCTTTGATGAATATCACTGTGTTAAAGAAAATACCACGCCTTTAAGATCTGATGAGACCCTGACACTTCAGATACCTCATTTTAAAACTGCAAAGGTCAAAAGTCTTTCTTACAATGCTGCAAAATAGTTACTGACCTAAGAAATGCTAACAGTTAAACTGTTTTGGAAATTGTATAAACAGTGTTTACTGTCTGAAGCAAAGTATAACTGTTTTTAGCATTTGTTAAGTTAATGTATGTGTGTGTGTGTGTGTTTGTATTTGTGTCATGGGTAGTGCCTAGTAAAGGGCCTTTTGGCCCAGTGTACTCACCGGGTTAACAAAATGAAAATGAAAAATATTGAAAAGGTTAGCATGGCACTAAACCTGTTTGTGTCACACTAATTAAAATTGCACAATCTGATGTGGCAAAAGCCATATTCCAAGGCTCCTGCTACGTGGCACTGACCTGATAGCAGGATCATCCAGAACAGACCACTGGGCCCATGCAAATGAGGATCCTCCCTGCATATATGTATCAGCACATTCAATGATTTTGGCAGTGATAAACAGCTTCCATCGTACCGCTGTTTAACGTTGCCAAAACCCTATATCTATGTGCATAGTGGTGCATGAACTCCCCTCCACCACCCAGGTGCGGATGATTGACCAACAACACAAGCTGTCAGTCCTAGGAGTATCACCCTCACCCCTGATTGCTGCTCCTCGTGAGCTGTAGATGTGAAACACTGCACTGGTAGATAATGGTTCCTGCCCTACACCCGCCACTCCTGGTGATCTGTAGATGGAAGAACAACATGTTTGTGGAAAGTGAACATCCCACCCCAAATGTTTAACAGATCCCACTTATATCCCATCTGCTTAGGATGCACTACCTGACATACCCCTTCCCTTGTCCCGTAACATATGGAATCTGGTCTCATACAGTAAGAGTCCAGTCCACAGTTTGTGAGTTGAAGCTAAGACCTCTAGGGAACTCTGGGAGTGAGATGTCAAGTATTTTGTAAATAGTTATAGTAGAAGCAGCACTGAGAACATATACATATCCTCCTCTGATAACTGAATGAATAAAGTATTTAGTACAGCTCAAGCAATGTGTCTCAGTATCTAGAAATTACCAACATTACATTGACAACAAGAATCATTGGCTCCCACATAAAACAACATTAACTCCTGCAAATTATACAACAAAGACACAGACCCAAAGCACCACTATGTGCTCATAGAATAGCCTCAGCAAACTGTGAGTAGTCACCAGCCTTTTCAACTACACTACCAGCTGTTTCTAAAAATATAAACTGCTCCACTTACCAGAACATACACTTCTGCTCCTTCTGTAATATAACAAAAACATATACAGTATACCATGTAGATCATTACAGGAAGTCAAGTTACATCAAGTTCCTAGGCTCCATCAGCTAGCCCAAAGAGCAGAATAACCAAAAGGGAGGTATACAACCCCAGCAGAATGAGGTAATAGGAGCTTAACCCACATATCAAAGAAAGTAAAATCAATGGTCAGAACTCCCAGCACATCACCTATTTCAGCCACATATATAGAGAGATCTAAATAGAAACTAGAGGGACATCATGTGTTTTTGTTGTTTTCTGCCCCATGTTAACAATGAGGAATAACTTACTACAGTGAATTACAGCTCTCCTTTTCTCAGGCTTAGCAAAATGGATTTAGCCCTATTAACTTCAACATTCCATGGAGTATGCAGGTTTGCTTAAAACTCCTGTATTACACACACCATTGTACATTGTATCAGTTAACTGGTTGGCTGCCTCCTAGCGAGTTGCTTATACAATTTAAATTGTCTAACTGACAATGCCTTGGCGAGAAGAAGGCTTCATCCCCATTTTCACTATTTGAATCTAAAAATGATGGTAGGTATTACTTTCTAATGGTTTAAATAAATTAGTCATCCCCAATACTAAAACAACAAGCATTTGTCAATGCGAATGTTTGCTTGCTGGCATTGGCAGTGGTAGTGTAGAAGTTACAGAGCTGCGTAATAGGAATGGCGGTGAAGTATTGAACTGAAGCCAACCCACCACCACCAGAGAGTGACAGGCATTGGGGTGTGCGTTTGGGTTTGTCAGGCATATGACCGCCATTTCACCACACCACCTGCAGACACTGACAAGTGTCACGGTGTTCCTTGGGTCTTTGGCCTTATCGCATCCCATTTCATTAGGAAATATGGTGAGATGGTGCGATATAGGAGAATGGGGTGAAGTTTGGGGCCGAAGAGTCCAAGGCATACCCCGATGCCTCTCACTGACTGCAGGGTGTGGAATGGTATGAGCATCACAGTCAAGAATCCCAAGTCACACCCTGATGCCTGTCATTCTCTACAGGGTTGGGCGTTATAGTTGGAAACCCTAATACCTCAGGCATTTGTTGGTATTTTCACTCCAAATTTTCAACATGTTTGTTTGTGACCCACCTCATGAACAGGGAGATATCAGTTTGTTAGCCGGCTGCTTATGCACAGTGACTACGGCATTTAGCATCACAGGTGCAAAACATTCAACAGGATGTAAAAATGACAGCTGTACTGTTCATGGGGAGGTGTAAAAATGGCAATGTTGCAAATCTGTAGTAAAATATTAAAAAATGGTGAAGTCACGGAGCACATAGAAACTGTCCAACGCACACCGTAATATAATTAGGTTAGGGATTTTTACAGCAGATTGTCAACTCAGGCATTTTGGTGCCTCCGATCATGAACAGTGTCACTGTGATTTTCTTTATCTGTGCCGAACAATGATTTCCCACAGCGACCACGCATCTCTGCGCTGAAAGTGTGAAAACACACTTCAGCCATGTTGTGAAAAATAACAGCTGTACTGTTCATAAGGAAGTGTGGAAAAATGTCAGGGGTGAAAATCTGGACTGATAATATTACAAAGTCATGAACTAATGAGGGTGCGTGGAAACTGCGCAATGCTCACTGTAACACAGTCATTTTATGGACTTTGTCACCAAATTTTCAACATAGCCATTTTAAGACCTCTGCTTATGAAGAGTGTAACTGTGATTTTCTTAATCTGTCCTAAACATTGCTAGACACCAACAGCACCATTAGTGCCTACTGCAGCGAAACACATTTTGGGCGATATGAAAATTGCAGCTGTACTGTTCATAAGGAAGTGTAATAAAATGGCAATGTTGAAAATCTGGAGGAAAATATTAAATTTGCAAATTCTAAGCATGTATAGGAACTGTACAGCACGCTCGTAAAAGTCATTTTAGGAATTTTTCATCAAATTTTCAACATAGCCATTTTAAGACCTCTGCTCATGAACAGTGTCACTGTGGTTTTCTTAATTTGTCCCGTACATTGATTTAGCACCGACTAAGCCATTGTGCACTACATGGGAGGAAACATGTTTTGGGTGAGATGTGAAAATGACAGCTATACTACTCATAAGAAGGTGTGGTAAAATGGCAATGTTGAAAATCTGGAGTGAAAATATTGAAAATTAAGCATACGAGCCTGCGTGAGCTTGTACGCCTGCGGCTAAATTAAAACAGTTATTTTGAATTTTATTACCAAATTTTCAACATAGCCATTTTAACACCTCACCTCATGAACAGTGTCACTGTGATTTTCTTAATTTGTCCCGTACATTGATCTTGCACACCGACTACGCCATTGTGCGCTACATTGACGGAAACACGTTTTGGGTGAGATGTGAAAAATGGCAGCTGTACTACTCATAAGAAGGTGTGGTAAAATGGCAATGTTGAAAATCTGGAGTGAAAATATTGAAAATTTGCGACCTTACAAGCGTCGCGTAGGAACTGCATAGCATACGCTAGCAAAACAGTCATTTTGAGAATTTTCACCAGATTTTCAACATAGCCATTTTAAGACCTCTGCTCATGAACAGTGTCACTGTGATTTTCTTAATTTGTCCCGTACATTGATTTACGCACACCGACTGCGCCATTGTGCGCCATGGGTGGAAACACATTTTGGGTGAGATGTGAAAATGACAGCTATACTACTCATAAGAAGGTGTGGTAAAATGGCAATGTTGAAAATCTGGGTGAAAATATTGAAAATACGGCGAACTTAAGGCCTGCGTAGGAACTCTTAACTGCCTTCATCAAAACAGTCATTTTGGAATTTTGGTACCAAATTTTCAACATGGGGTTTTGGGACCCCTTCTTATAGATGATATCACTGTCATGGCATTATTCAGGTCGAAGAGTGATTTCGTGCAGTGACTGCGCGGTGACTGTGAAATCACCGCAGACCTGGTCTATGCTCATGACAATGACATCGTCATGAGAAGAGGTCCCAAACCATGTTAATTAGTGCATGCTATCGACATGAGTCTCTAATAAGTTGAAACCCTATACAGCCCATGATACAGCTTACGGCATTTCCTCAGTTAGCGGTCGGTTTGAAGGTGCAGGCGTGTTCCGGTCCACGAAGATCATCGCGAGGTCCAGAGGTAAGTGTGGGATGGGGGTGTGGCGAGGCAGGGTGTGCAGTGGGTGAGTGCGGGTTGTGGGAGGGCCAGGAGACTTCGTGGCACCGTTTTTCTTTCTGGGTAAAAAAAGAAAAAAGGGCAGCCGGGACATTTGCCATGCTGGGGTGGGCTCACAGCGTGACAGGATGAGTTGGGGGCGTTCAGCCGGCCGGAGTTGAGGCACCCCGTCGGCCTAATGATCGATTGCCACGCTGGGGTGGGCTTCCAGCGTGGCACACTGTGGGGTGAGGACCGTGGAGCCAACAGGGGATTGGGCACCCCGTCGTGCTATCAGTAGTTGCCACACTGGGGTGGGCACCCAGCGTGGCATTTGGAAGAGCTTTGGGGGAGGTGGGGGAATGCAGCGGCCGGCGAGTTGGGCACCCAGTCGGCTATTCGGTGTGTGCATGCATGGGGAGGCACCTGCGCCTGCATGGGCATGTGTGTGTGTGTGGGGGGGCTGCGCATGGGCAGGCGTGTCTTGTCGCTGCTCACTCAAGCGTAGCTCCCCTGTTAACTGTATGCCATCAGCATTGGAGCTTGTCAGACAGCTCCAGAATGCATTGGCCACAAGGGCTGCGCCTGCCAACACACTAACTGAATTGGAGGAGAAGGTGACACACCTCCAAAATCTCCGATGATGGCACTATGTTTCTTGCACATGCGCAAGCAAACATAAAATGGGTGAGCATGGTTTCACAGTCAGTGTTGCTAAGAACTGGAGCGACCGCCCAGATTCATCACAGGGTGGGATAGGACAAGAAGTTTTTAAAATACGCTCAAGAAAGCACTATTTTAGACAATTACAATGTGACTGTTTTTTATGATATTTATACTGTTGCAAATATGCATACTGTGATTTCCTATTGTATCACTTGATGTATTGTATTAACTAAGTTTATCTTATGTAACATCTTGACTGCCTTGATGCAGTCCTAGGCCAAATATGAAAAAGGGCCTTGGCTCATTATGCTTACCTGGTAAACAAAGCTAAATAAACAAATAAATAAAATAAAGGGGTCCAAACAGGCAGGCATCAGGCGCCCCTGGGAAAGAGTGCTGCAGCCCAGAAAGGAAGCAGCCGACGTAGAAGTGAGAAAATGGGGAACCTTTGAGAGAAGCATTCCAGGAGCAAATGCTGCCTCCTGCCTGAGGTATTTCAAGCCCATTACCTTAGAACTGAGTCACACCACCCTGGCAGAGGCGATAAGAGGGGGCGACAGATCTACGTTGGGCCCCAGCACGGTTCTGATGAAAACTGGTGGAACATTAGAAAGACCAGAAGAGCATTGTGGAAAAGGACACCCTGCCTAGGCATGTGGGGAGGAACAGATAGGTTAGCTTCAGCCATAACTTCTGTTGAGGAAGGTGTCGTCCCCACAGACAAAGAAGGGGGATGAGGGAAAAGTCCCAACGCAGGTAGGCTTGTGTTCCTATCCAGGAGAGATGGTAGGACATAATCCTATGGAAATGATAAGAGAGGTAGGTGGCACCTCATCCCACCTGAGGGAGCCTGGGTCACCCACTCACCATACAAAACCTTGGGCCAATGCCCTGCAAAGAGACATCTGTGGTAGGGCATACACAGAAGAAGCTGGAAAATGCAAAAGGAAAAGGGGCTTCGCCCTTTGATCTCATTCTCCCTTCCTTGGTTCACCAACCTATCGAAAAGGGAGGGGGTGGAGAGAGAGACACTAGGGATCAGGAGGGAGGGAAGGCGCCAATGGCACCTCTGCCTCTGCCCTATTGGCTGTGACAGCTGAGACAGCCAGGACCAAGGAGGCCTGGCACTTGTCCCTATCCCAGAGAGCTGAGAATGCTGGGGTTACTGCCCCAGAAGGCAGTCTGGAGGCAAGTGTTACTGGCCTCACTGGCCATGGGAGCCAGTATGAAGGAAGTTCCAGAATCTTGCAGGAGGATAGCAATGTCTGTATGTCCTCCCGAACAACAATGGGACCCAGAAAGGGCATCCAGAATTGAAGCCTGAACTGCTGGTGTAAAGATGGTCAGGTGATGCCAAGCATGATGCCTGATACAGATGGCAGAGGCCGAGCTGTGAGCCACAGCATCCATGTTGTATGAGTGCGGAGGGTGTGAAAGCCTACGTTAGAGGAAAAAACTTAAGAGTTGCTCAATCTCAGACCCAGAAGTAGACTCTGCCATGGTTTGAAGCAAATCCCTTACCTGCCCAAAAAGGGATTGGATGTATGAGCATATGCCAAGGTAGTTCTGGGTCTGCAAGGTCAGGGTAGAACAGGCATAGACCCTGTACCCCAAAAGGTCCAAATGTTTGGATTCCCTATCCAAGGGTAATCACCCCATTACTGGACCCTCCCACACACTTGGACCCCAATAACGTGAGGGTCAGCCTTGGGGTGGGAGTCAAAGTGAGACTTGCAGTCAGAGCATGATATAGTCGGTCAGCCTTCCTTGGAATGGCAGGTACTGATGCTGGCTTTTGCCAGACAATAGACAAAATATCATTATGTGGTACCACCAAAGGAGGGATAATCACCGATTCAACCTCTGGAAGGTGCAGATGCTGTGCCAGACCAGCGTCTTTGAGGTCTTGTTCCTCAGTGCGCCACACCTGAGAAGCCTGGATTGTTTACATCATCACCAGGAATGTGGGGTCCTCAGGCTGGAACTTAGGGGTGTCCCTGATCCATATCTCCCCAAGGAGTGAATGCGGTGGTGAGTTGGGGATTCTAGGGAGTCTGAGGCGACATGTGAGCCCTCAGAATCCGAGGCCGAGTGCGACAGTGGTAACTGGCCAGAGGTCATGACTGTACCAACACCCAGATGGTATTCCTGTTCGAGATGATGAGCCTCCATGTTGAATAAAGGGAGACCATCACGGGGAGAGGTTGGTGTCAGCATCTGCTAAGTAGGGGATGGTCTTTCGACAGATGCCCACCAAGCATTAAGAAGACCGCTATAGTCGGCCGACATCCAGCAAAGGAGTGTCAGGTAGAAACAGCAACCCAGTTTCAGGTAGTGTGCATCAAGAGGCCGTGAAACAGCGACTGTCACCACACCTGATGAGCCCAAACACCCAGAAGGTGCAGACTGTAGGTCCAAGCTCAGAAATGAAGAGTCCGAGGGGTAGCCCAAGTTCAAAACTGGCTGCTGTGGTTGATCAGTCAAAACCTCTGAGGATCTGAGGTAAGGACAGGCTCCTAGTGAGCCATGGAGGCAATCAGAGGTGATGATGTTGGGGACATTGGACCCAGAGAGGGAGGACCTCGAGCACCAATGGAGGTGACTCGGCACCGGTTCTGCAGATGGGAGACTAGCAGAGGAAGGCCCTGCTGGAGCCTGGTGGGGAGTATCCTGAAAGGAGACCACCAGTGGTGGTTGTGGAGCAGAGGGCACCATGGGTGGAGGCCCCATGGATGCAGGCTGTGGCCCAGAAGGAGCAGGCGACAGCAGGCATTTGTCTGACTGACTGCCATCGAGCCCCAAGCCGGGGTCTGACAAAGATGCTGAGGCCAGATGGGTGGAGATAGCGAAGCATCACACAAGGAACTATCCTTTTCTACCTGGCTCAGGACCTTTGTGGAGGACTTGTCTAAGCAACACAGGTGGTGGGATGGAGCAGAATCCTCCAAACCCAAAGAAGCACTACCCTCCACAAAAATAAAGGCAGGAGGCTTGTCCACAGGCAGCCCAGAAGGATGGAGGGTTGATGTGGAGGAAGAAGTCAACCCCACATGAAGAAGACTCAGGATCTTCCACAGCCCCGGAGGAGACTGCGGCTCAGTAGTAGCTGTTCCCAGTCCCAGTGCTTCTTATGTGTCCTCCTAGATGATGGAGTGTCTGCTGAAGTCCTCACTGTGGCCTGGGTGTGCAGCTCTTTTCCTAAGGCATCCAACCTTTGCTGGAAGATGGGTATCCAGAATCTTCTGATTTCTTTTCACATGACCTGGTTGTATTTCTGACACACCTGGAAGACTTCAGTGTCTTGGTCCAGGGCTAGGCAAATGATGCACGTGGTGTGGCCATCCTTTTCAAGGAGCTGCTTTCCACAGACACACCTTTGATTTATGGAGTCCACAGAGGAAGCTGGCAATGACATTGAGCCAAAATTGAACAAAGATTGTTCAAAAACAATAAAGAAAGTGGCAGTCGACTGTAGCAATGATCCACAAGGTCCTGATGAGCATGGGTCGACAGCGGAAAAGAACCAAGGTAGGCTTGGGGACTGCCCCTCTTATACCAGATCGAGACGTCAGGGGCGGTCCCCATTATAGGCTGCTAGCTAGAATTTTCCATGTGGTCCTGGTGCCTGGCGGCTTAGTCCTAATGGTGTTGCTACTGCAAGATCCCCTCAAAGTAAGATCTCAATCTGAAGTTGAAGATTATCTTGAGCTGTTCTTCTTTTTCCCTTTAATGTTGGGCTCTATGGGACTCAGAACAAACCCTTACTGACTTGTTCAACTTCAGCAGAAAACCAGAGACATTGGAGTTCCGAGCAGCTGGCATGGAACAAGCAACATGCACAGATGTCCACCCTTCACAAAGCCTCCCAGTTCAACTGGTACAACATTAACAATTCAAAGAAAGGAGACATGAAGCTGGCTCTGGCAACCTCCCATAGCAGCATTACCTGCTACAACTGTGGTTGCTTCTATCCTCATACTGGTGGACAAATATGTTTTTGCCAGATGGAGGCAATGTAAAGCATGCCAAAATGGAATTATTTTGCCAAGTACTGTAGGTCCACCTAATGGCTAACTCATAGGGTCCCAGACCAAACCATAAATGGCAAATACCTACACAGCAGTAGGATTACCAGCCCCAACCCTTGATGCAACAACTCTGCTGAGGACTACCACCCACCTGACTTCTCCACCAGATTTGAAGACTGTGTATACACTGTACATAAAACAAAAACAGGTGAAAACACCTATAATCGCAGTCCCCACAATCCTCAACTTGGTGGACTCTGAAGCCAGTGTAAACCTGCTTCATGAACAACATATGTGGTGCTGAAGCCTCAGATCACTCTGCAGCCTACAAATGTCAAGATATCCCCATATGGATCAAAATGAAGGACCGACATTTTGGGGTAAATTCCATAGGCTAGTCATTGCAAACTCAAAATATACCTCTGAAACATTTTATGTTGCAGAAGGCAACAGCGGATTTCTCCTCAGTTACAAGACAGCTCAGATCTTGGGCTTCTGCATATCATAAACTCTTTGTTACCACATACCTCAACAACACACCCACTAGTTTCAGAATATCCCAATTTGTTTGAAGGCATATTTACTTATTCATTTAGCTATATGTGTATCTGTCTAAACATTACCTATCTATCTATCTATCTATCTATCTATCTATCTATCTATCTATCTATCTATCTGTCTGTCTCTCTATCTAAATATTATCTACCTACCTATTTGTCTATCTAAATATTTGGTAACCAGGAGAAGCCCAGCTGAGCCGAGGCTTGTTTCCAGGTGTGACCCAGGGAAAAGGAAATACAAGAAATACAACCAATCAGGTGAAGTGGTTGCAAAGTCAGACAATGACATGAAGTGCATACGCTGAGTGCAGTACAGACACTATGGCAAAGCACTGCATATGGAAGACAAATTAAATAGCTTACAAATCATCTGTGCTTATTAGGCATACTCAAAAGTGCATAGTGCCTGCATGAAGGAGGCTGAACTGGTTCTGCGAGGAGGAGTCAAAACAGGCTGTTAAACTTAACTGAAGTTGCCAGAACTATGGTGGGAGGGAAAGATAAGGGTAGCGATATGCTCAAGGAATGGTAAGGAGGGTTCACAAAGAGGGTGGCAGGAGCAGGGCTGTGGGGAAATGTTTTGCCTGGTATCTAGTGGAGGGAAGAAAGGAAAAGAGAGATGGGTGGAAGAGGTTAGCTGGTCCGAGGAGGGAGGCAGTATGAGAAAGCAGATTTCCCAACTGTGGAGTATAGGTGGGGAAGGAGAAAGTGCACAGGGTCCCTAGTGCACAGGGAGTAAAGGAGGAGGTGGTAGGGTGGGGAGAGAGCATGGGATAGGTAGGCAGAGAGGGACCCAAACCAGTATTCAGAGATGAGGAAGCACATTGAGACTGGCGACATGTGAGGAGAGAGGATGGATTGAAAGGAATACAGGAAGGACTCGTAGGTGTGAGGAGGGTGAGCTGGTAACAAAGCAGCAGAAGGCACTGCAGAGGGTGTCCGGTCTGGCACAGGAGGTGTGGGGACAATGCCACAGACCACATCTGCATAGTCAAAACGAGGAGAACCACTTTGGTGACCAGCTCTCAGTGGACTTGTAGAGAAAGGCGGTCCTTATTGTGGTACAGGGTACCAATTTTGGACAGAGTTTGGCATAGATGGCATCAATGTGGGCAGAGAAGTTGAGCCCTGCCATCTAACCACACACAGGTACTCGAAAGCAGGGACTACTTCAAGCAGGTGCCATACAGTGTGGGGAGTGGAGTGAGCCGGGCTAGTTTCTGGCTGGTACCAAAGGTCATAGACACAGTTTTTTTTTTACCCGAATTTAGTTAGATGAAATCAGCACAGAACACTGTGAAAGTCATGCTGGAGTGAGATTTTCACAGATGTAGCTGAGGTACCAGAAGTATACAGAACTGTGTCATCTACATACATGTGAATATGCAAGTTGGCACAAGCAGGGGGAGATTGTTAGGTAGATTCAAAAGGACTGGACCCAGAATACAGCCCTGTGGGACCCGACCTAGACAGGGAGGGATGAGGAGGAGAGGGCTTCTTCTACCTGTACCAACTGCTGAAAGTCCATGAGACAGGAACAGAGCCAGTTGACATCAGGGGCTGAGAGGTCAGTAGAGCTCACCTTATCCTGGAAAAGTGGCTGGGACATCGAATCAAAGGCTTTGGCAAGATCAATAAAATGGCCACCGTGGATGAGCCTCTAATTCACCCCTGAGAGCATCAGTGACCCTATGTAGGAGGAGGCAGTGGAATGATTCATCCTAAAACCAGACTGGAAAGGGGAGAAGTTGGATAAATGGAGGAAGTCTGCAAGCCATGAGTAAACAAGATTCTCCTGCAGCTTTGTAAGAGAAGGAAGAAGGGAGACTGGGCAGTGGTTGCCAGGAGTGGAGGGACTACCTCCTTTGTGGAGGGAGAGAACCTTAGCAATCTTCCAAGACTGAGGGACAAAGCAAAGGGTGAAGGAGAGATTTCAAGGTGGGGTCGATGATTAGAGCTCACTGATGGAAAAGTTTGCGGTCAGTGAATCATAGAATCATGATGTCAGAAAAAGTCCCCAACAGCCAATCGAGTCTGCCCCTCCCCTTTACTTTCTTCCCTTTCCACTGGCCCACTCCTCCCCACTCTTCCCAACCCCATATGCCTCTCCTATGCCCTCTTGTTTTCCTCCACCATTTCAGCCTCCACCACCTCCTCCAGTAGTCTGTTCCAGGCCTCCATCACCCTCTCCATGAAGAATCGCCCCTCATATTGCTTCTGTATCTTTCTCCTCCAATCTTAGGCTATGCCCCTAGTTTTTGCACCTCCTTTCTTTTAAGTATGCTCCTTCCTTCACTTTATTGATCCCTTTACGTACTTGAAAGTTTCAATCATGTCCCCTCTCCTTCTAGTCTCCAAGGTGTACAGATCCATTCCCACACCTCTACTCATATGGCTATGACATCCCCTGCATACCATGCACCATCTTGGTGCCCGTCTTTTGAACTGTCTCTCTATCCCATCTATGTCCTTTTGCGGTACGGTTCCAGAACAGGACCCCTATACTTCAGAGTGCGGCCTCACCATGGCTTTATAAAAGGCATCAGTACCTCCCTCCTTCTGCTAGTAATGCCCTTTCCAATGCATGCCAACATTCCACTTGCCTTCGCCACTGCTTTATTGCATTGGCTGCCTACCTTAAGGTTGCTCAATATTATATTCCCCAGATCTCTCTCCTGTTCAATTTTTTAAAGTCTCCCCTAGAGTGTATGCTGCTCTTGGCTTTTATGCCCTAAGTGCATACAGCACACTTTGTGGCATTGAATTTCAACTAATAACAGATTGGCACAGAATAGGACCCACTCACCCAACTTAAAGAATATATACTGAATACGTGAAGACTGTACTCAGACTTAATATTTTATTTGTCTTAAATATAGTGTAAATTATTGAAATCTTGTTTACGTATAGACACAGTGGCCCAGATATTCAAAAGGGTTGTGCCATGCGCAACAGAGATGTGCCAGTGCAAGTCCGAAATGCGACATTGTGCGATATTCAGCAGGAGGCAGCTGCGCTTCTCAAATCGCAATGCGTAAGAGCACAATGGTAATGAATGCATGCACAACTGAAGGGGAGGAACCATGAATAAATGGTGCAGTGCGATATTCAACAGCATGCCATGCGCAATAGGGGAGCAAGCGGAAGTTGCGCTGATAGCAGAAATTATCCAAAATAAAAGGAACAAGAGAGAGGCACAAGAACGCTACGGGAAGCCAGAAATGGGAGAAAGGTGACAGCCACAGAAGACAGAGAAGCAGAGAGTGGGACAGGAAAAAGAGCAGGACAGGGCACACCTGGGAACATAGGGCAACAGGACAGGAGTGGGGAGCCTGTGCCACAGTGAACTGAGGGCAGCGGCAGGGCAGGACAGCCAAATCTTGAGGTGTTCCGTGCAGGGGAGTAGCACAAAGGACAGCGGGGAACGGGATTACAGCTGCCGGGGGAACACAAGCCAGGGACATGGCCAGTGCCACCATTCAGATGGAGGTAATGAGGGGTGTGAGAAGGCAGGCAGCAGAGGAGGGCGGCCGTGGAAGGGCCCGTCGGCAGTATGCCCCAACAAGTACCGAGCCCGCAGCAGCGAGCACTACAGTGACACCGTGATTGTGGGCGGTACTGCCTGAACCGGGCGATCCTGAGGTGGCTCTGTAAACTGTGCAGTGATGAGATGCAGGCACCCACACGATGGAGCCATGCTCTGTCAGTGGAGACAAAGGTGACAGCTGTCATGTGCCTGCTCACCACGGGCACCTTCAGAGACCAACAGGGACACAACAGGCATAACCCAGATCATTTCGTCCACGCCTCCACACAATTCCTCAGCGCATTGCTGCCACATGCTGTGGAGTACATCCATTTCCCCAGCACACATACAAGAGTTCCACAGGGTAGCATCGCATGCCTGGTGTGCTCGGGGCCATTGACTGCAACCATGTGGCCATCCGCATGCCACCTCACCCGGAAGGTGCTGCGACATTAATCGGAAGGCTTGCCAGCATCAGCTGCCAGGTGGTGCTGATGCTAGGGGTGCATAACCAATGTCTGTGCCACGCACCCTGGGGAGCACATGATGCCTTCATCTGGCACCAGTCTGCACTCTGCCACAGGTTCGAGAGTGGGGACATCCCCACTGGCCACCTAGTGGGTGAGATGCAAATCACACAGAAAGACATGGATCTTGGGAGGGCATAGTCAGAGGTGACATGGTACTGGCATAGATGGCCCATGGCAGGCGACGCTGATCACCAAACTAATGTCCACCCTCTACACACAGGTGACAGTGGATATCCACTCGTCCCTGGCTGCTCACACCACACCGCGGCCCACGACCCCATCGCAGCAACGGGTAATCAGGCACATGCCACCACACGCAATGTCATAGAGCGGGTGTTCAGGATGCTGAAGGCATGTTTCCGCTGCCTGACACGCCTGGGCGGTGCCCTACAATACAGCCCCTTGAAGGCCTGCGGGCTATTCCTGGCCTGTTGCATCCTGCACAACATGGCCAACGACTGTGGGATAGCTGTAGAGGTCGAAGAGGGGACAGCAATGGGACGGCGAGGACGCTGGTGCAGATGGTGATGGGCAGCCCCCTTGGTCAAGGGACCCCGACTGATCAGGATGTCGCAGCTGCACCGGGACACCATCACAGAGGAGCACTTCAACTAACCCAGGTAAGTCATGGAGCCATGTGCAACCACCAATGGCAAGGGCACAACCCACAAACACGCATGGACAAACCCCAGGGGTGCATGGCGTAAAGGGAATTGGCTGAGAGTGGAACCTCCACGCCATCAGGGATGGGCAAGGCCCTAACACAGCACGTGGTCACGCACACCACCACATACGCACACACACACACACACCACAAGACATGCACAAAGGGTAGGAGGCATGTCAATTCTAACTGCTACCCCTAGCCACACACATGTCCACAGACCACAACGCCCAGTGCCTGTCATTGTGCATGTCTCAGACGCTAGGCACCATTGCACAGTGGCGGGCAGCGCATCGCAGGCATCATCATGCACATGCCACAGCGGCCAGCAGCTGGGAAGGTGTGCACATGGAACTTGTGTGTGTGTGTGCAGGGCCAGGTACCCCACCCGCATTGCACATTGAACAGCACACTGCACACAGGGCAGTGTCAGACAGTAGCCATTGTGTGAGACAGGTCAGTCATGCGGCACAGTGCCACGGCCACCACGGATGCATGGGCGGCCCGCTGAGACCCGCCAGCTGTGACAGGCTGACCATTAGCCTCATGGGGTGGCACCGACGGTCCCACAGGGGCATCTCGGGGAACGTGACCGCTTCTCGAACAGGGGTCTGCAGCTCACCGAACATGGCTGCACCAGGCCTGCTTGGGATGCCCACAGCTGAACCCAGTGTCAACAAGGAGGTGTCGCATGATGCCGGGAGCAGGTGGACATGGCACTGCATGGTGTCTGCAGTGCATGGGCAAATAACTGTGTGCCCATTGTGGCCATGACAGCTGTGAATGCCTGTGTCTGCCTGTCAATGGTGGCGGTTACATCCTCCGCAGCTGGTCCATCCTCGCCAGGAGCAGACCGTGTCCCTGCAGCACCACTCCTCTGCCTGGCACAGGACCGCACTGAGTGCATCCACCGCCACAAGCCACAACTGCTGATCCACTGATTCATGGAGTATGCAGGTGTGCTCATCTAAGAGGTCATCCACCTGATCGGCATGCTGTCCCTCATGGTGTTCGTGGGCGTGCTGGGCAGCACCCTTGAGGTTGGGCACTGCACACCAGGGCCATGCCTGGGCATGTCCACAGGCAGTGCACTGATGCCGCCTCGACACTGTCCCCCATCACCATTGGCCGACTGCTGACACTGCCCCTCCGGCCGCTGCTCTCAGGGCTCAATGGTGCTGCTACAGTGGCCACAACAGCCCCATTGTCCTGGACGCACACCAGTGCTGCCCCACTGGTGCAGACAGGCACAGGCTGGGACTGTGATGTCACGCAGACCTCCACGGCGGCACCACCCACGGCAATGCCCGTGCTGTTACCTGCTGTGCAGCCATCCTGTGGCCCACACGTATCACTGTCCATGATGTGAGCTCCACCATCATCAGTGACAGATCTGGCACCACTCCGAGTCTCAGCATGCTGGCATCCATGGATGCTGTCATGCTGGGACATGGGCAGGGCTCCTCCACACCAGCTCTACCAACATCAGTCCAGACAGCCAGGCAGGCCCACTGTCATCCTGACCTCAGACAACCGCGGAGGTGGATGGGCCCTCCTCTGTGTCCAGGGTATCATCCTCAGTGGACGAGCCCACCACCGCTGACCCATGTAGAGGCTCAGGAGCTGTAAGGAACACAGTAGCATTAATGTATCTGCCTACCCTGTGATTCCCCCACCCCACCCCACCCACAATGACAGATCAGGACCTACTATGCAGTGATGGGCTACCACCCGTCTGAAGCCACCACCTGGAACACCTTCAGGGCACAATGCCGCATGCTGCCAGCAACCCGCCTTCATGTGGCATCAGGTGTTGCACGGCCGACTGTCCTCCACCAGTCGCAGCCCATGCTGCCCTGTTGGCAGCCACCTTATCTTTAATCCTCCTTCTGTCCATGCCCACCTTCTTCTTGCACTCCTGCACGGACTGCTGGTGACTGCCATGCTGGTTGACGGCACGCTGCCACTCACCCCATGCTGCAGCACGGGCCTGTGGTGTTCCCCGCTGTCGGCTGAGCAGCGGTTCATGGTCAAAGTAGGCCTCAAACAGGCATCTGATTCTGCCTTTGTAAGTTGGGCCTCCTCCATCTCCCACGCCTCTGTTCCTCCTCCTCCACCTCATGTTCGGTCATCATTGATCCTGTGGGAATGACAGGCGTTACCTCTGACTGTGCAGTCCCATGCATCTCCCACACACCACAGTCCACACTGGCAAACAGCATGCAACTCACCACAATAGACTGCAATACCAGACTATGGCCTCTGCAGCCCCATGTCGCATTTATACAGCGCAACGTATGCAAATGAGGCCAGGCTCAATTTAAGTGGATGCTAATGCAGTAGCTGCGCCATTGAATTGCTGATGAGCTGATTTGCATATGCCGGCTGAATATCGGCGCGAGTTGTGCTCATGCAATTGTGTTGAACATGCTCAGGCAAGGGGCGCAGCTCTGTGACGCACAGTAGACACACTGAACAGCGCATGCCCGGGTGCTGACATCGACGCCTGCTGCGCTGCTGACATGCTGAGCATGGGAGGCAGTGCAGGGCATGTCCACCACTGTGCCAGTGGTGCTAGTGCGCTGTTCAAGTGTATGGCACTCTTGCACTGTGGCGCCAAGGCGCCGTGATGCGACTGCCTTGATGAGCCACTATAGGAAGTGCCACACAGGCGCCCACTGCGCTACTGCGTGGTGAGTACCAGTCATGCTGTGGCGGTCTGTGCGCGAGGGACCCCTGACCCTGTGCCGACCTTTGCCTCCTAGGCACCATGCGTCCGCATGGTTGCACCTCTATGGTGGTTTGGTGACAGTGCGATGGGGAATTACAGCGCAGTACCATGCAGCATCCTACGGAGCGCCATTTTGATACTCAATGCTTGGAAGATGGCACAGAGACAGGCACCAATCCAGAGCCGGTTGAACTGGCTAACCTCATGTCCTTGGTTGAGCCCCATGCTGCTGCACTCTTTGGGAGGCACCCTGGACAGGCCAGAGTGCCATGTGGGAGGAGGCGGTGGTGGCCCTGGAGGAGGTGACAGGGATCCAGTGCACAGCAGAGCAGTGCAGGCACGGTATGGGGACCTCCAGCGGAGGGACCCAGACAGGCTTGCCCACCCGCGGGCACGTGCCAGGAGGGGCGAGGTTCCACGGCCAAGTAGGTGCACCATCCATACACTGGTTATGTCCATGGGTATCGCGGTGGGCATGTCCAGCACATGGGGGTCCATCCAGTGTGGGCCGTAATGGTGGTGGTGGTGGTGGTGGTGGTATAGGGGTGGGGGCAGATGGGTTTGGCTGTGTGGGATTGCACACACCCAGGGCGTGAGGCCTTTGCTACCAGATTGTACTGATGTTCCTCTCTCACATTTGCACTCTAAGCCCTGAGGAGTGCCGGTGCCAGGGAGGGGCAGCTGCAGCGTGAGGCATGGCAAGATGCCAGAGCACCCATACCAGCCCAGCGCCGGGACCAGCCTGATGATGGTGAGTGCCTTACATCCAGGATTTTTGTGCATGCTGTGTAGCAGGACGGGTGGCGGGCATGGCCACTATCCATTGACACTACTGCCATGCATGCCACATGGTACAGTCAGCACTGTCCAGTGGCACTGCATGTCTGGGAGTGCATCAATGGTGGTCCATGCGCACCGGTACATGGCTGTGCCACTGCCTCGCGCACCGCAAGGCTATGTCACTGTACAGCCACGGTGGTGCTGTTCGGGACTTGGTGGTGGGTGTATGCAGTGGTCCGCATGGCTGTGTGCACCTGGGTGGGCAGGTCTTGTGGACATGATCACTGTGGGTGGTCACACACCATCACAGGGCCGTGTCCCATGGCTGTATGCCATGCACAATGGGTGGGCTGCAGGGGCTGTGCATTCATGCCTATTGACTCTGCTCCTTGTCCTAGGTGGACGGAGGATGGTATATTGGAGCTTGCACTGCAGGAGCTCTTGCAGGTAGCCAGCACCTCTCTGGCCATCCTCGAAAGGATGGAGCACCACGGTGTGAGGCGACGCTCTGCCAGGAGGCACCAAAGGAGCGGGAGCAGGGCTCCTGATGAAGATGGACCCTGGTTACATCTTGAAAGCACCATGGAGCCACCCTCACACCCCTCCTTCCTCTCCCATTTCTTCACCCTGCCTTACCCACCTCCATCCTGTTTGTGTCTCCCCTTTCAAATGTATATATTTGTACATAGTTTTGTTACCACTTTTATAATATATTTTTTAGTTATGCCTACTGTTGTGGTCTCTGATTTGAAGTGGGCTAATGGTGCTCAGTTGCAGTGGCGTGCATGGTGTGGGGTGGTGTTATCATGGGGTGTGTGTGTGTGTGTGTGTCCATAGGGGAGGCAAGTGTGGTGCAGGCGTGTCTCAGTCACTGTCTGTGGTTTGTGTGTTGTTCTTGTGCAATGGATGATTGTGTGCAGTGGCACACGGTGCATGCACTGTGTCCATGGCACACCTGTCAGACCGCCCATGGCCTCGTGCAGCTGCCACCCTTGCATGTCTGTGACCTGCACAGTCCACTGGCATGTCAGTGGTGGCTGCCCATGCTGGACTGCCACTGTACCCAGCATGATGCCGTGTTGCCTCCTGTCACTGGTGTGGTGCACGCCTGCCTCGGTGGCACTGTTGCATCCGCTGTTGTTGTCCCACCTCGATGCTGTCACCTGTGCCTGTTGCAGGGATGTGCTCCAATGTCTTTCACTTGTGCTCCAGCTGCATACTGGTGGCGACAGTGTCTTGGTGCCTGCACAGTTGTGGCACACCTGTGCCATGGAGAGGTTCCGGACATGTGTTTACGGGTTGCCGTGGTCACACGCTGGGGTCTTGCTGACCCGCTACTGTGTCCCTGTGTTGGTGTGCCCTGGTATGGGTGGTTGTTTGTCTGTGCACTGTGTTGCATCCTGTGTGGCGATGCTTCCATGCAACACTGTGGTGTCTGCACTGGCTGTTGTGGCCAGTGCTGGGATGGGTGTGTCCTTGAGAGGGTGGGCAGGGTGCTGTGACACTGGTGGTGGGTTCTGGGGAATGGCCTGTCACGTGTGTGGTACCTCGTGTGCTGACGCATGGTCAGCCTCACAGCTTTACCTGGTGGGGGACGTGCGTGGCGGCACTGTGTCTGCAGCCGTTGCTTTGCTGTCTGCTGCTGCTTCCCACTGTTGGGTGCTCATGGTGGGGCTGCCTTGTATGGTTCTGTGGTGCACAGGGCTGTATTGTCACAGTGGGGGTGGTGGCATGCATGGGATGTCCTGCACTGTTGGGCGCTAGTCCTGGGCAGGGTGTATGGGGATCATGGTGCAGGGTGTGCTCTGCATTGGTGGGTTGTGTGGCATGGGTGGCTGGGCATCCATGTGTGACGGTCTCAGCTTGCAAGGGTGTGCTGGTGCATACCACGGCAATGGGTTTCTTGCTGGTGTCCCTGGGCCATTGGTTCTTCCTGCTCTCCTCCAGTTGTGCAGTGCTTGGGGTGTGGGGAGCGATGTCTGTTCTGCTGAGTGCTCCTCTGCCCATCCCTACCATGGGTGGTGGGCCCTGCATCTTGTCCCTGCGCATCCCTGGTTGTGCTGTTGCGCTGCTGCCCTGCTCCAATAGGCGTCCCTGGTTTTGCTATTGTGCATCTGACCCGCGCCACTGCACATCCCTGGTTGCACTATAGTGCAGTTGGCATGATATTCAGTCATGTGCGCCGGGTGCATCTTGACCTCGCGCAGTGTTTGAATATCGTGCATATTATGCAGATGGGCGCAGTGGACTTGGCGCTGTTCCTGCTGTTGCGCACTTTTGTGGCACAGTTTGAATATCTGGACCAGTGTTTTTCACTGAAGGAGTGATCTAAAATGTCTGAAGTATAACACTGTATTTCATAAAAATAAATATTAAGTTTGAGTACAGTCTACACATATTCAGTATATATTCTTTAAGTTGAATGAGGGGTCCTATTCTGTGCCAATCTGTTATTGTATGATTTTTGCCTGGATTGGTCCCAGAACTGCTCCCTTTAATACACATTTCTTTTTTACTGAAGTTGGCTGCACTGGAGTACACTCTATTGAATTTCGGATGACAAGTTTCTGACCACCCATCCAGATTCCTCAGGTCCTGCCTCATGGCCTCCAACACCCCTGGGGCATCCATCCTATTGCAGATCGGGTCAAAACATCAGACTACATTTGAAAGGATGAGTGAGAAAAGGGCAAGCAGGGGCTCCTATGGAGGGACATGGGGTAAATCTAAGTGGGAGGGTTGAAGCAGGAGAAGGAGGAGAGAGGGAGAGGGAGAGGGGGGTGCCAGGTGGTGGAAGGAGGGAAGAAACAAGTGGTAGCAAAAACACTGAAATGAGCAGCAACAGAGGGAGGGTCAGATACTGGTGAGTCATTAACCTTGAGGACTCAGCTATGGCTAGAGAACTGGCTTACTGGCAGGAGGAGTCAGAGGGTGGTGGTAAATGGGGAATACTCTGGAGGGAGAGGTAGCAAGCAGGGTGCCACAGGGGTCAATGTTAGCTGGTCTCTTCAATGTCTATATTGAGGACACTGTAGAGGGACTGGAGGAAAGGGATGCTTATTAGCAGATGCTATGAAGATATGTAATAGGGTGGATATGTCATGAGGGGTTGAAAAGATGAAGGAGGACCTTAAAAATGGGAGGAATGATCTGGAGCATGGAAGCTGGGATTCAATGCAAATGCAGGATCATGAGCATAGGGAACACAACCCAAGGGCAACTTACAAACTAGGTGAGAGGTACCAACAGTCACAAAGAAACAAAGACCTGGGAGTTATCATCTCTGATGACCTAAAAGAGGCTAGGCAGTGTGGCAAGGTGGTGAGAAAGGCTAGCCAGATGCTTGGATGCATAGGGAGAGGTATCACAAGTAGAAGGAGGAGGTCATTGAAATTGAATTTAATCAGTTTACTAATTTTTAAACATCACAACTTAGTGTTTTTAATTTACCAGCCATTATATATTGAATTAAAAACATCTAAGAATGGAAAATCATTACTGCAGGATACAGGAAACCTACAGCAGCCAATGCTGTCTTACATACCAGCAGTGCACATACTCAGAGACCGATAAATTCAATCCTGTATGGTCAGGTAATAAGAACAAGAGAAATTTCAGCAACAAGCAGAAGAAATGATAATTAGATTCAGGAAAGAGGCTATAGTGAAGAGATGTTAGCTGAGGCACTTAGTAAAGTTAACACATTAAAGAGAAAAACTTTCTTAGACCTAAAGTGAGAAATAACCAAGAGAATCAAAATGTAACATTTTAAACTAAGTACAATAAAATAGCAGGTCAAATTGGCAGTATTATAACTAATCACTGGCATTTCTTATTAACAGATGAGATCTTGAAAAAGAAATAGGAAATAGACCGAGAATAACCTATGAAAAGCAAAAACATCAAAGACATGCTTGTGAGAAGTCACTTTAGACCTGAGAAAAGAGAAATATGAATGTGGTTAGCTCCAAAACCGAATGGCTACGTTAAATGTGGCCACTGTAACATATGTAGATATGCTAATGAGGGAGATACCTACATTCACCCCATAAACAGTAAAAAGTAATAATAAAGAAATTCCTAACATGCGTAACTGGATTTGTGGTATACATTTTGTGGTGCCCTTGCACAAAACACTATGTTGGCAGAACAGTAAGGCCACTGAAGATATGGGTTCAAAACACATTAGGGCCATTATAAACCAGAGTGACCAAAGCCCCTTGGTAGCCATTTTGCTGAGTTTCATAACTGTGATCCAGTACATCTCAAGTTCATGGCACTAGACTATGCCCCACCACTGAAGGGGATCATTTAAATACACTCTAATCAAAAGAAACAAGATGGATAGTATTGTTGAATACAGTCCAACTGATAGGATTAAATGATGAGGTAGATTTCAACCCCACATAAAAGAACAATGAATATTTCAGACTCTTAGTCACTCTAATTAAGAATGTAATATAGAAGTTGCTCGTGAGAACTAATACTCACCTGTGTCCCTTTTGTATGTGCATCGGCCAGTTCTTGTATGTTATTATTCAAATTTTGGTTTAATTGTATGTAAAGGTTGATAAAATATATTATTACCAGAACAGTAAGTGACAAAAATTAGGTATTTGAGTTAACATAATCTATTATTTATACATGTCTTTTCTTCTAGTCTGGTATGAAGTTCACAGATTGAAGACATTTCCTCTAGAATGGGTTTACTTAAAACTTATGTTAGTACAATAAAATGTTATCCCTTAAAAATGAAGGGAACAATTGTATTTGTAATTCTATATTACTGTGTCTCCCATACCTTTAAACATAGTGATATATGTCTTTTAGACTACAAAGAGTATTTTGATTTTTGTAATTGGGCTCTGCAGAATGTGATATTTGTTTCCTGTCCTCCCCTTTTTTCGTCACAGTGTAATGTGAGGGACTATCCTTATTCTGTTTTTCACCCTGCCCTCCCAGCCATGACTCTGATAGAGTAATAGTTTTCTGTTTTATTTAAAAGTAATACTAAATTACTCTTCATACTATTATGAACTTTCTAGAATTATTAACAATGTAAAGTGGCTCTATTCATTGGGAAAAAATGTTTGCTTTTTGTATATAAGTGCACTGTTTGCATACGATCAATGTGTATCACTTTAAACTATCAGAATAAAGATAGCACCTGTAACCAATGCTGAATCATCCCCAACAGAAGGCCTGATTGTAGGGCTGAGGCACTAGGGAAGCAGCTATGCTCGGAATTAAACTGCAAATTTGAACCTTACCGCTGCTTATCTCTTTATTTTTGGGACCAGGAGTGCTGCAATATTTTGGTTTGTTTATGTTCATTGGAAGATGCCATCCCAATTGGTTTAGCACCCAGGAAGAATCCTGAGATGCACCTGAACTTTTCAGTTTTCAAACTCTTTAATATAAGTTGCCTGCCCGAGTCTGAAAATCATGTCAGTTGCTCTCTGAACTCAGTTCTGTGGGTGGTTGGCCTGGAGGTCAGGAATGCCAATTAATGCTGAAGTCACACAGGGCTGATCTCACCAGTAGAGGAGAGTGAGGAGACAGCAGAGAGTGAGTCCACCACAGAAAAGGCAGAAATTCTCAGCAAGGCATAGAAAACATTAATAAAAATGGGTAATGAGGAGGAAAGTAAAGTTTGGCTAGCAGGAACTCATGGGAGGTGGGTGCAGCCTCCCCAACAGTGATGGTGCAAGACAGACACTGGCAGACATATAGATCAACACCATCCACTCATTAATACCATTCTGCTTAAAGAGGTGGAAGTCCAGAATGGTCATGCTGGAATCAGGAATCGTGGAAAATGCAGTATTCCTTGATACAGAGGAGGTCTGGAGAGTGCTGCAAGACCTAGACAGTGACTAAATCAAGTTTAGGGAGTAGGCTCCTAGCACTTGGCTTGAGAACACCACAGACTCATGGAATGAAGGTGGAGGACCAGGATTGAGTTCCACATCTCCAGCAAGGGGAAAAGCAGGTGAGGAGGCAGAGAATGGAGTATGACCCTACACTGGGAGAGGAGGAATAGGGGTGGACAGGAGAGAATGGTAGAGCAAAAACAGTTATGCAGACACTGTTCCTCTTGAAAGACTGATATACAAAATGTAGATTCTAAAATAGTACTATGGCTAGAGAACTGGCTTACTGGCAAGAGGAGTCAGAGGGTGGTGGTAATCGGGGAATACTCTGGGAGGGAGAGGTAGCAAGCAGGGTGCCACAGGGATCAATGTTAGGCCGGGTCCTCTTCAATGTCTATATTGAGGACACTGTAGAGGGACTGGAGGGAAAGGAATGCCTATTTGCTGATGACATGAAGATTTGTAATAGGGTGGATATGGCAGGAGGGGTTGAAAAGATGAAGGAGGACCTTAAAATGGGAGGAATGATCTGGAGCATGGAAGCTGGGATTCAATGAAAAAAGTGCAGGATCATGAACATAGGGAACAAAACCCAAGGGCAACTTACAAACTAGGAGGGAGGTACCAACAGTCACAAAGCAACAAAAAGACGTGGGAGTTATCATCTCAGATGACTTAAAAGAGGCTAGGCTGTGTGGCAAGGTGGTGAGGAAGGCTAGCCGGATGCTTGGATGCATAGGGAGAGGTATCACAGGTAGAAGGAGGGAGGTAATTTTGCCCCTGCATAAGACACTGGTGAGACCACACTTGACTACTGCGTCCAGTTCTGAGGCTGTTACAGGGTCCCTGTTCCCTGTAAGGTTTACTCCCTCACAAATATATATAGGTGAACCCCCTTTCTCTCACACTGTCCTATCCTCTTCATCTTTCTTCTATACTTTTCCTTTTATGGCTGTAGTAGGTGGAGCCTGCAGATGTTTTGGTATGTACAAAAGAAGTGATGTCATGTTTTCTGTCCGTGAAACTGACTGAAGGTGTAAATAAGTCTCCTTCACCTTACCCTCCTCCAAGAAATTTTTCTGCCCTCAAATAAATACGCTTTCATGTTAGTCAATGGTTGCAGTGCACTATTTTTTTTTTTTAAGTGGGAGGTACAAGAACTGGAACCTGAGTACTGGGAGGCAGCATTAGTTTTAGGGGGAGTAAGATCCACCCACCTCTACCCAAGAAGCTCCTAAAGATCCACCCACCTTTTTTTGGTTCATGTGGGAGGGCATGAGGTGGCTCTATCATGCTGGAACAATTGACTATCAGAGCTGCCTGGGCGCCAGAGCTAAGCTTCAGAAGGAAAGAAAAGCCTGAAACTGCATCCTTATGCAGCACTTGTTTAAACAGCCTTGGCTCAGCTTACATTGCTCTCCTGGTCACACATTTTCACAAATACATTCCAAGAGATGGAAAGTCCCTACTGGTGGGTATATGGTGTTATTCAGACCTGTCCTCCAACCCTGCCCCATCACCTTACTCTGTATTTTGCATCAGCTGAAGTATGTTAGTACAGCAAAAGGCTGCAGTGTATATTTTTATTGGGCTTGCGTTTTAAAGGAGTAGTCCATTCAGAATTTGCAAAACATATGTTATGCAGAGTGTTTTGATTTGTATGTTAAGTCCTAGTGTGTCCTTCCTCTGTCTGCTATTAGGAACTTTTCCTAAATTAGCCTATTAGCAGATACCTGAGAGCTAGCTAACTGGGGTTTCTGTAAGAAAACTGCTACTAAATTAAGCTCTAATTCACTGTTGTTGTTTCTATGTACATCAGGTCTAGCTTGCAGGAGTGTTTTCATTTTTAAAACTTTTAATTTCATCAAACTATACACAACCATAAAAGTACAGAAATTGCCCACATCATTATTGTTATAATTAAAGACACTAGCTGTTTTCTTATAGAAAACCCTCTCAGTTAGATTTTAAGTATTTGCTAAACTATAAATGTAGGTACCAGCATTCTATTAGGTAGAAGTGGTATTTCGTGCTGATTTTGCTCTGTGACATGATTATAATTTGTTTTTTTACAAATGAAGTGTATGGTATGAAGCTGCAGCCTAGAAACTGCAAATACTTCAAAGTCACTTTTTGTCCTGTGTGTGATATAGCATGAAAACAACAGGATGACAGTAACTATTTCAGCTACACATTTGATCCCATTTTACAATGGTTCATTGCACTACACATCTAGTATATCCCACTTTTCAAATAACAAAACAAATATTCACTAAACTAAATAACTCACATACATATTTTTATAATTTATTAAAACGGTACTTCACATTTGTAGCCAAAAAATAAATAAATTTGAAAATCATGTCACAGAGCAAAATTGGCACTAACTACCAGTTCTACCTATTAGAATAGAGGCAGTATAGTGTGGTGGTCTAAGGCTCTGAGCTGCAAACCTGGTGTCCTGGGTTTGAATCCCACAGCTTCCAGTGCGTACTGTGTGTCCCTGAGCAAATCATTTAACTTCCTTGTGCTCCCAGGTCACATCTGTAAACAAGTTTTAGTGTGTCTCTCCTGGTAAAAAAAGAATGCTAGTACCTACATTTACAGTTTAGCAAATACTCAGAGCTAACTGAGTGAGTTTCCTGTAATAAAACTGCTATAGTCTTTACTAGTTATAGCAGTGATGATCTGGGGCAATTTCTGTGCTTTTATTGTTGTGTATAGTTTTGATGAAATTCAATTTTAAAATGAAACACATATTACTGCTAGCTAGACATGACACATACAGAAAACACAAATAGTGAATTAGAACTACTTGGTAGCTGTTTCCTTACAGACACCCCAGTTAGGTAGCTCTCAGGCATCTGCTAAATTGTAACTGTTACCATTTGTACTTACTGGATAAGAACAGTTACAAAGCTCTGCTGTTACGAACTGATTTTAAAAAGCACTGCATATGCTAAATCTATGGGCCTGGCTATATCTCTGTCACATGAGACAGGTTGCATTGTAGGAGGCAGAAGACTAAACCTATTTGTGATGGAGATCCCAGGAGTCATAAACTATCCTAAAGCTAGCAGTCTAATTTAGGAAAACTCCTAATTGCAGACAGAGGAAGGACACACTAGGACTTTACACACAAATCAAAACACTCTGCATAACATATGTTTTTGAAAATTCTGGGTGGACTACTCCTTTAACTGAGCCATCCCCAATCTGTATCCTTCCAAGAACCACTTTATGTGGTGTGCATACCAGAGTGGTTATTTCACTCTTATTTACAGCTTTACACCTTTATCAGTTTTAATTGCAATTGTGTCTAAATGCTCCACCATGTAGCCTCCAGTCTCCCATTATACCTGCATGCATTGCAACACTGTTTCACTGCATGCAGGAAGGTTGAGGCTAGCAGAACATATGAGATGGCAGTGTGGAGCATGGGTGTAGGATGCAATACTGGGACGCCCATACCAAAGTAATCTGACAGCTGTATGTGCACCCCCAGGTGTATCCCCATGTCCCCACCAAACCTACCTCTCTGTCCACACTTGCCTCCCTGAGGGCCATCTCCTTATGGTACCCGTGTACTGTCCTTGATTACTCTTCTCACTGTGTCAAGTGTTGGGAGTACCCTGCCTGCCCATGTGTGATGTGGCAGCAATACTACCTGCAGAGCAGTGCCAGTAGTGAACACATACATTAGTGGAGCTCCTGAGTGCATCATGGTGCACTGCTGCAGTGGACAATAGATGTGTGGCACTGTGTACAGTGGAGCAGTGGGGAACACTGAAGTCAGTAGTAGAGGGTCTGCCTTCAGCCTACAGCAGCAGTACATTAACGCTCTGTTGTGCCCAGGTGCCCTAATACTGGCAGAACTGATGCCATGTCTCCCTCTCTCTCCCTCCCTTCCTCCTTCCTCTCACTGATGTACTGTAGCCCCTGATTCCCACATACAGATCTCCCTCTCCCTCAAACCTCTCTTTGTCACCTCCACAACATAGCGTGTCTCATAACAGTGAAATATGGTTATTTACATAGTATGACTGAGTCATATACACAGTACTCCATAGGACATGTAGGAGGGCATCTCAAATTGTAGCTGTCATCACTGAGTGCACAATGAGATGTGCACTGTTACTACAGGGTTGAGACCACACACACTATCACACTCAGTGTGGACAGGCTGTAATTTTTCAAACCATTATCCACACTATTCACTGGCAGTGTGGACACACTGTAACGTTTACAGTCTGTAATGGTTTGAATCCATTACAGCTTTTTGAGTGTAGTGTGGACAGGGCCTGCATGTCTATGTAATTATCTATCTTTCTATCAATTGCATGTAATGTATCACTATTTTTACCTATTTCTAAAACAAACCTGCATATCACATTTGCCTGCACTCTGAGCACATGCTTATGAAACTGTGCATATTTGTACTCCACTTCTGTATAGACCTCATACTTTCCTAATATTCCCATTATCACAAGCATAACTACCTCACCTTATCAAAAGCGACTCCCTCTGAAAGTTACTATCACATTTTCTCTGCTAACAGTCCATCATCATTACACCTGACTTTCTGACATCAACACATTGCTTAAATATAACTTACATCACCTCATGGACAAAAACCTTGTTTCTCTAAAACAAAAAACCCTGTGTAAATAATCCCAAGGCTCAACATATGCCAGCCATTACTTTTCATGTACTGCCACCTTCTACCATCATGGGAATTTGCATATGTTTCCATGATGCTTAGCATTATTGGGGTATGTGCAATTGTGTTTTCTTTAAAATTTGGCTGTCTAGCCAATATCATCCAGGATAACACATACATCAGTGGCATTTGCTCTGGGGTTCTTTTGTAAACCTCTATTGCTTCCTATTCCTTCCATTAAAATGTACACCTCCATGTATTTTCCTAATAACGTGTATGCCTTCCTTAGAACAGAAACTAAAACAAATCCTACTACTTACAAATCATTGTGTTGTTTCTCCATACCTCCTTAACAATTCCACACAACTTCACTAACTTCATTATGCAGCCGTGATGGATCTGACCAGATTTTTTTTTCTTGTCAGGGTGGCCAACCTGATGTATCTCATTGCTAACTTTACTATCCCTTTTCTCAACCCCCCTTATGGTACACCGAGATAGCACTGGTTGCAGTGTAAAGCACTCTCTCTAATGGGAGATATGTCTGAACATGAGTAGTGCTTTACTTTTAAATAGTGAAAACACTCCTGAGTTCCTGAGTGCTTCCTAGTTTAGCACTAGTGCCCAGCGCAAAAGAGAAAATGCCTAGATAAAGAATAAAACATGCATGTACAAAAAAACAGCCCAGAAATGTTGTAACCAGGCTGATAAATACAAAGAAATAGCTAAAGGTTGGAAATGGGCTTATGAAAGGCCCAAATGAAATGTTTTGCTGAAGGCTGCACATTTCAGCCATTGGAGCAATAAAAGGAAATTGCTGCATAGTGGCCGGGCTGCTAAAGAAGCCTAGTAAAGAGCCGCTGCAAGGGTTAAGTAACATGGCAGCATTTTTAAACAAAATGAGGGTTATAATGGCTCTAAGGTTATTACAAGAAAACAAATGGTAATTACTGAAATAAAAATACAGGTCTCCTGAGCTGGGAGAAGAAGGGATATGGAGCGTGCCTCTATCTCCCATTCTCCTTGCAAAACAGAGACACCTTAAAACAGAAACAGTAATGATGCTGTAATTACCTGTGGGTTTCCCTGCAGTTTTTGCTATATGGCTGGCTGCCCACAAAATGGCTGGTTTTAAAGGTGTAGGCTTCAGTGACATCAGAACAAGGAGGGCTTGCTTCCAAATGAGTTCCAATTAAGCCCAAAAGAGCTATTTTTTTAACTTTCTTTTATCTCTTCCTAATCTGCCCTCTTGTTCCACTTCTTCAGGCCACTCATGTCTCCCTGCCCTTAGAGTGCCCTGGCAACTCCTACAGTTTCTCCTCTTCCTGCATGGATTGCCCACACAGTGGGCCTGCCCGAGATCTGCGGCTGAATGACGGGAGCGGCCATCATCTAGGACCAAGAGGGTTGTTATCCACTTTTTTCATTGTGGTCCCTTTCCATTCCCTGAGGACACTGGCTCGGCAGGTTACGTGCTACGCACTACGCCTGCCAAGTGCCCAACAGCATCCCCCCCCCTGGCTCTAGCACCATGGAGCTGCCATTGCCCCAAAAGTCGGTACTCCTACCAACCCTCAGGGCATCGAGTGCACAGATCACCCCTGGTATCCCACCCCTGAAGGAGGAGAGCATCCATTGGGACGCTCGACCCTCCTTTCCCCAGCCGACCCCTCGTGACCTGAACTCATACCCAACCCAGGTCGCCAGTGAGTGCTAGGTGTGGCGTCAGCACCTCAACCCTCAGCACCATTGGGCTGGCAAAAGAGCTATTATTAATCCCTACCTGTAGGTGTTTTTAAACTAAAGTCTATTATCAGGTAGAGGATTATAGGGACTTGGAAATGAATGAAATAAAATGTGTTTATTCTATAAAATAAAACAATAACAATCTAATTGTTCCTTGATGTTGGTCACCTGGCCATGATGTCATCAGCCATAAGGTTATAAAAACTCACCACTAGAGGGAAGTTTAGAGAGAGGTAGGCCTGTGAGCTGCTGGTCTTGTAGGAGGAAGGAGTGTTTGTTTTCACACCAATGAATTGCTTTAAGAAAGTGGCAAAATTAAAAGAGAAGTGACTAGGGAAGAGTCGTCTTCAGAGTTTTATTTTGGTGTGATAACACCTTGTTCTTTTTATTTATGTAAATATTGATTTTATTTGATTTTGAATAAAAATCGTAAATGCATTTGTGCATTTATTTTATGTATTATAGCTCCTGCCTAAGTGTCTGTTATTCCCACACCGTAACAGAGGCTCCATCTGAGAAAGGACATAAACAGGGTGGAGGCAGTGCAGAGGAGGGCAATTAAAATGGTGCATGGCCTGCAGGAGAAGACCTATGAGGAAAGACAAAATAATTAAATATGTATTCCTGGAGGCAAGGGAGAAGGGGAACATGATGGAGACATACAAATACTTCACTAGTATAAACAGTACAGGAAGACAGCATTTTCAAAGTAAGAAATATTCCAAGACAAGAGGCACAATATAGCTGGAGAGAGGAATGGCCCAAGGGTAATATGAGAAATTATTTTTCCATGGAGAGGGTGGTGGATGCTTGGAATGGCCTGCCAGAAGAGGTTGGGAAGGGCTAAAATGGTCACAAGATTCAAGAAGGAGTCAGACAGACACAAGGGTATCCTGGAGTAAGGGGGTTGCTCTGGAGTTCAGTTTGGGCATAAGACCTCATACTAGGTAAGGATAAATAGGGAAGACTGGGTGGGCCAAGAGGTCCTTATCTGCTGTCAACTTCTATGTTTCTATGTCAACATCTATGTATCTATGTATCCATATAAATATGGCAAACACTTCCATGGAGTGCAACCCTGACAGCAAGAAAACAGAACTGAGAGAAGTTACTGGCCAGTCCACAAGCACCGCATCATGCTTCAGCCTTGTGGTAGCGTAATCACCAACAACAGCCCCTAGCTCTAAGCTTTTAAAACTTCTGCAGTGTCCTAGTGCATCCGGCTTAGACCATACAGTAATGAATGGTGAAGATTGAATCTTGGAAGATCACAGAATTCTGCAAGCAGACAAGAACACTTGGCCCACCTAGTCAGCCCATTTTCCCTGCCAACAGAACACTGGGTTGCATCACTAGAGGGTTCACAAGCAGAAAGAAGGAGATTATACTGCCACTGTACAGATCCCCATGTGACCACATCTGGAGAACAGCGTGCAGTACTGGAGTCCCTACCTGAGGAAGACTATCAACCAGCCTCAGGCAGTGTTGAGGATGTGTCAAAAGATGATTCATGGACAAAATGACAGGGTACATGAGGACGGATTGTGTGAGAACTCAATATGAACTCACTTGAGGAGAGGTAGGAAAGAAGGGACCTGACTGAAACCTACAGGTACCTTAAAAGTATAAACAAGTTGGATATTGGGAACTTTATCTTTCTTTTTTGTGGGTTAATGCTCCATGCGACCGGATCTATCAGCCCTACGCACCCAGCCCTGTCATCCATTTTCTTTACCTCTTCCTGTGTTCCTCCTGGGGCCTTTGGGGATGGGTGGGCATGAATCCCAGCAGACTCTGTACTTGGTTTCCAGGGAACACCATGGTTGACGGTGTGATACTTGTAAGTAGGCAGGTGGCATCCTGCAGCGGTCTGAGCACCACCCACATACATGTGTCCACTGCAGCATGCTGGGGACAGGGACACTTAGTAGTATGTGGTCACCCACAGTCTCACACCACCAAGAACACTCTCTGCAGAGCCACCATCATGAGCCGCTATGGAAGGCATGCAGTCTCCCCTCCAAGAAGGAAACATGCAAAGAACACTCTGCATCCCTCTCTGCCGAACTCTGCTCCTGACGCCTCAGGCTCTAGGCATGAACCTGGGTCGCCAGTGTGCCAGAACAATGCCCCATTGCTGGGTGACACAAAGCTGTCTACTTGTCTATCTTAGTGAAAACAAGACCACAAGGGTGCACTACTACAAAATGGCAGAGGTAAGGTTCAAAAGGAGGTCATGAAACGCTTCTTTACAGAATGGGTGGTGTCAGGATGGAATGAGCTCCCATCTGGAGTAGTCAGTCAGAAGGGCAGTGGGGAGGAAGAGTCAAGAAGGGGTGGGAAAAGCTGAAGAGGAGGGTCTGGGTGGTCACTATGCTGGTTACGTGTGCTTCCAGCTGGGTGAGTCGGGTGTGCCATTTCGTGGTGTGGTCAGTCCCAGCTTGTGATCCAGACTGCAGAACAGAACCACGCTCAACACAGGATATTACTATAAATCCACCTTTTTATTTATCCACACCAATGTAGTAAGAGTAGCAATGTCATAGCAGCTTCATAAGGAGCGGTATACTGTGCTCACCAAAGAGGTACTTGAGGCATTTGTTACTCACAGGCCCTGACCTTGAAGAAGCTCTTATGAGCAAAGCCTCTGAGTGTGGGATACATTTGGCTGTGCTGCTTTCACTGTTACACTTGTGGGAGAAATAAAAATATGGATTTATAGCAGCATACATGTGCTGAGTGCAGTTCTGTTCCATAGTATGAGTCAGTGTTGGCAAGGGGGTTCCCACTGTAATCTCTAGATCAGATGCCTCAATCAAGCAGACTTAATAGACCAAATGACCTACTTCTGCACGCTACTTCATACATCCATACATAAATAGTGTGCATGATAACAATAAGCAGAAGTTATCACTTGTCACCGAAAAAGCATAGTTTTCATTTGCTGTGCAAACCACATAAAGTGTAGTGAAGGTACTTCGCTAATCACTACTTCACAAATCAGTAGCGTATTTCTACTGAGTTACCTTTTGTAATCCAATGTTTTTTACTAGGTAAATGTCTATATCTTCTGGAGTTTGAAAGCTGCATATAACTTCTCCATATATAGTAGTGTTTGTTTTTTTCTGCGCTGCTGTTTTGAGCCAGTTCTGTCCGTTGAAATGATGTAGAAGAGGCATCCTTTTCAGCAGATGTTTTTGCCAGTTTCAATAAAAGGTCATGCGTTGGAGTACCAGAAGCAGCTTCTGTGACAATTTGTAAAGCACTTTTCATTGCTGATATACATTGATCGCCTAAGTTGACAAGTCTGATATCAATAAGGTCGACATAGGAACTGTCATTAGCATCACAGAACTCTTTTATTGACATCATCAGGATATGGATACAGCGCTGTAATGAAGGCTTAGATTTTTCAAAATCAAATGGATGGATTGCAATAGATCTAAACTTTACAGTTAGCAATATTCAAAGCTCCAACCAGACTTTTTTCAACAAGTCCTTCTTTTCTTTGTTTCATTCCACTTAGGAATAATTACGTGAATAAATCGCTTTAGCTAGTAACTGACCTGCAGATGTAACATACACATTGCCTGTTTCTAACTTTTTTTTCTTCAGCTCTTTCATTGCCTCCTGGAGATGAGGACCACCTGCATCTGTAATCATTTTTGAAAGTCTACTGGAATATTCTAAAGACTCATCCACTGGAAGCAATATTGCATCAGCCTCCTGAAAGACCACACTGTGTTTTATGATTGATACTTTAAACTTCTCGTGTAAAATCACCTGGCTTATTTCTTTCGGTGGCTGATATAGGAATACTGACTGCTTTGTCTTCATTTCCTTCTATATGAATAACACACTGATAGGTTCTTTCTAGGCTCTTAAAGATAGGTTTGTTTTTCAATAAACTGAGCTACCCCAGGTTTCTGGAGCTTTTTTCTTTGACTACAATTTGTTTGACGATGTCTGCTATGGTTTCTCTAGTGTGGAGCAGCTGTGGAATTTACATCTATGTGCAAACCAACTGAATCTTCTTCCTCCTCAAACTCGGTTTTACAATCCCTGGCAATATGTATTGAAAGTCCACAAATCTTTGCAGGCATTCCAGTACCCCTGCTGATGTTACAGGAAGAAGAGTTTAGTAATGCAGTTTTTCAAGGTAATCCTCAAGCATTTGCTGTGCTTCTATTATCAAGTTTTTATAACCAACAAGTGCTACCGGTTTGCTGTCCCGCCATCAACTGAGGAAATGAAATGATAGTGTAACGCCTCCCTTTGATAATGTTCCATTCACTATTTTTCTGCAGCAGAGATATTTTAGCTTCTGTCAAAAACCTACTTATATCATTAACTATGACTTGAGCTGGAAAGTCCTCTGGAACGATTACCTCGGTTTTCACAATTGTTGCATTCAGTGCTTGTTCACCCTTTGTAAGATCTTCTTCAGATGCAGCATACAATTTGATTTGATCTTCACTACATGAATATGTTGCATTTATTCCTGAATTTAAGAACACGTTCTTTATAAAATCTTCCTTTTCTACCTTTGCCAAAAATACACAACAATAGGGCACTGTTTGCCAGATTTTGTTTTCTATTTGGCTTGCAATTTTGAGGCACTTCAGTTGCATATCGTTCACATCACTCGGCAAGCCTGTTATTGTTATCACATTCTTCGAGCCAGTGTCAAAGTTCAGCTGCACCTCTGGGTGTTTGCTTTCTATATTATGCTGCTTTATAATTTGAAGATAATGCTCATTTTGAGTGAACACTCTTCTGTAACTGTCATGTTTTGCGGTTCTGCAGTTTTGCTGCTTTCGGCTGCACAATATGGTCTTTGTCTTCTTTTGATGTGAATACCGTTAACTGCATTTCTTTAAAGTGAAGATGAATCTTTAAACCCTGTCCTTTATGGCATGTGGTTTAGACATCACCTTTAACACATCTAGACAATGAAAATAAGGGTTAGTGAATATACCACAAAGTATCAAGTACTTTAATAGTCTGCATGAGGGCTACCCCATAACCCAAGTAGCATATCACACTATTATGCTGGCAAACCAGGTTTGTGGTGAGCCCAAGTGATGGCAAGAGGGGTGGCCAGGTTAGAGAGTGCTATCAATAGCTGCACTTCCTTGAACAGGCTGTGCATCTGGGGCATCAGCAATCCCAGTTATGGGCCCCTGTCTACAGGGGCACTATATGGCATGCAACATTCAGGCACTGTGTAGTAAAATGAGGAAGGAGGATACATAGAAAAAAGAGGTGGAAAAACCTTGAGCTGCACTGGTGAAAGTCTATTCACCAGCACTCATGGCAACTGCACTGCTGATCAGTGATGGGGCTAAGAGGTCACCTTGAAAGGTGGTGACCTGTGTCACTTATGTGTCACAAAGGGCAATGGATGGGACAGAGAAAAATATAAAAGAGTTGTTATGTCTTCTAAGCATACCAGTGCACTACCATGAAGGTACCATGTTACCAGAAGATCCCCAACTGTTAATTCTTCTAAATATGTTCTGGTGGGAATAATGACAGACACAGCATAAAACAGAATTTCTGTATCTCAACACAGCGGGATGAAAGAAATATTTGCTCCACTGTAATGGAGGCAAGCTTCACAAGATACCGTGAATCAGTAATCATACTATTTCTCCTGGATCTTGCTTGGACTGGTAGGGTAACACTGGTGGGGCATCTGTGATGACACACAAATGGAGGTGATACTGTTCACCAGAGATAAAAGCCTTATGAGGAGAGGGAAAGTGTGTGTGTGTGTGCAGTGTTGCAATTAAACTTTATGAGTTTTGAGAGCTAGGGGACCTATAAGGGTCATATCTTCAAACTGAGCCCCTTTCCCATTTTAAATCAGTGGCAGTGATGTGTGAGCTAATGGGGCTTACTTCAAAGCTGGGGACAAGCCCTAGGAAGCTGCCTGTAATGCCAACACTGTGTGTATGTGTACATGCACGTGTGTGTTATTAAGGGAGGGAGTTGTCAAGGAAGAAATGGAGACCACAGTATATACCCTGCAAACTATTACCTTCAGGCTGTGGAAATGTAATTACTGCAGTCTGACCATTCTGATTGGTTATAACTTCTACAGGACCATTTCCATCAATTTTGCTTTCAAAATAAGGCTCTAGAAGCTTTATGTATTTTTGCTGGTAACTGGGTTATTTGAATACTTCGTGATCTTTTCACCATCAGAGCTTTTGACGTTTTCTTTGTTTGTTGTTTAGCTTCTCACAACAGCTTTCATCTACAAAAGATAAAGCATTAGTTTCCACTGTAGTATGGATAGTGCTGAAGCATGTTCAGTATACACACACATATATTATATATATATATATATTTTTTTCTTACATATTGTTTGGCATGAGCATATTCACAGGGTAATCACAGTTCAGCGGCACTTTTATAGGCATTCAGATATTTCATTTTACTGAATGAGTCAGAGCATTGTAACACAAAGGACTCTAATTACATTTTAATTTGACAATTATTATTGCATTTTACATAGGTTCATAGTTATGAGGTAATCCTATTGTGTAGAATTCCCTCTCCGGCAGAGGACATTCTGAGGGACAATCTTCCCTAAGCTGTTTATGAGATGAAGTCCAAGTACAAGTCCATTTTACTTAGGTACAGCACCCTCTTGACCATCTGTGTGTAAAGCATGGGTCCACTGGTTTATCTGGTATGTGAGCTGTTCCATGTGATATATCTCAGTGATAATGTACATCAAGTGTTGATGTGTTCAGGGTTCTAGTTGGAGCCAATGTCTCATTATGGCCTCTTGTGCTATCACCAAGAGCACATGCCAAAGATAAATGGTGTCTTTGCCTCTCACTCCATGTGAACACTGGTGTCTATGCACCAACGGGCAGAAAATACATGCCAGAGGATGGAGTTGTGGACCCAGGTGGGCAACCAGTCAGATGCCCTGCATGGGTCCCATAGTGGATCCCTTACATGGTATAGCATGGGTCCGGTGTGGAAATACCAACCACAGGCACCCGGATTCCCGTGGCTAGTACCCATCAGGCAGTGTGCTCCCAGACCATGCTCATGGCACACAGCACCTATCCAGTGCAGAGACAGATTTCTGGCTGCATGCCCCTCCCATCCCATATGCCGCCCATCCCCACTACACATCGGTGGACTGTCCCCAACTAGTTGCCCCTCCAGCAGAACTTATCCCCACGGGCCACAGCAGTCATTCCAGACACTGCAGGTAGCCCCTGTAGGTCCAGAAACATGGAGGCAAACCTCCCAGCAGGGACATGGCCCTGGTAAGCATGACAGTGGTGCCCCCTCTCCACACCAATAGGCCCCACCACCACCAGAGTCACCCCATTCCAGGCAGTGGCCAACCCACCTACCGCTTTTGCCCCATGCGATCTCATGCCAGTGTCCCGCCACCCCACCAATCCCAGCACTCTGCTGGCACATAGGTTGCAGATGCCCCCACAGCACTGAGAACATCACCTCCCGACCCCTGTACCTGACTGTTGGTCCCATGGCTGTGTACGGTTAGTGGCACATCTCTTCTCACACCTCCATGGCCGCTGGACATCCAAGTGATGATGGGAATGCACTGCCTCTTTATAGGGGCATGCCCCAGCATCATATGGATGGCCAATGGCCATAGAGCTGTGAGGAGGGATGTTACATTGACTGTCCACAGCCACGGCACTGACAGCCAGATACGGGGCTCGGGGTGGTGTTGTTGGTGCCACGGGGTGAGGGACCATTGACTGCCTGTGGGTGGCAGGAGTACTGGGTCAGGGATGCAGGGCTGAGCACAGGGGCACTGTACCAGGGGGCATCTGTACAGGCTCACCTCTGCATACCGTTAGCTCTGCTATGGTACAGGGATGGGGCAGCATGGTTATATCTTTGGGAGGGATGCCCACATGGTATTGGAGCTGGCAGGTGTGTGTGGGGAGGTGTCCAGTACTGTGATGGGTACTTGGGTACCTGTGTGTGTTGAGGGGGCTTGTGGTACACCAGGGACGGGGTTGCACAGCGTTGGTGGGGTGGGGTTGTGTGCTTGGGTACATGGGGTTTGGGGCTGCCTGTGCCGGTGCAGGGTAATATGCAGTACTATATGGGGATAGGGCAGCCGTGTGCACAGGAATGAGTGCATAGACACCTACAGGAGGGTTCTCCTGGCATACCGGGAGCTCATCATGCACTCCCAGGGCACAACACTATGTGTCTTAGTCCATGGCGCATTGTGCTGCACACCCCCGCCTGCCCCAGCACGTTGCTGTCCATGCAGCTGGGGGATCAGGTGCATAGAGGCTGCATGCCATGGATAGTGCATCCCACGCAGGGGACACGTGCATAGCCACTCCGCCCATTCATGCATAGGCCCCATTATGTAGTAGTGTGGTGCATCTAACATGAACAATTCTGTTAGGGTCCTAGTGATCTTTTCCCAAAATCTGTCCAGAAAACATGTGTGTGCTGTGTCTTGGATTCCATACAGAGCCCAGTAGGCCTGGGAGGACTTCAGTGCCCACTTTCCTGTATCACAGGTGTGTAGAAAAATAAGAGTTCTAACTTTCCAAGTATACTACTTGTTTTAATAGCTAACTGGGAAGATGGCTCAGTCCCTGTCCATAAGCTCTATCTCATTTTCCCTTCCCACTTTTTTTGTTAGCAGCATGGTCAGTGTTTAAATTTATGAGTGCTTTATATATGGTGGATAGCTGTCCACTGTGATGCTCCCCTTAGTCAGAAAGTTTGCAGTGGGCTGTGAGATTACCCGGCTTGTGTTGGGGTGAGGTGTCAGTTGCATTGTGACCCGAACATCTTTTGGTTCAGCCGTGAGCTCTCCCATGAAGAAAGCAGAATAAGAGCATGGATTGTGTCAGCTCTGGAGTTAGCCCTTGGAAAATCTGTAAGGAAAGTGAGCTGGTGGCTGATTTTGGACATGCCCCCGTGGTAGGAAAGTAAGGGGCTGTAATCTAATTGTGACTGGTGTGGTGCTAGATGCTTGAGAAGAGGGGAATAAGGACGTCAGATATGATGCTTTATTTTCTTAAGCATGCTGCAAGTCGAGCCATGGGAGGCTATACCTGTCCTGAGGCTGAGTTTGGCCTGGTGGCTGGAAAAAGGGAACTTAAATCAAGGTGCGTGACTTGTGCTGGGTCTTACTGGGAACCCAAATCATGAGAGGATTAGAGGTCTCCATGTTGTGAACCCACCCAAGGAAGAACAGCCCTAAGGGTGAGAGCCTTGGACTAGTTTTATCATCGTTCAAGTGACTTGCTGACATGTTCTATCACTTCTCCTTGGATTTGCTGCTGCCTAGAGAGACACAGTTTGAGAGAGCATTCCTTGTGAGAGGAGAATGCTTTGAATGTTCATAATTTATGGATGTGAATTGTGATTGTAAAGACTGCTCAATAGAGTATAATTCTCCCCATCTGTATTTGAGTTTTATTGTTGGATGGCAGATTTGGAGTGTTAGGCGTTAAGGGTGAATAAAGGTGAATGTGAGTTGAATGTGTGAGTGAATGTAGTGTGTTATAATAAGGTTTTAATAAATCTGGTAATATTAGCTGTGTAATGTGTTGGTCAAGATTAGCTCCCTGAATCAGGTATTACCCCCTCCAGACTCCAAGATCTCTGAATGTTTGAATGTCCTCTGTTAACAGCTGAAGTTTATGGGTACTATAGAGGCCTTAGGAATATCTTGTAAGGGACAAAATGGAATCTGCGGGGTCTGGGGTGGAGAATAGTGGAGGGAGGAAAGGGTCATCCTTGCCTGGTCCCCATACCCAAGGGCTCCACCATTAGTGGGCAGGTATCTGGACCAGCCTCATCTGCTTATCCTCTTATGTGTTGTGCAATGCCAGATCTATTAAGAACAAGATGGCAATTATTGCTGATCTTGTTGGAACATCAGACCTGGCTTGCATCACCGAGACCTGGCTGGATTATAGTGTCAACCCTGTATTGGAATTGGCGGTTCCAGCTGGGTACTCAGTGATACACCGCCAAAGAGTGGATCTTGGGGAAGCAATATGTTATAAATTGGACTTCAATCACATGGACTTCCGATGAGAACTGCAAGATCCTTCAAATGTGTGGTAGTTCAACGGTTTTGCAGTTGCAGGCTGCAGGATCCTTCTCATCTACTAGCAGCTGGGGGATGGGAAGAAATTCTTGCAAGAAGTTGCAGACTTCATCGCTGGTTTGGTGTTGGAGTCTCCTAGATGGATTTTTCTGGGGACTTCAATGCCTGGATCAATGATCGAACTCTTGCAGTTTGGACAGGACTTCCTCCAACTTATGAGCTCATTGGGCCAAACACAGGTTGTCACCTCTGCAACCAATATTCATGGCTATTCATTGGATCTCTTCTTCCTGGAGGGAGTGGAGGTCTTTGACATTATTGTTGAGCCAGTTGTGTGGTCAGACCACCATACTATGAGATTCTCATTTGAGGCCCCAAAAGTGCTCCCCTACGGAGATGGTCCGGTACCGCCCGTTAGGGTGTTATCCCAGATGGTCTAATGGCAGTGCTGGACCATCAGGTGTGATAAGTGCATGCAAGGAGCAAGGAGGAATTGGTGGTGACCTATAAGAAAAATTACTCACCATAATAATCTTGTTTCTTTTAATGGAGTCTTGCTGTATTCTGACAATTTGCAGTATGACTGACTGGTTGAGCAGCCCCAGAGAACAAAGAGTTAAATACTATGCAAATGCATAGAATGTTGAGCTTGAGCACAGTTTTCAAACCACTGTCCTTGGTACATTCTATGTAACTGACCAGATTCTTATGAAGCTACTAATAATAAACTAAATCTGAGATAAATAAGCATAACTAACACCCAAAAGGAAATACACACCAGAAAAAGGGCATACTGAAGACTCAAGTCACTGATGCTCAATAAGAAATACCACCCACTGGTGGTTTCTAAGATAAACAACTGGAATGCAGAGACCCCACTCCCTAGGTTCCAGAGGGAGGCAGGGTGGGAGGTCAGAATACAGCAAGACTCCATTAGAAGAAACACCATTACTTGGGTGAGTAATTTTTTCTTCAAACAACATGAAGTCTTGCTGTATTCTGACAATATGAAGACTACCAAGCATGGACCCATGGAGGTGGGTCCAGAACCTACTTAGGAAATAGGCTCTGCAGTACTGCTGTGCCAAACCTAGCATCACTCCTGGCCTGTGTATCCAGGCAGTAGTACTTAGTGAATGTGTCAACATTTTCCAGGTAGCTGCTATGTCAGGTGAATCTTCAAGAACTTCCACCCGAGTGGAAGATGCATCTGTGCTGTCGGCTCTCAGGCGTTGCATATCTTCGTGCATTTTCAGTTTTGCACTAGCAAACGGCAGCCCGCTGCAAAACGCTTCCTAGATCTCTTGTGCTGTCAAACAGTGGTTTTCAGAATCAGATGAAGTAAAATCCTCCAGTAAGTCGACTGTAGGCACGCAGGTCAGCAAGTCAGTTCCATAAGAAGTAAGCAGAGGGCTAGGTATAGCAGCCTTAGTATGAGCAGCAGAACTTAAAGTTGAAGTAGGAACAGCAACAGGCAAAACATCAGTTGTTAGCATAGTGGTCTCCATTTGTTCAGGGTAGGAGCAGAGACCAAATCTCCCACCTCCATAGCTCCCTCCTCAGAAGGCAAGGATGCGTCCGCCATCTTGGACAGAGGTTCCCCTCTGACGAGTAGGGGAATTTCCTGGTGCTCTGGCCAAATTTCCTCATTCACTAAAATACCACCAACAGCTTAATCTGGTTCAAAGTCAGTTGGCATTCATCTGTAGCCCCCTCCCCGGTCATGCCTGAAATAGGCAGATTTTGTCTAGTGCACTTACCGTCAACAAAAATAAATAAAATAAATTGTGGTAGATAGTGATAGAAATTGTTTTCTTCGTTCCTTATCTGCCAGTCCAGTTAGGAACAGAAATATTTGTGTAAAATGTTTTCTTTGAATAAGTGTGGTCTGGTACTTTTGGTCTCAAAAACTGACAATTTATTCAGTTTTTTTAAACAACCCTTGAACTGGTTGGTAACTGATAAGTTTGGTATTACCTGTCGTAAAGCTGATAAAGGTAATTTTTGTTGGAAAGGCAATGTCTGAGAAACCCAAGAAGAAAACTGGTCCCACTGGGTTTCAACACTCTACTGAGTGTGGGAGGCTTTTACTAAAGCTGATCCCCACCTCATTGTGTTTATTGTCTGGGGTTGACCACCTCAAAACACACTGCCAGATATGTGCTAATTTCCCTAATGCCACTGTAGAAAAAAAGATTGGCTTGGCTTTTGGGTAGCCAGTTTGGTCCCGACCGAACCTGAGGAGGTACCTGTTAACCGGCAATCACTCGGCAAAAGGAAATCAGATTCAGAGGATCAGGTCCATTGAAAAGAAAAAAGAAATCGACCGGTCTGGATCCTGCTTCTCAGATCCCAACCATGGAAGAGATTGCGAGAGCAATAAACATAGTGCAATCGCTCTGCTCGGTTCCAACTGAACCGACACCGCCTGGCACGATCAGTTCAGTCAGTTCTAGCTCCTTCAAAATATGAAACGGAGGAGTATTATGACTTGGAATGGGAGGGATCTTGAAGGTGAGGATGAAGATGATTATGAAGGCCTAGATGAGCCAGTAGGAGCCTGACATCTCCCCAGACAGGCCTACCAATGTTTCTCCTCCCAGACTTTCTGAGTCCCTTCACACTTTTTATTTTATGAAAAGGTGGCAGAAACTCTTCAGCTACCAGCAGTGAAGCTGTTCAGGAGACAGAAGAACCTGACTATGTGGAGATGATGGATGTCCCACAGTCAAAGAGACTGTCTATTCCTATGCATAAATCTTGTGGAAACAGACTCAAAAATTGTTACAGATGCCATCTTCCTGTGGATAAGAGAATGGACAAGAGGTATATGTTGTCAGGTTCTAGGATGGAATTTTTTATTCTCATTGCAGCCATGTTGGGTAGTGCAGGCTGCAGCCTGTAACAAGGCTAACATTCCTTGGCTTCACACCCCGAGATAAGAATTCCAGAAAGGTGGATGCATAGCAAAGAAACAGTACTTGCCATCTTCCTTGGGACTCAGACAAGCTGCTGATATGGCTTACGTGCTAGGTATCAGAAATCTAAGTGGGATACAGTTCTGAGCTAGCTAAAATGTCCCTCCCCAGCTGGCCAAGGAGCTGGAGACAGTGGCTGCAGATGGCATAGAGGCATCCAAGGTACAATTCCATGCTGCTGTGGACTCCAATGATATCAAGAGTCATGGATACATCTGTCTCCTTGCAGAGGTTTGCTTAGCTCAGATGTACTAGCCTATCACAGGATACCCAGGCTAAGGCCATGGATTTCCTGTCAAAGACAATTCTCTGTTTGGGGAGCAAAAGACACACACGAAGAAGATGGATGAATACAGGACCACTTACAGAAGTGCAGTGGCCAAGGAGAAGCAGGCCACTCCTCAAAGGCAGCAGTCTAGGGCTGGCAGGGGCAGACCTTTTCAGAGGCCTTTTTACCAAGCTCAGGCTTCCTCTTCTTTCAGCAGAGGGGTTTTCAGAGGAGAGGCAGAAGGGGATGAGCAGGGCTGTATCCTCATCTCAGCCTAGGGCTCCTGCCAAACAGACACCCTGATGTGTCAGAACGGGTCACCTCCTCCTCTTCCAGTGGGGAGCAAGTTGGCTTATTTTTCCAGGCTTGGAATTCTGTTACATCAGACAAGTGGGTTCTGAAAGTAATAAGCCAGGGACTTGCTCTCAGTTTCAAAAGATTCCCAAAATCAGAGCAAGGTCCTTCAAACCTGGCTCCCCATTGGAAACAATTGCTCTAGAGGCAGGGTTTTCAGTTGTTGCTCCTAAAGGCTGTGGAGCAAGCGCTCTGCCACACAGAGGAAAGGCTTATATTCAAGATATTTTCTTACTCCAAAAGACAGGGAGTGGTGACCCATCCTAGACCTAAGATATCTGAACAAACATATCACAAAACCAAAATTCAAGATGGTGACTTTGGGAATCATTCTTCCTCTCTGAGGCCAGGAGACTGGCTAGTCTCCCTAGACCTCAAGGGTGCCTATTTTCACATCCCATCAGGTGCTCCCAAAGAAAGTACCTCAGGTTCTGGAGTTGCCTTCAGGTCATTACCAGTTCAGAGCAATGCCCTGTGGCTGACATCAGCACCAGGGTGTTCACAAAATGTCTGGCAGTTGTGGTAGCCTTCCTCAGAAGGCAGGGCATTTCAGTGTTTCCTTACCTAGACAACTAGCTCATTATAGGCTAGTCACCAGACCAAATCAAGTCAGCTCTGGCTGTTACCCAGAGGCTTCTGGGTTCCCTAAGATTCCTCTTCAATCTGGCCAAATCAGTGCTGGAACCCGTTCAGCTCTCTCAAGGATAAAGGTCTTACAGATCTGGCTTCCTTTTTAAACCTTTGGTTTCTCATCCAGCCAGACACTTTCTCCAGCTTCTAGGCCACATGGCAGCTTCCACTGCAGTGGTCCCAGGAGCCAGGTTTCAGATTAGGGATATTCAGTTTCACCTCAGGTCCCTTTAGTCTCAGAGGAAAGATCCTCTCACCAAGCTAGTTCCAGTATCTCTGACTCTTGTCCAGGCTCTCCAATGGTGGCTGGAGGAGGACAGTCTCAGGCACAGTGTCCCATTTCTGTGTCAGACACCTTCAGTAGTTGTCACCACAGATGCTTCCCTTAGGTTGGGGGCCATCTGGGAGACCTCACTGCACAGGGCACTTGGTCTCAACAGGAGTCTCTTCTTCATATCAATCTTCTGGAGCTCATAGCTGTGTTCCTAGCTCTTCAGGCATGTTCAAAGTCAGTTCAGGGAGGTGGTGCAAGTCAGGATAGACAACACCACCACCATGTGGTACATAATCAAACAAGGGACACTCGGTCCTCAGACTTGTGCACAGAAGCCATGAAGATATGGTCATTGGCTTACTCTCTCCAGACTTCCCTTGTAGCAGTGCATGTTACAGGGAAGGACAATGTGCTGGCAGATGCCCTAAGCAGGATTTCACAAGGTCACCACGAGTGGTCTCTGAATCATGTACTTTAGATAATTTTCAAGAGATGGGGCACCCAAAGATAGATCTCTTTGCAGCCCCAGACAGTCACCAGCTTCCTCTGTTCTGTTGTAGACCTCCAATCTTGGGGTCTGTTCCCATAGATGCTCTCCTGTTAAATTGGACAGGCATGTTTCTTTTGCCTTTCCTACTTTTCCTCTGATTTTTCAGAGTACTGATCAAAATCAGGTCTCAGCCCTGCACAGCGATTCTAGTGGCCCCAGACTTGGCCAGACAACCTTGGTATCCACTACTGTTGTCTCTTGCAGTAACACTTCCTCTGTAGGCATGACCTCCTGACTTCCTCTCAGGGGAGGTTTTGGTGTCCCAATCTTCAGTCTTTCAGACTCAAAGCTTGGTACTTGAAGAGTTAGAATATGCAGGACTACACCTTCTCAAGGTGTTCTAGATATTCTCAAAGTTTCTAGGAAACCCTCTACTAGAAAGACTTACAATTCTAACTGGAAAAGATTCATTATCTGGTGTTCTCAGAGGAATATTCAGCCAGATATGGCGGCATTGCTACAGCCCTGGACTATCTGGTTCATCTGAATAACTTGGGCCTCAGGCCTACTACTGTTAAAGTTCATTTGGCAGCGGTGTCTGTTTTTCTCTCAGCAGGAAGGTTCCTTCCTGGCTTCTCATCCTGTGTTCAGTAAGTTTTCAAGGGTCTGGTTCATGTCAACCCTCCCTTTAGGGAGCCTACTCCTGCTTGGGATCTGAATAGCTGTATTGCACTGCTTATGCAGACCCTTTTGAACATTTATCTTCAGCTGAGCTAAAGTACTTGACTTGGAAGACTGTGTTCCTAGTAGCCATTACTTCTGCCAGGAGGATCAATGAATTGTAGGCCTTGTCAGTAGAACCTGACTTTATTTCCTTTCACAAGATGAAGTGGTCCTTAGAACCAATAGAAGATTTCTTCAGAAAGTGGTTTTAGATTTTCATCTTAACCAATCTATGACTTCACCTGTGTTTTTCACTGATCATTCTTCTTCAGGTTAACGAAGATTGCATAGTCTGGATGTAAAAGGGCACTTAGCTATTATATAGAGCATACTAAGGCCCACAGGAAGGATTGCACCAGTTGTTTCTCACTTATGGGGAAGTGGAAAGGGTAAACCTGCCACTAAAAGATCTATTGCCAGGTGGATTGTTTCTTGTATTCAGTTTTGTTACACAAAACTGGGAAAAGCCTCCCTCAGGCCTGATGGCACACTTGACCAGGGGTACGGCTGCCTTGGCAACTGCTAGGATATTCCTTTGTCAGAAATATGTAAATCAGCCAGCTGGAAAACAGTTCATACGCTCACTAAGTATTACTTTCTGGACACCCACTCTAGAAGTGATGCTAAGTTTGGCACAGCAGTGCTGCAGAGACTGTTCCTAAAGTAGGTTCTGTATCCCTCCTCCAGGGGAACTGCTTGGCAGTTCAGTATAGAGTCAGAATACAGCAAGACGTCATGTTGTTTGAAGAAAAATTACTCACCATAGTAATGTTGTTTCTTCTAATGGAGTCTTGCTGTATTCTGACCTCCCTCCCTGCTTCCCTCTCAGAACCTGTGTTTTGGGATATGGGTGGGCAGGTACAGTGTTGCACCCTAGAAGTGCACCTTTACCCTTTCTGGCAAGGTGGGGTAGTTTTGATTGTTATTGTTATTGTCTTTGTTATCATCACTATCTACTTATGCTTTCTGTACCCAAGTTTTGTTGCCTATGGCTAAAAATTTTAAAACAATTTCTATAGCTATTAGTTAGTTAGTATAGTGATTGTAATAATCTGATTGTTACATTGGAATGTACCTGGGACAGAGGTTTGAAAACTGAGCTCGAGTTCAGCGTTCTGTACTATTGCGAGAGCTAACTCTTTCCTCTCTGGAGCAGTTCAAGTGCTGAGGCTAACTGCATCTAGTCAGAATACAGCAAGACTACATTAGAAGAAACAACATTACTATGGTGAGCAATTTTTCATACATACCAGACAGTTGACATCTCATACTTCCAGCTTTCTTCTAATGATGCTGTCTTCCTAATCAGTACAGAGCTGACAAGTACATTTCCTTCTATATCACATATGGCATTTATCTAAATATAAAGTATTTGTATTTCTAATAAAACCGAATCTAATGAGATCAACAGGATCTCTTGGTTTCTAAAGGAGGGGGGACCCACAACGGCGAGGGAAGTGGTGATATAATTCATGTCCACAATAGTTATTATTGCCTATATTCTCTGAACTTAGGTTTTCTTCCTGGCTTGACAGAAATAGAATTTCCCATTTTTAACTATAGGTGATATTATATCTCATTTTCTCCTTGTCCCCACCCCTTATTCTCCCATTAACATTACCCATCAAGACCAACGCTCCACAAACTTTTCAATTTTATGTTGCACTTGATGAGTCAGAGCTTCTTCTACCTTATATCTGAAATAAATTTCTTCTATTCTAAAATTGTTGGGGGGCTAGGTTTCAACCATTTTTGAGTAATCACCTTATTATATGCCGCTACACATATGTACTATAAATAACAGGAATAGGGCCCCTAATCTTGAGTGGTGGGAGCCCTAAGACCATATGTTGAAGGAAAGGTGTCCATGTGTATTAAATAATGACATGATATCTTGATTTACTTCTTGTTTGAAGGTATCCAGAACTGGGCTTGAGAAAAGATGTGAGAGTGTGGCACTTTGTTCCCACATTTTCTCCAACAACTGCAAAAGTTACAGACCCCACTGTGCCTGTATCTTCAGGGTAATGAAATATCTAACTTGCACTATCCATATATATTCTTGCCATATTGGGAGGACATTACTCTAGATGTGCCCTTCCAGATTCTCAACCATTCTTTACTGTAAGATAGAAGCTGGCCTCCACCTCCCATCTAGCTATGAGGGGGCCACTGATTCTGCTCTATGTGTATTCAAAATGAGTAAATGTGAGATATAGCTTTTTAGGGGTTGTGAGTGGCAATATCTCTGATAGGTGTGGGACCTGTGTTTCAGGCATGTTTCTCTCTCAGCTGCCTTAAATTGGCATGTATATATGCCTGGATCTGGATATGTAGTCTGTCCCTCTTGACCGTCCAAATGCTTCTAAGCATTCTTCAAATGAGAGAAGGCACTCCTCATTAACTGTGCCAGATATTGGATCCCTTGTCTAGCTTGTCTATTATACCATCGGTCCTCGGACCCCAGAGGAATTCCCTTGTTTTAATGAGCCACTTATATTTCCACAGCTCTGCACTTTTCCTAGGATATCGAGAAAATATATCCCATGCTTGCAAAGTAACCTGCATCAATATGTATAGGTTATGGATATTTAGTCTTGTCTGGTGGTGGTCAAACAGTAGGGACTGAATTGGGTGATCTGAGATCAAATCTCTCCATATCTTGCCAGTGGGCCTCCACTTGGGACCCCAAAGCAGGAGCCCATTTAACTTAAGCAGCTATCCAATACTTCCTCGGTCCGGAAGGGCTCCCCATTTCCCTGCCATGAGGAGAGGCTTCCATACCTTGGTTTCTTGTTTGTCCACACAAATTTAAGAATCCTTCTCTGTGCTTCAGCAAACCACCTTTGGTCCACTTCAGCTGGCGCACATTGAAATATATAATAATAATAATCATTATTAATAAAGCACCTTTCAAATGTCAAGGTGCTGAACAATAAAAGCATATAAAAGCAGTAAAATACACAATACTTAGACAGATACGTACAAGATAAAAATCAGTTTGGATAAGCTTTTCACCATAAATATGTTTTATGGTCTTCACGGTTGTGCACTCCATATCTTACGGGTAGAGAATTCCACAGGACTGGGGCCGAGTAATATAAATGCATGGTCCCCAATGTCTTCAAAGTCATCCTGGGAATCTCTAGCAACCTTCATCAGTTGAGCAGAGCGGTCACTTGGGGCAATATGGGGACAGGAGCTCTGCAGATAGTTCAGGTCTTGTCCATGTAGGGCCTTATAGGTCAGAAGCCCAACCTTGAAGGTGATCCACCAGTGAATGTTCGCACAGCACCAGTGTGATGTGACTTCGCACATGGGGTCCCCATCAACAACCGGGCTGCAATGTTCTTCACCAGCTGCAAGTGGCAAATATCAACCTCCAGAAGCCCTAGATTAAGGAAGTTGCAGTAGTCATGAGTGCGAGGTTACAAAGGCGTGGATCAGCGTAGGAAGGTCATCAGATGGAACAAGGTGCTTGACCCTGGTGATGTTCCTCAGATGGTAAAGAAGGATTTGATGACTGCTGACACCTGAGAATGCAGTGTCAGCACATCATCAAGAATCACCCAGGTCCCACCGCTCAGAGGAAAGAAGCTGAGTACCTCCCAGACAAAGTCCAGAAGGTTGGCCAGCCTCCAACTCCTCTGTCCAGCAACCCGGTCCACAACCATCACCTCAGTCTTTCATGAGTTCAACTTCAACCAGCTGGAGTTCATCCAATCCTGGATTTCAGCGAGGCAGTTGTTAAAAACCGAGCATGCACTATCCTGGTCGGGTATGAAAGACAGGTAGAGCTGGTATCATCAGCACAGCAGTGAAATCTCAGCCCATACCACCTTACAATGTCACTGAGGGCAGCATATACACCGCAAACAACATGGGGACAGCACTGAGCCATGAGGGACCCCACATGGCAGAGAGAATGGGTCAGAGGAAAAATCCTTGACACTACCCTCTGAGTTCTGCCAGTGAGAAAGGACTTAAACCATTTGAAAACTGTACCAGACAGGTCACAGATGACCCTCAGGTGCTCAAGGAGCACTCCATGGTCCACAATGTCAAAAGCTGAAGAGAGATCAAGTACCAAGATAGAACAGTGCTTCTGGTCTTACATATCTAAGAAATCATTGAGCACCTGAACCAGAGCGTTTCTGCACTATGCCTCTTATGAAAACCAGATTGAGAGGTTCGTGATGTCGTGGATTGTCAAATGGTTCTCCATTTGCAGCACCACAACTTTCTCAATCACCGTCCCAACAAAGGGAAGGTTAGAGACTGGTCTGTAGTTCACAACACAGCTTGGGTTCAGAGCAGCTTTCTTCAGGAGAGGTGTCACCATTGCCTCCTTCAGGGAGCTAGAAAACTCACCAGACTCTAAGGAGCACCAAACTATCCATGCAAGGACCAGGCCAACGATGTCACAACAACCCATAATCAGGAAGTTGGGCCCAGATCCAAACTACAGCACTTTGGGTGCATACCTGGGCAATCCATACAACATCCACGATTTCCAGCCAGTCAAAGGAACACCAGACAAACCGAGGAGGGGTGACCATACACTGACCACTAACAACTCCAATAGAGTGTGCCAGTTGGATCTCCGCCTGATGCTGGCCACCTTATCCGCAAAGAACCGAGCAAGCTCATCACACTCATGTCGGTTCTGAGCAGCAGCAATCTCCCGGACAGGAACTCTGTCTTCTCATGGGTGATTGCTGATTGATAAACGTAATAATGATCCATCAATCTAAGGCAGTCAGCCTCCATGGTGGATTTCTGCCAGCAATGCTCCAACCTTTGCTCATGTCACAACTCCCTCAGAGTAAGAATAAGGAAGTAGAATAAGAATCTAGGAAGTAGATACATTTTACTGCCTGTAGCTGGGCATACATTGGCAGCAGCAGATTCAGCCATCTTCTCATATCCTCCTCAGCCTGCTTAATTATGGGAGCATAATTGTCAGTGAACATATTTTATTAGTGGCTCTTAGGGTAATTCTAAGGTATTTAAGGTTACCATCTCCCACTTCACTGGGAATCTTAACTTAAAAGTTGGAGTTAGAGTAAATAAAATTTGTATATTTCTGTTTTGGCTGAATTAAGAGTGTACCCTGAGAGGGCTGAGAATGTTTTATTACCTGCATCACTTTTGGAATTGAGGCCTCAGGGTTACTTAAATACAATAAAATGTTGTCTGCATATAAGGCAATTTTATGCTCTCCACGTTTTGTAATTTCTAATAGCAGGTTATAATCTAATTTGCTGGGCCAGGGCTCTATATATATTGCAAATAATAGGATGACAGAGGGCACCTCTGCTTGTTGCCCCTACCTAGAGTAAACACTTTCAACAGAGTGAAATTGGTGCAGACATATGCTGGGCCCTGAATACAATCTTCTAATTATGTCCACAAACTCCCTGGAGAACCCAAACTGGGCAAGGACCTGATATAGAAACTTCCACTCCACCTTATCAAAAGCCTTCTCGCATCCAAACTCATCATTAAAGCTGGTGTCTTAGAGTGATAAGATGGTTTATAACGTGCAGGGTGCGATGTACACTATCTGCTGCCTAAATCTCATTTGGTACCTATGCACCAGCTCTGGAATTATTTTTTCTAATCTCTTAACAATCATCATAGTCAAAAATTTATAGTTCACATTAAGAACCAAAATCGGTCTGTAAGAGGTACACAGGGTAGGGACCTACCGGGTTTGGGTATTACTGATATCACCGCTTGCCTCAAAGATGGGGGTAGTTTAGAATTCTCAGCCATAATTTCTTGATAGGCTGGCAAGAGTAATGGTACTACGGTTTCCTTGAACTTTATAAAACTCTGCCGGAATCTGTCTCCTAACATTTCTTGTTTTACTTGAACCAATAACTGCATGTTACCATTGAGTCCTTATTTCAAATTATGGGCCCCATCTCTATTCGTAGCTTGGTGCTGGATCTTACACCACCAGAGGTGAAAGAAAAAATTCCATATATCTGTGGAATATAGTGTGGTGGCTTATAATAAGGCTATCAAGCATAGTTGGTTCACAAAAGATGCTACAACCCATACACAGAGGAAACAAATTATAATGAACTTGCAAGAGCTGGGAAAACTAATATATCAGTCCAAAATAAAACAGAAATATGTGGAGAAATGGTCTAAGTGGGTAATGCTGTGGGAGAATAATACAAAAAGGAAGGGGGAAGGTGGAGGGAATGTGGAAGACTTAGCTTGCCTGACATAAAAGGTCATATGTATAGCAGATAAACATATTCAGTGATATCCCTAAATCCTAGGAGCAGAATGAATGCATTTATGAATTTAACATGAATTTATCAAGAGGGGCTTTCACTTATTATTTTCCTGGTTTGTTTAACCCTGTTTTGTTAAATGAACCAGGACACACCTTTTCAGATATGGTTATAATGACTTCTTGGTTCTATGTAAAATGAGTATTCCCACTACACCTAAAATTTTGAGGGGCTCAAGTAAAGAATCAGTTCGCCTAACTCAGAAATCATTTCTTAGATGACTGATACTTTTGTTTCTTCTTTGTCAGGTTCAGTTCATCCTCACTCCTGGTCCAACACAATGTGTTGGTCCTGATAACTTACTGCAGTCCTTTCTCCATATAGTACATCTTAATGTTCAAAGCCTAACTGCCAAATGGTCGTTATTTGAAGCATGGGCTGTTCAGCATGACTTTGATGTGATTACCCTTTCAGAAACATGATTAACAAATAAGATTCTGATAATGAAGTTTCTATTCCCAATGATAACCTATTTAGACAAGACAGAATGGGGAAAAAGGGTGGGTTGCAGTTTATGTTAGAACTAGTTTTAAAACATTTGAGTTGCCCTCTCATTCTAGTGGACTAGGATGTGATATTATTTCCATTGACTTGCTTTTGGGTAGGAATAAACATCTCACAGTTACATCTCTTTATATTCCCCTTGTCTTATTAAACAAGGATTCGAGGTGGTGACTGAATAGGAAATCCTACCTGTCAATAGGGAATGGATTTTAATGGGGATTTTAACAGCAACTGGGACATTGAACAAAATCCACACATTGCTGACTTTTTCAAGAACTTGGAGTACAACAAATAATTTCCCAAACAACAAGATTTAATTACAAAACAGGTGGGGTACAATATTGGATTGGATTGTAGTAACACATCCTACTAAGATTATTGACTCTGGAGTATTACCTGACATAGTTAGTGACCATAGCCCAGTCTATTGTAAATGGACTTCTAAGCAGCATTCTAGTCCACCAACTTACATTGAAACCAGAAATATAAATGGGATAATCCCTTGACTATGATTGAAGCTTGTGGACAAGTTGACTGGTCCTGTCTCAAGATATTCGTGATGTTGATTTAAAATTAAAGTATTTTGTCAATTATTCCATCAGATAATTGACCAACTTGCCCAACCTAAAAGGATGAGAATTAGAGGCAATAAAAAGAATGGGTCACTAGGAACTTAGGGTGTTAATGAAGCAAAGAGATAGGGCATGGAAACACTTTAAAAAGATAACAACTCAGATACATTGATTAACTATAAAACCCTTAGAAATAAATGTAAGGCTGCAATTAGAAGAGCTAAAATAGATTTTTTTTTAATAAACAATTACTATCTTTTGGGAGTTCAAAACAAACTTGGCATACATTGAATAATCTCCTAGGTAGAGACACTGGGGACACGGTTAAAACTCTTCAGGATGGTGATCAACTAACTAGTGATCCCACATGTATTGCTAAAATCTTTAATGAATATTTTGAGACCTCTAAAATTTTGAGACCCCTTAACTTTTTCAAAGCATAATCTTCCCTTAGAAGATGAATCTAAAATAACCATCCTTTGTTTCACTTCAAGTCTTGTTACTGACTATGTACTTAAATATTGTCCTAAACCAGTCACAGGGTTAGATGGGATTGGCATTAGATTAATTAAAAGGGTATTAACGTTTTGCCACTCCCTTACCTCAATCTTTAATTACTCCCTATGTCATAATGTTTTCCCCAGATTTGGAAGTTGGCACTCATAAAACCTATATTTAAATCAGGAAGTAAACATATTGCCTCCAACTATAGACCTATCTCCCTACTATCACCCTTATCAAAAAATCTTGAGAGAATAATTTTGACCAAATTCAGGTTTTTCTTTCAGGATACAACTTGTTGTCAAGCTGTCAACATGGTTTTAGGAAACAGCATAATATAGAGACTGCCTTGGTGGGATTCACTAATGGCATGCGGGCCTCCCTTGATTCAGGGTATTCCGCTGCTGCAATTTTCGTGGATTTCACCAAGGTCTTTGATTTAGTAGACCATTCTCTGTTACTGAGGGCCTTGAAGGAAGTCCATTTTCCAAAGAAGTTACTTTATGGATTGCAGGGTATCTCAGTAAAAGGGAACATAAAACAATTATTGATCAGTTTAGTTCGAATCTCATCCTTTATTATGTGGGTCCCCAGGTTCAATTTTGGCCCTTTTATTTTCTTTTGTTAATGCTGCTCCCACTACCATTCTTGGGTCTAATCTATCATGTACGCAGATGATGCGGTTATTTTTCTGATGGAATTACTCCAGATCAAGCTAAAATGGCTGCTCTCATGTAAATTAGTACTCAATTCAGTGAAAACCAAATGCATGTTTTTTCTGGTCCCAGAAAAATCATGACATAAATATTCATGTTAAGGATCTAGTAGGAAATTGTATAGAATTGGTAAACTGTTTTGATTATCTGGGAGTGATCTTTGATCCTCATCTTCAATTTGATCAACATATTGCTAAGATTATAAAAAATCCATATGAGAATTGGTTGTTATTCAGGATCAAACCATTTTGTTCCTGAATCATGTAGATTACTTGGAAATAGCCTCTTGCTAAGTTTACTTGATTATGGCCTTATGATTTATTCTGGGACAAATGACACTATGATTCAGAAATTACAAGTGTCATATAATAGTATTTTACATTTTATGACAGGTCTCCCTTGAGGACACACCATTGTGTCTTGTTAAAAGAAGCAAACTGTCTTTCTCTCCAAGACAGGATAAACCTGAGACTTGGTGTTTTTTGTTCAAGTGTTCACAAGGTTTACTCCCTCAGGCTACCCAGGATTTAATTCTCCTCAGTTAAATGGCATAGAAACTAGGTTTAGGTCTAGAGGTTCATTCAAAATCCCTTTTACAAAAACTATCGGTCAAAGATCTGTAATCTACAGAACAATAAAATATTTAACAACATTCCATCTAATATTACCACCACAGGGACGGTTCAACTGTTTAAAAAATGTTTTTCAAACTGGTTAAACAACCTCAATGTATGTCATTGTTTTAAAAAATTGTACTGTATTGTATTTAATAATGTTGGTCTACTGTATTACATTTTTATATTTTTGTGCTCTGTTTATTTGTTGATTTGTCACTTATGAAAATGGGCAGATTGCTCATCTAGCTAACAAGTATAAAAATAAACATGAAATGAAATGAAACACAGGGTTTGAAACTTATAATGTATAGATTATAACAATACTTCTAGGCCCATTGGGTCCTCTGTTTGCAAACCAATTTACCCGTTATAAGTTTGGAAACAGATTGTTGATATTGTCTTTTCTGAGTTCCAGTTTGTATGCAAACTGGAGGAACATTAAGATGGATAAGATGTATTTGTACACTGAGATTCACAATTCTGTAAGACATGCATACATGACTTGGAATGGAAATATTTTAATAAAGAAAGTTTAAAAAGAAAGATATGTTGAAAATTTAGGGCACAAACATTAACAAACAAGACAGTTACTCTGCCCAACATCATCACTTCTAATTTGCATTCTTAACTATTAATAAAACTATTCCTTCACTGAAGCAATTTTTTTTGTACTTTCTATTTTCCTCCTCTCCCCTCAGCTCTGGTCTCCTCGGGAGTACCTGGAGTCATCCCACTATGGTTCACTCCTACCAGGTCAGTCCTCCATTGCGAATGTAACCTCGGTTTACCCCGAGTGGGGACAAGGTGGGCTCCAACACGTCGAAATTCTCTTAGCGCTTGCTGTATCTCTGGCTTCTGCCAGAGGTCAGCTAAGTGCCGAATAGGGACCCCTGTCCCTCCTGGGAGAGGAGACGAGAGCTGTCTTCCAGACGCTTGATCCTCTTCCTCCCTCGCCGACCCCAGCAACCTGGGCTCGTTTCTAACCCGGGTCACCGGAAGTAAGAGTGTGATGTCCAGCGCCTCAACCTCAGCACCACGGGCTGGCCCTGAAGCAATTTTAATGTCACTTTCAGTGGTATCAGCACCACACACTCCATATAACACCAGTGCATGCATCGAAAACTCAGCATTAACATGGAAGTTGTTTTTTTACCTTGTATTTATCCTTCTTCCTGCCTGCAGCAGCCCCTCTTCAGGGCTCCAGTGTGTTCTACATCAGAGTGCCCCAGGGATGTCAGCACATATGGGTGCCCCACTCTCAGGAACCCTGAGCACTCTGGATGACACCCACCTGGGTGGAGGAGTCCCCTAACTCCCCCAGACATTAACCAAGCATGTACCTTGTGCTTCTCGACCCCTGGTTTTCTGGTCACTGGCACCCGGAGCTCTCTACCAGTGCCACTGTGAGTGTTTTCCTGGCCTTTAACTCCCACCCCTGTGGCCATCAGCATGCTGGGAGGGCCAATGAGACAAAGGCATGATGAGCCATGCCTTTATTCTTGCCCTCGGCTGATGTCCACCCTCCCAACATGTTCTGCTTCCTCTGACTACACCTTCCACCAGGTGGTGGTACTGCAGCAAGGGCTGCATTCCTCTCCTCCCTGGAGAAGAAGAGCAGCTGTCAGGTGCTTGATCCTTCTCCCTGCTGACTCCCAGTGGCCCAAGCTTGTTCCTGAACATGGGTCACTGGTGTGGTACAAGATAAGGTGTCCAGTGCCTCAACCCTCAGCGCCACTGGGCTGGCAACAGAAACACAGAAGTTTATGGCAGAAGGAGACCGCTAGGTCCATCTAGTCTCCCATTTGTTTTAGACCTATTTTGACACTCTAGTTGCCCTTTGTAATCAGGGCTCCCTTGTGTCTATCCATGCATTCTTGAATTCCCCACAGTGTTGACCCCCAGAACCTCTTGGGGCAGGCTGTTCAGGCATTCACCACTCTTTCTGCAAAGGAAAACTTTCTGGTATTGGTAGAGAACCTCCTCTTTGCAGCCTGAAGTCATGTCCCCTGGTCCTGGAGCCCTTCTTGAAGTGAAAAGTTCCTGTGTCTGTACCTTGTTAATGCTTTTATGTACTTGAATGATTCAATCATGTCCTCTCTCTCTCTCTCTCTCTTCTGCTCCAGGAGTACATATTTAGTTCTCTAAGTCTTTCCTCATTGGACATGTACTGCAAATCCTGAATCATTTTGTCACCTTTATCTGTACTGTTCCACCCAGTCAATGTCATTTTTGAGGTGAGGCTCCAGAATTGGACTCCATATTACAGGTGAGGCCTGACCAGCGATCTATACAGTGGTAGTACCACCTCTCTGCTCCTGCTTGGGATTCCCCTCCCAATACAGCCCAGCATTCTGTTGGTCATCAATGTTGCCTTCTCACTGCTTACTAACCTTCAAGTCATCTGAGATTATAATTCCCAGATCTCGTTCCTGGTTTGAGGCCACCAGTCTTTCACCTCCTAGGTAATACTCCTTTCTTAGATTTTCTTTCCATGTGCATGGCCTTGCACTTTTGGCGTTAAATCTCAGCTGCCACACTCTAGACCATTGTTCTAGCTTTTTGAGGTCAGCTTCCATCTTGCTCACTCCTTCTGAGGTGTCCATCCTGTTACATATTTTGGTGTCATCTGTGAACAGACACACCTTTCCTTCCAGTCCATCAGTGATGTCTACTATAAAAACATTGAATAGCAGAGGCCCCAACACTGAGCCCTGGGGCACCCCACTGGTCACCCTGCCTTCCGTTGATTCTGCGTTCCAGTGACCTGTACCCTCTGGGTTCTGCCTTGCAACGGTTTTGTACACATCTGGCTACTTCTGGACCAATCCCTGTATTGTCGAGCTTTTTACCATCTTTCTGTGTGGAACTGAGTCAATGGCCTTACTAAAGTCTAGGTAGACCACATCTACTGCCCCACCGTTGTTCTCTATTTTTGCAGTGTAGTCAAAAACTTGAGCAGAGTTGTCTGGCAGACCTACCTGCTGTTAAACCATGCTCTTTTGGGTTTTGTTGGCTGCTAGTTTCAAGGAATGCTATGATCCTCTATTTGAGTAGTGTCTCCATTAGTTTCCCTACTATAGACTTGAGGCTCACTGGTTTGTAATTATGAGCCTCTTCGCAATTGCCTGATTTGTGAAGTGGAACCACTATTGCCTTTTTCCACTCTTCAGGTACCACACCACTCTTCAATGATTTTGTGAATAGAAGTGCCAGAGGGGCTGCTAATTCTGCTCCCAGTTCCTTAAGGATTCTGGGGTGCATCTTGTCTGGTCCCATGGCCTTGTCTGCTTTTAGTTTATTTAGCACCTCCCATACTTTGGCTTCTGTAAAGGGACTCGTGTCTAACCGTGGTTCTCGGGTGTTGTGTTTTTCAGGGCTGGGCCATTCCCTGGGTCCTCCTTGGTAAACACTGAGCAGAAGTATTTGTTGAGGATTTCAGCTTTCTCTGGGTCATATTTAGTGCATTTCTCTTCTTCAGTAGCAGTCTTTACTATCCTCCCTTTTGCCTTCCCTCGTTCCTAATGTATCTAAAAATGATTTGTCTCGTCTCTTTTCCCTTCTGCTATCAGCGACAGTGGAACATTTTGGAACAAATACAATGCTCATGGCAATGTGACTATCTGGATCACTTCTATTCACCTAGGAAGAGACAACAGTAATATTTCCCATCTGTGAAAGTCCCCATCATGGCCTTGGTAAATAAGGTATAGTTGTCCCTAAAAGCTGTAGCAGGGGCATGGACAATGTATATTCCTAAATATTTGAATTTCAAGAGGCCCCAACAAAATGGATAACTATTGTCAGCGTTTGGAGAGAATATAATTGAAACTCAGAGTCTCTGATTCACAGGCATTGAGGTGGCAGCCTGAGACTTTGCCAAACTTGCACAAAAGTCAAAAACCTGTGGGAGGACCACTTCTGTATTCCACAGGCATAGAAGCACATTATCTGCAAAGAGGCTTATGACGCTCTCCCAGTGACAAGGATGCCCTGAAAGGTGTTGGCTGAACAAACAGTTTGTGCCAAAGGCTGTTTTATATCACAAAAATGAGAGGGACAATGGGCAGCCCTGACAAGTTCCTCTGTGGAGGGGAAAATCAGGCAGTGGTGTCTGCTTACCTTCACACCTTTATGGGTGAGTGGTAGAGCCATTGCAATAGCTGGATAAAGGTGACCGAAATCCCAGCCTCCCCAACATTGTGTATAGGGAACTACCAGGAGACCCAGTCAAAGGCCTTTTCGGCATCTAGACTCAGTAACAGTAATGGATCCTGTGACTGATGCATCTAATGCATCACATGCAGAGTTCCCTGAATGTCATCTGTCATTGTGTGGGAAAGGACAAATCTCATCTGGTCCCTGAACATCAGGGTTGGCAGGAGTCTACCTAGCTGTTCAGCCATGACTGTCTTGAATAGCTTTTGTAACATGAGGAAGATTGACTGAGCATTGGTTAGACTATACATTAATTCTCAAGTAGTGCACGGTTGCTTGAGAATTAATGTATGTATGAGTCTGTAGCTATTCTCTTCCCCTGTGCCTACCATATCTATTCTTGTTTGACAGCCATCAGTCGGTTGGTCATAAATTGCATGCTAAGACTGTTTAAATCACCACATACTAAAGCAGCCTGTTTCTGAAAGGAGGACTGAAAAGCAACTAATTTTTATTTATTTTAATTTTGGAATTACAACCTTTGAGTCAGAGGTTCATTTGCAAAGGCTCCACATCACAGAATGGAGGAAAACAAGAAACAATAACATTGTACAATTAGACACAGTGAAAGGTACAGGGTCCATAGAATAAGTCAAAAATACATGGTAATTGCTACAGGGTTACAAGGCTAAGATTGCATGATACATATAACTTTGGTATCAAGAGTTACAAAGATTTCCAAATTAAATACACTTTACCAAAAGAGTGGCCTTGTCAAAAACTAATGCAAGCATACCAGACTGTTTAAAAGTAGCTACATACTATAGCAGCCTATTTCTAATACATCAGATATAGCATAAAATGGAGATGATTTCACAGTTTATGAAACAAAATCAGCCAAAATGAGCAAAAGTAGCATGCTGAATGTCATTTGTTTCTGGAACATAAGCCTCAGCATGGCAGTGGGCTTTACTAGGTCAAGGAATCTGTGGTTTGGCTGAGCGAAATTCCATCTTTTAACAGTTGGCAAACTATAAGGTGGCAACCTATGGTTTGTTTTAATCTAGCTGGTTTCTGTTACAGAGCAGGGATGGATTATGCTGTTAGCGACACACACTGAAGTAGTGATTCTAGTAGTATGGAACAGCTCAAATGTACTAGTACAGTATTACATTTGAGCTGTTCCATAATGCTGGAACCATCCAACACAAGAGCCTTCATAGTGTTAACAGTACAAATCGCATAATCTAACTTTTCTGTGTGATGGGGTGAGAACTGGTCTCCCACCTCCTGTGAGACAGTAGGCAGGTTTAAAAGACAGAGGAAGAAATCAATTCAGCTCCTGTCTCAAATAAGATGCCAGGGTGTACAGGGTTTTGCAGTAGTGCTCAAATGCCTGCACCATCTCCAGCTAGCTAGTTGGGCAGGTACCCCGAGTAGGGTGCAGCAAGGCCGTGATAGTGGCTGCTGTGCAGTTTCCAGAGTTGGTATGCCAGCAGCCGAAGATCTAGCCACCACCTTGTAAAAGCGCTGTCGGAAAAAAGTGAACACTATTTCTGTCTGTTCAAAATTAGCTTGCCATAGTCTGATTTGACCTTCATGAGCTGTGGAACAATCCAATGGTCCCACTGCTGATGTGCTTGCTGTAGGAAGTGCAGCTTATCCTCAACAGCCTATTCTGCTTTGTCTAATCCTTTCAGTTAAGAGGTACTGGATGAACCCATAGGACTGCCTTTACTGTGTCCCACCTGGGGACACAGCTGGTGTCAGCACCAGGGTTATCCCACTGTATCTTCTTGAGATTGCCTGTGACATAATAACATATTTACCAAAAGAGGAGAAGTTCAGTAGGTAGATACTTAGGCACCATTGTGGCACATTTCTGTAGGCCAAAGTCCCAGTATGAACTTGAAGGCAATATAGTCCAAAACTCCTGCAGGATACTGGGCAAGCATGAGGAGTAAACACTCTACCCCAAAAAGAACTAAACCAGGATAACAGTAATAAAGTTCAAACAGATGTAACAAGGCAGGCTACTGGCCCTCCGTGAAACAATATGCCAGAGTAAAGGTGCCAAGTACAGGTAACTCCGATTTTACAATTCGATTAACTGAACCGCTGGTTAATCCAAATTCAAGTTTTGTCCCCACTTAAACTCATGTTTTTCTAAAGCGCTAATTGCCAAGGCACAGATAATGATCTGTCAGTCCACTTCATTAGTTCAACTCATTAATCCTCTCGTTATCTCCTTATCGGCTATACAAACTGCTAATTTCAGCACTAGCTTAAACTGGAACCAGTACTTTATAACTGAAATAAAATGTGTTAATCTTTGTTATTCATTATGCAGCCATGGCAAAGCGTAAGCATACCACAATCAACATTGCCCAGAAGCTCCAGATCTTAGACAGCTTAGAGCATGGTGAACATATTGTAGATGTTGCACAGAGATTCGGTTTTGGAAATTCTACTGTCTGTGACATTAAAAAATCAAATCATAAAATCTGGGACTTCGCTCAACACTCAATTGGAGAAACACCAAAACAAAGGAAGACCATGAAGGGATGGAAACTCTTGCTGGCAACAAAGAGAAGTTTGCACCGGTATAAAAAACAAGGAACATAACTGTGTTGGGCTGTACTAATGCAAGCAGTACCCACAAGCTAAAGCTGTTGGTCATAGGTAAATCATTAAAGCTGCTTTGCTTAAAGCACATCAATTTAGAGCAGCTACCTGTGACATACACAGCACAAAGCAGCGTGGATGTCCTCCACAATATTCAAGAATTGTTTTTTCAAGAATTTGCTCCAGCAGTTCGTGCCCATTTAAGGTCCCAGCAGTTGCCAACCCATGCCATTCTATTGCTGGATAACGCTGGGGACACCCTGACAGTGACTTACTGAGAACCAGAGATGGTGCCATCCATTGCATTTTTCTGCCAATGAACACCACCGCTAAACTCCAGCCAATGGACCAAGGCATTCTTGCCACAGTCAAGCGCATCTACTGAAGTAAATTGCTATCCTCAATTCTGGCTGAGGAAAATGTCGAGCTGTCACTCCATGACTTGATCAAAAATATTTCAATCAAGGATGCATGCTACATAATTGGAGAGTCATGGTCTGAGGTGTGCCAGGATACCATCCAGTGCTGCTGGCTAAATCTGCTGTTCTGGCAGCCCCTGCAACAGTGACAGCAAACACTGAAGACCTACCGGTCAGACAACAGGAAGAGGTGAATCAAATTATCCACGAACTTACTGCACCCATGGACATCCCAGAGAAAGAAATTGAGGAATGGATGACAGCTGATGATGGCAATGATGGTGTGGAGACCTAATGGATGAGGAAATTGTCACCAAAGCAATTAAGCACATGTCCTTACAGGAGGAGAAGTCAACCTCTGACCAATAGAGAGCAGACAAGGAGGACGACAGCGAGAAGGTGATGGTGCGACAGCTGCTGAAGCAGTAGCTTGCTTTGAAACTTGAAATGCTTGGCTTGAAAGTCAACCAGACAATGATTACTTGAACATGCTGCTACTACGATAAATGCAACTGAAGGCTGTGAAAAAAATGAATGAAATGAAGTGTCAGCTAAGTATCACTGACTTTTTCACAAAAAATGAAAGTTGCAGAACTTAAGTGACTGTCATCAGTAATATTTTACTAAATTGAGATTTCTGATTGAATAAAGCAGAAAGATGTACAGTACTGTGCTTAGAGATGTTCTTTTGTAGTAGCGCTATTTATCTTCACATGTAGACAGTCACTTTTTATTTCTACACGACGATTATCCGAATAGATCAGCTGTCCCCGAGCACTCGTAAAATTCAGAGTATACTATACTCCAACCAGGACCTAACTGTAGGTTAGTTTCCAAGACAGGGGCCTCGAATGGTCAGGGCAGTGACTTGCAAGGAGGTAAAGCTTCATCAAGAGGGCCTCCAGCTGTATCTGAATTGGCACGGTGTCCTAATGTTGTGGACAAAACCACTTATACACACAATGGCTTGCGCCTAACAGCATTGGGACAAAATCCCCACCAAAACAACAATAGCGCATGCCATTGAAACAACAGCAACCCTCACCTCCGCACCCCTTTGCCCTCCCACACCCCCAGACTTATAATGATCAACTCCTGGGGTCATGGACTTCAGGAAAAGAGGGAAATCCAGAGCGGAAATACATATTTTGTTACACAAAAAAGCTGCACTATAGTGGACTTGGGGAGAACGAACTACAGCCCCAGGTCTCCGACATCACCAGAAGCAGGTGCTCTAGCCCTGCGTAATGGGAGTGGCCTGGCCAGGCAGCACCCTGGCAGTGTTGTTCATGTTCTATCATGGCAGCCTACAGCAACAGGTTCTTACTGCATGCTGAAACAACCCTGTTGCTGTAGAGCCATTCACGCTTCCTACTGCACGCTATTCCATACGCGTTTTGTCCACACTATATTGACCTGGTACCATCTGGCTTGGGGTGGGGCTATGTAAGTGGGAATATGACATATCCTCCATGATAAGACCAGTTAGGAAGTGGAACCTAAGGTCTTTGTGAATATAGGCATAGGCGCTGACTACGGGGAGAGGTTGAAGCCTCACCCCTGAAGATTAGAGTTAGGGCTCTGCCCCCGGAATTTACCCAGTTGCAGACTGCAGCAGCCGGGCAAAATTGAGACAGAAAGGTCCAGGATGCTGTTCCACCTCATATGCCAGCCACTAGCACCAGTAAGCATTTTAATAGTTTAAACTCTAAAGTTCCTTCCAGCCCAGCCAATCTGTGTATGCCATTTGGGCGCAATTGGGATTGGCAGGTGGTAGGCACTGCTGCGCCGGCAGTTGCTACTAACTTAGCTTTCCTGCTCACTCGCCAGCGGCTGAGGCCCTAGCGGATGAGCGTGTTTTTTTTTTTTGTCGCAGCCTGGGTGGCATCCTTCAGTTGCTCCTTTCCCAACACTCTCCTGTTGTCTCAGTCGGGAGTCAGGACATCAGCATGGGCCCCGTAAGCAGGACAGAGGTGCTTCCTGGGCTTGGCAGGTGAGGAACATTGTGTGAGCACAAAGCGTGGAATGGGGATAAGGGCAGAGCAGCAGAGATGAGGGGAGCAACCGGCAGCCGACTTCAGACTTCGAGGTCTGAGAGGCAGTCAGAAAGCCAGCGAGAGTCCAGGACGAATTAGATGAGACTTCCAAGTTCCTACAGTAGGAGTCAGACTGGAACATGGGACTGGGAGCAGAGCAAGGGCTGGAGTTACTATATCACAAATAGCATGATCTGATAGACTCAAAGTGTTTAATAACTTCTTAGAAAAAGTTTGTTGTCTGTAGGAGGCCAGCACAGCCTGATGCTACATTGAATGAGCTGAAGCTAAATCATTTACTTGGAGAAAACCCGAGTGTCATGTTACTTGTGTTTTTAAACCACTTTCTTTTTTTCCCTTTATTTTAATTGGTGGAAGCTGTGTTTGCTGCTGCTGCTGCTGTATACAGGAGAAAGAGATTGCCATGCCTCCTGCCTGGCTAAGAGAATGTAGAGGCTCTGACTGTGCTGCACTGCCTGAAACAGCTGGCTGCTACAACTGCATCCTACCCTCCACCTCAAAAAATTGTTCTTGACTTTTATTTTGCTTTTGACAGACTCTGGCCTCACTTGCCTCCTGCCTGACTGAACAGAGCCTCTCTGGATCTACTTCACTCACTGTCTGCAGCAGCAGCCTACCTGCCTGCCACACATGTACCTAACCCCTACCCAAAAATTGCTTATTTTTTTTTTTTTGCTTTTAGGAGAAATAGTAGGGATTTATTTGTCTCACACACTTGGTCCGCTGCCACCTCGCCTCTTCCACAGCTTAAAGAAAGTGAGAGATCATGAGTGATACAGCACTGTGTGACTACAAAAACAGCTCTACCTGCCTCTCACAGCCACACTGCTCTGACTGTTGCATTGCTTCACATATAGGAATCCTGAATATATACCCCATGCAACATTTTTGCACTCTTCGGCAGTGTCCTCCAATTGCCTTGCCTCATGAATCTCATGAGCGTGCACTGCCACCCATTGTATGGCAGTCACTGAGTCAGGTAATGGAATTACGTGGCACATACATGCCCTGAGCCCACTGGACAGAACTGGAGACAGAAAGAGAAAGACATAGAAGATCCCAGCCAGGAAGACTCCAGCGGAAGACAGAGATGGAATTAGAGAGCTTATTGGTGGTGTACTTGTGTGAATTACATGAACGCAGTGCTGAAACACATGTAAACTATCTATGTCTGTACCCTGGTAAACTGTTCCACAGCCCTCAGTTATCCGCATGTTGAAAAACATTCCCTTATTTGTTTTAAAATTGCAACTTTAAATTTGTCTGCTGTGCTGTCTAGTTCTTTGTATTTCATCCATTGGTTTATGTGAGCATGTTCATTAGATTATAATCTTAGCTAAAGTACAACCTCATTTCAGCCCTCCAATTGTTCTGTCTCAGTGCCTGGGATGGGGTGAGCATGGCCTAAGGGTGACTCCTATATCTAGGGTCTAGGGGTATATGGTGTTGAACCAACCAGGACCCCCGTAAAACTCTTTGTTCAAAGATGCCACTTTCTGTTCTCTCTCTTGCTCTCTCTCCAGCCATTAGACTCACCAAAGGGTATGAGCCTGAGTACCTCTCCAGTAAAGCAGTTCATATGTGCAAGGCCACTGGTCTGGATGTAGCTGTTCAGGCATTCAAGGCCACTGGTTTGGATGTAGCTTTTCAGATATACAAGGCCACTGGTCTGGATGTAGCTGTTCAGGCGTTCAAGACCACTGGATTGGATGTAGCTTTTCAGACATGCAAGGCCACTGGTCTGGATGTAGCTGTTCAGGCGTGCAAGGCCACTGGTTTGATGTAGCTTTTCAGACATACAAGGCCACTGGTCTGGATGTAGCTGTCTGGCATGCAAGGTCACTGGTTTGGATGTAGCTTTTCAGACTTGCAAGGCCACTGGTCTGGATGTAGCTGTTCAGGCATGCAAGGCCACTGGTCTGGATGTAGCTGTTCCAGGCGTGCAGGCCACTGGTGTGGATGTGGCGCAGCTGATAGCTCTCAGAGTTGCGCATGGTCAGTCCAAAACATAATTTATTTATGCCTGCTGTACCCCAGGAATACCAGCACTTTATCCACTAAGCTATAAACCACTTCCCATGGAATGGACAGGAGTAATAACCATCAAATTACACTTTATGGCAGCAAAGGTAATGGGTTTAAGACATTTTCAACACTCTCTGGTCCTGTCACTCCACTGGACACAGACAGATCCTAGCTTGCTACCCACTGAGGGCCCAAGTAATCATTATGTGCATGCTTCAAATCTGTAATCCACGAAGCCAAATTTATTACAAACATACTTGATATTTGACAGCTCCCATTGCAGCTGTGAGGAACTGGTGGTCAACACAGGATTTACCAGTGCCACAGCCCATATTTACAAAGAATGAAGTCTCTTTAAGCATATGTTAAGGTACATACACCTCTTATTCTAGTACAGCAGTAACTGGGGATGGGCACCAAAATGAGGTAGAACAGAGCTCACTAGATCTTACCAACCCTTAGACCTAGTGGTCTATGTGGTGCTCCTTGATCTCAGGCTGTTGGGTCCAGCAAAAAATCCTCATATGATAGCTGTGTGAATGACAGGAACATTTGGTTACTTTCTGAACCATGGTTGGTAGCCATTGCCATCAGGAAGTCCTCTTGAAGAGGAGCTGCCAGCAGGCCCTGCCATCCTGGCTTCAGATCTTGGATTATGGCTAAGCCTCCAAGACTCAAAGGAGGGAACCAGTGCCACCTGAGACCATATTGCCATCCTGAGTCTGCAAGCCTCCTCCAGCTAGTTGCAGCCAGACCTTACTTCACACCCCATGGTTGCTTGAGCTTGAATGCAAAATTGAATTAGAATAAACTGGAACAAGAATCTCTGATTCAGGGCCAGGGCCCATACTTATACCAGGGCAGACAAACAGAAAACCTGGAAAATCGAGGAGCCAGTGAGTACAGGATGTACTCAAGCAGTTTACTGTTCTTTGCTGCAAGGTTTTACAAAGCAGTAAACAGGAAACATTTAGTGATATTTCTGTGTTGATCAGATCATACTATTTGTGGTATAGTAACTCCAGTTGATGATGTGGAATACATTTTCAACTTGCTGAGTTTCCTGTCTATACTTTTACTGTTATGCACACACCACTCCACTGTCAGAGCTTTATAAAATGTTATCAGGGCTGTGCCAATAACTGTAAGGGCCCCTAAAAATATTTTGTGGGGCCCACCGCCCTCCAGTAAATGTAAAATAACCATTAGCGCATATGAAATTTTTGGTATCACGTCACTTCATTGCAAACATTACATCGCAAAAAATACATAGTAAAAATTCATCTAACTTTACTGATGCTACAATTCCTCGCATGACATTTCATCGCAAATCGCAGCAGCTCAGACAAACAATGATCTGGTGGCCAGGAGCACGGATCACCACATCACACAGCTTGAGGCAACAGGTAGAGGACTTGGAAAAGAGGAATAACCTCTGACTTGTAGGCTTACCAGAGGGTGCTGAGGGCAATGACCTGGTCTTATTCCTGCAACGCCTTATTCCTTCTTTCTAAATGCCCTAACTGTCCACCACAGCAGATAGAGAGGGCTTATTGATTTTGGCCCATAGCCCTGCTAAACCTTATTTCCAGATGCGATCTGGGAATGGCTAACTTTCTGAGAAAAGTAATTTTCAGATTTATTCCTCCCATTAATCAGGTAGAAGGAGAAAAGTCGCAGTCCTGCTGGTCTCTTCTTAGGGCTACTGATTGATGGTAATTGTAGTAATTAAATTCCATTTCAAGATTTAAATGTTGGACTTGAACAGATGACTGCTGGTTGAATTTCTGGATTTTACTGGGATTCAGCTATTTAGCATTTATGTGTGTAAATATATGCAATGAATAAAAGTCTCTAAGGGTCATTCCTTGGAGGAAGTATCTGGTGATGGATTTGGGCATAGACATAATGGAGGAGGAATGGAGAAAGGCTTACCAGAGGGTGCTGAGGGCAATGACCTGGTCTTATTCCTGCAACGCCTTATTCCGTCTTTTCTAAATGCCCCTAACTGTCCATCACAGCAGATAGAGAGGGCTTATTGATCTCTGCCCACAGCCCTGCCAGTAGACGGCCCCTGGCCAATATTAATCAAAATTATTCATTACTCAATTAAACAGAACATTCTGTGCCGACAAGAGATAGGGGCCTCTGCCCTGAAAGGGCCAACAGATCTGATTCTACCAAGACTTCCACTGCATTTTCTGCCAATTATCTGATAAAGGAGAGTATATCACAGCATGAAGTAGCGACTTTGGGGTAAAAATTCTTCTTACTCTATCCTGCCTAGTTGCAGGTTATTTACAATGGGGCTGTCAAAACTCCAATTGCACAGTAGGTGGCGTTCAACAGAACAGCTAATTAATATACACTGAACTGTCATGTGCTGTAGATCCTCACGCACTGAAATGTATCGCACTCTAATTACACGCGTAATTAACCACAACGAAAAGTTTTGCATGAAAAGACATGGAACTGAAATTTTTACAGTTAGTGTTTTGTATCAGTCCTGCTGAACATGCATAGTTTGGTCATGCTGCCCTCCCTCTTATTTATTTATTTATTGAATTTTGTTGACCTGGTAGACCCACTGAGACTAGAAGTCTCTTTTCAGGGCGACCAGGTGAGGGATACAGATGGTAACCAACTGAAATTGAACCAGATCAAGCTGTTGGTGGTATTTTTAGTGAATGGGAAATTTGGCCAGGACACGGGAGATTCCCCTGCTCTGCCTGCAGAGGGCGCTGTTGCGCTGCAGGAGAACCGGAGGATCTCATTCTTGCCTGGACCGTGTATGAGGAAGGTGCTAGTGGTGGAGCTCCAGAGGGTGAGATGCAAGGTATGGAGGTTTTGAGCCCTAACGTGAGTACCTATGCAAAGCACCGATTCTGAGTTGCCTGATGGTCAGCCACTTCAGTCCATGGATTCGGAGGATTGCCCAGAGGAATTACCTTTAACACTGGAACTGGAAAAAAAATCAGCAATTGGTAGAGCTGATATCAGTAGCAGAACAGGAGTTTCGAGATAAGAAATCTAAGCTAGAGGAAGAAATGAAACGGAAACATTCTACGGCTAGCCTTTGTTGGAAACTGGCAAACACTTACCAGTAAGACTTGTTTCTGAGCGAATGTCTGCAGTGACTGTAGATGCTCCATTGAAGGATTCTCTTTTCTGTGCTAACTTTTCATTTTCTGCAGGCCCCCAGATTGGACACCTGGGGAAGCGTTGCAAAGAGCAGGATAGTTGTTTTCTAACAATCATTGGATTACTGACCCTTCTACCCCTTACTTGGTTCCCGAAGGCAATTGAGGCCCCAGACCAGAATATGTCTCCTGATAGTGCAAGCTGTGTTTCCATGGACATTTCACAGGAGGGTTTGCCTCAGCCTGAGCACCAGTGGGAGCAGCCTGTTGAAACTGAGGCACCAGCTGTAGTAGTTCATGCCGATGCCTTAACGGGAGTAGTTCACTTATCTGGCGCACTTCCAATGATAACTTTACTGCAGTGCTGACGCCTAAGACATCTGTGGAGGTTCCAGAGGCTTGTTTAACGGGGAGGATAGTTCTTCAGGTGATGCTCAGGAGGACGTAGGGGTGATGAGAGGATCAGTCGGCAGATCCCATACAGCAACCGCGAGGTCTTATGCTGTTTTGTTTCACAAACCAGCTGAGGCGGTGAAGAGGAGATTTGTGGTCCACCTTTGGTATAAAGGTCTGGCACCACTCTCCAGATAGACTGTGGGTGGTGAAACATCTGATAAAGGACTCCTTGGGGTTTACTCCAGCAGATGTCTATGCATTTATTCACACATCTGGTGACCAGTGTTATGACATTAGCTTTTGTACTATGTCCTTCCTGGATACGTTTTCGCATTTGTACTATGAGGTGAAGGATTCAGGTGTCTGGCATGACTTTATTGCTATACCTATTACCAAGCCTACTATCAAAACTGTTACCTTGTTGTTTCGGAATGAGGGAGTAGACATAAATGACATCACTTTCTGGATGGAGAAGAGATGCACATTATTTGGTCATCCAAGCCTATTATGGACAACAATGGTTTTTGAATGGGGATGGACATTTCAAGTCCAACTGAAGCAAGATGAGCAGGGTATATGTCACCTTCCCAGCTCTTTTTTCCCTAGGGAGGATAGAGGCATATTATTTTATGTGGGGCAACTGAAGAGTTGCTACCAGTGTGGCTCCTTGTCACACTTGAGCAATGATTGTGACCAGGTTAGATGCTTTCATTGTGGGGTCACCAGCCACAATGTGACCCAATGTACAGCTCCCCTGCTTTGTAATCTGTGTGGGGATGACTAGCATGATTTTTCAGACTGCCCATGGGCATCTCACAATTCAGAGGATGATTTTGAACAGGCATTTCTTTTGTCTCAGGCCAAATGGCCTTTTGGCAGTCCCCTGACCACATTGTTGATACTGACTCCTTGCATCGTCCAAGATGCCAAGGTATAGGAAGGGGTATGGGTCTGGACAGCGAGGAAGTTCAGAAGATCTGACTCTAGACCCCTCTTACTGTATTTTCTCCTGATATCCCCATTGCATCCCCCACAGCTCAGACTGGCCCTGTAGTGGACAGATCAGAGCCCGTTTTAGCTCAAAGCCCTGCCTCTGAGCAGGTGGCTTCTCCTCTGGTTTGTCTACCTGGATTCGCTCCTGAGATTCAGGAGGTACAGAAAGGTCCAGACTCTTTGCTGTGGTGGTCGCTTCACCTGGAGCAGATATGGAGTCACTGGATAATGGTCTTCCAGACCCAGGAGGTGCTGTTGGAGTGTCCTTTCCAGTGAATGTGCATTTGGTTGGTTTACCTCTTTCCCCATTGCCCCTTACAAATCATTTTGCTGCATTTTCTTCATGGGGGATAGGGTTCAGCCAGCTGAATATGGAAGAAGCTCTGGTGGGGACCCCAGAGACAGAGATTTTGGTGCCACAGTCCCCTGTTGTCCTTTTGAAGAGGAAGACAAGATCTAGTACTAAGCTCTTGAAACAGCCGCCCTGAGCCCACAAGGGTGCAGCTGGCTAGCCTTAATGCTAACAGTATTAAGTCCACCTTTAAAGCGTGCTGCTACTTTTCCTGTTTTGCATCAGTTAGGTTTTGATGTTTTGTTTTACAGGATACTAGATTGCATTCTGTTCAGGAAGTTCATCAGGCCACCAGAGAGTGGGGATGGAGTCCTTCTATTGGTCTATAGGATCAGATCTCTGTTGTGGGGTGGGTATCTGTTTTACCACTTCTTCTGTTTCTGTTCTCCGTATGGTTGACATTGATCCCGGAGGGCATATTTAATGGATGTAGTGTTGAATTCTACACCATGTAGGTTAATTAATATTTATGGTCCACAGTCAAAAGCTTTATGTACTGAATTATTGTCCAGTGTACAACCATATTTACATACCAGTAGGCACATTTTTAGGAGGGATTTTAATATTAACTTTCAGATTAAGACTGTGGGAGGGAAACAATACTGTGACAAGACTTTACTTAAGAAGGTTTTGGCACAGGCCGGATTGAAAGATGCTCATTAATGGGCCTACAAAACTTCAGCCTACATTCTATAAGGGAGGCTTTCTTCAAGGATTGATTTTATTTTTTGAACACATTGACAGTTTTGAGGTATATAATGTCCCAGTGGAAACCTCAGATCATACTTTGGTAGGATTCACATTTTTGCCCACCACCTTGTGTAGCTGGTCTGGGTTTCTGGAGATTGAATACTGCTTTGTTAAATGAACCTGGTATATTAGTTGAATTGGGGTAATAATCAGAGATAAGTGTACCACAATTTTTTATATGATGGGGAATTGGGCGTTAGTGGGAGGATTTGAAAGTTTGTCCGTGGGGTTTTTAAGTTGCGAACTAAAGCTAGGGCTGTGTCTTCATATGATAGGTATTTAAAACTTAGAGAACAGCTCAGTTTCTCCTCATGTCACAGTTTGGAGGGTGTAGACCACGAGGCCGACATTAATTCAGATTAAAGTAGAAATGTCCTCATTTCAGTATAATAGACTTAGCTCCTTACAGAAGGAGCAGTCTTTTGGGACACAAGGGAGCGCTGAGTACACAAATCCCTTTTTGGATAGTAAGCTTGGGAGAAAAAAGAAATCGTTGATTTGCTGTCCCCATAGGGGAGGTTCTGGCAGATAATGAAGGATCATGAGGTTTTAGAACTTCATGTGACTCAAACGCTTGTACTTCGGTTCCAGACTCAGAATTTGTGTCCCATTTGCTGCAGGCCGCTAATCCTCCTTCGATTAATTTAATGAGGCAGAGAGTATGATAGCCCTTTTTCCTTTTGGCATTACAGATGGTGATTACTGCTCTTCATAGGATGTGTCCCCTGGGTCTGACGGTTTACCAGGTGAGCTATATAAAGCATTATGGCAGTTAATACCGCATGAGTTAGTAAAGGTTTTAATTCTTTTTATCTTACTTCTGTCTCCTATGCAAATGTACAAGGGCTTGCTGATTTTTTGTTTAAATCTGTTGCCAGTCAAATATCCAAAATTGATGTCCCATCACGCTGATAAATGTGGATTTTAGATTCTAGCCAGATTATTGGGGAATAGATTAGCAGTTGTTATGGGTGAGGTTTTAAGCCTGGCCCAATTTTGCTCTGTTCCTGGGCGAATAACTGAAGCTGTTCTCTTATTGGTAATTGACAGCACATGAGGAGGAGGGGGGTGCAGGTCGGCTGGAGGAAGGATTTGTGGTGAGCCTTGACCAGGCAAAAGCATTTGATGAGGTGTCTCATTCCTTCCTTTGGCACTGTTTGGCTGCATATGGGATACGGATTTGTTTATCCAATGGTTACAGCTTTGTTATGCTTTGGGATATGTAAGGCCTTTTGAGAACGGCAGATGAGGTGTAAATGTCGATTCGATGGGGAGTTCAGCAAGGCTGTCCTCTCAGCCCATTGTTATATGTGTTTTCATTGATCCATTGTTACGGATTCTCCAGGCCTCCCCTTGTGTGGAGGGTTTAGGGTACGGGTGGGGCAGCATCTCAAAATTTTGGCTTATGCAGATGCTTTATGTTTATTGGCGAAACTGAGAATTCTATCCAGGTGGCCTGGGATCTTATAATGGGTCTGGGTAGCGTCATGGGTGCAAGTCTTAATACAGGAAAACCCAATGCTTGCAGCTACATGATTTTCCTTTGACAACTAAGGTGGTGGGGGTATAACTGTGGCGAATCCCTTGTAAAATTTTGGGAGTGTATCTTGGTGGGGTGACCCGGGGGTTAACTGGGAAAATAGGGTTGTGATTGGACTGGAGAAGGTACAGAGATGGAATGTTTGAAAGGCTTCAAAGAAAAGAGGATTTATTTAATTAAAACATTTTGATTCCAGTTTTTCTTTGCCTTGGAGCAATATACCTGGTTCCCTCTCGATTGGGCCGAAACTTATGGGCTATTTTTTCCTTTGTTTTGGAGGAGCAAGCTTAATCCTATAAAATAAATATTTTATATAAAGAACTCAAAGATGGGGTGTGGACATGGTGAATCCGGTTTTGTTCTTTTTCACCATATTTTTATATAATAATTTGGTTTCTTTAATAAAGGGTAGTACTCCGTTGTGGGGAAATTGGGTTTTTCAGTTCTTTCTGGGGTATTACTTGAGTGGAATGGGGTATTTTTCCATACAAATAAGCTTAACCTCCCTGCTCTACCATTAATGTGGGCTGGGGTTGTTACTAATATTAAGAAATGGTGTATAGGACATCAATCTGTTCTGACTTATTCTAGATGATTATTGTATATGGATGTGATTGCTAATTGCTTTGCAGACTATCCCTTTTCAGGATTTTCAAAAGCGCAACAGGATTGCATTTTTGCATATTAGAGACCCTAGGATTCCAGAGAAAATGTGGGACACTGTTTGGTTGGCTGTTCATGGTAAGGTGAACGTTAAGAGTAACCATAAGCATAAACCTTTGGAGGAGAGATATTGTCCTAGGGAGTGTTGTTGTATGAAGCTCAAAATGATGGATCATTTATATTTTTGTGTCCTTTATTATTCAATTTTGGGACTTAGTGAAGTCCAGATGGAAGTTTGGTTTTCGATTCCTCCTGATCCAGATTTATTATTTTATGGTATTGTCCCTCAGTCGTCGTTACAATTTCATGGTGGTATGCTTAGGGTAATATTTGTTAATTTTCTTCACTGGATTTGGATATTCGTTGTCATTTAGCTCTTCAGCAGCAATTATTGACAGGATTAGAACTATTTTGTATTATTAGTTCTGAATTGAGTCTCTTTAAGGTGTTAGAATCAAAGCTTTATGCTGTTAGTGTCTATGAAGAGTATTGGAAGTCTATAGATTTGCTCCCACCTCAAGATAGATAGGAGGCATTTTCTTTTCTGGTGTGGGAGGGGCCCGGTGTGTTATTTGGTTTGATGTCTAGAAGATTATTCAGTTGGTTGGGATTCCATTTTGGAGCTCTAGAATGGAATGCTTTTTTTTTGCTCATTATGGTTTATTGCTCGAAGATTTCACTTGAGGGGTACAGTGTTCAGTTTGCTGGGGTCTTATGTTTTCTTCAAAGCTACAACAGCAATGGAATGATTTCAGTTTATTTGTTTTGATCTCTACAGTTCCTATGTGGCTTCACACTGGTTGACTTAGTTTAAATTGTGGGATCGAAAGAGTCATAGTTCCCTTTATAAACCTGGTTGCTACAGTATATTAATGTAATACTTTTTGAGTTCTCCTTTTTTGTAACTTGTTTTGTGTAGTCATCACTGTTTGTTATTTTTTCCTACTCTGTTAGTGGGGGTTGTCATTATGATTAAATTTTTGGTTTACAAATATTTCTTAGACAGTCATCTTGACAATGCCTGAAGGTAATACTTATTTGATTTTGCTTCTGATTTGCATATTCTTTTGTTGCGTTAACACTGTTTTGTATTGATTTGATCATTGATGTTATAATAAAAATTCCCCACTCTTTTGAGAAGTGCCATGGGATCTTTAACATCCACCTGAACAACCACCAGACCAGCAGAAGGGACCTCGTTTAACATCTCATCAAAAGACGGCACCTCAGGGTGCAGCACTGCCCTCATGCTGCACTACAGTGTTAATATTGGAATTTAACCCAAGTGCCTGGTGTGGAATAGAATCCACAGCCTTCTGATCTTCCAGCCTCAGAGGCAAGTGTGCAACCTACTGAGCCACTGACACTGACTTGCCCTTGGTGGCACCATGATCAGAGAACTGAACAATGTAATTTGTTCCTGTTCCTCCTGGGGACACCAGCCCCAAGATTAGATGTTTTGAGTGATGAGCTCTGTTGCTTTTGTTCTGTATGCCCTAAACACGTGAAACTGGAGTTGGAATCTTCCTGATGCCACTACTGACAGACCCTGTTTCAAATGGATAAGCAGTTTCCAAAGAAACACTTGCAAGTTCGTCTGTGAGAAAAGGTTTTCTTAAAGCTGACATCTGAGTCACTGGGCCCCTAACAGTATGAGCCTACTGCAATCGCAGCTCTTGCACCCCTGGTCACTGCTCTGAATGTTGTTTCTACTTTATTGATTTTAAGACATTGAAAGAGTTAGATGCTGCCTGCTCTAGGACTATTTTATAGTCTGTCAGCAGTACTGGACCTATCGGGATTGCTGGGTGAAAGCACAAGTCCAGGGACCTCGTGCTATCCTATAATAAGGCAGTGGGAGATGCCTTGGACTTGATTGTCTTGTTCATGTTCAACCACTCACTTTCTGCCCAAGGTTCCTTGGTATGATGGGTCCTTGAAGAAGTTGTGGTGAGTTGGTCGAAGGCTGGAGAAAGCGTGGTGGAAGTCCAGCCTGGATGCTGACAGGCTTAGATTGATGGAACATTAAAGGGCTATCAATCAGAAATCACCCGTAAGAAGGCAGAGTTCCTGTCCATGGATATTTCTGCCATAGAATCAACCAGCTCATCTTTTACGAACTGTTGACAGATTGTGCAATCCAATCTGTCTTCAGTCAGGAAAAGCTTTTCACAAATTAAGTGTGATGAGCTAGCTCGGTTCTTTGCAGATAAGGTTGCCAGCATCAGGTCTGGAATCAGTCCGGCCCTCTCCATGAGGGGTTGCAGAGGTCAATGGGAAGTAGTGAGCACCGGTCTGTCTGGACAGATTTTCAGCCAACTGGAATTCATGGACATTGTGAAGATTGTCCAGACTCTCGCCCAACCTGCTGTAGTTTGGATCTGGGCCTACCCCCCTTTGGTGGGTGTGTAGATGTTATCTGCCCGATCCTAGCTGAAATGTATAGAGATCCTGGAGAGGGGTCTTTCAGACCCTAAAGGAGGCGGTCATTCAACCACTCCTTAAAAACCCTCCCTGGATCCTGGCAGATCTAGTTAACTACCGATCTATCTCTAACCTGCCCTTTGTGGGAAGGTTATTGAGAAGGTAGTTGCACTGCAACTGGACAATCACCTTGTAACTCACAATGTCTATGAAGCTCTTCGGTCTAGTTTCAAGAAGAGGCATAACATGGAGACTGCCCTTGTTCGGGTATTAAATGACTTCCTAATGGCGAGAGATTGAAAGGCTCTTGCACCATCTTGGTCCTTCTTGATCTCTCAGCAGCTTTTAACACTGTGGACTATGAGGTGCTTTTGGAGACCCTGTGGTTCCTTTCTGGACTGTCAGGTGTACAGTCTTTGAATGGTTTCGATTGTTCCTCTTAGGCAGGTCTCAGAGGGTGGTCACTGGAATTTATTCCTCTGACACCCTTCCGTCTTGAGGTGCTGCAGGGATTCATATTGGTACCCATGTTGTTGCATGATGTATATGCTGCCATTGGGAGATATCATCAGATGATACAGCTTGAGTTTTCACAGCTATGCAGGTGATACTCAGCTGCATATGTCCTTGTGCCCAGACAGGTTGATGCGATCTCTGTGCTAAATAGCTGCCTCCGAGATCAAAGGCTGGATGAGCTCAAGTTGGCTGAGACTGAACGGATAAGACTGAGGTGTTGGTTGTGGACCCAGGTCACCCGGGGTGGGTTTGGGGCAGGGTACATGTCAGGCCCGTGGCTTGATGGTGTCCATCTCACTACCTCAGAACAGGATCGTAACCTGGGCGTTATTTTTGATGACGACTTGACCCAGAAATCTGAGGTGTCAGCTGTGGTTAAATCCTCATTTTACCATCTGAGAAACATCGCTTAGGTGAAACACCTGGTTCCACCAGGTGACCTTCCAACATTGGTCCATGCCTTCATTACTACCCGTCTTGACTACTGCAATGCCTCTACCAAGGGCTGTCTGGGGTTGATATCTGCCACTTCCAGCTAGTGCAGAGCGCTGCAGTCAGGTTGTTGACTGGTACTTCTAGGACCAGTCATATTACACCTACGTGCGCCTGAGCTCACTGGCTCAATTCAGTGGTGGATCACCTACAAGGTAGGATTAGTTACCTTTAAAGCCTTACATAAACAGGGACCCGATTACCTGAAAGATCTCCTGATTCCCTACTCCCCAACCGTCCTCTCCTTTCCACCGACAAGGGATTGCTAGAGATTCCCAGGGTTCACCTAAAACTTCTGGAGCTTGTGCTTTTTCATTTGCAGCACCAACCCTGTGGGATTCTCTACCTCGTCGGTTAAGAGAATGCCTGACCATTAGCAGTTTTCAATCTATGTTAAAAACATATTTATTTTCCTTAGCTTTCCCAGACTGACTGATTTTAAATAATTTATATTGCTGACTGTTTTAGATATTGTGGTATGTATACGTGTACAGTGCCTTGATTTTGAAAGGCACTATATAAAAAAAGATTTGCTTGCTTGCTTTATGCATTTAAAAAGTCTTGTTACATTCAATAGAACTTGGACAAGCAGTGCCATCAAACTAAAATGATACAGAGGGTTGGCAAGGTTAGTGGAATGTTCATGTGTCTTGAAAGGGATTTTTTTTCTTTCTTAAACCCCTCTGCCTTAAACTAGTGGTTTTATTAAAGTTTAAAAGTTTACTCTGTGTGCTCCCTTCCTGATGCTTTGTTTTGCAGGCTAGGACTGGAGCTAACTCCTGGACCTGATTTGTACTTTATTTATTTATTTAGCTTTTGTTGACCGGTAAGTACACTAGACAAGTATTATGCCTATTTTCAAGAATGACCCAGGAGAATACAACATGGGAATACAGATAAAGGTACAAAGAGGATGATAGTACTTTTGGTAATGTCACTATGAAGGGCGGATGTTTGGCTGCTACAAGTATTTGTAGTTTGCTACCTAGTCTGCAGGGATTGTAGCTGAAGATTCAGAGTTGTACTGCATTCTGCACTATGCTAAGTGTGGCCTACTGAACTATGCAATGGCCCAGTTTGTGACCTTAAGTGAGATCAGTGAGAACAGTCTCCGTTCATCTGTTTAAGGGTCTGTATCTTCATTCTGGAAGTCAGTTGCCTGCTTGAGCATGAGTGCCATGGGATCATGTAAAGGAGTACTGCATTGTTTGGGTCCCCACAATTAACTTTACTCTTCTCTATATATAAGAGATTATTACAACTGGTAAGAGTCATTGTTGTGCCTGTGCTTGAGGTGAATTTCAGGGGACTGGCTGGTGATTCCTCCTGCAACCTGCATCACCAGCCAGCCCCTGAAATTCTCCTCAAGCACAAGGCTATATCAGTTGTGAAAGAAGGTTCATTAATCTCATCCCTCCTCTATAAGGACCAGGGACTGGAAGCTCTTCTGGTGAGCAAGTGATTTGAGTTTAAATACACTTGCAAACATTTAACTTCAGTTTCCAGATGGCATAGGCCTCTGGTGAGAGCAGAGATGTGTTTGGGGGGTCCTCAGTATATCTTGCTGTTGGAATTACTTTTTTTAAAAGGACTTAGCTTAATTTAAAACAGTCTTTAAAGAGGGACTCTGGCCAAAAGTGCTACATTGCAGAATTAGAATAAGCATACCCAATAAATCTCTATACCAAACATTAGGTTTCTGTGTTACTTCATTTTAAGTTATGGGCTATTTTGTAAACCTGATTTCACTACCTGTTCAAAAAGCCAGTTTCAGTGAAGAGGTGCTGATGATGTCATCTTCTGAACTCACAGTCTAGCCTCCCTGTCAGCAAGCTCATAGGACCAGTTTCTCCAAAGTTAAAGGTCATTCTGCAATGGTTTCACAAGTGATACAGACAGCACCATTCTAAAAACATTGCTATAAAATCTATGTGTTTCAAGTTTTGTAACAAAGTTGACAAATTTGTATTTTAATGCCTTCTTGGTGTGGTTCATTTCTCCAGAGTTGCAGGATGCTGAGTCAGCATGCCTCCAGGCTGCTGATACCATGTGAAGTGTTACTCTGCAGTGCCTGTTTGGAAGTTGTATTAGAAACATAGAATTTGATGGCGGATAAGGACAGCTTGGCCCACAGTCTACCCATTTCCTTACCCAATGGATAAGCTGCAGATCCTAGTTAACCAACAGCCTACTTCTTCCGACCTCCACCCCTAGAATTGCCTTATGTCTGTCCCATGCATTCTTAGAATTCCACCACTGTTTTGACTCCGGACCTCCTCAGAAGGCTGTTCCATGCATCCACAACCCTCTTCATGAAAAATACTTCCTCACATTACCTTTGAGCCGTCCCCTCTAGCTTCAAATTGTGCCCCTTGTTCTTGCACATTCTCTTTTCTGAAAGATGCTACCCTCTTGGAATTTGTTGATTCCCTTGAGGTATTTGAAAGTTTCAGTCATGTCCCTTTCTCCCTCCTCTCCTCGAGGCTATACATATTAAGATCCTTAAGTCTCTCTTGATATGTCTTCTGCAGACCCTGCACCATTTTAGTTGCCCTCCTCTGGACTGCCTCCATCCTGTCTATGTCTTTATGGAGACTGGGTCTCCAGAACTGCACGCAGTACTCCAGATGGGGTCTCACCAGCTGTCTGTACAGAGGATAACAACTTCCTGTTTTCTACTGGTGATGCCTCTCCCTCGCATCCCAGTATCCCACCAACTCTACTTACTGCCCTCTCACATTGCTTGCTCATCTTTAGGTCATCTGAAATGACTACTCCCAGGTCTCTTTCCATTTTTGTTGTTGTTAGTATCTCACCCCAATTGTGTACTCTTCCCTGGGTTTTTGTTTCCAGGTGCATTACTTTGCACTTTTAGCATTGAATCTAAGCTGCCATACATTTGACCATTCCTCCAACCTTGCCAAGTTCCTTCTCATCCTTTCCACCCCACCTTGTGTATCAACTCTGTTGCAGATCTTTGTGTCATCTAAGACATTAAAGAGGACCAGTCCTAGTACTGAACTGCGGTACCCACTAGTAACCCCTTTCTTCAGAGTGGACTCGTTTACTATTAGTCTCTGTGTCCTGTTCTCCAGCCAATTTTTACCCAGGCTACCATCTTGGGACCCACTCTCAGGCTGTGCTTGTATATTAATCTTTGTGTGGGACTGCTTCAAATGCCTTGCTAAAGTCTAGGTAGGCCATGTCTACAGCCCCTCCTGATCTACTACTTTGGTTACCCAGTCAAAGAAATCTATTAGATTCGTCTGACATAACCTTCCGCTGTGAATCCATGCTGCCTTGGGTCCTGCGCCTCTGGCCTCTAGGTACTAACAGTTCTTTCCTTCAGAAGTGATTCCATCATTTTCCCAATCACTGAGGTTAAACTAACAGGTCTGTAGTTTCCTGCTTCTGCCCTGCTCCCACTTTTGTGAAGTGGAATAACATCTGTCCATCTCCAGTCTTCAGGTACCACCCATCCTCCCATGATTTATTAAAGAGGGTAGTCAGTGGTGTTACTAGTTCTACCTTAGTTCTTTTAGAATTCGGGGCGAATCCCATCAGGCCCCATTGCTTTGTCTACCTTCAGTTTTATGAGGTTCCTTCAGAACCCTTTCTTCTGTGAAAGGGCTGGTATCAACCCCGTATCCAGCGTGTTTCTATTATTTGGTTTAGGTACCTCCCTCTTCATTTGTGAATACTGAGCAAAAGTATTTGTTTAGTATCTCTGCCCTTTCACAGTCACCCTTTGCCCCCCATTAAGCCTACTATCCCTCCTTGGTCTTCCTTTGCTCCTGATGTACCTATAAAGGTTTTATCCCCTTCTTAACTGAGTTGGCTATCTTTTCCTCAGTTTGGGCCTTTGCTGTTCTGACTGCCTTTCCTGCTTCCTTTTGCTTTAACTGATATAATTCTCTGTCCTGCTCCTTCTGTGATTCCTTGTACTTCCTAAATGCTCTCTTTTTCTCTCTAACATTCCTGCCACCTCCTTTGAGAACCATAGTGGTTTCTTCGTCGTTTTGTTTTGTCTATTTGCTTCACACAAAGCTTGTTGTCTCTGTGATGGCAGTTTGATTATTCCCCATTGTTCTTCCACCTCTCCTTCCTGCCCATTTGCTAGTGCATTCCTTAGGCACTCACCCATTTTGGCAAAGTCTTCCCTCCTGAAGTCCAGTACCTTTGTCTTTGTATGGCTTGACTCTACTGCTGTGTTTATCGTGAACCATACTGTTCGATGGTCACTAATTCCCAGGTGGCTACCACTTCTAAATCTGTGATCCTCTCGCCATCTCCATTTGAAAGTACCAGGTCTAAGATTGCTCCCTCTTGAGTGGGTTCCGATACTAGTTGTCTAAGACATGCCCCTGTAGGGCATCTAAAATGACCCCACTCTTAGAAGTGGCTGCTGCAAATGCACTCCAGTTAACATTTGGCATATTCAGATCCCCATCAGCAATATCTCCCTTTTCTGCCATTCCAAGGATACTTTCTATCATTTCCTTGTCCATTTCCTCCCCACGAGATGGGGTCTGTATACAACCCCTGTGCGGATTGTGGTGCCATTGCCTGTCTCCAAATTGACCCACAGTGCTTCCTCACCTCCCGGTTTACCCTTTTGTCCTGCTGCTTTGATGCCGTCCCTTATGTGAGAGCTACTCCACCTCCTCTTTTACTCTCCTGTCCCTCCTATAGATGGTGTATCCTGGTTTGTTTACATCCCAGTCGTGGTTCTGTGTGTACCATGTTTCTGTGACTGCCACAATATCCAGATGTTCCTCCTCCATCAAGGCCACTAATTCAGGAAGCTTGTTACCCAGACTATGGGCATTGGTACTCATTGCTCTCCATTATTTGATGGCTTTTACCTCTTGTAGCACCATGCCTGTCCTCATTGACTTTGCTTTCTCCATTTACCCCTGCCCTGCTCCCTACTGACCTTTTACCTTGGTCTTTACCTCATGTAGCACCCAGTTTTTGTGGGGAGGCTGGGAATCTCCTGCTGCTTATCAGTGCCTCCCTCCTTGACTAGTTTAAAAGCTACAAGTGTTGCAATGTTGGTAACTGCATTGCTGTTTGTCGGTGTCTGCTTTACAATAAGTTTTAATAGGGACCTTATATGTGTTAATTCCTCAAATGAGTTGTACAAATTTTGTTGGACCATAAGTATATTTATTATATTATTTATTTTATTTATTAGATCATCGGTTTACAGACCTTTGCATCAAAGACTCATTAACAAAGGCACCTCGTCAAAGAGCAATACATCATAGCAAACAAAACAGTACAGTACATAACGCTTAGATTAAAAAGTAACTAGTGTTACAGGCATTCACTGGTGGTACAAGCTTGGTAATAGGTAGATCACAATAGTCATAATATAGGTACACATGTACCACGTCAGGTAGCAGCCAGAGATATTTTATTACATTAGTCAGCAGATGTTGCCTGAGACCCCAGGCATATACAGCAAAAGTAGACAGGGCAGACCCAGTCTAGGGGTGAGGGTAAGGGACAGGTGGGGATTATGTGCAGTTGCAGCAGCGAGTGCTTGTCAGATGGCTTCTGAGAGAGACCTGAAAGGACCAAGCTTAGTGAAGTCAGCTATGTTAGCTGGGAGGAATTGAACCAGGAGGGAGCCCGATAGCAAAAGAATTTCTGGGCCATAGAGGTCCTTACCCTGGGGACAATAAGGTAGGTTTGACAGTGCTCTGGGTGGAGACTGAGGGGAGGCATGCTGCAGGAGATGGCGATCCCAGGGGGAGACCTAGCAGGGTCTTTTGCAAGAAGGCAGGTTTAGAAGTGGAGTCTTTCTTCAAGTTGAGCAAGTTGGTGGTGGAGTACAGCAGGCACATATGGAGTGTGCCTAGGGGCTCCAACATTAGCCTAAAGGCCTTGTTTATGAGAGCAGGATTTTTCCAAGCACAGTGTTGTTGGCTGCAGCATAGATGGGCAGCCCATAGTCGATTAGCAACAGGACAGAGGTGATTGCTAATCTAAGGGCCTCTTGTGGCAGGCAGTCCCTATGGCGGTATAACAGTCCAATCCTGACATTGGTGGCAGCAGAAGGGCATTGATATGGGAATGGAAGGAGAGTGCTGAATCAAAGGTAATGCCCAGATACTTGTAGGAGGAAACCTGCTCAATGGGGTATAGTGTGCTAGACAGTATCACGAGATTGGCACCACTGGCTTTGCTTTGGCGATGCGAGAAGAGCATAGCTTTGGTCTTTTAGGTTCAGGACTAGCCTTGGTGTGAACCAATGCTCAACTCTATCAAAAGCTCGTTGTAGAGTGGCCTGGAGAGTGTTGGGATGGGGTCAGAGGCTAAGAGCACAGTGTCATCTGCATAGAGGAGGATCTTACTTGGGCAGGCTGAGGGAGGGAGTTCAGGTAGAGACTGAAGAGGAGAGGGCCTAAAATGGAGCTCTGGGGAACCCCAGAGCGGACAGGTCGGTGTCAGATAGGGTGCTATTGATTTTTACACACTGAGTTCTGGCACAGATGTAGCTGGTGAACAATGGAAGGGGCCAGGGAGAAACCAAGGTATCTGAGGAGTCAAGCAGGAGGGATGGCAAACCATGTCAAAGACCTTGGAGAGATCAATGAACACGGCACCGGCAGGACTTGGCATCAAGAGCAGAGTGCAGGAAGTTGGAGAATTCAAGTAGCACAGTTGTGGTGCTGTGACCTGCATGAAAGCCATGCTGTTCAGGGCACAGGATATTGTGCATGGTCAGGTATTCAGCAAGCTGGTTGGCAAGTACTTTTCAAGGGCCTTAGAGAGTGGGGGAGGATGGAGATGGGTCGATAGTTACCGGGGTCGCTTGATCGCGCTCTATAGAATAGGAGTGATGATGGTGGTTTCCATGTGCTGGGAACTGCCCCAGGCACAGAGAGTGGTTGAGCAGCTCAGAAAGTGGGACCAGGATAGCATCCAACATCAGATGAAGTAGCCTAGTTTCCAGTAGGTCAGTGCCAGGGTTGTTACTACTAACTGCTTTTTGCAGAAGGGGTCTAGTCTCCAATGGGGAGATGGTACATAGGTAGAAAGGAGGTCTCTAGAGAGTGGGCAGGGGTGCTACTGGGATGAGGTCAAAGAGTTACTCGGCAGAACTGAACTCAGGCCTGAGAAAGTGTGGTTTAGGCAGTCTGCAATGCCAAGGGATCAGAGCAGACAGTTCCGTTAAAAGGAGAGTTGGGGGTGGGAAGTGGGATTTCCCATTGAGCTCCTTTACATTATCCCAAAGTTTCTAGCCCGACCCCAGGAGACAAGAGTGGATTGGTGGTACTGGGCTTTGGCCTGTTGAATGGCCTAGGTACACTTATTATTGCGCCAGAGTTGTGCAGCTTGCATATCAGCTGGCTTGCCAGATTCCATGGCAATGTGCCATAGGTTGTCCTCATTTTAAGTTTGTGAAGGAGGGAGGGGTAACACAGGGTGTGCTTTGCTTTTTGGTGCGATTTCTAGCAAAGGGAGCATAGAGGTCACAGGCAGTGTTAAAAGTGCAAGTGAAAAATTCCAATGCCTCATCTATGGACGGTGCAAGCCTGATTGGGGACCAATCCAGTTGGTCTGCCCCCACTGGACTGTATGATGGGGTACCCCTGTTGATTGGGACAAATGCTCATGTGTTTGGATGACTAGCACAATGTGTTCAGAAAGGCAAGCATTCAGAACCAGGTGAGCCCTAAGAATACCGCTGTGATCCAAAAGGTCGCTGAAACTCAGAAGAAGGTTAGCCAGGAGGAACCTGAAGGCCGGTGGGTGTAGTATGGAAAAGGATCCGCACCGTGACACTTGCCCTGAACGCCCAATATGTTCTGCAGGGAAGTCCGACTGAGAATAGATGTTAAGAATAAGTTGTTGATGTTGGATGCACCTGGGAGGGTAGATTGCCTGAGGGACTGCTGATCAAACCCAGTATCTTGCCGGCTAGAGCTCATGCTTACGTTAAGAGGGTGATGGTTCAAGTTCATAATGTGTCCAACAAGGAGATTTGAATAAGAAGAGGTGCACCTGCAAGTGTACCATGTGCAGATACTGCAGTGCTGCCCAATAGCAAGGGTTCAAGGACAGATGACAGAGTAACTCCGACTTGTTTGATTTGGTGACTCCTCGTTGCTGCTGAATGGAAGGTGAGGATCAGTGAGAAGCTTGCCAAATGAGACCAGGTTTTTCCCTGAAAGAATGGGATGTGGGATGTGTAAAGGGCTGAGCACCACATCGGCTGCAAGATGAAAGGCCTTTCAAAGAGAGATCGGCGCCTGGCCCCAGCTGACATAGACAATGTGAGGCGGCATTTGCCAGAGATGCTTGCTGCTGGTGTGATAAAGATTCCAGGAGCTCCTATGCCTCCCCATTGTAGTAGTGAGGAAAAAAAATGGGGCAGTTCGGATGTGTGTAGACTACCGTGCACTTGAATCGTGGACCATCCCAGACCAGTATACCATGCCACGCATACAGCACGCCTTGGATTGTTTAAATGGCAGTAAGTGGTCTCTGTGTTGGACCTCCGCAGTGGGTACTATCAGATTCCGATGGCCCCAGAGGACCGAGAGAAGACTGCATTTATTTGCCCCCTAGGTTTCTATGAGTTTATTCGGATGCATAAGGGATTTCAGGTGCCCCAGCCACCTTTCAGCACCTGATGGAATGTGCTGTGGGGACATGAATTTGCTTTCAGTGTTTGGTTTACTTAGATGATGTCATAGTGTTTGGCCACTCATTGGAAGAACATGAGCATCGATTGCTCAAGGTCCTGGATCGGCTGGAGGATTTGGGTCTCAAGCTATCTATAGACAAGTGCTAATTCTTCCAAACTTCTGTGAAATATGTGGTCACGATAGTATCCACTGAAGGCACAGAGATTGACCTCAGCAAGGTGGAGGCATTGACCACTTGGCCTCAGCCCAGGAATTTGCAAAGAGCTGCAATGGTTCCTGGGTTTTGTGGATATTATAGGCAGTTTGTCAAAGATTATTCTCGAGTGATTGCCTTTCCTCACCTCACTCAGGGTACCCTCCCGCACAAAAAGTATAAAAAAGGTTGTGCACTCTGAGACAGAGAAGAAGTATTTTCCAGCGAATGATGTGTTTGGAGACTGCTGGACTGCTGAGTGTGAGGAAGCTTTCTGTGACATCATATATCAACTTACCCATGCCCCAGTGCTGGCCTATGCTGGCCGGCCAAGCCGTTTCTCCATACTGATGCCAGCCTACAAGGATTGGGGCTGTGTTATATCAGGAGCACGCGAATGGTCTGAGACCTGTAGCTTTTGCCAGCAAGTCTGACTCCTTCAGAAAAAAATTATCCAGTGCACAAACTAGAGTTCCTGGCTCTGAAGTGGGCCATTGTTGATCAATTTCATGACTATTTGTATGGTGCCAAGATATTGGTAAAGACTGATAACAATCCCCTGACCTATGTGCAGACCTCAGCCAGTTGGATGCCACTGGCCACAGGTCGCTGTCAGCATTGGCCATCTACGTACTATGCGGTTGAGTACAGAGCAGGCCTAAATCATATAGATGCAGATCGCTCTCTCGAGACCTATGCACAAACTGATTGGTCAGGTTGTGAATCTGACATAAGAGCCCTTTGCCAGAAATTTAACAAGGAGGAACAGGTGTCCCCTGATGCTGTAGACTGCTTGGTGGATTGCTTGTAGCCATCCGAGAACTGCATACCTGCTGCCTACTGTCATTTTTCTGCATTAGACACTAGTTCACTGCCCCAATTCAACAATGATAGTCTCCAACAGGCTCAGTCCGGACTCTGAGATAAAAACGGCTGTGGAGGCTTTGCAGGCCGGGAGGGACGTGTCCAAGTTCTTCCACTGACCTGAGAGCTGCCTTGTTACACAAAGAAGGGCCAAAGTTAAAGTTGATTAACCAACTACTATACAGAGAGACTGTGGATAAGGAGGGCCGGGTAGACAAACAACAACTGGTGCTGCCCATTGCTTTAGAGAGCTGGTTTGAAGTCCCTGCATAATCACATGGGGCCTCTGGGCTGAGACCAAACTCTTGACCTGAATGCGTGCCCAATTTTACTGGCCAAAAGGAGTACAGATGTAGAGCAGTATATCAAGACCTGTGGCCGCTGTTTTGCAGAAAAGCCCTACCTCAGAGAGCTGCCCCCATGGTCAATATCACCACTTGGCCCTATGGAACTGGTCTGCATCGATTTCCTGAGTTTAGAACCGGATCTAAAAATATCAGTAACATATTGGTAGTCACTGATCATTTTACCCAGTATGCACAGGCCTTTTCTACTAAAGATCAGAAAGCAACCACGGGGCTAAAGTACTCGTGGAGAACTTCTTTGTCCACTATGGGCCTCCCAGAGGATCCACTCGACCAGGGATGGACTTTGAGAGCCGCCTGATTGAAGAAATGTTATCTTTGTGGGAATACTGAAAATCAAGACCCCCCATACCATCCTCAGGGAGATCCCCTAGCCTGAAAGATTTAACCACCTTGCTTGATAGGTTGGGCACACTGCAACCCAAAGACAAGCCTAGATGGAGCCAGATGATCAGCACCCTGGTTCATGCTTGTAACTGCACCAAAAGTGATGCCACGGTTATTCCCGTACAGGTTGATATTTGGGAGAGAGGCTAGACTGCCAGTGGATGTGTTTTGGGTTTCCGATGGGTGCAAGCAGAAAATCATCTACAGTATGTACAGAAGTTGAAGGCCCAATTGAACCATGCCTACCAACTGACCCAGACTATGGCTGCTAAACGAAACCTGGCCAACAAGGAGAGATATGATAAGAAAGTGAAAACAATGGAACTGAGAGAAGGGGATAGAGTGCTATTGAGGAATTTGGGACTGCATGGCAAACATAAGATTGCTGACCGATTGCATCAATTCCCTCATATTGTTGTGGGAAAACTGGCAGATTTACCTGTATATAAAGTGCGCCTGAAAATAATTCAAAGATGTGAAAACTATACACAGAAATCATCTGCTGCCAATTGTGCAAATCTTCATTGAAGCAGAACCTCTTAATGCCCCCAGGCCTATGACTAGATCTGTTGCCAAGAAAAAACCAGACTACTTGATTCTTCAGCAAGCCAAAGAAGAGAGCCTTGTCTAAACCCCTCTGAAGAAGATTATGTCAATCTGTGTCTGAAGACAATGAGAATAATATTGAATACTATCCTCTTATGAACTGAGCCAACTGTTTTGGGCAATCCTCGTTAACTCTGGAGATGAGGTTGGGCTTTTGGACTGCCTGAGCCCCAGCTTTGTCTCAGAAACTAATGCTTCCCAAGGATGAATTGGTAGCAACAAAGCCAAGGGTGGGGTCCTTGAGCCTGGCTGAACTGTCTGGCCTGGCTGAACTATCTGACTTTTCAGAAGAAGGAAGTGATGTGGGGAACAAGCCAATGATATGCTGGAACCTGAAGAATGTTTTGAGGCCCTGATGGTTCCTTACTAGTGCCTGAACAGTCCCCAGCTGAGCCAAGTAGTGTGGGTCCTGATGTAGAGGTCAGGTCCCGAAAGTACTATGAGCACGGGTCCCCTTCCCCTATGGAGGTTCCCCCTACTAATCTCAATGAGGTGAAAACAGAATTGGGGCCTGTGAGGGTTTTCGAGACCCCAGACGCTCCAGCCGAGAGGCAGCCTGTAGTAAAGTTGAGTTATGAGTCTCTGGGTCAGCCTGTGGATTTGCCCCAAATGTGGTCTATAAAGGGGTGTATGTGTCCCGAGCTCCTTGCCTAAGCTAGCCTTGGGGATAACTCCAGCCTGTTAGTAGTGCCCTTCGAGTGTGGGCCCCTGCTTTAGGAACCCACACGTAGCTGATAGGGAGGGGTCCCTCTTCCTAGGTGCCATGGGCAGGGACTAATGACCTGATTTATAAAAGGGAAGAGAGTTATATGTGTATGATGTTGCACCAACTGTAGTAAACAGTGAACATAGTATCCATGCATGTACAGTAATTTAAAGCGTGACATGATGTTAATTAAACTGTTTGTCTTAAAGTGATTTATGGTAACTACTTGACGTGGACGCAAGTTCTTTCCAGGCCAGGAATGGTGTAACCCCCTACAAATGGGGGTTCTAAAAGCTTTCCGGAGCTTGCTTAAATGCTCCATGCCTGGTTGGTGTTCGGTAAAGCAGCTTTTAAATGTCACCGCCAGTGAGCGCTTTAGAGCCTCCATGTACTGTCTTTTTAAGGGCAGCCTGCTTGCAGTCATAAGTAGTTGAAATGGGGTGCTGTGGTTTTATGCCGAGTCCGCCTGGGCTGCTGAATAAGCACTCCATTCTGCCGTCGCTAGAAGAGCAGAGGAGCCTAGTTGAAAGATATAGCTTGATCTCTGGAGAATGTGTAGTATAACTGACAAAAGCAGCCTGTCTAACCTGCCTTTCTTGCAGCTGGGACTCTGTGTGTCTGTGCCCTCCATTTTGGACCGGACATTCTGAAGGGTCCAATAAGGTGCCAGGAGCAGTTACTGTGAAGGATTGAGTGACCAACCAGGATCGGGACTCTAGATGGAGCCGGCTGACAAATGGGAACACAGCCTGTAACTCCTGGTTGTAGCATTATGGGTCACGGCGCCTTTTCGCACCAGTGAGGGCTAAAATTCATGACTGGCATATGCAACCAGCCAATGAGATCGGGTAGCGCCCAGACTGTAAGGCTTGCCCCATGTTGTTAGGGCAGATGCGCTGTGACTGTAGAAGAGAGTGGAGCCCTGAGCTTCTGGCATTGAGTGTTCACGTGGAAGTGCTTGAAAGGCCTGTGGCGGCCGTTTTTTTGCCAGCGGTCCCAGATAAAATCCGCCAGCGTGCAGTCAGAGGAGGCTGTGTATAAACACAGCTACCTACCAGGCTTCACTTGAAGAGGACTGAGAATCTGCTGAATTGCCCGGTCTGTCAGGACGCTTTGAAGCTGCAGTTAACGCCCAAAATTGCTGTGAGTTCTGCTCGGGTCCTGGGAGCAGCTGCCTAGTATGGTACCCCTCTGTTGTTTTCCATATAAATGTGTGAGGAGGCCTTGAAACTCAGGCTCAGCCCTGGCGTGGTGAGAGAGTGGTTCTCTGTTGGAGTTGTGAGTACTGAATCAGGGTAGCTCCTGTTAATGCTTACAAACAAAGGCAAAGTCGTTTTGTTGTATTGCTTGACTGTACTAAGTGAGCTTTCTGGCTCCATCTGATCTTCTCAGGAATTAAATGCTCTTTGTGTAAGGGCCTCAACCAGCTGCATCGAGGGACTAGCCATTAGGGCTTGGTGTACCCAGAGACAGTAATCAATAGGGTAGGCCTGTGCACAGAGCCATAGGTAGATTTTCATATGCTGTAGTGGTAAGCTAATTAGTCTGATTTCCCAGTCCTTGTTATTTCCTCAAATAAATCTGATCACCTGTTTTGCAAAAGTACCCTGGCTAATCTGTGTATTAATGGTTAAATACTGCTCAGTGAATGTGGTGTAACTGTACCTTACTTTTCAGGGGTCCCCGGGTGAGCCTGACTGGATCGAGCCGGGGGGTAAGTGTATGTGAGTAGGGCGCTACACTTGAACTGTGTGGGCTACTAGTGGGAGGAAAGGAGGTTGCAGAAACCAGGGCTGTAACCAAGTCAACCTCGACTGTTCTAACCCCGACCTCTGGGTGGAGCACCGCCAACAGATCTGGCCCCTCACCCTGCTACAGTTAGAGCAGGCAGGGGTAGTAGCCCTGGGATAGCGCCCTTGGGGGTTACAGTAGAATAAACATTTGGTGCAGTGTAAAGTAATGTTACATCATCTGGGAACCTTGAAAGGAGGTCCCGGTCTACACTTTGGTACACAAGACAGTATTTGAGTTCCGAGGGTCTTAAAATGCAAGGCCCTGAGTCAGTATGCGATAGAGGGGATTGAGGATACTAGCTAGGGGCTGGCCATGAGTGTTTGGGGGATAGGGGTATCCAGCTAAGTGGTATTGGTCACAAGTTATTTAATTTAACTACAGTCACAGGGTGCCGACATTACGAGAAGTCCGAAGATCAGCTTTAAAATTGGCTGAAACCGGAAGTATGGGGATTGCGGATGGTAGGTTGTTTAGCCATAGAGGGCAATGACAACGGAAAGACTGCCTAAGTGATGTTCTACAGTATGGTACTAGTAAGGGGGATTTGCAGAGTATCTTGAAGCCCTCCTGCTTGAGGCAATTTGAATAAGAGGTGGAGGCCTGCCGGGCTTGCTCGCTTAGTACATTTTTAGCTAGAAGGCAGGTGTGATATTTTATCCTGTCTTTGAGATTGAGAAAGCCGTGAGCCTGTAGAGCTCACATGTAAGGTTTTGTCTGCTACAATTTGAGACCAGTCAGCAGGCTTTTGTTGAGGGCAAGGTTTATGCTATGCAGGACAATATGGTCCGCAGTCCCATGAATTACTATGCTGTAGTCAATCCAGGGCAATATTGAGGAGGACACTGCTAGATGCATCGCCTGCGGGGAAAGCAGTGCCTATGTCTGAAAAGGATCCCAACCTAGTATTAACTGAGGAGGATACTTGTTTGATGTGATCGTGGTAGGTAAGAGAGGAGTCTAACCAGATGCCCAGATATTTAAAATATGTTAACCTGTTCCAGGGCGACGCCATGGGAGTTTGTGATGGTAAGAGGTGAGTTTCGAGAGGTTTTGTCGATGTATGAAGATCATAGCTTTGTCTTTGTGTAATTGAGCATAAGTCGGTGTTCAGAGAACCAGGTTTCAAGCTCACCAAAGAAGGTCTGTAGGGCTGATTGTAAGGTGCTGAGCTGATGATGCTTCCAGAAGACTACAGCATCATCAGCATACTGTAGCAGTTTCCACTACAGGATTTGGGGAGACAGTTTAGAAAGAGGTGAAAAGTAATGGGCCTAGTATGGACCCTTGTGGGACCCCTGAGTGGACAGTTTTCCTGGAAGATGTGGACCCATTAGTTTTGCCTGCTGGTCCTGTCTTTGAGATATGAGAATTTAATGCATACCTGATGTGTGGATGCTACATAAACCCCGAGGACAAAGCCCGAGGTGTTTATTAAAGCATCCCACACCGAGGGTTTGATTAAATTCTCAAATCACACACTTCCACATCTTTTACTTTTTATAATCGCTGGTTACCAATTTTTTTCCAGCCTGACTTCTGTCATACATGTATACACACACACACACACATACATGTGCTCACTCTGTCTCTCCTGTCCCTCCCTTTCCAGAATGGGAATTTTGTTTTGCTCTTTATTTATTTTTAACTTACAGTTTCCAGTGGGGATCGTGCCAGTCATCCCAGGACCCGCTCCTGATTGCACTCGTTAACCTGTGTCCGGCTAATGAACTGCAGGATCAACCAGATAAACATTTTTATTTTACCCTGTTAGGTAGGATCAACCAGATAGAGTGAGAAATGTGGCAGAAAATTACAGGGGAGTGACAAGTCTGTTTGTGGCAGCTCCTCGGTAATAGACAGATGGAGCCCCATGTTTTCGAATAGTTCAGACCTACCACCCGGAAAACGAGAGTCAATGAGGGAGCTGCAGTATTTCATTTGACGATACAGAGCGTGAATGCCGTAATAACCCAGGGTTATTACGGCAAATATCAACTGTCTCTCTCAATAGAAAACATTGCTGGCCAGTAATTATATAATTTTATTTATTTATTTATTGAACAGAATCAGAATTACAATCCTTTGAATCATAGACTCTTTTGCAAAGGCTCCACGTCAGATAAAAGTAACAGTACAGAGGAAGCAAAAACAAAGTACACATACAATAATAAAGTAATAATACATGGTCATCCAGTCCTGGCTTATACGTAATTTGAGGGTTACATCCACAGGGAGCATAAGGAAGGTCCCGGTCAGAGTTAAGACAGTATACAGTTCCGTAGGATCTTGAGGGACCCAGAGTCATAATATCTAAACAGAGGGATTGGGAACCTTGAGACACATTGGAGGAGACTAACAACAAACTATCCTTTAGCTACAGGATACTTACTGAGATAGAGTAGGTACGGAGTACAGTATGTCTCCTGAATGAGGTTCTGGGGGTGGAGATCATAAAGGGTGTGGGGTTTAGTTACAGTCACAGGTTGTTAAGTCAAGGAGTAGGGTTTGAGACCTGATTTAAATAGGTTGAGACTATGGGTCTGGGAGATGGAGGACGGTAGGCTGTTCAGCCACAGAGGAGCATGATAGCGGAAGGATCTTTGTCCAAGAGATGTTCTACAGTGGGGGACTAGGAGGGTGGGTTAGCTGAGTGCCTTTGTGCCCTCCTATGAGGGTAGTGTGTGGATAAGTGGGTGTAGGCCAATTGGGGCTTGCTTAACTCATTGTGTCCTGCAGAGCGCCTGTAGTCGTCAGTAAAAAAACACTGGTGTGTCCTGAGGACGCCTGCAGAAGTCAGCTACTGACTTCCAGTGTGCCCTTGCAACGTCTGGAGAAGTCACTTATGTATTTTAATATATATTGTAACAGAATATAATATATATTTGACTGCATAGCACCGTTGGAAAGATAATTTTATGCTGCACAACTTTGTCACTGATATTTTGTATATATCATGTATACTTTAGGAGTTATTTGTATTTGTTTATGGTATGGTGTGTATGGCTGACATGTTTTCCATCAAGATTCACCTAAGCAGCTTGAATAAAATTCACTTTTTGGCACTTCAGCAGGAATAAAATAAAACCGTATTGATTACAACTGGTTGCATAGCACCATTGGAAAAGGCATTTTGTGCTCATCAACTTTCATGCTGATACTTTGTGTGTATCATGTATACTTTTGGAGTTATCGCATTTGTTTATGATATGGTGTGTGTGGTTGAGATTTAGCCCTCAAATCTCATCAAAGCACCTTGACTAAAATGGGAAAATTACATTTATAGTAAAAGGTATATTTTTTTAGCAAATATAATATCAAAACACCATCTAATGTCTGTATGCTTAATTTGGTGTTGATATTTTACATATTTTGCAACATAAAATGGCTTATGTTGCCCTTTTAGTGAAAAATATTTAGTTTGCTCTTTCGACCAGTATAGAAAAATACAAAATTACTTATTATTACATGCATGCCACCATTGGAAAGGCAATTTTGTGCTGAATAACTCTGCTACTCATACTTTGTGCCTAGCATGTACAGTTATTGAGCTATTAGCATTTGTTTGCTACATACTGACTATGGCTTGATTTTGCTTAGAAAGGCCCAGGATTCACTGTTAAAAGTATACAGGAGATTCAGGAGGCAAGTGGTGTAATCTCAGAGTGAGCCTGTGGAGGCAATAAGTTAAGTTGTATCTTTCTTGCAAGGAGGCAGGTATGGTACTTAAGCCTGCCTTGGAAGTTTAGCCAGCCAGTATGTTTATAAAGCTCACATCTGTGAGTTAACCTGTCACATCCATGACCAGGCAGCAAGCTTTGTTGAGGCGAGGTTGATGCTGAGTAGGGCAGTATGATCAGCCAACCCATAAATCACTATCCGTAGTCCACCAAAGATAGAATAGATGAGGACACAGCGAGATGCATGGCCTGAGGGGGTAGGCAGTGCTTATGCCTGTACAGAATCCCCAGTCTAGTATTAATAGAGGAGGAGACTTGTTGTATGTGAGTGGTAGGAGAGGGAGGTGTCTAATGTGACTCCAAGATATTTGAAATCTGAGACCTGTTCAAGCGCAGAGCCAAGGGCATTCATTACAACTAGTGGTGCATGACAATGGGGGCTTTGGCGGTGTGCAAAGATCATTGACTTAGTTTTCTTGTAGTTGATTATTAGTCTGTGTTCCAAGAACTAGGTTTCCAGCTCCCTAAAGAAGCCCTGCAGGGCAGTTTATGGAGAATTTGGGTGAGGTGTTTCAAAGACTACGCATCATCGGCATAAAGCAGAATCTTTCACTGCAGGAGTTAGGGAGGAGTTCAGGAAGAGGGTGAAGAAGTAGAAGGCCAGTATTGACCCTTGTGGGATACCAGTTAGGACCGGTTTGCTGGGGAGATAGTTGTATTGATTTTGACTTGTTGTGTCCGACCTGAGAGATAATCATTGAACCAGGTGGTGACCTCTGGTGCACAATTAAGGGATGGAGAGTATGGAGTAGTAACTCATGACTGACAGTATTAAATGCCTTGGTCAGATCAGTGTAGAGAGCCCTGCCATGGAGCCTTGTTCTAGGGCCTCATGAATAAATGTAGTAAGTTCAATGAGGGCGTTGAGGTGCTGTGGCCCCTCTGGAATCCATGTTGTTCATGGCAGAGAAGGTCGTGTTTTGAAAGGTAGTCAGTTAGTTGATCCAACACTATTTTTCAAGGGCCTTAGAAAGGGTGGCAGGATTGATATTGGTCTGTAATTGCTTGTGGTGGGGTCACCACTCTTCAGGATAGGGGTTATTATTGCTCTCTTCCAAGCAGAGGGAATTGCCTGAGGCATAAGGACAGGTTGAGGATTTTGGTGAGATGAGGCAGTGTTACATCCAGCATAAGCTGAATGATTTTGAGGTCCAGGGAATCACTACTATAGCGAGAGTTCGCCATTGCTTTGAGTGATATGGTTTTGCTTCCTTACAAGAGATGACTATTAGCCTGAAAGGGGTAGGGTTGGAAATGGCCGAGGTATCTGTGGGGGCTAGGTGGTTGGGTCAAAGAAGTTTGGTGGGAGGATATGAGAGAGATCAGAGAAGGAGGTATTGAGGGCATCGGAGATAACATTAGGGTCCTGGGTGGTAATTCCATCTACAATAAGCTGAACAGGGGTAGGGGATACAGTTTTCCCACAGAGTTCCTTAATATTGCTCCAGAAATTTTTCCGGAGACCCAGGAGGAGGTGAGGGTTTGCTTATAGTATTCAGCTTTGGCTTGCCGTGTAGCCCATGTGCATCTGTTTCTAGCTTCTCTGTACAGTTGCCTGTCCTGTGGGAACTGAGGTCAAGAGCCTTATGCCATAGGTTATCTCTGTGGTGCAATAGGTCTAGAAGAGCTTGGGTGATCCAGGGGTGTTTCTTTGCTTTACTATCTGCTTGGAGAAGGTGCGAATATGTCACAGGCCATATTGAAGATGGCAATGAAGTAGGTAGAGCAGCATCCACGGACTGGGCAGTGTGAATAGAGGACCAATCGCAGGAGGTAAGGTGAGACTTGAGCGGTGCTAGGGTTTCTTTTGGGCGTCTTTGCACAAAGACATTGGGGTGGGGTGGGAGGATTTTAGTGGACCACAGGCAGGTCACTGGGGAATGGTTGCTTATTGAGTCAGGGAGCACTGTGACTCTTTTATCTCCTAATGATACCAAGGTAAAACCCGCTTTGGCAGATCATCCTTTAGCTCGCTTACCCTAGCTATGGAACAAGCTTCAAAAAACTCTAAAATTAGCAATTCCTATAAAAGTCCCCGAATTCAAACTCCTTTATGTGAGACTTTTCTCTGAGCGCTGTAAGTGCTATTTCAGATGTGCTCTGTCAGGTTCCAACACTTTGAGATCAACATTTACCTCCTATATGCGCTACCTAAAGCATTCCACTCCAGGCTTCTACCTCCTGTTTTTTTTTAGGCTTTGCTTTGGCTGCTTTTCACTCTCCCAGGGTATATAACGTATTGTTCAATACTAACATTACAGGGTATATAAACGTATTGTTCAATACAAACATTCATGTGCGAATCTTCTACTTCTTGCCTGTTTTCTAGCTTATGTATAGCTTTGTATATTTTATATGCTGTTTCACTCATATCCTGTTTGATATTCTATCTTATATATAGCCTGTATTTTTTTGCTGTTACATTTGTGCTGCTCCTCACTAGGAGTAGTATTGCTGTACCTTGTATGGATATGTATATCTTTATTTATCCGATGTCATTTCTGTATGCCCAGGCCCACCTTGGAAATTAGCTTGCTCAAGCGGTGCTTCACCTGATAAAATAAAGATTGATTGATTGATTGATTGATTGATTGATTGATTGACTTGGGAGATATTATTAGGCCTGTTGGTGAGGATTAGGTCAATAAGGGTTGAGGTCCCCGTTCTTGTTTCCAGTCTGGTCAGGGATTGGACGACCTGGGTGAGTCCTGGCTTGGGCTGAGTTCTTGTAGGGGGGCAGAGGCCAGCGATAGCCAATTGACATTGAAATCTCCCAGTAAAATGACTTCACTATTTGGTGGGAGGTGGGTGATACTGTCCAGGACAGATTCAAACTGAACTTTTGGTTGTAAGGAGGTATGTAGTCCGCCATAATGTAAAGAGTTTTACCTGGGTTGCCAAGGCTGGAGCTTGACTGTTAGTATCTGGGCTCCATGCTATGGTGGCAGTATGGGGACTGCCAGGGAGCCAGGGAGGAGTTTACGTGATGGCACAGCCGCCATCGCTCTTACTAAACCTGTCAGCACAATACATGGTGTAATTGCTGAGGGTGACAGATCCGTTAGGTATTTTATCTGAGAGCTAGGTCTCAGATAGAGCTAGGACATCGGGTGAGTGCTGGGCAATCCATCCCTGTAGGGGTGAACTTCTTCTGCAGCTGCAGCTATTGAGGGTGGCCAGCAGGAGGCTTCCATGTTTGCCTTCCGAGAAGAGACAATAGCGGTGGGTGGCCTTGGGTTAGGGTGAACATTTCTGATAGAAGCAGGAGGAGGAGGAGAGCATGTTAGAGTAGTGCTAATCTGAGCAGTTTTGCTGATCGCATTTTGACTGGAAGTTAGTGAGATTTTTGTAGTGTGTGATTGGGACTGGGAGGGTGCATATGAGGTGGGTTATCAGGGTGGGGATACAAGAAGATGGGTACCAAGATGGTAGATAACAAGTGTTGTGAGGGCTGTAGCCTTAAGAACAGTGTAGCAGTACGAAGGCGTCGTTGTGGTACGTGAGGTTGGTTACTAGTACAGGGAGGTAGTACGTGCATGTAATTGTCGTACCTTGGGGAGGGCATAATAATACTCTCTCTGCAGAACACTGGTGCCACATCTGGAATAATGTGCACAGTTCTGGAATTCCCACCTCAGGAAAGACAAAGAAGGGCTGGAGACAGTCCAGCACAGAATAATGAAAATGATTCAGGCCAACAGAGCTGATCCTATGAGGAACAGCTCATGATGGCACAGAAGGTGCACTCACTGAAGGTCAGAAGGGAGAAGGGAAGACATGACAAGGACCTTTAAGTTGCTGGAAGAAATTAATAAAGTAAACTGTGAGGAACTATTTAGCAGGAGGGCAAGTCAATAACAAAGAGTAATGAGTGGAAGCTGATGGGGGTAGGGGATTAAGAGAGGGAGAGAAAGCTGTACTTCACAGAGGAGGTGGTTGAGACATGGAACAGCCTACCGGCTTAAGTGGTGGGTGAAAAACATATGAACATACGAATGTGCCAGCAGAAACAGACCACCCAGTCTATCTAAGTCTGCTTGAGTGTGCAGCTAGCACCCCTAGCTGCAGCTGCCCCACCCCTCCCATTTGTCATCCCACTGCCACCCCCACCTCCCCCACCCTCACTCTCCCCTGCTCCCTGTCCCATGCCCTTTTGAAACTGTTCACAGATTTACATGATACCACTCATTCTGGTAGGGCATTCCATTTTGCTACCACCCTCTCTGTGAAATAGTGTCTCTCGTTTCCTTCCTAAATCTTCCCCCTCTATTCTCAGCACATGCCCCTGGTGACCTCCCTCCTTAACTTAAAGACCCGTCTGCCCCATCCTTATTAATTCCCTCAGATACTTGAATGTCTCTATCATGTCCCCGTCTCTTCTATCCTCCAGGGTGTACATATTCAGGTCTCTTAGCCTGCTGTCATAGTCTGTCCCTTTCATTCCACATATCATCTTTTTTGCCCTCCTCCACCTCCCTCCAGTAGCCTGATATCACGCTTTAGGTATGGCCTCCAAAACTGCACACAATACGCTAAGTGTGGCCTTACCAGGGAACTGTAGAGGGGCAATATCACCTCTCTTCGCCTGGATGAAAACCCTCGCTTGCACCCCAGCATTTTGTTGGCTTTTTAGCTGCTCTCCTGCACTGGGTAGTGTTGTCCATGGTCCCTGTTATCATTACCCTAGGTCCTTCTCCTCTTCAGTGATCCCCAGCTTAACCCCTCCCAGCCAGTATTCTCTCCTGGGGTTCTTCACCCAAAGTGCATAAACTTACACTTCTTTGCATTGAACCCCAGCTGCCACCTCTCTGACCACTCTTCTAGCTTGCTTAAGTTCCCCTGCAGCTGCTTCCATCCCTCCTCTCCATTCACCACTGCTCTGACTTTGGTGTCAGCGAACAGACTTATCTTGCTCACCACTCCATGTGCAATGTCTGATATGAAGAGCCCAAACAATACTGGCCCCAACACAGAGCCCTGTGGCATCCCAGTCATCACCGGCCTTGGGTTGAGCTCCCCTCTCACCAACACCGTTGCAGCCTCCCACTCAGCCAGCTTGTAATCCAGTTCATCATTGTTGCCCTACCATTACACCAGTTAGCTTCCCCTCAAGCTGCCCATGAGGCACAGAATCGAAGGCCTTGCTGAAGTCCAAGTAAAGAACATCCACCATGACACTTATCCAGCTCATCTGTCTCCCAGTCATAATATTGTATCAGGTTGGTTTGACAAGACTTCTCTGAAACAAACCCATGCTTGTCTCACATCCTGGAGGCCATTGTCCTCCAGGTACGACACCAGTCTTTCCTTTAGTATTGTCTCCATGAGTTTGCACACTATGGAGGTGAGACTTACCGGGTGATAATTACTCGGTTCATCCCTTTGTCCCTCTTGTGTAATGGTACTACATGTGCCATCCTCCAGTCCAGTGGCACACTCCCGACTCCAGTGAGGTGCTGTACAGATCCGCCAGCTGCTCCGCCAACACCTCCTCCATCCCCTCAGCACCCTGGGGTGGATACTATCCAGCCCTGGCGCATTCTCTACCTTCAGTGCCCTCAGTCCCTCTAGGACTCTATTTGCTTAATTCTTCTCCATCTGTTGCCTCTTCTCCCCTGTCCCCACCTCCCAGCCCATGGCGTAGTGGTCCCTCTTTTTCTTCCGTGAACACTGAGCAAAAGTATTCATTCAGTGCTTCTGCCTGCTCCTTACCCTTTTCCATCCACTCCCACCCTTTTATCCTCACTATTGTCTCCTTGCACTTCCTTTTCTCCTGATGTATCTGAAAAAGTATTTCTCCCTCCCCTGTTAATTCCCTGCACTAATCTCAGCTCCCTCTGGGCCTTGGCTTCTCTCACTTTTCTGGTCACCTCCTGGACCATCTTGCATACTCCTCCCTGTCCACTTCCTTCCCCGCCTTCTATACCTCTGGTGTGCTCTCGCTTGCTTTCTCACCACCACCTACCTCCTGCTATTCACCCAGCATGGTTTTCTTGCTCCTGCTCCTCTTACTCTGTGTCCGGTGCAGGCTTCTGTTGCCTCTGTAATCCTCCTTTTAATAATATCCCATTTCTGCTCTGCATCCTTCTCCTGCCTTATGCCCACTAGTTTCCTCTTTCAGTACTTCTGCATCCTCCCAAAGTCGGCCCCCTGAAGTTTACTACCTGAGTGACTGATTTCTCTGGCTCCGCACATCGTGATATTAAACAACACCATTTGGTGATCACTGTCAGCTAGTGGTTCCTCCACCTTTATTTTCCTTACTGCCTCCCATTCAACAACAGCAGCTCTAAAGTGTTCTTTAGCCTAGTGGGTACACTCAACCAGCTGTGTTAGAGACCCTCCTGGATTGCATCCAGGAGCACTTGCTCCCTAGAACTGTAGGTGACTGGTTTTAAGCACCTCTGGGACACAGTTGAGGGATTAATATTTACTTGGTGAGGTACTGTAAGGCAAGGGGTAGGGAAAGAGGGCATAAACCCCATCTAGACAATAGGTTCCAGGGTAGCATAGGGTATAACAGGGCAGACTGGATGGACTGATGGTCTTTTCTGCTGACATTGTCTAGGTTTCTGTTTCTAAATCTGGGAAACTATATTTTCTGTGCTAAATAAAATGGTAATATTGTATGCCTAATCCCTATTAACCTGTGTACAATATCATGTTAGCTTGAAGACTGAAATGGAAAACTAATACAACAAACAAAACAACAGAACTGTTGAGGACTGTTGATTAAAAGAGTTTCAAAGGCTCAATTCAGGTGTAAAGATAAACTGTGATAATAGTTTGGAACTGTTTTTCTTGTGTCACAATGAGCATGGCAGCAGGATTCCAGTAGCCTCTGTCCTCTTTCTTTCCCACTGATAATGAAAAAGGAAAAGATTGCAAACAGAAAATATCCTCTATAGTGACTCCAGGGTACACTAAGCTTAGCAAAAATACCCAACAGGGTTGGGCTATACCATCAAGGGGCGTAATGAGGCCCAGTAGTGCAGGCGGAGGGCTTTATATCATCTGGAAGGTTCGTATGGCTGCTACCATCAACCTAGTGGGCATTATTGCACTTAGAAAATGGGTATTTGTTTAGACAATAATAAAATATTTACAAAACAAAAGATATATTTTTATGTAAGTAGTCCCTCCACAGGCAAAGTTGCCAGCAGATGGCACTGCCATTTTTTAATGTACTTTTATTTTATTTTAATTTTTTTTTTTATTTTGTTGACCAGGTGTCCGAATGCACTGGCAATGAATGCCTTTTCAGGCATGACCTAGGTGCAAAAGCACAAACACAAGAGGTAATACATTGACACAGGAGGTAGTATACATTGGATAAGGCACAGGTGCAGGAGGTAGACATCATGGTTCAGATACATCATGGTTCAGTGACAACTAGCAGACAGGTTGTAATGAAATATTATACAGTATACATTGGAAAACAATTTGCAATGTACAATAAGGGGAAGGAGGCAGGCTAAAGTTTCACTTATTGAACACATAAGGGTATAAAAGCTGGGAGATAATAAAACATGCTATTTTGTGGATTTATGTCATTAGGGTGAAAGCGATCGGTGAGGGCAGTGTACAGTACCTAAAATATTCGGCGATGGACATTTCTGAGAGCTTCTGCACTCCTCTACTAAAGGATTCTTAACTGGGGAGGTATGTCGGGGTGCAAAATCTGATGAAAAAGAATTTCGGTCCGACGCACAAAATGTAGGAGCGCCTGACCAACCCGAACCCTCACATATTTAGGCTGCCACCAACCACCATGCAACAGAACCAGCTTGGCAGCCCCACACCAGCCAAACCAGGCCAATCCTCCCTCCCTTCCATCATGTTCCCTCCACGAGGTGGCTGTATACATATAGCGACAAGTCCTGTCGCTTATATGTGTACCCACCTCCCTATCCGTCACTCCTTCTCAGCAGTAGCTCTGTCAACAGGCATCAGGATTGAGTCACCATTATTGCAAGCACTCATCACCAATGCCATGTCATGGGCTATCTATTTTGTTAGGGAAAGTAAGAGTGAGGAGAGAGAGGAGAGAGAGGAGTTATTGGAACCAGCTGCAGACATAGGATGAGGATTAGTGAATTTCTGAAAGCTTGGCAAAGGCTGCCAATGTGGAGGATTGTTTATAGGTGGGGTAGAGTTCCATACTGAGGCAGCTCGGTAACTAAAGGAGAGTTGTTAGATCATTGTGAAATAGAGGGACTGCAATGTTGTTGTCAGAAGCAAAGCGGGATGTGGGCAGATCAACAAGTGGGATTTGATTTGCTACATAAGCAGGGCTCCAGATTGCAAGAGTTTTTTAACTTAGTGTGGCAAGAGTTAAATTAGCTTTGAGATCAGTGGGTGGCTAATTTAAGGTATTTAGCATGAGACAGTGGTGGGTATTAAACCCTCTGCCAGAAGCAAATTCGCAGTTTTATAATATGAAGTATGCTATTTTTATAGTACTGATTTGCTGGCAGCATCTATGACAACTGTGCCATAATTAAGTGAGCAAGGTTCAAGTCTGTATACTACCCCCACCCTAACTGTTGTAAACTGAGAACAAAAGCCCCTTCCATTTGCAGTGTTGTTCCAGTTGTAAATTGGGACCAAGAGCCCCTAAATGCTAACTTTTTCTTATACTGCAGGGCAAGCGGAATGCAGCATGTTGTACTGTAGGCTCCAGCAGGACAGCTGCATGGTGAATATGATAAATACATTTCCTGTCTTTCCATTTCCCTGTCTTTGATGGAAAAAATGGGAACTCTGGATATATATATATATATATATATATATATATATATATATATGTAGGACTGCAGCTACAGGGCGATTGCCCTCCTTTTCAGCACGCTTTGCTGCAGCAATTTTAAATTCTAGATCAAATGCTTTCTTTTCGGCATTTTAGCTGGCTCCTCCATTCACTCTTTCACATCTACTGCTCCCTCAAAGAATCAATGTAAGAGTGTTCTTTTAAACATTGAAAACAGGTGTTCTTAATTGACAATGTGAAACTGTATTTTTTAAAGTGCAATACAAGCCGCCTCTTAATATAAACCCTCTCAATCTAAAAGCCGCTCATTTAATGTTACAATCGCTTATAGGCCACGGTTTTAAATAAGATATACGTGTATATATATATTCATGGGAAAAAACTGTGTTAATGCATCAGTTCACCCCACCCCCAAGCCCCCATCCTCAAACCCCTTACTCCGCAATCCCCATCTCCACCCCTACACACACACAATGCAAGATTATAAGACACTATACGAGTCAGTCACATCTGTAAGCACAATAATCACTACTCTGTACTCATTTCACGTAAACACTATGTAATGAAAAAATAAATACAGTATGATCGACTCTATACTGCTAGCACAGTGATGACACATTATAGCTGGCATATCTTTTTCATATAGTGAAACTTAGTCTGTACAAATTTTCTAAGTATTGATTTTTATGTGTCATAATTCAACAATTGGCTCGCTGCAGGTATCGATGTGAGACAGAGTGCACGTAATGCAGTGGCCCTGCCCATTTGGGGACAGTGGGAGTGGGTGGCAGGGTGACAGCAAACCCCACCTTTGATGGCCTTGGGCTGTTGGGTGCAGCAGCCCCAACTGTGGAGTCAGAGGCTCTGGGATACTAGGCCATAGCAGACCACAGCAGTCTTGTCTGTGGAGACTGGAACAGGGGACAACAGGTGGTATTGGCCCTGACTGGGGGCAGAGGGAAGCAGAGTGCAGTAGCCTTTTTTTTCCAATTGTTTAACCAGGTGAGACATACTAAGCTGAAAGCTTGTTTACAGGTGCAACCTGGGAGCACAGGAAAGTTAAGTGACTTGCTCAGGGTCACACAGTATGCAAGTGGGGGCTGTGGATTCAAACCCAGGTCTCCAGATTTGCAGCTCAGAGCCTTAAACCACTGCACTATACTGCCTCAACTGAGAGGAAAGAGACAGGGCATCAGGATGACATATAGTATGTCTAGTTACATGCATATATGATGTATTTCCACACAGAATCCCTCAGAGAAATGAATTTTTGAGTTCATACAGTATATGTTGCTGAAACAGCAAAGTGTGGTAGACACCTGTTTGTCAGTCTGACATAACAACAATATATTGTTCTCACATGAACCTATGTAAGGAGGCTACATCAAGGACACACTACTTCTATGGCTTAAACTTTAGATTTATTTTATATCCATTAAACAACCCTTCGTTTATATAGCCAAAAAACAATGCAGAGTTTTGATGTGACAGAACTCAGCTGTATACTGACAGATTTCTCACAAACATTCATTTATACCACTTCAGTTACCCACTAAAATACGAATGACCAACTCGTTATGAGAAAAGAATGATACAATCAATGTAAACTCAAACCAGGTGGGTTAATAACACTCTTGGAGTAAAGACAATTAGTCCTACAGACTGTTCTGACTGGGAAATGCAACAGCTACTACAGGCAATTAAGGACTTCATTGCTGCAGCAACAGGCTGGGCAGGAGTGATATCATCACTCACTGATAGGAACAGAAACATCTTCACTGTTTCTTCACTGTTTTCAGTTACTGCAGAGCACATTAACAGATGCGGATTTAAAGAACCACAAAACCAAACAGCATGATATTTTCAGGAAACACTAATCATAACACAGGGACTTGAATTCCTGTTTATTGTAAATCTGTAAAACATTGGCATTTGATCTTAAGCATCAGAATTTTCTGGTCGAGCATCTGTGATTTTCTGAGGTTAGTGTCAGGATGGATTACATCACTGACGAAGTGGTGGGAGAACACATTAATGTGGAACCCTCAGAGGTTGAATTGGGAGATACCAGTCATGATACTGCCACATTCTAAGATAAATCTACTTTTTGTCCAGCTTTCACTAGTGCCTCCATTGTAGCATATGAGAGAACAGTGACAAAACAAGTTGAAGACATTATTGCTGTAACTCCATCCCACAGACATTACGATATTACCAAAAAGAGAAAACAGCTTTGAGAGAACTATCAGATAATGACGAGGTCATGATTAAACCATCTGATAAAGGTGGTAACATTCTTGTGTTAAATGTGATCACTACATCAGTATTGTTAATATGCTTTTAACTAACACAGAGAATTACATGCAATTACAGCTAAATCCTATGTATACTTTTATTAAGGAACTACACAATATTCTAATGACAGATGTTTCTAGAAACAATATCTCTGAAAATGAATACAAGTACATAGGGAACCTCTCACATTTGCTACTAAGCTTGTAAGTCTGTCCATTTATTCAAACTGCGATATAAAGAAGCTTTCTTCTCAATGCATACTGCCACTGAACATCATCTCCGACTACCTAGTTCCCCAGCCCAACTGGGCAGTCCCATCCTTACCTCCCCTCCCCTTTCCTCCCCTTTTAAACCTCTTTTCCTACCCCTTATTTTTCTCTATGCCTCTCCTACTCTCTCATGACTCTGCCTTCACTCCTATAGAAACAAATATGAAAGTCATAATTGCTTAACCCACCTTATACTTATGATGTAAACTATTGTTGAATTATGCTACATATTACTGTATTTGTTTTGCACAATTATACCTTTTGCCTGTATGCTCTATTACTGTACTTCCTGTAAATTGTATTGCTGTAATTGCATCACCATGTACTGTAATGCCTGTTCAAGATATGTATGGAATCTACTGTTCCCAGGTCACCCCTAAAAAGGGACTTGTTTATCTCAGTTGGGCTCACCCAATCATCAAAATTCTAATAAATTAAAAAATAGATACATTTCCAATTATCCCTGGATTTTATATGCTACCTAAAATCCAACAACTCTTGAAAACCCTCCAGTGAGACCCATTGTTTCTAGAAACTGCCCATCACTGAAAATCTAGGCTATTTTGTTGACTACTTATAAAAATGTGTGGTTAAATTGCCAACATACTTAAAAGACCGTAGTGATGTTTTAAGAAAACGGAAAGTGTGGTCTGGAATGAAGAATATGTGTGGATCAGCACTGATGTGGAGTCACTGTACACATCAATGAGACATAATCAAGGTGTACAAGCTTGCAGATTCTTTTAGAAAACTATGAGGGCCCAGAAAAAGATGCATATTGACTTTATTATTACATCTTTAGAGTTAATCTTAACACAGAATTTCTTTGAATTTGAAAACTGCTATTACCTACAGAAATGTGGCACTGCCATGAGCACTAACATGGAACCCAGCTATGCCAACTTATTTTAGGAAATGGGAAATGGTAAGAATTATGAACAGACAAAATCACCTGTATTGGTGCCACATTAAGTTTTGGCACCAATATATTGACAATTATTTCTGTATGTGGCGAGGGCAGCTCTAAGATTGCTGATTTTGTAAGCTGGCTGAATAACAATGATCTAACTCTGGCGTTTACTTGCAAAATGTCTAAGGAAAACTGGATTTCCTGGATTTGGAATTACAAGGCAAACCAGGAGAGCCAGGAAATACCAGTTGCTTCAGGAAACAAACAGTAAGAAATAGTTTGTTACGAGCAGACAGCGCCACCCTGAAAAACTGAAAAATCGATACCATATAGTCAGATGCTGTGGTTACGCTTACAATTGTTCTGAGGAAGAGACCTTCTGAAACAGATAGAGGACCTAGAAAATCGCTTTACAGAAAGGAGCCATAATGATATTTTACTAAGGGAGGCTAAAGAAAAAGCTCTTGTAAGAAACAGGTCAGAACTTTTAAGGTATAAACAAATGGAAACTGAGGCACAAGGAGGCCCAACATTGTGACTTTTGTCACAGAATTTAATGACATAGCTGGCAGAGTAAGGAATGTGGTCCACAAAACTGGACCATTCTTATTGGTGATGCACAAATATAGACGGCTGTGGGGAACAAACCTAGGGTCTCTTTTAAAAGCACAGAGTACAAGAGATAAAGTTGTGCATAGCAGACTACTACCAGTTAAATTCCACCTCCTAGTGGGATGTGGTTAACTAAGAGAACAGGTGGCTTTTTAAATGCCACTAGCACAACGTCTGTAAATTTGCACAAACTAGCAGATAATTTAATGATCCACACTTGAAGCAGTTTGTCCAGATACAGGGAAACAATGACCTGTGGCACCACATTCTGTGTGTATGTCCTATGGTGTAGCTGAGGTAAGGTTTATGTAGAATGTACAGTTTGTACATTAAAATTGAGGATCCAGTAACATGTGAGGTCCATAAACAATGAGATACATAATACACCAGTTGGGGTCCATTTCACACACACCATAATAGTAACCCTGATAATCTCATATTCATGGCCCTTGAGAATATACCACCCATCAAGAAGGGTGATAACAAACCAAATCAACTCTTGAAGAGAGAAAGTTATTGGATTTGTCTTTGAATAGTGTGGAACCACTAGGATTGCATGACCAGTGGGACATAAAATCATACCTTCTGGATTAAAATGTTGTTTATCATGATACATCATCCCAGAAACTGCTGAGGCAAAGTTAACTAGATCTGTGAAACTGCTTGATTCATGTTCTGATTCTTTTGTGAGATGTTAATTTTGAAAGTATTAGGTGTCAACATTTGGTAACACCACTTCACAGTGATGGAATTTATCCTGATGGTTCCCTTTAAAAATTCTATAAATTAATTAAAGCACAAATTACTGTAGAAGGATCTACTTGAAGATTGTTATAAGAATGGCAACATTATATATTGTGCATATAGTTTAATTATAATAGCATTTCTAAAAGATTATAGCTTACTTTGTTGTAATGAACTTCCTTTTGTTTTCATGTCTATTTTTATGAGGTATTTAAACTATTGGTGTTAAATGGATTTTGTATTTACAACACCACTTCATCAGTGATGAAATCCATCCTGACTGCTAACCTCAAAAATCACAGTTGCTCCACCTAGAAAATTCTGATACTTAAAAATATTATAAAAGAGATTATTTGGTTAATTTGTATAAAAAGAAATGAACAGCTACAAAAATGAAATATTTTGTAATTTCTTGATAGCCAAAGAAAAACAGTTATGTGTCACTATTAGGAGCATACATTCATTTGTTTTCTCTTCTCTTGTGGGACCTGCTCATCCCAATTGTCAGCCTGACAGCTCTAACTTGGAGACAGAGGGCCCAATTCTAGAAAAGGAAAATATGCCAGACACAAGTAATGCAGTTGAGGAACTTACATAAGCAGCAATTGACATCTGAGATACACACGATTCTCGAACTCCTCAGAATCATCAAACGTAATCATGGTAAGTGCGACATGCAAGATACACAATATAAAAGTGCACAACACTACAATAGTGGCTCAACATACACCAGAGATATGCCACAGCAATGGCAGAAGCTGCAGCTGAACTTCAGAGAAGGAAGAAGAATTTTGGCCATGAGGAGGTTAACACCCTGGTTGTGCAGATAGACCACCACCATGCACTCCTCATGAGCTGTGGAGGGATGCCAAGAGGTGGCAGAAGCACAAGAGGGCATGGGAGAGGGTGGCATGCGGGTCAATGCCATCGCTGCACAGCACAGGACAGTCCGAGATGTGCAGAAGAAGTGGAATGACCTGAAGCACCTGGTCAAAGCGCCAAGATAGCCAAGCAACAGGCACAGTGCACTCGGCACGAGAAGTTGGAACACCCAGCAGGAGCCACTCAGAAGCATCGAGAGGATGATAGTGGCACTTCTCAGCCAACAGAGTATCAGCTGGAATAACACAGCTAGAGGCATGTACAGACAGCGGACAGCCACAGGTAGGGACAAACAACCAGCAATGTATGTAACAAGCCAGCATGGCAGCAGCACGAAGCCAATGGCAAAATAGGGTGGGTGAGGTGACAATGTAATAGTAGAAGTAATGGTGGTACAGCTGGCTGCCAAGAGTGGGCCACAGGGAAACCAGACAATGGTGAGGGGTAGGCTAGGGACAGGCATGTGTGCTGCTGACAAGTGCAGCAGTGGAAAGGAATGACCCATGAGCAACTGTGGAGGGCTGGCATGGGCACAGGACACTGGATGGGGGCTGTGCAAGAATGGAGTCATGCATGCACTAATATTTTATTTGTTTATTCAATCTAGATTACAAGTACCTTTGAGTGCCAAGCAGCTCATTTACAAAGGTTCCACGTCGATGGGGGGTACAGATTCATAATCGAAACAGACTGGTTTCACAAACAATTAAGCAATTTGTATTACAAAATTTATTTATTTATTTATTTTATTTAGTTCATAAATCGGATTTACAACCTTTGAGTCTCAGACTCATTTTACAAAGCACCCTCGTCACAGGGAGGAAACAACAAGTAGTGCGTGCAGACAGGGTGGAACAATACAGGTGCGTATATTACATTATACATAGCATAACACATAGGTATTTTACAAAGTAAATTATACATAGCATAAGCATAGGTAGTTTACCATAGTACAGAGTGGAGAACACTGTTAAAGCCTGGTAGGTCATGCAGGCAAACTCCAGAGAAAAAATGGAGTGGGGCAGGCTATGGGGCCTGGAGAACAGTGGATGGCCTTACAGCCCAGAGCACGTACACTTCCCAGGTGTAGTAGGTGGTTGCACAGGGCAGCTTTAAACTGACCAATTTTAGGGGTGTTTGAAATGTGCTTGGGGAGGAGTTGTACCAGGACCGCTGTTTGTAATGAAAGGACCTTGGGCAAGGGAGGTCCTGGCTCTAGGCACCTGGAAGGCGCCTTGCAGGCGTACAGGGTGTGGTGTGAGTGGGAAGCAGGCTGGAGTTGAGCAGTGACACCAGGGGACACAGACCAAGAAGAGTCTTTTTGCTAGTATACCAGTGTGATATTGCAGACATTCTTCCAGATTGAGTATGTTCGTGGTGGATAGAGCTGGCATGTGTGGGTTCCACTTGGGGCACCAGGAGCCTGCAGGCTTGTTGATGGAGGTCTGGACTTTGGTGAGGGTAGTGGGGCCAGCAGCGCATGATATGGGGAGGCCATAGTCAACTAGTGACAGGATGGAGGAAGTGATGGCCAACCCAGAGGGCTTGGCTTCAGGAGGCAGTCTTTGTGATCGATAGAGAGCCCAATCTGGGTGTTCAAGCAGAAGATAGGGCACTGATATGGGTATGGAAGGAGAAGGCGAGTCAAAGGTGATGCCCAGATATTTGTAAGTTGACACCTGCTCAAGGGGATGGAGGGTGTTGGGAAGTATGGAGGGGGCATTTTTGGAGCTACTTTGGTGTGTGTGAAGATCATTGACTTGTTTTCTTGAGATTCAGGACCAGGTGGTGGTCGAGGAACCATTTTTCAGCTTGGCTGAAGGAGGTTTGTAAGGCTGTTCTGGAGAGTGGTCGGATTGGGGTGCGAGAGAGCAGGACTGCATCATCTGCATTATAATAAGCTTTCCTGAACACGAGCTGGGAAGGGTGTTCAGGAAGAGACTGAATAATGTGGGGCCCAGAATGGAGCCTTGAGGGACTCAGAGAGGACAGGCAGGGCCGAGGATAGAGCAACCAGTTAGCTTGATGCATTGGGATCTACCATTAAGGTAGCTGGAGAACCAGGCTAACGGCCAGATGACAGCCCTACTTTACAGAGGGTGTCAAGCAATAGTGGGTGGTTCACAGTGTCAAGGCCTTGGACAGGTCAATGAATACTGCTAGCCAATTCCTGCCATCTAGAGCAGAGTGTATGGTGGAGAATTCAGAAAGAGCTGTTGTGGTGCTGTGATCTGGTGAAGCCATGTTGTTCAGGGCACAGAATGTTGTGGCTGGAGAGATAAGTACGAGTTGTGTGGATACTATTTTTTCGAGCGCTTTGGAGAGGGGAGGATGGAGATGGGTATGTAGTTATTTGGTACAGTACGGTCTCCATTCTTATGTATAGGATGATTTCGCCTGCTTCATCGCCTCAAAATACAGAATAAGAGAACAGCAAATAAATACACATTAGTTTAGCACGTGATTCAAGGCAGGGAGTGAGAAGAGGAGGAATTAGGAGGAGCCAAATCAAGGAAGGGAGAGCAACCAAGCGGCATTGTCACAGCAGCTAGGAATAGTGAGGGACTAAAGCAAGGAAGACAGTGGGGGAAGGGAAAAAGAGGGGGGATGGGAGGCAGGAAGGAGAGGAGGTGAGAGGGCAAGACAAGTAGAGAGAACAGTGGAAGAATGGTGGAGGGGGGGTGAGGTCCCGGAAGAGGGACAAGGATGTTAAGTGGGCAATCACAGGTATTTAAAGGTTTGGACCATTTCAAGATGAGAGTTCTGACTGTTAAGAATGTGAAGTTGAAGAGTAGGTGTTTCTTACGTGATGATGAGAATAACATGGTCTTGTTTTTTTTTTGTAATTAAGGAGTAATTTGGATTGAAGGAAACAATGCTCTACAAAGTAGAAATTTGCTTGCATTTGCTTTTCAAGTATAGTGGGGTGGGCATTGCATGAATATAGGACCCGTCATTTGCGTGAAAGCAGAACGTGGTTGTTTACAGATTGTGGAGGTTGTTTAGAAATAAACTGAACAGTAGGGGCCAAGGATAGAGCCTGGAGAACCCCTGTAGAGACACTATGGTTTTCGGAGAAGGTGCCTGTATTTTCACTTTTGGACCCTTCCGTGAGGTAGCTCCTGAACCAGTCTACAGATTCAGAGGAGTGGCGGAAAGCAAGAGTTGACCCAGGAACAGATTAAGGTTTACGGTGTCAAAGGCCTTGGTGAGGTCAAAGTACATAGTCCCACCAAGAGCCCTTTGTCCAGGGAGTTGTGAATAAAGCTGGTATACTCGACTAGAGCTGTTGTAGTACTGTGTTGTTTGCGAGAAGCTGTGTTGTTGCCGGCATTGCAGTTTGTATTTGTTCAGATATTCTGTCAGTTGGTCAGAAATGATGCCTTTGAGAGAGGGCGAAGATTGATAATGGGCAGAAGTTTGCAAAGTTGGCTCTGTCTCCAGTTTTGAAGACAGGGTGACCACCACCACCTTCCAGATCTGTGAGAATTCACCAGATATCAGGAAAGATTTAGGATTTTGCTGAGGGAGTGAGAATTATGTTCAGAGGGAGTCTAACTAGTTTGAGGTCAAGGTGATCCCTACAAGTCCTGGAATTTCTGAGAGCTTTATGAGGTATTTGTTAGCCTTGTAAGGGTGATAACTCTGAGGTAGAAAGATGGGTGGGAGTTTGATTGGGTCCCTGGGTTTTGTGTGGGTATATATCAGTTGGGGTTAGAGGAAGCTAGGAGGCAGCATGCTTACTTTGGTTGTTTGAACCCAAAGCACTGGGGCTTTGAGTGACCAGAAAGCATGTTTGTGGCTGCACTGGCATGGTAGTTCACCACTAAAATAAGTCCATTTGGGACTTAAAAGAAGCTGGTGTGACATTACTTTGTTGGAACGCATGTGATTTCTTTGACTCATTTACGTTATGGAATAGCTACCAGTTTGCATGCACCCCTCCCACCCACGGAGCCCACAACATACTGCTTGAACTCATCGGGCATCCTCTAGGGCTGGATGCAAAGGAGGAATGACCTTAGGTGGAGACTCTGGAATCTCCAGGAATTCCACCAGGTTTCTCCTGGTGATATCCTCCTCCACAGTCTGAATCGCCATGATAACCTGAAGCTGTTTCATGAGGAAGAAGAAAGAGGGGTCCTCAGGAGGATCTCGGAGTATGTTTAGAAGAGTCCTCACTCTCGGATGAAACAGTGGACCTGTTTGAGAATCAGACCAAGATCTTCCTCTTATCCTCATCATCGGGAGGATGAGATATAAACAGTATTCTTCTCTGACATCGACCTAGTCTGATGCAAGGCCAATGACAAGGACACAGACAATGCCCAAGGGGGCATAGAGTGCAGGGGCCAAACTGGCATCAACACAGAGGCAGCACCTCCGGTTGAAGGTGATGAAGTCCCAGGCTGGAGGATAAGCTGCTGGATGAGAGTCACGATAATAGAGGAAAGCACCATGTTTAGGTCAGCCGTAGGAGGAGGTAAAGCAGTTGTCACCGTTGGTGATGTGGCGGGGAAGAGACCCCTGCATCACTGAAGCAGCACCCACAGAAGCAGAGCTTCTCTGCCCAGCACAGGTAGACCTTACAGTAGTGGAGGTCACAGCAGCAGAGCTGGCATTAATGACCTGGGCAAACCTGAGGTCAACTGCCCTTCACCAGCCATAAAAAGAAAAAATTACTCATCTTAGTAATATTGTTTATTCCAAGGTGTCCATTAGCATCAGTAACTGATTGCAGTAAGCTGACCCTGTAGCACTGCTCTGGAGGTGGATCTATGAATATTCATAAATTGAATTGGCCAATATGAAAAGAGCAAGAGAGTGCTATCTGGAGTCTGCCCAGAGGACATCAGAATTTTTCAAAAGTGGAATAGAACATGCCCATGTTAGTGTGGACCAACAGGATCTAAAAATCATGCAACAGCATGAACAAGGAAAACAATCATTAAGAGACAGAAGCTTTGCTCAAAAAGCCTTCAAAAATTTCAGGAACAAATTGGCCACCATGAGGCACAGAGTCCTCTTCAGGTAGGGTTCCAGGGGAGGAAGGGTGGGATCTTATTGATGCTAAACAATGTCTTGGAAGAAACAATATTGCTAAGGTGAGCATTTTTTCTTCTCACCCCTGTGGTCCTTTAGCATCAGTAATTGATTGCAGACTAAAAAGCAGTGTAGTTGGGAGGCAGGTACAGAACCTATTTCCGAGAAGAGGCTCTATAGAACCACCCTGCAAAATTTGGCATCAGATCTGGATTGTACATCCAGGCAATAGTGCTTGTGAATGTGTACAGTCTTCCAAGTGGCTGCTTTATGACATCAAGTAAGGAATATCCCTTGCAGCTGCCACTGCTGCAGCAGTGCCCTGGTAGAGTGAGCACAGAGGCCCTCAGGGACTGTTTACCAGCCTTGTCATAGCAGAATCGAATGCAAAAAACTATCCAATAAGTGACAGTCCTGTTTGTGGCTGATCTTCCTCTACCTACCTACCTACCTTGGACTAACAGAGAAAGGATCACAGATTTCAGGTAGACGGTCACCTGGGGCCAGTGACCATCAATTGGCATGGTTCAGTTTGGCCACTACAACTAAATCATCCCATTTCAAGGCAAATATATGGGACTTCAGAGGAGCTGACTTTGATAAGATGGCTAATAGAGTTAAGCTAGCCCTGGCAAAAAGAAATACATGTGAGAGGTACATGCAAAGTGGGCAAGCATTAAGGATGCCATACTTGAAGCAACGTACTATTGTGTTAGAGAGAAAAGAAAGTGCAAAGAAGAAGAAAACCACTTTGGTTCTCAAAAAAGTAGCAGAAAAGGTCAGAGCCAAAAGGTTGGCCTTCAGGAAATATAAGGGAACACAGCGGAGTGAAGATAGGGAGAGATACCAAGCTTCCTAAGGAAGCAGGGAAGGCAGTAGGCAGACAAAGGCTCAAACTGAGGAAACACTAGCACAAACAGTAAAAGAAGGTGCAAAGACTTTCTATAAATACATTAGTGAAAGGAGAAAGTCCAGAGGGGTATTGCTAAGATAAGAGGAGATAAGGGGTGTAAGGAGGAGGACCATGTAAAAGCATCTATCCTAAATAGATACTTCTGCTCAGTATTTACTGAAGATAAGGTAGGGCAGGGCCCACAGCTCAGCACCATGGATACAGGGGGAGGAGGTGAGCACTAGTCCTTCACAAAAGAAAGGGTCCTACAAGAGCCTCGATAAGCTCAGGGTGGACAAGACAATGGGACCTGATGGCATACATCCCAGGGTACTAAAGGAGGTATGGTGGAACTAGCAAAGCCATTATCAGAACTGTTTAGTGAGTCTCTGAGCACAGGTGAGGTCCCAGAAGACGGGAGAAGGACTCATGTGATCCCGCCCACAAGAGTGGTAGCAGGGAGGAGGCAGGGAACTACAGACCAGTCAGTCTTACCTCAGTAGTGGGCAAGATTACGGAAACACTCCTTAAGGAAGGGATAGTGCAACACCTGGAATCCATAAGATCACAGGATCCAAGACAGCATGGGTTTACACAAGGAAGATCCTGTCAAACTAATCTCATAGATTTCTTTGACTGGGTAACCAGAGTGGTGGACCAAGGGAAGCAGTTGATGTCGCCTACCTTGACTTCAGCAGAGCTTTCATACTGTTCAACATAGAAGATTGATTAATAAGCTGGGTAGGCTCGGGTGGGTCGAAGTTGGTCAACTGGGTGGCAAACTGGTTGACGGGCAGAAAACAGAGAGTGGTGGTAAATGGTATACAGTCAGAAGAGATGCAAGTCACAAGTGAGGTACCTCAGGGTCCTGGGGCCAGTCCTCTTCAATATCTTCATAAGTGACATTGCAGATGGATTGGAGTGTAAGGTTTGTCTGTTTGCAGATGACATCAAGATCTGCAACAGAGTAGAGGATCCAGATGGGGTGGGCAGAATGAGAAGAGATCTGGATAAACTAGCAAAATGGTCGGAAGAGTAGCAACTGGGGTTTAATGCAAAGAAGCAAGATCATGCACATAGGGAAGAGAAACCCGAAGCCACCTATAGGCTGGGAGGAAGTTGCTGGCAGTCAAGGGAAGAAAGAGACTTGGGCATCATTATCACCGATGACCTGAAATCATCCAAGCAGACCACTAAAGCAGTAGGTAAGGCTAGGGAGATGTTGGGGTGTATTAGTAGGGGTATCACAAGTCAGAAGAGGGAGGTAATAACCTCTTTACAAGACATTGGTTAGGCCCCATCTGAGTACTGCGTGTAGCACTGGAGGCCACACTCTTCACAAGGACATTAACCAAACTGAGGCAGTCCAGAGAAGGGCAGCCAAAATGGTGCAGGGACTGCATCAGAAAACATATGAGGACAGATTAACGGAGCTCAATATGTATACCCTAGAGCAAAGGAGGGAGAGAAAGGTGATATGATCGAAACATTCAAACACCTTAAGAGCATTAACAAGGTGAAAGAGTCTAACATGTTTCAATATAAGAAAAATAGCAGGACAAGAGGACATAGCATGAGATTAGGGGAGGCCGATTAAGGGGTAATGTGAGGAAGTTATTTTTCACAGAAAGGGTGGTGGATGCATGGAACGGCCTACCTCAGGAAGTGGTGGACATGAATACAGTGCATGGCTTCAAACAGGCATGGGATAGGCATAAGGAAGCAATACAGATGAGTATGAATAGATAGACTATTGACGGACAAGGCCGATGGCACATTTATAAGGTAGAAAAGAAATTGGCAGACTGGATGGGCTTGCAGTTCTTATCTGCCATCAGCTTCTATGTTTCTATGTTTCTACCTCCCCATGGTGAGGAAGCTGGGTAGTAGAGCCCTGAACTGCTTGGTGTACTCCAAGTAGTAGAATAGGGCTCTTTTAACATCAGACTATGGCGTCTCTGCTCTCCAGGAGTGAATTTTTCAGTTAAGAAAACAGGAAGAGTGATAGACTGATAAAGGTGGAATTCAGAGACCACCTTGGGCAGGAATTTCTTGTTTAGTCTAAGCTCTACCTTGTCCCTCTGAAGGATAATGCAGTTGGGCTCTGTGCAGAGTGCTTGCAACTCTGAAATTCTTCTGGCAGACTTAATGGCCATGAGGAAGACTGTCTTTCAAGTGACATATTTCAGATGGGCCAGAGCCATGGGCTCAAAAGATGGCTCCATTAGGTGGGCTATGCACAGGTTGTTGTCCCAAGGAAGAATGGGTTCCCTGACTGGCGCTGAAAATGGAGAAGGCCTTTGAAGAACTTTTTAAAACAGATAGAGAAATGATCAGCTGCTTCTTGCCTATGGACAGATTAGCAGAAATTGCAGCTAGGTGTAGCTTCAAGGATGAGGCCTTGAGGCCTGAGGCCTGTAAGTGAGCCAATAGTTTAGAATACTGGGGAATGATGCTTTAAGAGGATTGAAATGCTTCTCCTTGCACCAGAAAGAATATATTTTCCACTTGGCTGAATAAGTTTTCTTAGTACTAGGTTTCTTAACCAATCTCAAGATTTTAAGGACCTGTTCTGAATACTGGGGTTCTGAAACTCTTTTAACTCTTCAAAAGCCAGGCTTGAGGTGAAGAGACTGTAGATTGGGATAAGTCACCCCTGTCTGAGGGAGAGTCAGAAGGCAGTGAGAGAGGAAATCTGATTGGCTTGTTGGAAGACAGGGCTAGCAGGAGGGAGCACCATGACTGCCTTGGCCAGTCTGGTGCGATCAGGATCATAGTTGCAGGCTGGGATTTCAGTTTCAGTAGCACCCTGTGGATCAGAAGAAAGGAGGGAGGAAAGGACAGAGAAACTTCCTGACCAGTCCAGGGCTTGGGGTCTGTAGGAAGAGTCCCCAGAGCTGGAGGCCTGCAGCAGTACAGAGGAAACTGATGGTTGAAGTGGAGGCAAACAGATCTATTTCTGGTGTCTCATCTTCTGAAGACTGTGGCAAGGACCTGTTTGTTCAAAGCCCATTCACGGTGGCCTTGGTTGATTCAACTCAGGGCATCCCGCCAAGATATTGTCCTTGCCCAGGAGGTGCATGGCCGAAAGGCTGATGTCGAGAGAATAGGCCAGAGACCAGATTCTTATTGCTTCTGCACAGAGTTCTGAGGACCTTGTGCCACCCTGCTTGTTTATGTAAAACATTGCAGTGGTGTTGTCCATTCTGATTTGCACTGAATGGCCTTTTAGCTGCAGGGCGAAGGATTTCAGAGCCAGGAAGATAGCCCTAAGCTTCAGAAGGTTGATGTGGCTTGCTGACTCATTGGGAGTCCAAATGTCACTGACAGAAAGGTTTTCAGATGAGCTCCCAGTCTAGGAGGTTAATGACTTTTGTAGGAGAAGACAGTTGGAAGGAAACTCCCATTGACAGATTGGAAGGATTCTTCCACCAGTCCAAAGCTGGAAGATGTTTTTTGTGACTAGAACCAGCTTGGGCAGAGAATGTCTTTTGGGACCAGTGAGATGGAAGGTGATACTATATGTCCCTCATTTGGAACCTGATTCCTCGAACAACTGCTGTCATGGATGCCACGTGCCATAGGAACTTTAGAAAATGTCTGACAGGCCTGGGCTGATACTGGGCAAAGGAGTTTGCCAGAGCCAGGAAGGTTTGTATCCTTTCCACAGGTAGGAAAGCCCTGCTTTGTTGGGTATCCAGCTCTGCCCCCAAAAAGTGAGGGTCTGAGTTGGAGTCAGGTGGGACTTCTCTGTGTTGATGAGGAACCCGGAGACTGCAGAGCTGTCTTTGTAATGGTGAGGGCCTCTTGCACCTGCAGAGGAGTCTTGCCCACTTGGAGCCAGTTGTCGAGAACTGAAATGCCCTGCTTTCTGAGATAAGCTGCCACCATAGCCATGCACTTGGTGAATACCATTGAGGCTGAAGAAAGGCCGAATGGCATAGCTGCAAACTGGTAGTGTCCTGATGGCAGCCTGAACCTCAGGAATTTCTGTGGGACTGCCTTATTAAGATATGAAAGTAGGTGTCCTTTAGCTTCAGGGAGACTAGCCAGTCCCTTTTTGAAGAGAGTGGATCACCATTGTGAGAGTGATCATTTGACCTTTGGTTTGAGTAAGTGCCTGTTCAGATGCCTGAGGTTGAGGATAGGTCATTACTCCCCATTTTTCTTCTTTGCTAGGAAGTATCTGGAATAGAGACCTCTGCCCCTGTGTGAAAGGGAACTTTCTCTATTGCTTTTGCTGAGAGCAGTTTTGACTTCCAGCTCCAAAGAAGTTTCTCTTTAGGAGACTGGGGTTTGACATAAATGGATCCCTGAGAGATGGACATTTTTGAACTGAAGGGAGAGACCCTTTTCCACTACCTCCAGCACCCACTTGTATGAGGTTATGAGGGTCCAAAATTGGAGGTGGGAGGGCCTCCCCTACCAGTAGAAGGGAGGTGACCTGGACACTGGAATCAGGGCTTAGTCTGTTAGGCAGGAGCAGGGTGGAGGTACCCTCCTTTGTCCTCTTCTGCCTCTTCCTCTGAAAATAGTCTGGCATAGGATATGGAAAGAAGAGTCTGGGGAAGCAACCCCTACCCGGCCCCTTGCCCCATGCTCTTTGGTTACTAGCAGGCTTACCTCTGGCTGTATTGCTTTGGTAGGCTGTTTTGTATTCATCTACTTTTCATGTAGGCCTCAGTTCTGTCACCAAAGAGAGAATTCTGGTCACAGGGAAAATCCATGGCTTTGGACTGAGTGACTGTGACAGACTGGTTTTCCTAAGCCAGGTGAAGCACCTAAGGGAGATGGCCAGGGCCATAACCATAGAGTCTGCATCATTATTATCTGCTGCTATGTGGAACTGGAACTTGGTATTTTGCAGGGCATTCTTTGCTGTTTCCATAATGTCTTGAACCATTATGTCTGGATTGTGCTAGGCAATGGCTATAATAGAACTCAGAGGCCCTTCTGATACGTGGCCATATAGGCCATTTAAGAAGAAAGGTGCAGCAGGAGAGATGCTGAAGTATATGCCTTCTTAACCATGAAGTCCAGACATCTAGGCTCTTTCTCAGGGGCTGTGAAGAGAGAGGGTGAGACATTAGCCTTGTCGTAAGCAGCCTACTGTACAACCCCTATCGTGACTGTGGTGTACATACAGAAAATCAGTAACAAGTCTAGAAAACTGTTATTTCTTATCTCTCTTTTACCTACTACAGAGGGTGGGAGTCTGGAGGAGCTTCATGGTATTCTTTTAAAGCCCTATACATAGGGAGAAAATTTTCTTTGGGAGGAGGCCCATCATGTCCCTGTAGTCCTCATCCTCCTCTTCATCCTGAATGGACTCCTGTGAGGAGATCCAGGGTATCCACCATATGCTGTAGGAATGTTAACATAGAGGAAGCATCCTCCTGGTCACTAGAGGAAGCTCCAAAATTAGGGTCAGTGGAAATATCAGGTTCTAAGGGAGTTCCCCTGCATCATCATTATCTGGCCCATAATAGTCCTCATCCACTCATGTAAAGGAACCTGCATCTGAGAGAACTGTACTGGGAGGCACACTAGCAGGGGCATGGGGTTGAAACATGGATCCCATGCTCTGCAGATTTTAGTACAAATGCCAGGCTTTAGCCATTTCTTCTACTGAGGTCAACTCCTCCAGGTATATCAGTGGAATTTTGACCCTGCGGCTTTATATTTTCAGTTTCTCTTTATGTTTTTGCCCACTGATGACTCTCCGTGAGATGTAAGAGTGGCAGTGGTATGTTTTTCTTATGAAGCTTCTTTGCAGGCACTTCATCAGTAGCCTGATCAGGTTTCTCCTGGTAACCAGCATTTCATCAGTGCGCTTGGTAGCTTAGGTTTGTTAGGTGCTTCATCAGCACCTTTGCTGCCATTTTTTTGGAGGGTAACACTTAATCAGTGCCTTTATTATTGTTCTGTTTAGGTCTGGTAGGCATTTCATCAGCAACTTTACTAGAAGAACTTTTAGGTTTAGTGGTACTTGTCAGTATCCTTACTCTTAACAAGCCCCTCATCGGATCCCTGGCAGCCATCATCCTTAATCTTTTAGCTCTGCTCCTAAGTGTTTTCGAGCAGAACTTTGAACAAAGAATACAAAATAAACTTGACCTAAGCACGGTAAATAGGTCATGGGTGTCAGCTTTAGCCACTACCCTGTGGCACTTCACACGGTTTAAAACCTGTGGGTCCAGTTCTCTTTTAGGCTGTTCTGAAATGCCAATAGGTCAGAATGCTGAAAATGATGGTTCCCAAGAGGAAGATTTAAATTCTAATGGTGGGTTCCCTCAAGTTAAGAACTGCAGTTAAAAATAACAATAGTCACTAAGAAAACCTAAGGAAATAGTGGTACCCAATGAAAAAGGAACCATTATTGATTTAAAATAAAGAACCATCGAAAACAGAAGACGTTGTAAATTTACCTCAGATAACTGAATAGGAGAACTGCAGGAAAAGAGGAAAAAGCGTGATTTCTGGGAACCGAATGGGAATCGCTACAAATTCAAAACTAATGGAAAAATAAATAATACTCACAGAGCAGCACAAGTATAACTTTTTTAAAGGTAAAAGTGTTTTTCTCTAGAAGAGAGAGACACCACAGAGGCAGTGTTTCTCAGTCATCAGACAAAAATTCTGATGCCCTCTGAGCAAACTCCATACAGCACACTCTCCTGCTCTTTTCCTATTGGCCAGTTCAATTTATGAATATTCATGGCTCCACCTCCAGGACAGTGCTACAGGGTCAGCTTACTGCAATCAGTTACTGATGCTAAATGACAACTTGGAAGAAACAATATTACCAAGGCTGATGGAACTCACTGCTGGGGTCGGCTGGAGGAAGCAAAGGCCTGGGTGGCGGAGAGGACAACAGTGAAACTGTCAACAGCACTATCCTGGAGGAAGAAGTACAAGCTATCAGGGACTGAAGTACCCCCTGGGGAATAGATTTGCCACGCTCCTTGTGTCACAAATGCACTCCGGGGTCAGACCTCTGCTCCCTCAGTGCCCAACCTCGAAGTGCAATATTTGAACAGGAGACAAACAGAGAAACCCTCCTGTCTGTTTTGGGTCTGAGCAACTACAGTCTCACATCCTGGGGTCAACTATGAACTCTTTTCACTAGCACACCCAGGTAACAGGTACAAATATCACATCCTCTTTTGGGAAAGCTGTGCAATACTTAACCTAGCGGGACACAATCTGGTTCACAGTCCTCCATCTGACATAATTGAGACCTAGGTATGTCCTTACCTTGCTGCATATGATGACACACTATAAGCCCTTTAACAGTTTATGTCAGAATTATCAACACTGTCCCAGCATTCACACTCAAAATGAGAAATGTCTCAGGCAGGATTTTAAGGAAAACAAAGTTTACTAAAATTAAAAATAGTAAATAAAAACAAAACACAGAACATATAACATTAATGGTATAGTCAGAAAAATAGACAATTTACACAAACCGCCTTATACTGAGTAGCTAATCCTACCCTAGTTTCAGTTGGTAAATAGGGGTGCTGAAATTATCTAATTTAGGTAGAAGTGCTTCTTAAGTTCAAAACACAAGTGTGTTAAGTCTTGCAAAGTTGGAACAAGTGTGTTCTTTCAGGAGTCCAAAGTAGAAGTGATTCTGTCCTTTCAGCGGCTTAATAATAGAGGCCAAAATATCCCTCCCATCCTGTGATGTCACAGCTCTGGGCTGTTGGCATGAGGTCACTCTTAGTGTTGTAATTAATTGATCAGTCACATGCCCCTGCACATTGCTAAACATTCCAATTAAAATATATATATATGTTCTTCCTAATTAGTGATGCTTCATAATAGGTCAGAGTTACTCCATTCGATGTTTCAGAAAAACATCCTGACAAACACATCTCTTAGCTGTGTGGATTTTCAGGTCTCTGTCAGAACTGGCTTCCTCCTGATGTCTTAAAATGTAATATTTTATGACCAGTTTCCTAGATTCAAAGCAGTACCTGTTTTAACCTGTTTTTATAGCAGCTACAGGAAGTTTTGCAACAATGTGTCAACACAGAAAGGCAACTAGTTATTTAGCTCCGCAAGCAACTGCTTTGGGGTCAAAAGGTCAGGCCCTTTAAAAGCTAGTCTTCCAGATGGGCCTGCTGACCTTGCATGCTCATAAGCAGAAATTCAAAACATATATTTATAACAAAATTATATATACATAACTAGTAGATGGTTATCCTGTCACACCTCTCTCTCCTAGACTGAAATTGGGATCCATTCCTTATACGGATGAGTTCTCCAGATTCAGTTCACTGCTCTAACTGTCAGGATAACCCATCTGTATTTGCTTTTGCTGCCCCTGCCCTGTGAGTGACAGTCATGTTGTATCCCTGTAAGGCAAGGCTCCATCTTAAAAGCCTACTGTTCGTTTTACCTATTTGTACCGAACCAAACCAGGGGTAATGATCTGTTTGTACCTCAAAGTGCCACCCTATAGGTATTGCTCCAATTTCTTTAGTGCCCACACCATTGCAAGACATTCTTTCTCCACTGTGGAATAAGCCTGCTCCCTGGGAAGTAATTTCTTACTGAGGTACACTTTTGGTTGACCTTTTCCTTGGTTAGAAGTCTGGCTAAGTACTGCTCTAATACCCACATCTGAAGCATCTGTCTGGATTACAAATGGTTTACTGTAGTCTGGACTGGCTAATACAGGAGCACCACACAATGCCTCCTTTAGCCATTTAAAGGCTGTTTACAGGCTGGTTCCCATTTACCTCTTTAGGCATTCTTTTCTTTAACAGGCCAGATAGGGAGCTGCCTGGACATTGTAGTTTGATACAAATTTCTATAGTACCCTGAGGTCCCTAGAAAATGCCAAACCTGCTTCTGTGTTTCAGGACCTGGGCAATGCCTCGATTGCCTCAATCTTTGCTTGATTAAGCTGGAGATGTCCCTCTCTACTACATGCCCTAGATATATTACTCAGCCATGGCCACCTGGCACTTTTCAGCTTTTACAGTGAGCCCAACCTCTGTGTCCTGCCCAGCACTTCCTTAAGGTGTTACAGGTGTTCCTTGCAGCTGCCATTGAAGATGGCAATATCATCTAGGTACACCATGGCATACTCTTCAGTACCATGTAATACCTGGTTCACCAACCTTTGGAAGGTGGCAGGGCATTCTTCATTCTGAAAGGTATTACCTAAACTCAGATAACCCTATCAGAGTGATGAAGGCCGGCCTCTCCCAGCTCTGGCAGTTAACCCCACCTGCAAATACCATTTCTTCAGGTCAGTAGTGGTAAGGTATGTCACTCCTCCCAAATTGTTCAGTAGTTCATCTGTCCGTGGCATTGGGTGGGTGTCCGACTTCAGTGACTGCGTTGAGTCCACAATACTCCACACAAGATCAGTAGAGCCATCTGGCTTGGGCATGAGTACTATGGGTGAGGCCCATGGGCTGTGAGATTTCTGGATTACTCCTAAAACCAGCATTTCCTCCACTTCCATCCTAATGTCCTTTTGGGTGGCTCTGACACCAATATGCTATTCCAGTATGGCACTTGCATCCCCATATCTACATTGTGTGTTGCTAAGGGGTTAGTCCTGGCTTAATATTCAGCAATGGGGCAAAGTCTGATAAAACCTCCCTTACTTCCTGGATCTGGTCTGGGGTCAACTGGGGTGACATTTTGATTGCCTCCACAGAGGACTTCACTTGCTTTCTTCCAGCAAGTCCAGAAGAGTCTTCTTCATCCATCCCTCCCCAGAACTATACACTGCAAGACCATGTCAGCCCTATTTGCATATGGCTTCATCATCTTGATATGGTACATCCTTTGGGTATGTCTCCTGTCAGGCAGTTCTACAATGTAATTTACATCATTCACTTGTCTGACTTCTTTGTACGGTCCTGCCCACTTGGCCTGCAGCTTATCTTTCTGGACTGGGATTAGGACCATCACCTCCTGACCCACAGTGTATGAGGCGAGCTCTGGCTCCTGCGGTCATACCATACCTTTTGCTTCCTCTGTGCAGCAGTCAGATTGCTCTGGGCTGTCCCCATAAGCTCCCTCAGCTTTTCCCTAAACTTAAGGTCATAGTCCACTCTGGAGTCCCCTGGGCAGCATGCTTGCCTTCCCAGTCCTCCCATATCAAGTCTAGGGCCCACACACCCTGCATCCACACAAGTGCTAGAAGGGGAAAACTCTATCGACTCTTGAGGCACCTCCTGTATGCAAAAACAGGTGGAGAGGTATTTCTCCCAGTCCCTCCCATGCAGTTCAGCAAACCTTGGGTCATCAATTTAAGGATACCATTAACCCTTTCACAAGCCCACTGGCTTGTGGTTGATAAGGTGCAGTGGGTCTCTGCACCACCCCACACTTCTCCTACAAATATTTCATCAGGTCCACAAGAAGGACCCCCCGATTGGTGATAACCTCCTGTGGGAACTCAACATGGGAGAAAATCCTAGCAAGGCATCTAGCACTTTGTCTGTCCTCAGTAAGGATAGGGCAACTGCCTCTGGGTACCAGGTGGCATAATCCACCACTGTTAGGATAAACCTTTTCCTGGAGGAGCTGGGAGTATTCAAAGGCCCCACAATATCCATTGCTTCCTCTGGATTGGCTTCTCCACTATGGGCAAGAGAATTAGGGTGGCTTGGGTTTTACTACCCACCTTCCCTATTTCTTGGCACTGGTGACAAGACCTGCAATATTCTTTCACCTGCTAGGTGAAGTTGGGCCAATAGAAATTCTGAGCCATTCATTGCATAGTGCTTGTGATTCCCAGATGTCCAAACAAGGGATATTTATTTATTTATTTATTGTTGTGATCTCAGATTAACACCTTTGAGAACAAGCTCATTACATAGGTTCCACATCAGATTACATATCATGAGCAATCTTGAGCAACTGCTCATGGTACCCCTGGAGAACGCGACAAGCTGTCTGCCCATCACCCCTTCCACTGTCCTTCGTCTTGTGTATACAGCAGTCCATTGTCCCAGTACACTTATGTCTCCTGTCACCTCCCTGTCTCCCATCAGATTCTGCCCAGACCCTCAGCCTCTGAAACTAGGGTCATTTTTCTGAGAAGCTGAAAAATCTTTACACATTTTCAAGGCATGGGACAGGTCTCCTCCAGTTCCTAAACTAGGCTCCTAACTCTAGCATCAGGGCATTCAGGATCACTGCCATCCGTAGCCCTCTGACCACTGGTTCCCTCCTCCTCAGGTAACCATCTATAGCTGTTTTGTTAACTGCTACCGGAAATTTCTACCCCTCTTTCACTATTCTCCATATCAGGAGACACAGGCTGGGGAACTAGCCTCCCAGTGTTTTCCACAGGGGCTTCTATGAGGTCCAGGGAACCAGATTGCCTTTGCTGCCTGACTGCGGATAACTGCACACACTCCCTTTTGGAGATTGTTCCCTATAATCACATCCATGGCAAGATTTTCTGCCACTGCAACTTTTGCACAGTCTCCTGTCTCACCCCAGTCCAGGAGAACACTAGCAAGTGGAAGAGTTTTTTCTCTCCCAGTGAATCCCATACTGTAACAAACCCGATTAGGTATAAGCTGGTCAAGGCTCAACCAAATCCCCTTTTACCAAAGTGAGGGAAGCCCTGTGTCCCCCTTAACTTAGGGTTGCACCCCATTCACAGTAACTGTTTGTATCTGCTCCCTCATGTTTCTGGCATGCTTTCAGGATGACACAAAATCCACTTCCTTCCAGAACCACTTTGTGCACTCTGTGCCTTTTTAGGACACTGTCTTGCAATATGCCCAGGTTGTTTTCAAAACCAGCAATCATTTCTTTTATCAGGCAAATCCTTTCTTTGTAACCTGGGACTGCCCACTTTCTGGGGAGGCAGTGAGGTTTAGCTGCCCTGAGGCATGTATCGCTTTCTGCACTGCCACCCCGCCTCCCTTTCAGAGCAGGCCTGCTCCTGGCATAGTGGTCAGAGGCTCGGCAGCCTCCTGCACTATTTTTGGATCTTGGCCTCTAGCCAGGTTTTCAGCTCTGGTGGGCAAGTCCAAAGAACTACTCAAAAGTACCACATCCTCAATTTCTCTACAGAGCCTGCTTTATCCCCTTCCACCAATGTTTCAAAAACTGGCGTTGTTTTGTGGCTAGCTCCTCATAGCTCATGTCAGGGCTTCTCCTGAGATTACGGAACTTAACTCTGTATGCTTCAGCTGTCAAGTCATACTTTTTAACAATACAGCTTTAAGTTTGCCATAAACATTACTGTCCGGATTGTCCATTTGACCCACTGCATCATGGGCTTACCAGAAAACAGTGGAAAAAGCTGGAAGCTCCAGGACTCTCTGGGAATTTTTGCTGAATGATTTCCTTTTCAAATGAATTAAAATGCATCCATATCTTCTCCTCTTTAAATTCAGCTATCAATTTAGAATTTAACCTTAAGCTAGTCCTGGGTCCCAGGTTCACTCATGCCACTTACCTGCTCTGGCGCTGGTCTTTGGACTTGTAGCTTCTCCAGCTCAATTTCATCTGACACTCTCTTTTTCTCTCTTGGCCTCTTTCTGAGCTGTCTCTCTTTTCCTCTGCTTCTCGCTGCTCTCGCTTCTCCTCTCTCTCTCCATCTCCAGCTTCCTCTGTTCAAACTCCTTCTGTTGCTGGGCTTCAAGCCTTTTCTGTTTGAATTCCAGCTCCATTCTCCTCAACTCTATCTGCAGCCTGATCACTTCTGGCTCCTGCATGGTGTTGACCTACCCCTGCTGCTGTGGCTCTCGGTTCATACTGGTCCTCTGTCCTCTCCCTGGGACTGGCCCCCTCACACCCAAGGTCTGGTCCATTCCAGTCACCGGCTGCATTCGAAGTCTTAGGCAGTCACTTGTGCATCGGCTGCCACAAGAGCCTCCATGTGGTGCTGTTTATTTTGCCCTCGCAATGGACTCCTCTTTTCTGGCACAACTGCCTCAGGTATTCTCGGTGTTCTCTTTTCTGTGGGTGGGAAGCCATCTTCTTCCATAATCTATAGTTACACTAGCTTGCACCGAAGAAAAAATAAAACTGGTAGGGAACTTTGACTGTAAATACTATGATATATTTTTTTTTTTAATCACTGCCTTGCTTTGTGTGCACCGTTACAGTTTATCAATTCAACACAGACTGTTAATGCTTGTGTCACCAAATAATTGCACAGTATGCTAACAATCTTTCTTATCTGCAGCACTGCAAACCAAATCATTTAGATTGCACCACTGCCAACCAGATCTCAGTTCAGAAACGCACTCTGAGGGTCAGACCCTTGGCTCCTACAGTGCCCAACCTCAAAGTGCAATATTTGAACAGGGAAACCCCTGTCTGTTTTGGATCTTGGGGTCAAATAGGAACCTTTTTTGCTAACACGCCCAGGTAAGAGGTCCACATATCACACCCTCTTGGGAAAGCAGTGCAATACTTGACCCAGCAGGCACACAGCCTGGTTCACAATCCCTCTTCTGACTCAATTGAGACCTGGGTATGAAACATAGAAGTTGATGGCAGATAAGGACCGCTAGGCCCATCCAGTCTGCCCATTTCTTTTTCTACCTTATGAATGTGCCATCTACCTTTGCTCTGTCAATGGCCTATCTATTCATACTCATTTGTACTGCTCCCTTATGCCTATCCCATGCCTGTTTGAAGCTCTGCACTGTATTCATACCACCACTTCCTGAGGAAGGCCGTGCCATGCATCCACCACCTTTTCTGTGAAAAGAACTTCCTCACATCACCTCTTAATTGGCCTCCTTCTAATCTCATGCTGTGTCCTCTTGTCCTGCTATTTTTCTCTATATTGAAACATGTTAGACTCTTTCACCTTGTTAATGCCCTTAAGGTGTTTGAAATGTTTCGATCATATCACCTCTCTCCTCCTCCCTTGCTCTAGGGTACATAGATACATAGACAGTGTCGGCAGATAAGGGCCCTATGGCCCACCCAGTCTGCCCATTTGAGTTTGTAAGTTCAGTTTATGTTTCCTGAAGTCTGTTGCCCCATACCCCCTGACCTCCAGAATTCCTTTTATGTCTATCCTATGCATTCTTAAATCCTGTGATTATTTCAGCCCCCACCACTTCCTCTGGCAGGGTGTTCCACTTGTCCACCACCCATTCTGTGAAGAAATTCTTCCTCATGTTTCCTCTGAATCGTCCTCCCTCCTACTTCATCCCATGCCTCTAGTCCTGGAACATCTTTTCGCTTAAAATAGTGTATTCCTGCACCCTGTTCCTCCCTGTAAGATACTTGTGTCTCTATCATATCCCCTCTCTCTCCTTCCTCTCCTCCAGGGAGTACATGTTCAGTTCCTTCAACCTGTCTTCATAGGACTTGTGATGCAATCCATGCACCATTTTGTTGCCCTCCTCTGAACCTTCTCCACCCTGTCTATGTCCTCATGTAGGTATGGTCTCCAGAACTGTACACTGTACTCCAGGTGGGGCCTCACTAGAGTCTTGTATAGCGGAATTATGACCTCTCTTTTCCTGCTGGTGATTCCCCTGCCTATACATCCCAGCATCCTATTTGCTTTACCTGCTGCCTTGTCACACTGTTTCCCTACCTTGAGGTCATCAGAGATGATAACCCAAGATCCCTTTCCTGCTTGGTGCATGCTATATCCTCACCCCCAACTGATATATTATGCCAGGTTTTTGTGCCCCATATGCATTATCTTGCACTTCTTTGCATTGAATTTCAACTGCCAAACCCTGACCATTCTTCAAGTTTCTGCAGGTCCCTTTTCATTCTTTCTACACCTCTGGTGTGTCTACTCTGTTACAGAGCTTTGTGTCATCAGCGAACAGTGAAATTCTGCCTTCTAGGTCCGCAATGTCACTGATGAAGATGTTGAATAGGACCGGTCCCAGCACTGATCCCTGTGGTACCACTGGTCACTCTTCCCTCTGTGGAGTGACAGCCATTTACCACCACCTCTGTGTCCTGTCACCCAGCCAGTTACCTACCCACCACACTACTGTCCTGCCCACACCCATATTCCCCAGTTTGTGTAATAGTCTTCTATGTGGCACAGTGTCAGAGGCCTTGCTGAAGTCCAAGATAGGCCATGTCCACTGCCCTCCCCTGATCCACCTCCTAGTCACCCAGTCAAAAATTAAACGAGGTTGGTCTGACATGACCTCCCCTGGTGAAACCATGCTGCCTTGGGTCCTGTAGTCCATTGACAACCAGATGTTCCACCAATCTCTCCTTCAGTGGTGCTTCCATGATCTTCCCCACTACCGGTGAGGCTGACTGGTCTGACTGGTCTGTAGTTCCTGCTTCCTCTTTGTTCCTTTTGTTGGGTACACATACTGAGCTCCAATAATCTGTCCTCATATGTTTTCTGGATGCAGTCCCTGCACAATTGTGGTTTGCTTTCTCAGGACTGCCTCAGTTTGGTTAATGTCCTTGTGAAGGTGTGGCCTCAGTACTGCGCAGTACTCCAGTTGAAGCCTAACCAGTGTCTTGTTAAGAGGGATTATACTTCCTCTTACGACTTGTGATCCCTCTACTAACACACCCCAACATCCCCCTAGCCTTACCTACTGCATTAGTGGTCTGCTTGGATGATTTCAGGTCATCTGTGATGATGATGATGCTCAAGTCTCTTTCTTCCCTTGTGACTGACAGCAACTCCTCCCAGCCTATAGGTGGCTTCAGGGTTTCTCTTCTTCTATGTGTATGATCTTGCACTTCTTTGCATTAAACCCCAGTTGCCACTCTTCCAACCATTTTGCCAGTTTATCCAGATCTCTTCTCATTCTGCCTACCCCATCTGGATCATCTACTCTGTTGCAGATCTTGGTGTCATCTGCAAACAGACAAACTTACCCTCCAGTCCATCTGCAATGTCACTGATGAAGATATTGAAGGGACTGGCCACAGAATCCATCCCTGAGGTACCCCACTTGTGATTTGCATCTCTTCTGACTGTATACCCTGCTTTACCACCACTCTCTGTTTTCTTCCCATCAACCAGTTTGCCTCCCAGTTGACCAACTTCTGACCCACCCCAAGTCTGCCCAGCTTATTAATCAATCTTCTATGTGGAACAGTATCAAAGCTTTGCTGAATTCAAAGTAGGTGACATCAACTTCTCCCCTTGGTCCACCACTCTGGTTACCCAGTCAAAGAAATATATGAGATTAGTTTGACAGGACCTTCCTGTTGTAAATACATGCTGTCTTGGATCCTGTGCTGATATGGATTCCAGGTGTTGCACTATCCTTTCCTTAAGGAGTGCCTCCATAATCATGCCCACTACTGAGGTAAGACTGACTGGTCGGTAGTTCCCTGCCTCCTCCCTCTTGCCCACTACTGAGGGTAAGACTGACTGGTCTGTAGTTCCCTGCCTCTGTCCTTACCTTGATGCATGGTGACATACTATAAGCACTTGACCAGTTAAATCTGAATTATCAACACTGTCCCAGCATTCACATCAAATGAGAAAATGTCTCAGGAAGGATTTTAAGGAAAACAAAGTTTACTAAAATTAAAAATAGTAAATAAAATACAAAACACTGAACATATAACATTAATGGTATATTCAGAACAATAAATGGACAATTGTACACAAACTGTCTTATACTGAGTAGCTAATCATACCCCAGTTTCAGTTGGTAAGTGGTGGTGCTGAAATTACCTAATTTAGGTAGAGGTGCTTCTTAAGTCCAGTACACATGAGTGTTAAGTCTTTACAAAGCTGGAACAAGAGTGTGTTCTTTCAGGAGTCCAAAGTAGGAAATTATTCTGTCCTTTCAGCTGGCTTGATAATAGAGGCCAAAATGTTCTTCCCATCCTGTGGTGTCACAGCTCTGGGCTGTTGGCATGAGGTCACTCTAGTCCTGAAATTAATTGATTAGTCACATGCCTCTGCACACTGCTAAACATTCCAATTAGATATATGTATGTATATGTGTGTGTGTGTGTGTGTGTATATATTGTGTGTGTGTGTGTGTGTGTGTGTGTGTGTGTATATATATAAATATATAAATATATATATATATATATATATATATTTTCTTCCTAATTAGTGATGCTTTATGATAGGTCAGAGTTACCCCTTTGATGTTTCAGAAAAATATACTGACAAACGCATCTCTTAGCTGTGTGGATTTCACAGGTTTCTATCAGAACTGGCTTCCTCCTGATGTCATAAAATGCAGTATTTTGTGACTGGTTTCCTAGGTTCAGAGTGGTTCCATGTCATTATAGTGATCGAGGAACAGCGATCGCTATTATAGCAAGTGCACATTGCTGAAAATAATGTCGGGATGCGCACTGCAGCATTCTGAAAACAGCACCCAAAACCTACAGGTCTTGTTTTTAATGTGGGGGCTACACCTGCACCCCCACACACCCCTATTTATAGATTTTCAACTCCGGGGGTGCATGTTGGGGGACAAAACTTGGAGCAATACATGCCACCAGGCAGCAAAAAGCATGCAGTTGGACTGGAGACCCAGTACCCCACCTCCCAAGCCGACCACCCTCCCCTGATGCCAGCAATTTGGCTTGGCAGCTGCTTTCTGCAATCCCTCCCACATGCCATCCCTCCCTGTGTCTCTCCCCGAGCACTTGTGTATACCTGTGTGTTCCTGTTGCCATTTTTGCTAACCCCAGTATCCGGTCACCCTCCTCCACAGGTAGCCGTGATCACAGTCGCCAGACTGAGTCACTGTTTTCTAGGTGTTAAATCTTGGTCACTATGGTCACAGACTACTGTTCAAAGCAGTAGCTGTTTAAACCTGTTTTTTATGTTGGCTTGCACACTTGCACAAGCAACTTCTTATGCTAGTAGTACATTTCAGAGGTGTGTCAGTGTGGGTGAATGCAGGACACGCTTTTGTAGGTGCGCCCTCATTTCCCTATAAGCCAGCATGCTAGCACTGACACAAGCATTATGTAAAGTAGACACAACTTGTAAGAAAAGTGCAACAGCAATCAGAGACAAGCTCATCAAGCAGAGGCACAGATAACACACCTCCTGATGTGCCTTTCCTTGTGAAACATCTACACAAACATGATGGTGGTGATTGTCACCACACAATCCCCAGGAAGCTGACTTGGGGGCTGCCCAATGCCCCTGTCAGCATATCCAACACCCCCAGACTGTGTTCACACTGGGAGCCCACCTCAGTGTGCCTCCATTTAAGGAAAGCCAACCACATCGGCATGTTCCTGCCCCCACTCCACCCCATTGGGTGGAACACTGGGAGCCCACCCCCAAGTGGCCAACATCTCCCCCAAAGTCATGGGGCACACTGAGAGCCCACTCCAGTGTGCTCAACATTTCTTTGTTTCACCTGTAAGAAAGAAAACCATCTGCAGTGTTCTTTTTTTTCTGTCCCTGAAATAAAGAAAATGGTCCTCACTGTCGGTGGTGCCCTCCCCAACATGCACCCACCCTCTGCACACCCCCACCTCCCCCACACACCCTCACTCCCATATTTACCTCCAGATGTCAGCGCTGCAATCTTTGGTGGAGCAGGAACACGTTGCACTCTTCAAAGCCGACCTGAACTGAAGAAATGCCAGTAAGCTGTATAATGGCATAAATGGGGGTCAACTTAAGTGGATGACTCAGCCATTTTTTTCTTTTGCTCCAAATTTTGAACATGGAGTTCTTGGGCTCACTCATGAACACATGCACTGTCATTTTGTTATTCGTCCCGAAGGTCATTTTGCAGTCACTGCATAGAATCACCTTTTGGGATGGATTATCAAAAATGACAGTGCTACTGTTCATGAGGTGAGTCCCAAAAGCCTATCTTGCAAATTTGGTGGAAAATTCCTAAAAATGACTGTGTTACGGAAAGCTTGTGCAGTTTCCACGCACGCCATAACTTTGACAATGTTCAATATTTCTACTCCAGATTTTCAACATTGCCATTTTCACACCTCCTTATGAACAGTACAGCTGTCAGTTTTCACATCTTGCCGAGATGTGTTTTCCTCATGTGGCACACATATGCGGTTGCTGTCTGAAATCAATGTTCTGACTATATTAAAATCACAGTGACACTGTTCTTGAGCAGAGGTCCCAAAATGCCTACGTTGAAAATGTGGTTAAAAAATCCCCAAAATAATTGTGTTATGGGTGTGCATTGGGCAGTTTCTACACACGCCGTGACTTCACCAATTTTAATATTTTCACTCCAGATTTTTAAGATTGCAATTTTTTCACACCTCCTCATGAACAGTACAGCTGTCATTTTTCACATCCTGCCCAAAATGTATTTTCACACCTGTGGCACCAAATGGAACAGTCCCTGTGCAAAATCAGCTTTTGGCTAATTAACTCATAGTGCCACTGTTCATAAGGTGGGGTCACAAAAGCCCATGTTGAAAATTTGGAGTGAAAATATCAATATGCTTGGGGCATTAGGGTTTCAACCCTAATGCCCCATCCTGTAGAGACTGACAGGGGTGTGACTTGGCTTATGGACTGCAATGCTCATGCCATTCCACCCACACCCCACCCTACAACCAGTGACAGGCGTCGAGGTGTGCCTTGGACTCTTCATCCCCAAAGTTCACCCCATTCTCCAATACTGCAACCACCTCAGCATATTTCCTTATGGAATGGGGTGAGCGTAAGACCTGCAGACCCTAAGGCACACCGCAACACTTGTCAGTGTCTGCGGGGTAGGGGTGAGGTGAAATGGTGGAGCGTTATGGCTGACAACCCAAAGGCACACCCCAATGCCTGTCACTCTCTGCAGGGTGGAGGTGGGTCAGCATCATTTCATTACTTCACTGCCATTCCTATTATACAGCTCTCTAACTCCTGCACTACCAATGCCAATGCCAACAAGCCAACATTCAGCATTGACAAATGCTTGTTATAGCAGCTGCATGAAGTTTTGCAACTATGTGTTGACACAGAAAAGGAAACTAGTTATTTAGCTCTGGCCAGCAACTGCTTTGGGGTCAAAAGGTCAAGTCTCTTTAAATGCTAGTCTTCTAGATGGGCCTGCTGACCCTGCCATGTCTCATAAGCAGAAATTCCAAAACATATATTTATAACAAAGTAATATACACATAACTACTAGATGGTTATCCCATCAAACCTTCTTCCAGTTGAGTATTTCCCAAAGACATGTCTCAGGCATTGGTGACCTGAGAGCTTGAAGAATAAACTGGCGACTTAGAAAAAGTAATCCCCAAGGGCCCCAATTCCATCCTAGCTACTTGCTGCTCCAGAAAAAGGACTGTAGGGTTTTCTGAAGGTGCCGCCAGATAGTGAGGTTGAACTTCAGGCAGAGCTCACAGGAAAGGACAACATGGCTAGGCACAAGGCAGCAAACACAGATGTCATGCTGATCTTTGGAACAGATCTTTCCACGGCAATGGAAAAGGTTAGAGGAATCCTGCATTCTCGACATACGATGAAAAAGAATCACTTTAAAATAAAGTGATTCAATTCTACAAAAGAAAATAAAGGTAAGTAACTTTTGCAGTTGACTGAGTGATGAAGCTTCCGTGGAGTCCATGCAAGTATGGTTGATAGTGGGAAAAGAACTGAGGTGGAAGCGGGCCATTCATGCTTACATGTGTAGGGACATTGGCATATGACATTGGCATGGGTGGCCCTAGTAGACTTAGTAGAGGAAGTTTCTGTGTGGTCCTAGTGCCTGACAGCTCTAAGTTACACAGGAGTGACCTGATGAAAGAGATATCCCGAAGAAGATCAAGACGGCTGCTACTTTTTCTCAAAATTTTGCAGGGGCAGTATTAGCATATATTGACACAGAGGCAGGTTTGCATAGGACTCATTTTTTCCCAGTTTCTGTTGGCACATGAATGCACCCCTATATGGGGTACTCAGTCAGACTCAGAATTTTTCTTGCCCACTATTTTCTAAATAGAGAATAATACGTGTGTGTGCATGTGTGCATGTCACGAGTGCAGATTTAACCAAAATTTTACACATACCCAAGGTCCGGCTAGATGGTATGTATCAAAGAGCATTGAGGGTGCTCAGAGAGGTACTGGCTGCATCTCTGACAGTTCTATTAATCACCTCACTGGAAAAGGAGTAATTCTGGAGGACTAGAAGGGCAGATGAAAAATTACTTACCCTAGTAATGTTGTTTCTTCTAAAGGAGTCCTAATGTATTCTGACATATGCAGTAAAACATTCCTGTTGTACTGCCCCAGAGATGAAAGGGTTAAAGCCTACATTCTAAGTAGGCACCCGCCGGTTTCAAACCACTGTCTACTGGTATGTTCTATTCAACCGTCAGATTCTTACGAGCAACTAAAACAGAGACTCTAAACCATCTAATTGATTGAGAATCAATATGAACATATGTATGAAATCATAGGATACCCCACCAACCCTAGTGAGGCCATAAAAGACTCATGTCACAGATGCCCAACAGATAACCAACTTGAAGGATTAACAACAATGTAACAGCTGGAGTGCAAAGACTCCAGGTTCTGAGTGGGGAGGCAGGGTGGGAGGTCAGAATACATTAGGACTCCTTTAGAAGAAACAACATTACTGTGGTAATTTTTCTTCACACTACAAGAAGTCCTAATGTATCCTGACATATGCACTACCAAGCAGCTCCCTTGGAGGTGGATATAGAACCTACTTAGGAAATAGGGTCTGCAATACTGCTGTACCAAACCTAGTATCACTTCTTTGCACGTCCAGACTGTAGTGCCTGGTAAATATGTGTACAGTTTTCCAGGTACATAGAAACATAGAAACATAGACTTTGATGGCAGATATGACCACTTGGCCCACCCAGTCTGCCCATTTCCTTCCTATTGGATAAGCTGCAGATTCTAGTTAACCAACAGCCTACTTTCACCAACCCCCACTACAATTGCCTTATGTCTGTCCCATGCATGTTTGAATTCCCCACTGTTTTAGACCCAACAACCTCCCCAGGAAGGCAGTTCCATGCATCCACCACTCTCTCTGAGAAAAAAATTCTCACATTACCCCTGAGCTGTCCCCTCTATCTTTAAATTGTGCCCTTGTTCTTACACATCTCTTTTCTGAAAGATGCTACCCTCCTGGACTTTGTTGATTCCCTTGAGGTACTTAAAAGTTTCTATCATGTCCCCCGTCCCTCCTTTCATCAAGGGTATACATATTAAACTCCCTCAGTCTCTCTTCATATGGTTTCTGATGCAGATCCTGCACCATTTTAGTTGCCCTCCTCTGGACTGCTTCCATCCTGTCTATGTCCTTGCGTAGATGGGGTCTCCAAAACTGAACACAGTATTCCAGTTGGGGTTTCACCAACTGTCTGTACAGAGGGATAACCACTTCCTTTTTCTACTTGTGATGCCCCATCCTATGCATCCCAGTATCCCCTGGCTCTCCTTACTGACTTCTCACATTGCTTACCCACCTTTAGGTCATCTGATATGACTACCCTCAAGTCCTTTCCATTTTTGTTGTTGTTAGTACCTCCCTGCTATTGTGTACTTTTCTCCTGGGTTTTGTTTCCCAGGTGCATTACTTTGCACTTCTTTGCATTGAATCTAAGTTGCCATATGTCTGACCATTCCTCCAACCTTGCCAAGTCCTTCTCATCCTTTCTACCCACCCTTGTGTATCAACTCTGTTACAGATCTTTGTGTCATCTGCAAAGAGGCATACCTTTCCCTCCAGACCCTCTGCAATGTCAGCTATAAAGATGTTAAAAGGACTGGACCCAGTACTGAGCCCTGAGGTACTCCACTAGTAACCCCTTTCTTTGGAATGTGTTCCATTCACTATTACCTTCTGTGTCCTGTTGTGCAGCCAGTTTGATACTCCAGGCTACCACCCTGGAACCCACTCCCAGGCTGGCTAACTTGATTATTAGTCTTTTGTGCAGAACTGTGTCAAATGCCATGCTAAAGTCTAGGTAGGCCATATCCACAGCCCCTCCCTGGTCTATTACTTTAGTCACCCAGTCAAAGAAATCAATTAGATTCATCTGACATGACCTTCCTGCTGTAAATCCATGCTGCTTTGGGTCCTGTGCCCTTTGGCCTCTAGGTACTCAACAATTCTTTCTTTCAGAAGTGATTCCATCATTTTCCCTACCACTGAGGTCAAACTTACAGGTCTGTAGTTTCCTGCTTCTGCCTTGCTCCACTTTTGTGAAGGGAATCACATCTGCCCTCCTCCAGTTCTCAGGTACCACCCATCCTCCCATGATTTGTTAAAACTGTGGTCAGTGGTGTCACTCGGTCCTCCATAGTTCTTTTAGAGATTCTGGGTGAATCGTCAGCCCCAATGCTTTGTCCACCTTAAGTTTTAGGAGTTCTTTCAGGACTCTTTCTTCTGTAAATGGGCTGGTGTCAACCCCCACCCAGAGTGCTTCTACTGTCTGGTTTAGGTAACTCCTCCTCATCTTCTTTTGTGAATACTGAGCAAAAGTATTCATACAGTATCTCTGCCTTTTCACTGTCTCCCTCTGCCCACCTCCCTCTCCTTATTAATCTTCACTATTCCTCCCTTAACCTTTCTGCTCCCTAATGTACCTATAGAAGGTTTTATCCCCATCTTAACTGAGTTGGCTATTTTTTCTTCAGTTTGGGCCTTTGCTATTCTGACTGCCTTCCCACTTCTTTCTGCTTTAATTGATACAGTTCCTGTCATGCTCCTTCTGTGATTCCTTATACTTTTGAATGCAGCCTTTTTTCTCCTTAACCTTCCTGCCACCTCTTTTGTGAACCATAGTGGTTTTTACTCCTCTTTGTTTTCTTTATTTGTTTCACACAAAGGCTTGTTGCCTCTATGATAGCAGTTTTGATTTTCTCCATTGTTCTTCCACCCCTCCTTTTGGTCATTTGCTAGTGCATTCCTCAGGTATTCACCCATTTTGCCAAAGTCGGCCTTCTAAAGTCCAGTATCCTTGTTTTTGTATGGCTTGTCTCCATGGTTGTGCTTATTGTGAAGCACACTGTGCAGTGGTCACTTGTTCCCAGATGTCTGCTGACTTCTAAATTTGTGATCCTCTCTCCATTTGAGAGTACCAGGTCTAGTATTGCTCCTCCTGAGTGGGTTCCAACACTAGCTGTCTAAGGCCTGCCCTGCAGAGCATTGAGAATGACCCTGCTCTTGGATGTGGCTGCAGTACATGTCATCCAGTTAACATCTGGCATATTCAGATCCCCATCACCAGTATCTCCCTTTTCAGCCATTTTGAGAATGCCTCTCCATCATTTTCTTGTCCGCTTCTCCCTTGAGACTGGGGTCTGTATACAACCCCTGTGAATTGTGATGTCATTTCCTGTCTCCAAGGTGACCCAGAGTGCCTCTTGTCCTCCCCCTTTACTTAATTCTGTAGCTTTGATCCTTCCTTACATATAGAGCTACTCCACCTCCTCAGCATCTTCCCTGTCCCTTCTGTAGACTGTGTACTCGGTATGTTGACATCCCAGTCATGGTTCTCGATGTACCATGTTTCTGTGACTGCCACAATATTCAATTTTTTCATCTTCCATCGGGGCTACTAGCTCAGGAAGTTTGTTTCTCAGACTACAGGCATTGGTACTCATTGCCCTCCATTTAATGTTGGCTTTATCCTTTTTCCCCATCCCTGCTCTTATTGCCCTTGTCTATTTTTCCATTTACCCCATCCTGCCCTCTGTTGAGCTCTGTACCTCAGTGTTTACCTTTACTACCTGCCATGTTTCATGGGGAGGCTTGAAATTTCCTGTCTCTTATCATCACCTCCCTTGGCTAGTTTAAAAGCTTGCCAAGGAAGCATTTAAACCTGTCACTTAGGAGCTTGGTTCCCTTTGTGGACAGATGCAGACCATCATGCCAGTATAGACCTTCATCTCTCCAGGTGTACCCCCAGTCCCCAATGAAGCCAAAGCCCTGTGCTCTGCACCAGTTTTGCAACCATTCATTAAACTGCATGGTGTGCAGTGCCTAGCCTCACCCCCTGCCATGGACTGGCAGCACCTCTGAGAAGGTAACCGTGCTTGCTACCTGTCTGAGGCCCTCCTCAACTCCACAAATTCATCCTGCACTGCACTGATTCCATGCCTAGCTAGGTCATTTGTCCCAAGGTGGACAATGATATCTAGTTCCTCTCCTGTGATGCTGCTTCTGCAATTGTGAGGATTCGCTCTTGTCCCTCCAAGCCATGGCACCAGGCAGGCACCTTCCTCTCCTCTCCTTCCCCAGTTCAACCCCCTACAATTGAGTCCCCTATCAGAAGCTGTTCTTCCTCTGTGGTGTCCCTTGCCACCCTTTTGTGGGTCTCCTGTGGATGTCCTCAGCATTCTTCTTGGTCTCCACTGAGGGTGCCATCATAGAGGAACCTTGCTCTGCCAGACATGTGATGATTTGTGTAGCAGTACAGCTAGGGGCTTCGCTTCTGTTCCAGCACCCACACCCTCCCAGAACCCACTGTGGTCCAACTGCTCTTCATACTTGGCAACCTCTAAGGCAGTGGTTGTGGCAGTGGTGCTCTTTGGGAGGGGGGTCCTTAGTCCTTGCCAGTTCAGCCTGGAGGTGGGCAATCTCTTCCCTCAGAGCTGACAGTTTCCTGCAAATAGGACAGCAGCACAGTTTCCAGAATGTCTCCGGAAAACTGCTGCACCACAGCCAGTGCATTGCACCACCCCACATGTCCTCTCTCTTATAATATACAATATGTAATATATATAATTTTTTTTTTGGTGGTGTGTACTTACCTTTATGCACTGTGATGGGTTATTAAGAATATGACAGTTCTGCCCCAAGATCTGTTGAGGAAGTGATGTCAGAACTTTGGCTGTAAAGGAAATGCCATGCCTGGGGGTGGGGGTGGGGAAGGGGGTGGGTATCCACAACCACAGGTGACTGTTAGAAACAATCAAATACACCACTGCTCCACCACCCTGGTGAGTTCTGCCCTTTATAGTAATTCAACTAACTTCAGTGACTTATTTAAAAATAGTTTAACTATCACAAACTCCTACGCACCAGTAAATTATTTAAAAATAGTTTCTGTCCCAAAATCCTAGTAGTCAATCCAGCTACACACAAGGGACAACCAAAATGCGTATTCAAACCCTTGTGAGTTACTTCCAAGATAAGTAGAGTTTGCAAGCTTCTTTTCAACTCCTCAGCTGGCTGTAAATTTAAAAATAGTTTAACTGTCAGAAAATCCTAGTAGACAATCTAGCTACCTCCAAGGGCCTACCCAAATGCAGTATTTAAATCCTTCTGAAGTTACTCACAAGATAAACAGAGTTTGCAAGCCCCTTCTTGGTTAAACACTAAATAAATATGTAAATAAAATGCAATTACTAAGGGTAGTTAGTTTCACCTCCCACAGAATTGAGCAAAAGTGCACGTTGTTGCAGATATCAAGTGCAATATAGAATTCTCACACAGCTCACAGCTGAATAAAGAAGTAGTGTCCTTCCAGGTCAAGAAGATGTGCTTTGTGTCTCTAAACATTGCAGCCACCAGTAACTTATAGTAATCTGATCTAGTCTGGATATCTCCACCCAGGGCAATTTGTTGACAATGGTTATGATGCAACCTTTCCTGTTCCAATACAACACTTTGTGGTCTGAAAACAATGAGGGGAACAATTTCCTGCACCTGAGGCAGTCTGTGTTTCAATTCACACTGCAGGTTTTGCTATGACAACTTCTTAACCACAGTAACTTATTTAAAAATAGTTTAACTATCACAAACTCCTCACGCACTCAGTAAATTATTTAAAATAGTTTCTGTCCCAAATCCTAGTAGTCAATCCAGCTACCCCCAAAGGATAACCAAAATGTAGTATTCAAACCCTTGTGAAGTTACTTCCAAGATAACAGAGCTGCTTTACAAATTCCAACAAGGAATGTCTTTGCAGCTGCTATAATAGCAGCTGTACACGGTGGAATGATCCTCAGGCCCACAGGGGTTCTTTTCCAGTTTCCTAGCAAAACTGGATACATGACACTATCCATCTCGCAATGGTTCTCTTAGTGACTGGCTTACCTTACCCACTTCTCCATAGGCAGAAACAACTGATTGTTTTCATTCCTATGGTTCTTAGTATGATCCAGATAATAGCTGATAGCCCTTTTACTTCTAGGCTATGCAGCCTCATGTCCTCTGAGAACTAGAGTGTTCAGTGAAGAAGACAGGTAGATTCATAAACTGGTTAAGGTGGAATTAGAAACCACCTTAGGGAGGAGATTCCTGTTTGTTTAGAGAACCACCATGTCCCCGTGGAATGAAATGTAGTTTGGTTCCACTGACAAGGCCTATAGCTCACTGGATCCATCTTGATGAAATGATGGCTACCAGAAACACAGTTTTCCATGTCACATACTTCATCGCTGCTGAGTACATGGGCTCAAGGGGGCTGCATCAGCTGTGCTATGCAGATGTTCGGGTCCCAAGAAGGGTAGGCTCCCTATGAGGGAGGGTGCATAGCAGCAAGCCCTTGAAAACTTTTTGAAACAGGGTTGAAAGCTATGGAAGAACCCTTCCCTGCTGACAAATAAGCAGAAACTGCCACCAAATGCACCCCTCAGGTAGAAGGCCAAAGGCCCAAGAGTGTAATGGGCCAAGTAGTCCAAGAGGACTGGAAGATCAGCCCTGAGGGTCCACATCCATGTTAGAGCACTAAATGGTGAAACTTTTCCATTTGGAGGTATTTTTTCTCTGTAGATGGTTTTCTGAAACCCTCAGAATGTCCAGCACTCCTCAGAGTTGCAAACCAGCACACTCTAAGTCTTCAAGAACCAGGCCTTCAGTTCTGAGGGACCCAGGATGGGGTACATAATCCTCCTTGGGAAGAGGTCAGCGGTGTACCACCTGGGGAGGCAAATTGGGCTGATCGACGACAAAGCCAGTAGCATCGGGTACCACGGCTGTGTGGCCCAGTCCAGAGCTATCAGAATCATTGCTGCAGGTTGACACCTGAGTTTGTTCAGCAACCTAAGCAGCAAGGGAAATGGAGGAAGGCATACAGGAATTTCCCTGACCAGTCCAGAAGAAGTGCATCCACGGGCACTGTGTCTGGTGTTGGAGGCTTGTAGCAGAACAGAGGCAACTGATGATTGTCTGGGGTTGCAAAGTGGTCTATCTCTGGGGTGCCCCACCTCCTGAAGACAGTTTGTAGAACCTGTCTGTTCAATGACCATTCGTGGTGGTTCTGATTGATTCTGCTGAGAGCATCCACCAGAACACTGTCCTTCCTAGAAGATGGAATGCTGACATTGATACCTCAAGGAGTAAGCCAGACTCCAAATCTTCATGGCCTCAGTGCAAAGTAGAGTGGACCTGGTTCCCCTGTTTGTTGATGTAATACATGGTGGTGGTGTTGTCTATCCTGATCTGCACCACCTTCCCTGAATCATGGCAGAGAAGGACTAAAGAGCCAGTAACACGCTCCTGAGTTCCAACAGATTTATATGCAAAAGGACTCTTGAGGAGACCATGTGCCATGTGCTGTGTGCTTCCTAGGAGCATCCCAACCCAAGAGGGATGCATCTGTAGTGGTACCTCAGTGGGATTTTGCTGTAGGAATGGAACACCTACCCTGAGGTCTTCCCTGTCCTGCCACCACTGTAAGACCTAGCAGTGTGGAAGTTAGTGGTATCAGCTTTGATGATGAGTCTCTTCTCGGGACCAGAATGACCTTGGTGGAACTAATGTCCCTCATCTGGAACCGTGCTCTGAAACTACAGCTGTTGAAGCAGCCAAATGCCCTAATAGTTGTAGGAACTGCCTGGCTGGTCTTGGTGAGTGGAGCTTGAAAATCTGCTAGCTGCACCAGATTGTCCACTCTGTCTGATGGAAGCACTGCCTTCCCTCACTGTGTCCATTTCTGCCCCTATGAATTCCAGGCACTGGACTGGCTTCAGGACTGACTTTTGACATTTATCAAGAATCCCAGTGATGGTAGGGTGTTCTGAGTGAGGGCCAAAGACTCTGCCACCTGCTGCCGAGACTGTTCTATGACCAACCAGTCATCTAGATAAGGAACACTGAGACCCCAGGTGCCTTTAATGTGCCATGACCATTGCCAGGCCCTTTGTGAACACCCTGGGAGCTGAAGACAGGTGAAAGGGTAGGGCCCTGAACTGACAATGGCCTGCTGGCAATCTGAACTTTAGGTACTTTCTGTGGGATTGTCTGATGGGAATGTGGAAATAAGCGTATTTAAGGTCTGTGGATGCCAACGAGTCCCCTTGTCTGAGAAAGGGTAAGATCATAGCCAGAGTGACCATCTTGAACTTTGGTTTTGTTAGATGTTTGTTCAGAAATCTTAAATCTAGAATGAGACACCAGTCCCCATTTTTCTACAAGGACAGGGATTATCTTGAGTACAACCCTTTTCCCTTTTGGGAAAGAGGGACAGGTTCTACTGCCACGTCCTGAAGAAGAGATGCTACCTCTGCTTCCTGTAGGATTGTTTCTGCTTGGTTGGCAGGCTTGAACAACCTTGCTCTTAGCCTGGTAAAGCTTTGAAGCTCAAAGCAAGGCCCCGCCCATTACATCGAGAACCCACTTGTCCGTGGTTATGAATTGCCAGTTCTGCAGGTAGTAGGCCAGCCTGCCTCCTACTGGAACTGGGAAGGTGGCCCACAACTCTTCAGGGAGTCTGCTTAGCCTGTGTCCTGGGCTGGGAAGAAGGGCCAGAATGAGTGGCACCTCTCCTGCCCTTCCCTGAAGAACCCACACTGCTGCTGGTAAGCAGGGAGGGCCTGGTCATAATAAAAGGTCTCTGATAGGGCCTGCCTCTGCCTCCCCACCTTGTTGTTTCTGAGGACTGGTAGCTTTTTCCTTAGCTGCAGCACTGCTGTAGGAAGTCCAATCCTCATCCATTTTCCTCCCCAAACAGGGAATTTTGTGCCAGAGAAAAGTCCAAGGCCTTGGTCTGGGTATCCTGAGAAAGATTAGTGGGTCTGAGTCAAGAAAATCTTCTTAAGGACACAGAAGTGGCATAACTCTGAATGCCAAATCATTGGCATCCACATCCATATGAAATTGTTGCTTTAAAGCCTCTATTCCATTCCTAGCCATCTCCACTAAGTCCTCAGCCAAATCAGCTGGGGCCCTTGCTGCCAGTGAGGATACAGATGCCCATAGCTTCTTCTGGTATCTTGCCACATAGGCCATGTGAGAAGCCAGTCTGACCCCGAGAGATGACCCCAAGTATGCTTTCTTAGCCATGGAATCGATTCTCCTGGAGTCTTTTGCAGGAAGATGGGAAGCCAAAGTTATACCTGCTTTTCACAGGCAACAGCCTGAACTACACCTTCGTAGCTGGGATGACCAGGCAAAAATCGGTGCCATTTCAGGCAACTGGATATTTTCTATCTGTCCTCTTATCCACAGGAAGGACAGAAGTAGGAGTACAGTACTTCAAATCTTTAAGGTCTGTCTATTCAGAGATTTATGTATGGGTATCACCAATCTTTTGTGGCAGATACATCCATCATTTCCACATAATCTGGCTCTTCTGCCTCTTCTAAGGACTCATGAGCTGGTAATTGGATCATTTCAGCCACTTTCTTCATGAAAGAGAAGGAGTGAGAGCATCCTCTGGCTGCTTAGGTGAAGAATCCCTCCTCATGCACGGGGAGACTTTTAGGTTCAAGGGACCAAAAGTTCTCCTCTTCCTCATCCTCATATTCCTGCACAGGAAACATTAATATCAAAAGATTCAGGTTAAACCTAAGGACCAGGATTTTGAACTGGTAGTGGAGTTACCAGACACTGCACTAGTTCAGCGGACGACTTGCAGTGACTGAATAATGCGTATAGTAACAATTTCTTCAGCGGTCGAACAGCAACCAGCCACTCCTTAGCAGCTAGTTCGGTATGTTTTTTCTTCTCTTTCTTATGGAAGCTGCTCAAGGGCTGTCTTTGCAGTTCGCTTGGTAGCAGGAATATAGCCCTAGTCAAAGAGCACTCCTCCAGTTCCTTTGAACCAGAACCAGACCAGTCATCCGTATCAGCAGACTTTTCAGCCATTTTTCTCATTCAGTCGGTTAAGCCACCTACACAGCGTCAACTGGCGAAAATTCTACAATCTCACAATTGCTTCGCAAGTGGTCAAACCCAAGCAGAAAACACAAGTAGTGGTGCGGATCAGCCTTGGCAAACGCCTCACCACACTCAACATATTGCTGAAACCCAGTAAGGCCAATTTTCTTTTGGTTCTGTGACTCCATGGCAAACCTGAGCACTTATCCCCAGTGGTGGTTAGAGATAAGTTTTAATATGTTAAGTACTGGATAAAAACCAGTGTCAGTGATCAGGAAAAATGACAAACTCTTTTTATTTTATTAACCAGGGCTAACCGGCCAAGTGTCATAACACAGAAACCAATTTTACCTCAAAAAGAATAAATCAAATCGGTTCCTCGCAGTTCATGGCAACGGCTAAGAACCAAAACTTACACAATCTGTGGAAAACAATACTGACTATTCTACCTGTACTGAAGGACAGTAGTTTAAAATTATTTTAAACTATTTTGAACTATCGGTAGTCGAAGCGTGATGAAAACTATCCAAACCGACAAGATGCTGAGGAGATTTCTCCGCGTATTCTTCACAGTTAGCAGGAGTAAAGAATCTGATGGTTGTATAGAACGTACCAGTGGACAGTGGTTTGAAACTGAATGCGCCTCACTTAGAATGTAGGCTTTAACCTTTCATCTCCAGCGCAGTACAACAGTAAGGTCTTACTGCATATGTCAGAATATATTAGGACTTTTGTAGTCTGAAGTGGTCCCATTTCACAAAAGTGGTAGCGGGAGGCTGGCAATTATAGGCCAGTCAACTTGATGTCAGTGGTGGGAGAATTAACTAAATCACTTTTGAAGGAAAGGATCATGAAATGTCATGGGTCCAATGCATTAGAAGACACAAAGCAGTGTGGGTCAACGGGGAGGGGGTCCTGTCAAATGAATCTGAAAGATTTCTTTGACTCTGTGACAAAGCAATTAGATTGAGGTGAAGAGGTGGGCATGGCCAGTCTGATATGGCTTCCAGCACCATTCTACATAGGAGACTAGTAAACAAGCTGGATAGTTTAGGAGTTAGTCCAAAGGTGGTAAACTGGATAAGTGATTGGTTAGGGATAGGTGACAGAGGGTGGTGGTAAACACAGTTCATTCAGAGGAAGGGTGGGTGACAAGTGGGGTGGTTCTGGGATCAGGGCTAGGAATGGGCTTCTTTAATGCCTTTATAAGTGACACTGCATAGGAGCTGGAGGAGAAGGTCTGTCTCTTTGTGAATAACACCAAAATCTGTGATAGGGTGGACACTGTACGGTGGTGGGAAGGATGAGCACCTAGTTTGATCAGAGACCTGAGAAACTAGAGGAGTGCTCAGAGTTATGGCAGCTGTATTTCAAAGCAAACAAAGTGCAAAATAATGCATTTAGGGCACAGAAACACTGGCAGAGTACAGAACTGGAGGAGTGGGTACTGATGACTACTAAGCAGGCAGGAGATCTTGTGGTAACTATATCTAATGACCTAGTAGCCAGGCAGTGCAACAAGGTAGTTGGGAGGGCTAGTGGGAAGCTGGAGTGCATAGGAAGGGTATCACCAGCTGAAAGAGGAGATGGCTGCCTCTGTGTGGATAACTGATGAAACCCACCTAGAGTACTGTGTGCAATTCTGGAGACCACATCTTTGGAGGGACATAGACACAGTTGAGGCGGTCCAGAAAAAGCAACCAAATGGTGCCAGGTTTGTATCAAAAGCCCTAGGGGAGAGACATTAATATGTACCACCTGGAAGAGAGAAAAAGTGGGGATATGAATATAGACCTTTAAATACCTCATGGGGTAAGTCAGGTACAGGATATAAGTATTTTTCAGAAAAAAGGTGCTCAAGAACAAGGAGACATGCTACAAAGCTGAGAGGGGAGACTGATGCTATATGTAGTACAGCTTTAAGAACTGTTAGAGACAGTACAGCTTTAAGAAATGTACTTACTGTAAGTTTTCCTGTGTGTTTGAAATTAGTTTTCATCTTGTATCTGAGTTGTATGGAAGTAAACAGAAAGGGCCTAGATTTCTGTGTGGCATGTTTTTCTTATTACCAAAACCCAGATGTGTTAAGGTACTTATTTTCGCCACCAAATACAACAAACTGGTGACTACAGATGGTGGAAATTTTCATAGCTCCAGCTTACTGAATAACATCATTTTGTGACTTTCTGCATTGGAGGCAAGTAAGCAATTTGGAACTGTGCAATATCATGGCAACTTCAGCCAGCTTGACATTTTACAGGAACTGACTGGGATACATGATCCAGATGGTTTGATCAGTGGTTATAACTCAACCCTGCCATACAATCTGCAAATGTTGAACAACAGGTTAAGCTTATTCAAGCTGCTTTTGTACTTTCTTGCAGAGTGAAACCTTCAAACTTTTATGCAGTCTGTGCACCGGACCAACTGGAGGATTTGTCATATCAAGAACTAAAAGCTAAATTGAATGCAAAATACAGTTTAACAACTTTTCCTAAGGCTGAATGTTACAAATTTTACAGTTACTGCCAAAAACTAGGTCAGTCATTACAATCTTATTTGGCTGAGATCAATAGCTTAGCTCTCACGTGTGAGTGGAGCAGGGATCATCTTGAGTCTAAGCTAGCTGATAAGTTTGTTAGGGGTTGAATAATGAACATCGTATTCAGCAATTACTTTCTGTAAGTGTCAAGAAGTCTACTGATGAACTTTACATTTGGCACAAATGTATGAGGCTGCAGAAAATTACGACATGCTAAGATGGACACTAAAATGAGGTACAAGTAGCTCCAGTAAACCCCAAATTGAAACAGCTCAAACCTAAGTCTAAGCCACTGTTTTCAAAGAACAATTCAACCACTCTACCCAAACTGCATGGCTAGTTACAAATGTGCATCATGTCAGTGCAATGGTTCCTATTGCACCACAAATGCAGACTAAAGATGTTCCTTCTTTCTATGTGTTACTTCAATTTCCACAACTGAGGCGACAGTTGCATTTAATGGTAGACTCTGCTTCCCAGTTACTTTTATTAACCATCATACATGGTCTGATTTGGATAATCCACCATTGTCTCATTGTAATAAATTGCTGCATGCATTTGAAGGGCAACCAATTTAGCCACTAGGCTCGTTTACCATGCTGGCATGCAGGACTGATTCTCCCAAGACTGGTACACCTTTAACTTTTCTGGTTTCAAAAAGAGTGTTAACATTTTGGGCAGAGATGCTGAAGTTCTTCTAAACATTCATATCAATCCAGCAGATTTTGGCCTACTTGCTGCTGTCCAGGTACCACAAAGCAGTAATCCGCCCAGGCTTGGGGAGATTTTAGACTTGTATCCAGAGTTGTGGAAAGGCCTAGGATGTTGCACAACAGCTAAAGCCAAGCTAGTTACAAAGCCTAATGCAGTCCCTAAGTTTTGTAAACCCAGGCTTCCTTTTGCCTTAAAACCAGTGGTTGGGGCAGAATGGACAGACTGGAAAAAGCAGGTGTGCTGGAAAGGTTTCAAGTTCAGATTGCGCCACTCCAGTTGTGGTGGTATCTAAACCTGGTGGTAAGGTCGAATATGTGAAGATTTTAAGGTGACATTAAATTCAGTACTTAGCATAGATGTTTTCCTTTATGCTTACCTGAGGAACTTTTCATAGACTCAATGGTGGTGTGAGGTTCTCTAAACTGGACCTCACTGATGCATACCTCAAGTGGAGCTGGATACTGACTCTCAGAAATTGGTAGTAATTAATACACGCCAAGGACTGTACAAGTACAAATGGTTATGTTTTGGCCTTAATTCTGCACCTGCTTTTTTCAAAAAGTGATTGAGCAAGCAGTGGGTGATATACCAGGTGTTGCTTGTTATTTGGATGACATAATTGCCATGGCAAGACAGAAGCAGAACATTCACTTAACTTACAAAAGACTTTAGAGATTGCAACAAGTGGATTCAGACTCAGGAGAAAAATGCCAATTTGTCAACCAAGTGTATCACGTACTTAGGTCCAGCGTGGGCGGGGGTGTTTAGGGTGTTCAACCCCGAAAATGACATCAATAGTGTATTTAGATATTAATTTTATAGAACGCTGTCCCTTTAAATTTGCACTTGGTGCCCATTACTGCTATGCAGTCAGAATGAAAGCCAAAGTACTATTGTATGTAGTTAGCCTACGGTGGGCCGGTGGGGTCTTTCTTAGTCGCGACTCAACTCGCGTCCTCCTCCTCCTCAGCTCTGCCTCTCAACAGACAGTAGCCAATTAAGCTGCCCAACATGTATTTGGCGGTTTCATGCACCACCTCACACGCTACTTTTCTGAGAGAGAGAGAGACAGAAAGAAGCAGAAGTCATTAAATTGAACTGTCTACAATGGAAATGGGAGTCAGATCTAAGGGACTGTGTTGCCACTGTCATCGCCCCCACCAGTAGCTGTCTCGTGGAGCTGAGGGCAGGCGCTCTCGTGTTGTTTTTTTCCACAGTTTCAGTCCATCTGGGTGCTGGGTGAGTGTAGTCTGGAGTCATGATCGCAAGTAGGAGCCAGGGCCCAGGCCTGTTGCTGACAGGAGCGAGGAGAGAAGAGAGACCTTCCATCAAGTGAGCCAGCCGCCTGGCCTGCTGCAGTCTGTTCCCACCTGAACCTGTCGGTCCCTTTCAGATGGTCATCCCCCCACCTGAAGTCTTCAGAGTCTGGACTCAGAGCCTGGAGGTGAATTGAAGCCAGGTAAAGAATGTCTGACTCTAACTGGCAGGGGAGGGTGCAACTACCAGAAGAGGTGCTGTTAGAAAAATGTCTTGTAAGACCAAATGATTTAACACTGTCTATGACCGTTTTCTTACAGCTCCTCTTCTGGTAGTTGCACCTCCACAATTTAACACTGACTGTAATGGGATGGGGATATGGTGGGGATTCACTGGATGAAATGGATCTACTGGAAATTCCAGTCTGGAATTTTGGGACCGAGCAGTGCAAAGGAATATCAAACTGCTGCTCAGCCAGGCTGATGTTAGTGATATCATTCATATAAAGTGACTTTGCTTCCTTAGTTCTGTGGTGGACAGTAAAAAAGTGGAACTACTACCTCCTTAGTTCTGTGGTGGACAGTTAACACATGGGACTACTACTTTCTTAGTTCTGTGATGGACAGTGAACACCCAGTTGTGTATGTAGGAACGTACACACCAAGGCTATAGAGCAAGCCAGGCATGCTCACTGTATACATCCAATTATATACAGTACATGCCCCAAACCATATCCCATTCTGTAATCATGATCACTCTACCCTGAAGTACAGTATGTGCTGTACTGTAGACCAGCTGAGTATAGTCTGTGTAGGTGTATTCCTCTGTTAATTATGACTGGGATATAGGTGTACATCCTGTTTAGGGGTTAGATGGTAACAGTCCGAATGATATTTACATGTATTGAAACAGTAACGTATGTCCACATATAAGGGCAGCAGATGGATAGTGTTTTACAGTACTGAATGTTTTGTCTGCACCCGATATACACCAACTAAGGAACATTTTTCCCTACCATGTGGACACTATTTTCCCCATCCTCTGATGCTATAATCTGATATTTGTGTGCTGTGTAAATGCATACCTAACCTTTCATCTTCAAATGTGGAACATGGTCTATAAAACTGTGAAACAAAAGGCAAAATGGAAGGGTCATCAAATCTTTGAGAAAATAAAATCTCAGGACACTATGAAATGGGTTAAATTGGAAGGAGCCCACAGAATGATAGTTTCCCTACCTAAAAATCTAGACATCGTTCCCTGTCTAAATGTTTCTAACCTAACCACTGCTATGTGCGTTTTCCTGTTCTCAAAATTAGTTGTTCATTAAACAACAATTTTTTCACAATGTTACGATATAGCTTTAAAAACGTGGCCCTGAATGTGGGTTAGTGGGCTTTTTGCGATAAAATAGCTAACTTCCTCACAGTGCAGGACAGTTAAGAGGTATGTTTAAGTAAGCTGTTACACAAAATGTACAGTATACAACTAGAGCTGCTTTAGTTTTCTCCTGATGCACAGCAAAGGGGTATACAACTGTAGAGCAACCAACAGGGTTATGTATACAACTGAGGGTAACGAACCATATTTGTATACAACTAGAGTAATACACAGGGTTTTATATATACAACTGTAGAGCAACAGACAGGGTTCTGTGTACAGGGGCAACAAAATGGGTTTTGTGTACAGCTAGGTGCAACAAACAAGGTTACGTGATACAGCCAAGTACTGCTTTAGTTTCCCCATTCTTAACACAGCACTGGGGTATACAACTGTAGAGCAACAAATAGGGTTATGTATACAACTTGGGCAGCAGAGTTATGGGGGTAACATACACATATACATAGACACACACACACACACACACACACAAACACACAACATTGCTTGAATGCTGCTGAGGTTATTTTCCTTATGTAGTGCTGCACAAGAAGTACTGGATTACTGTCAGGGACTAGGAAATGTCTGTCAGATACTGTGCACAACATCTGTTGCTGCCTGCCATCAAGCAGGTGTGGGACATTTGGAACAAGGGTGGCAGCCAGGATTTTGTGGTCTTTTGTTTTTATTCAGATGGTGGTTCTAAGGTATCATGCATGAGTATATTGCTATAGTTGCAGTAGTATAAACTTTTAATTGTAGTGGTACGTAAGCAGTAACCCTCAACAGGGTGTGGATTTCTGGAGAATTAATGTAAACCCCGGATGAAATGGAAGGCACATGGCTTACAGCTGAGAGACTTTCAGTGCATCTGAGAAATGCTTTAAAGGGAACTGGGATCTAGAAGTCAAGCTGCTTTTCTTTTGGGGAGCTAATAGTTCCTCTTTAATTCTCAAGAAATGCACATCCTGAAGAGGGGTTATTGCACTTATAAAATGGGGGAAATGTTTTTAATGGAACAAGGCTTTATTTATGTGTAGTTAAGCTGCTGCTAGGTAGATTATGTAAGGATGGTGACATATCGTGCATTTGTTGGGAATTAATGAATGGTCAGGTGGTGTGTTTTGACCAATGAATTTGCTAGGATTCAGAGACTTCTGATGTTAGGCTGTTGCTAAGTATATTCGTTTAGGTTGGTAGTGAAGTGTACATATATAGGGATTTAATGCATGGTCAGGTGATGCTTTTTAACCAATGAAGTTTCTAGAATTTGTTCTGTGATTGATAGCCATTTTATGAATACTTTTAATTGTGGGTATGTAGGAAAATTATTGCTAACCCCTGTATGGGAGGGAGGAGAATCGGACTACCACTTGTCCCTGTCAGACTATGCCCTCAACCTGCCTTAGTCTGCCTTAGACTTAAGCTAATCCAGGGAGGAGTAGAGGTAGCACTAGGAGAAACGAGCACAGATAATAGATCCAGTTTGTGTCAGTAGGTATGGAATGGAGCAGTGTAGGTGACCATAGTAAGTCCCAGAAGAGTTTTGAGTTAGTTTCACTATGATGCCAGGAGTGGATGCACACTGAATCCTGAGGTTAACATAGGGGTGAAGCCTGAGAGGCATGGGGGCATGAGCCCAGTGGTTGTGGAGTGAGAGCTCAGTAGTTGTAGGGGTGTATGTCTGGTGGTAGTGGAGCAAGAACCCAGTAGTCATGGGGAAGAGCCCAGGAGCCATGAGATGGAGACCTTTAGAGATGTAGAAAAAGCCCCAAGCCAGGTAGGTAGGAGCAAGGCTCAGAGAAAATGAAATGTGGAGCATGACCATGCCACAGCCATAGAGGCCTGAAGGCAGGCAGCACAGGATGCGGCCATTGGCACCAGGAAGAGAAGAAAAGCGGGAAAGCAGGGAGAGAAGCTAGCCCTGCCAGTACCCCCAGAACAATCTGAAGTGTTGGGGGGACAGGCATTAGGAAAGGGCCAGCCACAGCCACCTCAAGGGAAACAACTGCCAGCAGGAGGGAGGGCACAGAAGGCACGGGAGCAGACCACCAGGAAGCAGCATCAAGCAGGCGGCAGCAACCAGGATGGCACAGCAGCTGCCACCTCATACCACGATGGGAGCAGGAGAACAGCAAAAAAAGGGTCAGAACCCCCAGGCAGCCAGAGTGGGGGGGATCAAGGACCAGAGATCTGTCAGCAGGGCGGTAGGAGAGCAGCCACAGAGATCAAGGAGCAACTT